>OU452279.1:21145000-21745000 GCA_911728535.1 Pammene fasciana
AGTTTCATCTTGCTACCCGATGAGGTATTTTTCGATATTTTCTGGCACCCTAAAATCAGGCTGCATTCCGAATGCTCCAGGTTTGGCTCATAGTGTTCCATACAAAAAGTCATAACTTTTTAAGGTGCTACCCCCTGTATATGTCGAATCTTGCTACCCGATGAGGTATTTTCTGACTTTTTTTGGTACCCGAAAAGTTGGCTGCATTCCGAACGCTCCAGGTTTGGCTCATAGTGTCCCATACTAAAAGTCATAACTTTTTAAGGTGCTACCCCCTATATATGCCGAATCTTGCTACCCGATTAGGTAGGGTGCACTACCACCTAATCTTAGTCTAGTACTATATTTGTTAAAAGTTTCTACAAATCTCGACTTGAATGATATTTTAATTCTAACATTTCTAACTATAAATAAATACCAAACAAAATGCCCGAGCTAGTGTAAAAAATACCTACCCAAATCACTACAGGTGTGCCTATAATATTGAAAGAGTTCCCTCAATTTCTGCAGGATCCCATCATCAGATCCTGACCTGATGATAATGGGACCAATTCTCAAGTATACTCTTTCAAACAAAAAATAATTTTCCAAATCGGTCCAGCAGACTGCGAATAATCGGTGAACATACATTAAAAAAAACAAAGATCACGATGAATTGAGAACCTCCTCCTTCGAAATCTTCAAGTCGGTTGAAAAAATCGTCAAATTATTTTTGTGGGGTCATTGCGCACCACGTGGCCTGCTGGTAAAGTTCATAAATTGCCCCGCCGGCCGCCCTCATGGTCTGCCGGTAAAGTCACATAAAACTGTTGAAAATTATTAGTGGCCTGGTGTTTTGAAATTTTTGTGGGCCGCCGGCAGCCTATGTGGCCTGCACGTAAAGATACTAAAAAACAATAGAGGCCTGCTGCATAGAAATGTTTGTGGAGCGCCGGTGGCCCACGTGGCCTGCTGATAAAGATACAAATTATATGTAGTGGCCAGCGGCGCTTGAAACACCGTGGGCCGCCTGCGACCCACGTGGCGCTGAGAGTGTTAAAGATCTATCGATTGACGTGCATCATGTTGGTATTTGGCAACATGTGCATCATGTGCAACATTACCATTAGTTACATGTATTGAGTCCCTCCCTAAAAAAATTTTTTTAGCAATTTCACTACAAAACTAAGTATTGGCACACAAATAAACCTAACGTTAAAATTTCATAAAGATACGTCTTATAGTTTCCGAGTAAAACGGCTGTGACATACGGACGGACGGACAGACAGACTTGACGAATCCATAAGAGTTCCGTTTTTTGCCATTTGGCTACGGAACCCTAAAAAAGGCAAAAAAAAACAAGTCTGGTGTATGGAAGCCCCCTTACATCGAGATTTGTTCCTGAGTTATGGATGTTTTCTATGTATTTATCTATATCTATCTATTATATATTATGTACCTTTAACACATTCACTGCCCCCAACGCACATGTGCGTTCACCGTCATACAAGTTTGTTCCTAGGCCACGCCCCCTGGCAGTGAATGCGATAACGCAAGCCTTATTGAGCTTACTGTGGGACTAGGTTGATTTGTGTAAGGTTGTCCCATGATATTTATTTATTAAATGTTTATTTTATTCTGGTTTTTAGTATTTGTTATAGTGGCAACAAAAATACATCATCTGTGAAAGTTTTAACTGTCGTGTCTAATTATCACAGTTTATGAAATACAGCCTGGTGACGAGACAAAAACGGCCGGGCGGGGGCGGGGGAGGGGGAGAGGGGGGGAGGTAACAGATAAGACTCGTGGAGTTTTATACGTTTATTGTGTAGTTATAGTTAACCTAGCTGGCCTGCTGCTTGGCCGCGATGCGCTTGTCGCGCTCCTCGGCGATGGTGAGGCGCACGCCCCTCGCGCGCGGCAGCGAGATGTACGCCTTCGTGCCCTTGCCGATGATGAACACGTTGTTCAACCTGCACACACACACACCACACCCACACGTTACTATACATACGATAACTACCCGCTCAACTAGTAAGTATTCCTATTATTAAGACAACCAATACAACGCGATCTAGACAACTAGCTCCATGTCCATGACCCCTTAATCGATCCTGCTCATATTAAGCAGTGACCGGAATCACCGGAGTGAAACGATAACAAAACTTGTCAAGCTAACAAGAGTGCTTAACACCCATAAAAATAATCATATCCCTATACCCACACAATATAAATTACAGATTCCAGTTTAATTCTAAATTCTAATCCAGTTTTCTAAAAAGATTCGTATTTTTCTTGGTTGAAACTTGTCCCCTAAACATTTTGTTATTAGTCCTAGCGGTACGCCTAAAAACGCTGCAAATGGTGTTAAAAGCATGAAAATTGGAACGATTGGTTTTTAGGCCATATGAATCAATTTGACCCGTAGCAGTAAAAAAAATAAAAATACCGAGAGGAGTTATGACGTCATATTTTTTTTGTATAGGAAAAATAATTTTTCTTCTGAAACCTACCGTATGCATAAAGCTCTATACCGTATGTGGTATTAAATGAAAGGGCCTTTTAAGCTGATTCTAAAAATAAATCACATTATTACATTTTAGTCACTTGTTTTAAATTATAATAAAATTCATTTTCGAAACATACCAAGTTTGGGCTCCTGCAGATAGTGCAGATACGATACCGTCGATTATTTTTTTGTAAAATATACCTCAAATGATACTTAATATCCTCAAATGTAACCCCAAGGACGCTTATTTGAAATTATTTTCATTTAGTTTTTTTTTTTAATTTTTCATTTTAACATAGTTTTATTATCATATTAATATATCAATTAAATATTCATAAAAAAGCATAAAACACTGGTGTTTGTGCAATAATTACGAAGTATTCTGCTATTGCTTCGCTTTTGATTCGAAATTTGTCTTGAGCATGGACCCCGCCCCCACTCCCTGCCTGTTTCCCTTTCCTGCTCACTCGGCGGCCGAAAAACTGAGTCACCCCCCCCACCCATCAGGACTTTTTTTGACTTAAAGCCTATTACTCAAGGAATATGTAAAACAAATTTCAATGCTCCGATAATTATTTTACCCAAAAGATATTATAACCGCATTGAGTAATTAATAATAATTTAAAAAAAAAAAAAAAACTGAATGTAAATATTTCCAATATTGCTTTCTTGGGGTTATATTTGAGGATATTAACTATCATTTGAGGTATATTTTACTCAAAATGATTCAACGGCATCGTATCTGGTGGAGGCCAAACTTGGTATGTCTCGAAAATGAATTTTATTATTATTTAAAAAAAGTGACTAAAATGTAATGATGTGATATATATTTTGAATCAGCTCAAAAAGCCCTTTCATTTGATACCACACACGGTAGGTTTCAGAAGAAAAAAAAAATATCCCATACAAAAAAAGATGACGTTATAACTCCTCTCGGTTTTTTTATTTTTTTTTACAGCTACGGGTCGAATTGATCCATATGGCCTAAAGATCAATCAATCCGATTTTCATACTTTTAACACCATTTGCAGCATTTTACCGAATTTCGGGGTGTACCGCTAGCACTCGTTTGACTCCAGTGATTCCGATCATAGTGCTCTCCCTTATGGGAATATAGTTCAGAGCTGGATACGGTTACCTTCTTTTAGTATGTTGTTGGGTACGACATCAGGACCCCAAAACTGCCGAGAGACGGGGACGTCGATGAATGTCTCCCGAGTAATGACGTCATAAAAATGGCTGCCGCTTCGTTGCGAAAAGTGTAAATTTCATCCAAACTGTGCATTGCACCTATACGTGTGTAGTATCAAACGAAAGAAGATTAAATGTGCTATATTGTTGTTGTACATTATATACTACTGTATATTACAGTTTGACAGCTATAAACGAAAACCCAAAATCAGGCTAAAAAATAATTCGGATATTTGCATTTTACAACAAAATTATAAGTCCAATTTTAAAGCCGAGTACTACAATAACAAAACAGGCTATTTAAGCTATACATTGCTATAAAAATTATTAAAATCTGGTAATAATTGTGACAGCTATGTTAAAAAACATGTCGGCACTGCCGAGCTTTTTCCTTAGAGTGAAAAAATATCAATTTTCACAATTTACAGAATATCCGCAGAAGCTTCGAGTATATTGTTGTCAAATAATTTTGAGCCCTTAAATGTCGGGAAAATATCTCTATAGTGATTGAGGGCCAAATAATGACGTCATGAACGTGACCACTACCGAAATTTGTAAAACATAAATTAAAGCTATACCATGACACATACATACATGTGTGTAGCATCGATCGAAAGCTTATTGAATTTATTACAGTACATACATACATTATTTGTGAAAATAATGTATCGTTTAGGAGTTGTTGACAAAATAAAAAATTTTTTTAGGAAAATAAAATGTATATGTTAATTCTGTGGCCAAAGAAAATACAATACACTAATGTTTTGTATAGCATTAAAAACACCAACTATTCAGCTTTAAAACACAGTTTGAATTTATAAAATTTGATAAGAACTATAAAAGTTGTGCTTACAACTCTAAAGCACACTAACTATTTTACCTACAATGCACTCATACTATGAGAAGCTTGGGCCTAATTATTGACTAGTTTTTTCTAAATTTTGTAAGGATTTAGGGTTCCTTGCCATTAAAGTAAATAAAGAAACCGGCCAAGTGCGAGTTGGGCTCGCGCTCCGAGGGTTCCATATACATCACACAATTTTAACAATTTGTATTTTTAAGACTAACTTACGCTTGACCGCAGACTTTTTAGTGTTTTTTTCTTTAATGTACAGGTAAAAAACTATATTAGGTTTTTTTTTCTAAAATGTAGTTTCTTCGGTTTCCGAGAGACGGAGGGGAATGGTCAATTTTCGCCTTTATTCTTGAATAACTTCAAAACTATTAAAACCTAAAATTATAAAAGTTATATATTTGTAGTTTTCACATCAAACCCTTTCATTTGATATATAACAAGGTATAGTTTGTAAGTAATTTAAGAAATAAGGCGAAAATTTTCCATTGCTCTCCGCCCCCCGGAAACCGACGAACCTACATTTTAGAAAAAAATACGTAATATAGTTCTTTACCTGTACATTACAGAAAAAAACACTAATAAGTCTGCGGTCAAGCGTAAGTTGATCTTAAAAATACAAATTGTTAAAATTGTTTGATGTATATGGAACCCTCGGAGCGCGAGTCAACTCGCACTTGGCCGATTTTTTCATTTACTTTAATGACAAGAAACCCTAAATCCTTAAAAAAATTATAAAAAACTAGTCAATAATTAGGCCCAAGCTTCTCATAGTATGAGTGCATTGTAGGTAAAATAGTTAGTGTGCTTTAGAGTTTTAAGCACAACTTTTATAGTTCTTATCAAATTTTATAAATTCAAACTGTGTTTTAAAGCTAAATAGTTGGTGTTTTTAATGCTATACAAAACATTAGTTTATTGTATTTTCTTTGGCCATAGAATTAACATATACATTTTATTTTCCTAAAAAATTTTTTTATTTTGTCAACAACTCCTAAACTATACATTATTTTCAGAAATAATGTATGTATGTATTGTAGTAAATTCAATAAGCTTTCGATCGATGCTACACACATGTGTGTATGTGTCATGGTATAGCTTTAATTAATGTTTTACAAATTTCGGTAGCGGTCACGTTCATGACGTCATTATTTGGACCTCAGTCACTATAGAGATATTTTTCCGACATTTAGGGGCTCCAAATTATTTGACCAACAATATACTCGAAGCTTCTGCGGATATTCTGTAAATTGTGAAAATTGTTATTTTTTCACTCTAAGGAAATAGTTCGGCAGTGCCGACATGTTTTTTAACATAGCTGCCACTATCATTACCAGATTTTAATAATTTTTATAGCAATGTATAGCTTAACTAGACAGTTTTGTTATTGTAGTACACTGCTTTAAAGTTTAACTTATAATTTTGTTGTAAAATGCAAATATCCGAATTATTTTTTAGCCTGATTTTGGGTTTTCGTTTATAGCTGTCAAACTGTAATATACAGTAGTATATAATGTATTACAACAATATAGCACATTTAATCTTCTTTCGTTTGATACTACACACGTATAGGTGCAATGTACAGTTTGGATGAAATTTAAACTTTTCGCAACAAAGCGGCAGCCATTTTGATGACGTCATTACACGGGAGACATTCATCGACGTCCCCGTCTCTCGGCAGTTTTGGGGTCCTAGTGTCGTGCCCAACAACATACTAAAAGTTGGTAACCGTATCCAGATCTGAACTATCACTTAGGCCCTCTCCCATAACGGAGGGGACTATCACTGCATATAAGCACTTTCAAATTATATATATCTCTGCTACAACTCCATTTCTACATTTCATTAAGATCAGAAAAACGTAACTAAAGTTCCTCTCAAAATCAAAAAGCCATCGAAATGCCGAAACGGCCCAGTTCCCAATAGCCAGAAGTTGTTTGTAAGAACTCGCTTCGCTTACGCTACACTATTTAGCGTTGACTACACATATGTATAAAACCCGACAACTTAATACTTGTCCCTGAGAAAGTATAATAATGTGCGTACCGTGCGTCATGTATCTTTAGTAGTCTAAAAAAACATTATAATGTCAACACCCAATTTCAAAACATAAGATGATTCTTCCTTTTTGATGTAAATATTTTGTAATATTGACAGTAAATTTACTTGCAAATCCTTCACAATTGTGAAATATTTTCTTCTTGATTATATTGGTTTGAGTTTCAGTAAACTAAATTAGTACTTATCCGGTGAATTTCTACAACATGGCGAAGGCCAAATAGTAAATTATCGGGCTTTACGAAAATATTGTTTTGTCTTTAAATATTTTTAAAGTATCTAGTAACTCTTTAAGATGCCAGAATCTTACTAAAGATTTCTACCCACAATTCGAACATCTTAAAAAATCATACTAAACTACCCCAAGGAAAGCACACAGTATGTTCACGAGACGCCTCGCGATTAGTTGATTAATGATTATGTACATTTTAGTATAGGTAATAAATTGGTGTGTTCGGTCGACGCAGAATGTGAGAGTAGGGTCGCCTTGGGTCGGTAATAGAGCGCTTGTACACACCTGGTGGCGAAGGTGTGTCCGGTGGAGTCCTTGACGTGCACGATGTCGAAGGACCCGGGGTGCCTCTCGCGCGACACGATGGTGCCGACTCGCCCCAAATTCCTCCCGCCCGTGATCATGCACAGGTTTCCTGGAAAATTACGATACGTCCATGACTATAGGCTCAAGAAAAGGACAAGTTTCACTAGGCCTGTGCTAACTATGTTTTAGTTAGACTATGCTCAACTTTCGGTACGGCGCCAAACTTACTTGGCGCCGTACCGTGGAGCAAGAGATGGGTGTATTGGGGATGGGATGGGAGGAGGTGTCCCAGACCGCACTGGACCGAAGCCAGTGGAAGAATTTAATTCGAGCCCTACACCCCAGCAGTGGGTAAAAGGATGAAAAGAAGAAGAATGCTCAACTTTACAGTGGCGACACGAGGCAGGAGCTTTCCTTTCCTGCAAGCTGTATGAAAACTGCTTTCTAAAAATTTGGCAAGTGAGTAGGAGTCGACTTAAACTTGAATTATGTCAAGGCCTAGTTTTTTTCCTTGTATTAGAGAGGGTACAACTGCAAAAGTAAAGCATAGGTTGCTAGCAGACTACAGGCTTCATTAATTCACTTTGGCAAGAATCACAACATAACACTAGGAAAATGTTGAAGAGGGATCTTGTAAGTTTAATAAACAAATTGTGCGGTACAATTGTGTTGGTTGTTACTAAACACAACAATAAAATCTGATTATTATACTCGTACTTGAACAAACAAGATCATTCAATTTACTTGATACTCCAAATTCGGTTAGCTTGATTAACATCTTAACACATTTTTCGATTAAATATGAAACAGTAACCAGTTTTTACTAAGGAGCAAATTTCGCATTCCGAGCCCTGTCGTGTAATAGTAGATTGTACAACAAGTGCATAAAACGCACCATTTTACGCGAGGCGTTTATCCATACGAGCGAGCTCGCGAGCGAGGATGGATATAAAGTACGAGCGTAAAATGGGTTTTATGGACGAGTTATACACTCTACTTTTTACTTCGATTGTGAGGAAATAAAAAGAATAGGAATTTATTTCATAAGAAGTTTCACTTTATGCTGGGTATAGGCGGACTAAAACTCAATTTTATGCACAAGTGCATAAAAAATTGACTTCTTCTAAGGCTATTTTGACAATGGCAATTTTTTATGCACTTGTGCATAAAATTGAGTTTTAGTCCGCCTATACCCAGCATAAAGTGAAACTTTACGAGCATGAGAAGTAAAAACATATTTTTGTTCGGTTGGCATTGGCACACAATTGCAACAGCGTGGTACTCACCGGACTCGAACTTGATGAAGTCCATGATCTTGCCGGTGGCGATGTCGAGCTGCACGGAGTCGTTGACCTTGATGAGGGGGTCGGGGTACCGCAGCGTGCGGCCGTCGTGCGTGATCAGCATCGGCACCGCCTTGGGCCCCGTGGCCACGCGCCGCACCTTGCACAGCTTGTACTGCACACGCACACAACTCAACTCAACTCAACTCAACTCAACTCAACTCCAGCTCATGTCATCTCATTCATAAACAGACTGCCTTACTTATATTCTTCAATTGGAATAAAAAATCTCTATCCATCCTTATTTGTCTTATTGTGTAAACAAAAATGTGTCAATACTGTCAATCTAGACATCCTAATGTCATTTATTTTTCGCTCAAAGCAAGTATTAACTAGAGCCCGCACACGTGTACCCCCGTATGGGATAGATATATAGATGCCCATAATCACTTCTACAGCATAAAACAGAACAATTTACCAATCTTTTCCTTAGCCGACACAACTTTCTAGGAAAACTAAAAGCTTTTCTCGTAGCAATCACAGAAATTCTTGAAGAAATCGCGCATTATATCTGTTTGTTACCCTCCACTGCTAGAAGTAACGCGTGGAGGGTAATAGAAACTATGACAAGGACCAACGATAATAGCACCTCTCTGCCGTATCTATTGAAAGTGTAATAAGACCATCCCGTTCTATCTTGGTATTATTAGTTCCGTGTCAGATCTATGGATGGTATATCTATGATTTTTCGGGTTGTTAATCCGTTAAGAAAATTATATTAAAACAATATTTTTCAGTAATTTCTTGGTTGAATTCAATACTTTGCGAGTTTCTTCAAGTATACAAGAACATTTTATGTGATAATCCCAGAGACAAGAGTAATCATTTCTTTAAAAATTGATTATTTACACGATAAGACAAATAAGGATGGATAGCAGCTTTATTGATATGTCAAATCAAATGTGTGGGCACATGATAACAAAAGTAACTAAATGTATTAGGGTTCCTAAAGTATCCATAGTAAAGACCATTTGTGACGTTTTCAAGTCAAAGGCTCATCGTGGGTGTTAATTAATTTATTCCGAAACTATTTTTTATGCAGCAGTGTCTTATTGACAAGTGACAATGATGTACCTTTGACTCGAAAACATCACATTTATATTCTGTGAATGCCTCTCATTGTCTATTCTCCTAATTAAATGCTTTACTTGACTTTAAAGAAGTCAGGATCAGGATTGATTATGGTATTTATGGTTAATTAATTTATGTGTAATTCAACACCATACATACACAAACACATTCATACATACAATCACGCCTATATCCCAAAAGGGGTAGCCAGAGATCACGGATTTCCATTTGCTACAATCAATGCTACAAAACGGCTCTCCGTGAGTCACTTCTCGCCCCTGTGAAGAGCGAGACGTGATGGGTGGTGAACCGCATCGCCGCCATGCAGATGACTATTAATAAATCACCACAGCATTCTCACGAGCAGTAGGGATCAGAGGTTCCCTTATACCTTAGTCGCCTCTTACACTCTTACGCCACCCGCGGGAAGAGACGGGGTGGCACTATTCTAAAGCCGGAGCCACGCAGCAAACACCACACACACACACAACTAAACAACATCAGGACATGTTTTGCATTTTCAAATTCATGTTTTTGTGATTTCAAAAATTAATTTAATTAATATTCACTATAAGTTAATAGTAATCAACTAATCATAATGAATACATATAGAATGTGGCTCACCTTAGCCTCCTCAGGGGTGATGCGGTGGATGGTGAAGCGGCCCTTCACGTCGTAGATCAGACGGAACAGCTCATTAGTCTTCTCAATCGACACCACATCTGAAACACCACCCACATTCATAAACATCACATAACACACGAGGTCAGTTTATGTGTAATATTGTGGTCCATTCAAACAGGTATTTAATAAAACAATCAGAACAATAAGAGGTTAAACTATTACTAAAATAATAATAAAACAATATATAGTCCTATTAGTTAAAATTACACCAAATCAACAGCAAAATAGCAATAAATGTTATTCGAATTTTTTTTACTGTTATTCTGAACTGAGAACAAATAATATGATAATGATTATTACACTACAGTGGCGGCGCGTCCATGTAACACGATTCCTGTCGGCTTGCCTAGGTTTCAGGCACTTGAACAATGTTCCTACAGCTCCAAAAGAAATTCAGCACCAGCTTGCCTAAGAAAAATGTTGACCCACTGCCATTGTTATACTATATTATGGGTTACAAGGTTGACTGAATGCTTCTTGTTATTAACATGATTTACCTTATTATTTTTAACTATAACACTAGAGCTATGTGTCAGAAGACAAGCTGAACACTAATCCATCTTATTATTGATTAAAATTTTTTGATTAACTTGCCCGTTTAAGAACTAAAGCGGTCGGTCCAGTTGCGAGTTTGGCCCTAGGATTACTACGGAGCTAGGGACTTGAAAATTAATATTCTACATTAGAGAGAGGCCAAGACCGTTGCTCAGGACAGAAAGGCGTGGAAGGATCTTGTGCGGGCCCTATGCACCTCCGGGGTGCCCTAGGAACAACAACAACAACATTAGATTAAGTCGGTTCTGGCTGTCGCTGTTAGGTCACGGTTCACCTAACACACTCCTCCTCGCTTCGCTCGTCGTCGCACCTATCTTGGCCCTGTGACACAATTTCGGAGCCAATATCCCGGTAATTATCAAGTATAGAGAAGAGTTGCCCATACAAAACATGCTTATTTTAGCGTCCTCTATACGATAGCATCATAAAAAATAGGTGTCATATTGACACGACCCCCATCAAAAATTTTTCAAGTCCCGCGCCCCCTTTGCTAAACCCCAACCCTAGAGCACAGACATCGTTATATACTAACAAGTAGGCATGTAGGGTGTTAATGGAACCTAGGCTAATGGTTGCTGGTAGCCGGTAGGTAGGTACAGGACTGCAGGACTCACCCATGAAGCCGGCGGGGTAGGTGGGGTCGGTGCGGACGCGGTGGTCGACGCGCACGAGGCGCTGCTTGACGATGCGCAGCGCCTCGTCGCCGGTGAGCGCGTACTTGAGGCGGTTGCGCAGGAACACGACCAGCGGCAGGCACTCGCGCAGCCGGTGCGGGCCCGTGCTCGGCCGCGGCGCGTACACGCCGCCGAGTTTGTCCAACATCCATGCCTTGGGCGCGTTCAGACGCTTCAAGTGCTTTTTGGGGCCGCGAGCCTGTACACACAAACACACGTATCAACCGGGCAGACGATGTCCGACGACCGGCCTAGCGGACTCGTGTTAGCCGAGAGGATCACCGTACCGTGTACTTATTTCATGTTATTAATCGACGACAAGTAACCCGCAATTTTATATTCGAAACACTATGTTATTTTCAGGTTATTAATACAAAATACGCAGCCCAAATCGATCACCAGACGCGTCGCAAAATTTATAAATAGGATTTAATTCATTTACTTTACGTTAAATTTGCGATTTTCATGGATTTCTATTTAAATTTACGTAGACTCACCATGTTTAAGACAAACTTTTGACAGAAAGAAAATGTCAGAATTCACCTACACTTCCACAGATAGTACAGATACGATATATGTCAAACGTTTCGTTGTGCATACGTAAAACGGCTATTAGACATTGCAACCTGCAGGGCCCAATCTGTTGTGTACCCTGCCTCTCCCTACCCTCCTTCAGCTCCCTACGGGCCCTACCTTTAATTACATCTTCCAATCTGACAGATTGGGCCCTGCAGGTTGCAATGTCTAATACCGCTTTAAATAACCGGCCATGAGCATGTCGAGCCATGTCAGTTTTTGAGCATGTTTGAGCGGCTTTGTGGTCAAATGAGCCCACAGAAACTTAGCCCGCGGGCTGAGTTGACCATTTCTTTTTTTTTCGTGGATGACTCGACCCACACTAATCGGACAACTCGTCCCACGGGTCCAGTCGACTACTATTTTACCGGTAAGGGTCAACTCAGTCCGTGGGCTCAATCGCTTACTACCTACCGCTTAAGGGCTCACTCAGCCCATGGGCTCAGTCAACCACAGCATACTGCTTTAGGGTCTACTGAGCTCGGTAAGCGGTTACCGCAGTATTTGGACGCGTGATGGAAATCCAGTAACGGCGATGTTGAAAATTATTACACCTATCACCAGGTACGGTTTTGAATAGGTTCTTCGTAAGGGCTTGATACTTGCTTACTATTAGGGTGCATTGGGGTTAGATGAAAAATGGGGGGAGGTAAAAAAACCGTTTGTAGCTCCCAACTTCTGGCACATTTTTTGTTCCTGAGCCCTTTTTGGGAACTCCATTTTGTTGTTCTGTTCCCCGCCCTTCAGTCGGTTCCTTCCGCTAAGTAAAGGTGGGAATAAGTTATTGGCAACTTTCGACAAGGTGTATTTTTCGACATCAAATCCTGTTTTTTTTTATCTTACCCCATGTTCTGTAACTTCTTTTTCAGGGTAGCTATAAATATTCTGAGTTGATACGCTCGTTATTGTTATTTAATTCACCTGTCATATATAAATTATTTATTTCACGCTCTATCACGCTTCATTTTATCTATCTATTTTATCTCTATCTTTCCTTTTTTCCTGTATGTTGCATGCCTCTTAACTGTCACCTCTTCCCGCGGTTTTTTCTAATGATCTGTATATGTCCTGTGTTGTCTGTGGCGTCTATAACAATGAATGTTTTTTTTGTTTGTTTTAGGTTCCCGATCCGATCAAATCCTTTACCAATTAAATCTTTTCGTCACCGAACATTCTCTTTTTGCGTGTCAAGTCCAACAACGTCGTCATTGGCACAATTCCCTTTGCCCAAATTACAAGGGGAGAAAGCCATATTAAAAAAAAAAATAAAAAAAAATTCACCTGTCAATGAGGATTTAAATTATCTTTATTATTTACTGAGTTTTTATCTTGACCCGGTGACTTTTCGTGGGATAAGACGGCAATACTTATTTTTTTATCTTAACCCGCTTTCAAATCTCATAGTGATAGCAAGTGGTTCTCAAACTGTAGAGTGATAACTAAAATCAGGCTGCATTCCGAATGCTCCAGGTTTGGCTCATAGTGTTCCATACAAAAAGTCATAACATAACTTTTTAAGGTGCTACCCCCTGTATATGCCGAATCTTGCTACCCGATTAGGTAGGGTGCACTACCACCTAATCTTAGTCTATGATTAATGCTAAAGTACCTGAAGATTTAAAAAGTCTCAATGGGTAGCAAGATAATATTTATTATCAAATAAAAAGCAAACGTTATTTATTTAAAAGGAATTTTTAATAAAACTTATTAAATAAACAATTCTCCTCATTTTAAATTAAAATTAAAATATGACTGTGACAGTTGTAAAACTACAAAATAATCTTACCGAAACACCAACAAACAGAAGTAGTTTTAAACTTAGTTGTTAAAGTGCGTAGTTACAACATCCGTTAGGAAACCGAATGTGAACCGAATGGCTCGCGGGATTTAAGCTTCCGAAATGTTGTGTAAAGCCAAGACGGTCACCAACTCGCCATCCTCCCCCCCATACACACACTAGCCGGGGTGGATGGCAATTTGCATGCTCGATTTTTATCGCATACAGACACAAGAAACAGAGGGAGGGGGGAACGGTGAAAAATTGCGACCATCGTGGTCCATTTCGGTTTACACAGGGGTGGTTCTACATCAACATCACAAACTTAAATCCCGCGAACCATTCGATACGAATACGAATAGTGATTACAAACTTATCTTTGCCTTTGTCCCCGTACAAAATATAGGCGACCAAGTCACTCAAATAATTATTATGTACCCTAATTAACAGGAAATTCACATAAATTTACAGTTTTATTATTCGTTGCATCACAAGTTATTTATTTTATTACTTATAGCCTTTACATTTTTAAGTGTTCTATACACAAAGCCAGACTAATTTTATTATTTTTAAATTCCCTTATTTTTTCTTTGATTCTGTCATTTACCTCAATGACATCTGTTTGTCTTGTAGAAAAGTAATTTTTTCTCACTTTCTCCGCATCTTTTCGAATTAACCTTTGTAATATCACCAGTACTTGTAAAATATTCGGTTTTGGTTTCATTAGTTTATTCACTTTACTGTGCCAGCCTTCAATGATGTTATTGGTGCGGTTCATCTGTTTGTAACACGTCCATTTACCAAAGTAAATGGATTTGGGGTCCATCCAAGTCTCGAAGAAATATTTATTAAAAGAATTTGCGACTGGCGTCTTCGGCGCTTCCTCTAAACAGTAGAGCCATCCATCTAGCAAATCTTCGAATGGCAAATGTGCCAAGGCTGACAGCCGTCTAATGTGCACCTTGCCTAACTTTGACTTCTTCAGGCCGATTTCCTTGGCTTTTCTCCACAGACATCTAGTGAAGTGATAGTAACAGCCATCTATTTGGACGCCCGGGCAAGTATTCATTAATGCTGATATTAGAGCCTTTTCGTAGTCAACTTTGATTCGAGTGGGTTTCCACTTTGGATCTTGGCTTTTAATGATGTTAAACAATAGTTCATATGTTTTTTTGCTTTTATTGGGTACCAATGCATACAACACCGGTACCACTTTAATTTTATCTCTGTCGCTACCGAAATCAACATGTATTGTCACGAGCTGATAGAAGTTACGTTGACAGGATTTAAACGTCCCATCAACATAAAACTTTTTGTGTTTTGATAATAAATCCCGCAACCCAGTGCATGAAAAAATTAGGATTCTTTCATTATTGTACGTGTAGTCAGCGTATAATAAATATTTATATTTTTGCGGTATTACAACATCCATTTTATTTTTAAAAGTAACTTTTTTTATTCCTAGTGATGCATAGCGTTTACGGTATAATTTTTTCTTAACATTTTCAAAAGTAGGTAATTTTTTTGTATCGTCCAATCCAGCATCTTGGACTTTATCATTAATATCGTCGTATATGTGAGATACTGGAGTGGTCAAGTCATTGACAACTTCTTTATTCAGGCGGTCCATATACTTCTTGATTTCATTCTCGGAAAAATCAGGATCATGATTGTGTCGAGTTTCATGAAGGATGACTAAATTTTCACCTCTTGCTTTTACAACAGCGTAACACTTACTTTTCACGCATCTCCACAAAATCGTTTCATCCTTGTTTTTCCTCTTCACACGGTACCGGTAACCAGATTTCAACATAATACACCCCCCTCGTTGTGAAGATATAAATTCCACGGCATCCGAACTAGATGTCACAGGCGCACCTGGTTTATAAGGGTACGGTTGCATTTTCGGTAATTTATCTTGATATATAATTTTATATCGGTATATGTAATTTTATGCAGAGGCGAACAGGAATTCAATGTCAATGACACAGAGTGACAATGCATTTGATGACATTTTACGTCAAAACTAAATGTGTGCCTGCCAGTAGGCAAATACGAATGTTATAGGTACAATATCTTTCTGTATAATTATTAACAACTTTAAATATAATTTTTCGTTGATTCCCGAAAGTGTGAGATTTTTGGACCCAACCAAGTGCGTAAAAGGCGTCAAGGACCTTTCCAAGAGAATGTCAAAACTTCTTTGATTTTATTCATTGTGATGATCAATTATGATGTTATCATAAATGTATAACCCATCAAGTGTAGGTTGGCTTTCGTAAGAACTAGTGCTTACGCCAATTCTTAGTGGAAGCCAGTCATCCTCGGATGCGTCTGCACTAGGCTAGGATAAATGTATGTATGTATCACTTTATTGCACATAAACAAGTATAACATTAAAACATTAGTAAAATACAAAAAGATATGCACAAAGGCGAGCTTATCCCTAAAAGGGATCTCTTCCAGCCAACCAATGAGAAAATGAGAAAGGAGTAATACTATACAGTGAAAGGCAAACTATGCACTAAAGAGGTCGAAAAAGTTTGGAAACACATAAAGCTTCAAGTAAACCCTAATAAATACGCAGGTACAAACATGTACCACACAAAAACCTACTTAAAATATGCATGAACTATATACATATAATACATATTAATAAAAATATAAGACTATATACCACGTACATAAATAAACAAATATATATATATATATATACATATATATAAAGTAGAAATATATAATACATATGTAAAGTATTCAATTCAAATTAAAAACATTAAGAGTCCATTAGCCATAACTTGTTCAACTTCTCCTTGAGTGAGGCAAAGCTAGCAGGATAAAGCTAGGAGGATAATGTAATGATGATATTTAGGTATTCGTGCCTTCGCTTGAACCACATATGAGATTACACCGTTGTTTGTAACTCAGCCCTAATCAAGTGACTTCCTCGACTAGTAGCGCCATTTGTCGCACTACTCAGGTACTTATGTCATCTGGTGCTAGCGCCTGGCTGATATCTCCTCAGTACGCTTTTGTAACTCAGCCGAGCAACACGAGCGCAATCAAGTTTAAAAAATATCGAAAAGTTAATTGACAAATGCAAATTGTGTTATGATTGTTGCTACTTCAGATATAGTGACATTACAAAATTCGCCTTTGTAATTGAATTTGTAAAAATTGCTCAAAATTTGCTTTTCTAGAAAATTTTGTAATGATTGTTGCTTTGTATGGGGCCACTCTGTACGCCTTGAGGAGGAAGGAGGGGGGGGGGGGGTGAGATCCATAACCGGTGGGGAGCACTTTCCATCGGCTCGTGGCCAAGCTTGGGTGCCGAGCGGTGAAGGGAGAGATGGCCTCTTACCTTCAGCCGCATCAGGTGGGATTTGGAACACAATTGGGGTGCGAAGCGGCGATACATGCTGTGCGTGCTTTTGCATTGAAGCCGGACAATAGTGGCAGCGTCATTGTGAAACTGGACCTGAAAAACGCCTTCAACATGGTGGAGAGGGACGTTTTATAGGGCGAGGTTAAGGAGAAAATTCCTGCGTTCTATCCTTATCTTCATGAAGTCTATTGTTCGCCTTCTAACCTTTTTTATGGAGCTGACCCCATTTTGTCCCAGGTGGGCACTCAGTAAGAAGATCCACTTGGTCCACTCGCTTTAAGCCTTGCAAATAAGGCTATTGCCGAGCTAAAGTCGCCTCTCAACGTCTGGTACCTCGATGATGGTACCATTGGGGGCAAGCCAGAGGAGGCGGAGCAAGACTTGCTCGTGTTGCTGCCGCGCCTGAAGGATTTGGGGCTGGAAGTGAATTCCTCGAAGTGCGAGTTTTTTTCCTTGTGGTCTGCAGTCATCTTCCGTGCTTTCCTTCTTCTCAGCTTTACTTTCTGGCCTCACGAAACTTAGCACCGACTCTTTTTGTCTTCTGCACCCATTTTTCCTTCTTCAGTTCCTGAGGCCCTTAAAACTCGTAGGGATCTCCTTATTCTTGCTGGCAAACGTCTCAAAGGTTTAAATCCTTGCTGGTTGCTTTCGTTTTGGTGTAGAAGTGTTTTGCGGTCCCAAAAATCCCCTGCCTGCTGCGCACGGCACCTGTTTGGTTGTTTCCCGAGGATATTGGGACTTTCGACTTGGTCATTAAGGCAACCATTGAGTCGGTGGTAAATGTTTCCCTTAGCGATGGCCAATGGGCGCAGGCGGATCTGCCGAGTGGGGGACGTGAGCCTGCCGGCCTTCTTGGCGTCTGCGCATGGGGTAGCTGACCTGGTTACTAAGATTCTTTCCTCAAATGGCGACCAGGTAAGCGTACCGTATGTGGCGGACACCGTGAGGGGTGGTTGGCTGTCAACCCAGAAGCGTCCGTTCCGGAGAACCCAAGACACCAGCGCGCGTGGGATGACGTAGGGTGTAAGGCCATTTTGAACGATCTAGTGGGCAGTGCGGCGGGTGTAGACCGTGCACGACTTATGGCTGTGTCGCGGCCAGAGTCAGGGGCGTGGTTGCAGGCGTTGCCGTTGCCTCAACTTGGCACTTTGCTCGATGGTGACACATTGCGGGTGTCCGTTGCTCTCCGCTTGGGCTTTTCCCATACCCCCTCGATCGCACATCAGCCCACATCTTAGTAGTAACAAACTATTAAACATGAATAATTGACGCTTTCTTCATTTCGCAACACTCCTGTTTGGCACTCTCAAAAGAAAAAAAAACCTGTGTACTTATTTCAGAAGATGATCTTTTCTCGGCGACCTATCAGGCATGTCCCTAGACTAATATGTCCAAGGCACAGCTCCGCTGCATTCCGTGGCAGCTTTCGTTATGCTGCCACGAAGTGCTGGAACAACCTTCCACCACCGATTAGAGAAAGCAGTACTGTTAGTGGCTTCAAATCTAAACTAAAGATGTATCTAACGGATCAACAAGGTTCTGCTGCCTAAGGCTTCACGTCACGTATAGTGAAGACGCCTGCTTCATCCTCTTCCGTTTCATGTCCGTATTATCTCATCCATACCCCATATATGATATATTAAGTATTAATTAAACTCCAACCTCCATAACCATACATAAATTACACATATAAATTATTTTCTGCATATTTTTAAATTCTCTATGTGCCTATTTATGTATTTATTAACGTCCCCATTTCGAGTCATGCATTATGCTGTCCCGCACACCCTGCCTGCTGGCTCCACAGAAAACCAGCGCCGTTGACCACGCTAGCCGTGCCAACTGCATTTCTGGAGACCATTTCGGCTTCACATTTAGTTGTTTTATTATTTTACTGATGTATTATCTTGTAAGATGTGTTGTTTGAATAAATGTTTTCTATAAACACGTCTCATATGTGATTCAAGCGAAGGCATGAACACCTAAATGGAATCGTTTTCCCCTGAAGGGTAAAAAACGGATAATGAAGTTTCTGCCGTAGCTTGAACCACACCTAAAGGACTTGCCGGCTTCCTTAAGATACTGAGGAGAAAACAGCCTGGCGCTAGTACCGGGTGACATTAGTACCTGAGAAACGCGACAGATGGGGTGTTATCTCCAGTTACAAGGGTGTTATCTCATATGTGGTTCAAGCTGCGGCAGAAACCGAAATATCCGTTTATTACCCTTCGGAGAAAAACGGCTCTATTTATAGTATTTATTAACTTTACCATATTAAATGTCCGAATAATTTTCGTGTGTGTATTATTAATCAGGTGATCGGCGAAAAGGATTCCACACCGCGGGAATTCAACTAGACATAGTATTATGGATGCGCCGTTTCGCCCGCGATACCAATTAAACTGCTCGAAAATATACGTGTTTGTATTATGTTTAATACAATGAATCAGTGTCGGTAACTAGTAGTCCGCCCCGAACTAAGAACTCGCTCGTTGACCAGTAAAATAATGGTTTGTTATTTGAATTTTATAGAGATGAAAAAAAAAATCAAGAAATAATATGCGAAATAAATAATTTCATTAAAATACTAAATTACAAATGTTTGTGAAAATTACTGTAATTTTATTTTTCTATCCCGCAAATGCCGCGGCATATCCATACTAGCATAATGATTGACGTCATTCACCCCGTGTGGAATCCTTTTCGCCGATCACTGAATCACCTCTATTTATATTACATACACGAACCAACGGAAAAAGTAGAAATTGCCCGATTGAGCTTATGGGCTGAAAAAACCTATTTGCAGTATGCTCAACTCAACCCGCGGGCTGAGTGCCCTGTGGGCTCACTTGACCACCAAATCGTAATAGGTATACTGATTGATTGAGCCCATAGACTGAGTAAGCCCTTAGCGGTAGGTAGTGGCCATTTGAGCCCACGGGCTGAGCTGACCTCTAACTGTAAATTACTGGTGGAATGGGCCCGCGGGCTCAGTTAACACATTGGGTCGAGTTCAGCCGTAGAAAAAAAAATGGTCAACTCAACCCGCGGGCTGAGTGCCCTGTGGGCTCACTTGACCACCAAATCGTTTGAGCTGCTAGTGCTGGAGCCCCGCATACAATAAATTTATCAAAAAAAATTACCGTTTTTCTTCCATATAGCGTTGTAGAGCCCGTCTCGGAGATCACGAAAACATAAGTCTTAAAGGTCTTAAATGGCCACAAGTAGGTATGGCGTCAAGTTGAAAATACAATTTTTTGGCCTAAATTTATCAACGAGCCGGACGCTCCAAATTTTGACACATGATTTAGCCCGCATCAAGTAGCCTACATACCAATTTTAAGACCATTCTGGTGGGCGCATAAGATTTTAAGACCAGTTGAAGTTACAATTTTTTGGCCTAAATTTATCAACGAGCCGGACGCTTCAAATTTTGACAGTAGTTAAAGGACCCAGTCAACAAACCAAATCCCAATTTTAAGACCGTTCTGGTGGGCGCATAAGATTTTAAGACCATTTTAAGAAATAGTCGATTTCATAGAAAAGATATCAAATTATTGTAAATTCGCTTTAAAAATCAATTAACTGTCACAAACACAACTGCATATTCATATTTAAGTGTCTCGTAACAAAAAAGGCCGTAAAAGTATACCGCAATAACTCAAAAACTGGAGAAATTCGTCTTAGCAGTACTTTAGTCACGGAGGTCTTAAATCACGAAAAATATTGTTCATTTTAAACTTAATGGCACAAAATATGATTTAAAAAGCCAGACGTAATGCCTATAGGCATTTTCTACCAGTCGCTCATAACTTTAAACTGATAAGCGTCAAGTTAGATGCATTGACAATATATTACTGACAGTATAAAATACAAAAATTTATTTTAAATTCTACCGTTCCAAATGTTGATTAACGGTTTAGCCCATTTCAAATAACCTACATACCCATTTTAAGACAAATCCGGTAGGCGCATAAGATTTTAAGACCAGTTGAAATTGCAATTTTTCGGCCTAAATTTATCAACGAGCCGGACGCTCCTAATTTTTACAGTTGTTAAAGGACCCATTCAACAAACCGAATCCCAATTTTAAGACTATTCTGGTGGGCGCATAAGATTTTAAGACCATTTTAAGAAATAGACGACTTCATAGAAAAAAGAGCAAATATTGTAAATTAGCTTTAAACATTATTAGGGTTATGAGTGACTGTTAGAAAACGCCTATAAGCATTACGTCCGATTTTTTGTAATGAGATTTGTACCATTAAGTTAAAAATGAAAAATGAATTTTGTGATACTAAACACCCTGACTTAAGTACAAAATAGCCTGACTTAAGCACTGCTATGACGAATTTTCCAATTTTTAGACTTATGTAGTATACTTTTACGGCATATCTAACTATGAGACCCTTGAATATGAATATGCCGTTATGTTAAACCATTTAAATGAATTTTTGAACCGAATTTAAAGCTATTTGCTATTTTTCATATGGAATCTATCACTTCTTAAAATGGTCTTAAAATCTAGTGCGCCTAGTAATAATATTATGAGCCATTAAGTTTAAAATGAATAATAATTTTAGTGATTTAAGACCCCCGTGACTAAAGTACTGCTATGACGAATTTCTCCAATTTTCAACTTATTGCGGTATACTTTTACGGCATTTTAGTTACGAGACACTTAAATATTAATATGCAGTTGTGTTTCTGCCAGTTAAATAATGTTTAAAGCGAATTTACAATATTTGCTCTTTTTTCTATGAAATCGTCTATTTCTTAAAATGGTCTTAAAATCTTATGCGCCCACCAGGATAGTTTTAAAATTGGGATTCGGTTTGTTTTTTTTATTTTTTTATTTATTTATTTCAAAGAGATACTTAAGTGGTAGGTACATCTTTTTTTTCGCCAAACTGAGGACAGTTTGTTGGCGAATAATGCGCTCAAAATAAAAATAACATTTTTGTGTTATACCTACTCGTACACTATATATATACTTATCTAAGTAGGTAAGTATTTAAAGTTAACCTATGAATTTACAATGCTTACTTTTACGTATCAAAATTATTTACGAAACTAAGTGCAAACAAAGCAATCCATTTATATCTATTATGCGAGTACAACAATACATCAATTAATGGGTCCTTTAACAACTGTAAAAATTAGGAGCGTCCGGCTCGTTGATAAATTTAGGCCGAAAAATTGCAATTTCAACTGGTCTTAAAATCTTATGCGCCTACCGGATTTGTCTTAAAATGGGTATGTAGGTTATTTGAAATGGGCTAAACCGTTAATCAACATTTGGAACGGTAGAATTTAAAATAAATTTATGTATTTTATACTGTCAGTAATATATTGTCAATGCATCTAACTTGACGCTTATCAGTTTAAAGTTATGAGCGACTGGTAGAAAATGCCTATAGGCATTACGTCTGGCTTTTTAAATCATATTTTGTGCCATTAAGTTTAAAATGAACAATATTTTTCGTGATTTAAGACCTCCGTGACTAAAGTACTGCTAAGACGAATTTCTCCAGTTTTTGAGTTATTGCGGTATACTTTTACGGCCTTTTTTGTTACGAGACACTTAAATATGAATATGCAGTTGTGTTTGTGACAGTTAATTGATTTTTAAAGCGAATTTACAATAATTTGATATCTTTTCTATGAAATCGACTATTTCTTAAAATGGTCTTAAAATCTTATGCGCCCACCAGAACGGTCTTAAAATTGGGATTTGGTTTATTGACTGGGTCCTTTAACTACTGTCAAAATTTGAAGCGTCCGGCTCGTTGATAAATTTAGGCCAAAAAATTGTAACTTCAACTGGTCTTAAAATCTTATGCGCCCACCAGAATGGTCTTAAAATTGGTATGTAGGCTACTTGATGCGGGCTAAATCATGTGTCAAAATTTGGAGCGTCCGGCTCGTTGATAAATTTAGGCCAAAAAATTGTATTTTCAACTTGACGCCATACCTACTTGTGGCCATTTAAGACCTTTAAGACTTATGTTTTCGTGATCTCCGAGACGGGCTCTACAACGCTATATGGAAGAAAAACGGTAATTTTTTTGATAAATTTATTGTATGCGCGGCTCCAGCACTATGCTCTCTGTCTTGGTCTTGACTCTCGACTCTAGACCAGGGGGGTACAACTCAAAGTAAATCTGTCAAAAAATTTGAGTTTGACACGACGTATCCGATACGTTTGCATAAGTGCGAAAAAGAACTTGTCATGCGTTAAGAAGGGACAACATGATTCGTGACGTTACGTGACATTACAGAGGTCTCTCTGTTAAAATACTATTATTTACTCTGTGTCTAGACATAGACCTTTTTTTTTAAATACCATGACGGCGGCAAACAAGCATACGGCCCGCCTGATGGTAAAAGCGGTATTACACATTGCAACCTGCAGGGCCCAATCTGTCAGGTTGGAAGGTGTAATTGGGTTGGCCGGTGAAAACTTTTGCAGAGGGCGCTGTTCCAGATTCCATACAATAAGAGAAAGAGATACAAACAATGATAGAAAGGAACAGACGATGAATGGTCCCTAACTTGTATGCAGCAATGATTTTATATATACTAGATAAGAAATCAGCACTCCAAATGTGGCACAGTAAAAGCCGGTGCAACGCGACGGATTTTCCCGAAGAGAGCCGAGCCCGAGCCGAGCAAAGCCCGATCGTTCCGAAGAGTATATTTACAAAGGACTAACAAACGTTTCGTTAAAATATTACCAGTGTAAGTGAGACTAGGGATTAAGCTAAAATGCTACAGCATGAAGGTCAACGTACTATAGGCACAATTGGCGATAGGAAGTAAAGGTTTTGTAAATTTAAACCGAACTGACAGCATTGAGGCATAAGGCTAGTGGAGTAGTTGTTGTTTTTTTTTAAATTACGAGACTCAGAAAATAATTAAAACTTATTTAGTCAATTTTATTATTATATTATATTTTATAATGTTGAATTATTTTTTATGGTTCCGTGGCTAAATTGGCAAAAACGGAACCCTTATAGTTTCGTCATGTCCGTCCGTCCCTCCGTATGTCACAGACATTTTGAGACGTATCCTTATAACATTTTAACACAAGGTTTTTTTTATGCGCCACTAGTGAAATTGCTAAAAAAAAATATTTGAACATTATCGGTTAAAGAGTTTTCGAGTGATCTCCAAAAAACTACGTACATAGGCAGATACAACCTTGTGATATAACTTGTGATTTTTTAAATAACTCTCTGTTATGCGTGGTCCGACACGAACTTTAGCCGGTTTTTGTAAAATATACCTCAAATGATACCGTAATATCCTCATATCTAATCCCGAGAAAGCAATTATGTAAATATTTTCGTTTATTATTTTTTCATTATTTCAAAGTGTGATCTATCAATTTTTGAATTAAAGATTTAAAAAGAAAGCATGAAATACTATGTTTACAGAGCTATTGTGTTGCTTTTGATTATAAATTTGTCTTGAGCATGTACTTCGCCCCCGCATAGTCCGCATGCCTGCTTCCCTTTCTGCTCGCTCGGCGGCCGAAAAACTCAATAACCCTCACCCGCCACCCATTGTGCCCGTACGGTTTACACTGTCAGGAATACGTTAGGTCAGAATGCAAACAAGTAAACATAACTGACCCTGTGCAGTTTTCATTCCATTCTGGAGTCGAATCAGGCAACCGGTCTGGGTACCTGACGTTTGCCTCCAACTTTTAACATTCGCCTCACAAACTTAGGTAGAAAATCCATCTTATACGTCATTTTAAATATGTTATTGTAAATATTATGTCGATCTTTAATCGATTACTATTTGTTCAGAATTAAACACTAATTAAATAATCACAAATAGTTTTATTTTTATGCTGATGTTGTCAACCTACGCGAAAATAACTATTATGGACATATATGAACCCTTAACTTTGGAAGGCACAATAATTTCCTATTTTTAACAACAATATGAAGGCAATATAATACAATACACACTATACAAATCTATTAAAACGAACTAATACGCGAAATAGATATAATTATGAAGTTATCAATATTTATTACAAAAATTTCATAAACAAATTAAGTATACATAATAAAGTAATTGATCCAAGAGCGACTCCATTGCTCTTATGTGCCATGTGATTTTTGAACGTCAGATGAATGACAGGTGAAATTTTATCCTATCTTTCTTCTAATTTGTAATACAACCTTAACGATGTTAAATAATTCGCACTGGCCGGCTACACATTTTTTGTGCTATATTTTCGGAAAATCTTGTTTGTGTCTGCGCCTCTATTATATTATAACTCAATGGTATGCAGGCATAAAGCTTTTTTAATTTTAGTGTATTACAAAAACGGGTGGATTTCAATTTCGGAGCAATTCGAGACAAAACATGGAGTCATTTTCGCGAAAATAAATAAAGACTACTTCGCGCCATACAAATTTAGCTTTTCTAGGGACCAATTTTGAAGATGTCACTTTGACAGTTGCCAACCCCATTGAAGGTAGGGGCCGTAGGGAGCTGAAGGAGGGGTAGGAAGAGGCAGGGTACACAACAGATTGGGCCCTGCAGGTTGCAATGTGTAATACCGCTTTAAGCAGTTACCGTGGCCTATCATAATAGACGCCTGCAACCCCAGAGGATTTAAAGCGGTATTACACATTGCAACCTGCAGGGCCCAATCTGTCAGGTTGGAAGGTGTAATTGAAGGTAGGGCCCGTAGGGAGCTGAAGGAGGGTTAGGAAGAGGCAGGGTACACAACAGATTGGGCCCTGCAGGTTGCAATGTGTAATACCGCTTTTACATGCGCGTTGCCTACCCTACCTAAACCTACTATACAGGGTGTAACAAAAATACTGGTGATCCGTTTAAGGGCATAATTGATATCGTATTGCGAGTAAGAAAAAGTAGGAGAAAAAATGTTTTGACGCGAAAAGAAATATTTTTTTTTGTATGGGCACGTCGTCCCGGCCGGCCAACCCTCCATACAAAACCAATTTTCTTTTTCGCGAGGAATTTTTTTTTCTTGCTTTTTCATAATTTAGAACGCGATACTGGGCCAGTTTTATAAAGCTACAAGTTACAACCTGGCCTCAGTTATGCCCTTAGGGTCACCACACACCTAGCGGTTTTCCTCGCGGAATTACCGGAAGTAGCGGAAATTTGTCTATGGTAGCGGAAATTTGTCTATGGTAGCAGATTTTTTGTATGGAAGCCATAGACAAATTTCCGCTACCATAGACAAATTAAGCATTTTGTCTATGAATTTCCGCTACTTCCGGTAATTCCGCGAGGAAAACCGCTAGGTATGTGGTGACCCTTAAAAGGATCACCAGTATTTTTGTTACACCTTGTAGAATAGACAGAGGTTCAGCGTATATCCGACAGGGACAGCTATATTTTAACAGCTAAAACGGCTATTAGACATTGCAACCTGCAGGGCCCAATCTGTCAGGTTGGAAGGTGTAATTAATGGTCCCTACCATTACCACAGAGTAAATAATAGTATAACAGAACAGAGAGACCTCTGTAATGTCACATAACGTCACGAAGCATGTTGTCCCTTCTTAACGCATGACAAGTTCTTTTTCGCACTTATGCAAACGTATCGGATACGTCGTGTCAAACTCAAATTTTTTGACAGATTTACTTTGAGTTGTACCCCCCTGCCATTACCGTAGGGAGCTGAAGGAGGGTAGAGAGAGACAGGATACACAACAGATTGGGCCCTGCAGGTTGCAATGTCTAATAGCCGTTTAAGATTTGGGATACCACATGTTAAGAAAATCCCCCATTATTTTACCATAAATCTAGTTTTAATATATTTTTTTTCTCCAGATACTAAAATGACAGCTCAATCTGGGCAATCTGACTTAATCAGCTCAATCCGACTTAGCGCTAGATGTGTAAGTTAAGTTACTATCTAAACTACCTAACATAAGAATTATTTTAGTAAAACGTGGTAAAACATATATTCATTAATGGCTCCTCTACATGATGGGCCATCATAGGGCATGCGTTTTTTTTGCCTGCCATCGGGTGTCTGCCATCCTCAAAGCAAGCATTAACTAGAGACCGCACACGTGTACCCCCGTATGGGATAGATATATAGATGCCCATAATCACTTCTACAGCATAAAACAGAACAATTTACCAATCTTTTCCTTAGCCGACACAACTTTCTAGGAAAACTAACAGCTTTTCTCGTAGCAATCACAGAAATTCTTGAAGAAATCGCGCATTATATCTGTTTGTTACCCTCCACTGCTAGAAGTAACGCGTGGAGGGTAATAGAAACTATGACAAGGACCAACGATAATAGCACCTCTCTGCCGTATCTATTGAAAGTGTAATAAGACCATCCCGTTCTATCTTGGTATTATTAGTTCCGTGTCAGATCTATGGGTCGTATATCTATGCTGCCATCGAACTGTCACTGTCACTGGCCTGTTTTAGGGTGGCCAGTGCTTCTAAAGTTACTTTACCCATAGAATTGGGTAATTATTGGGTTACGTAATATTCGTCGGATTGGGCTGATTAAGTCAGATTGCCCAGATTGAGCTGTCATTTTAGTATCTGGAGAAAATAATAATAATATTAAAACAAGATTTATGCTAAAACAATGGGGGATTTTCTTTACGGGTCACCACACACCTAGCGGTTTTCCTCGCGGAATTAGCGGAAGTAGCGGAAATTTGTCTATGGTAGCGGAAATTTGTCTATGGTAGCAGATTTTTTGTATGGAAGCCATAGACAAATTTCCGCTACCATAGACAAATTAAGCATTTTGTCTATGAATTTCCGCTACTTCCGCTAATTCCGCGAGGAAAACCGCTAGGTGTGTGGTGACCCTACATGTGGTATCCCAAATCTTAGCTGTCAAAATATAGCTGTCCCTGTCGGGTATACGCTGATCCTCTGTCTTTTCTATAGTACGTCTATGGCGATGAGGGACGGAAAATTTGTCATTGCATCTCATTTGCACGCGTAGGATTGTGAATGCGCACATCTCTTTCATCAATGTATATGTGTGCCTAATGTTACCTTCTGACTCTCTCTACTCTAGCTAGAGTATAGTAGGCAGGGGGGTAACATTACGCACACATATACACTGATGAAAGAGATGTGCGCATACACAATCGTACGCGTGCAAATGAGATGCAATGACACATTTTCCCTCCCTCATCGCGTATACGGAAATTGTTGTTTGTCACCCTTTGTTTGTCACACTTCTGTCATCGTCACCATGGCAACAGAGATATTTTAGGGTGACCAGTGACTTAAAAATCAATGTCCCATAAAGCTGGGTAAATATTGACTTACGTAATATGGAAAGTTATGTTTCAAGAGAGGAAAAAATATTACTTCATGAAGATTTTGACAATACGTTCAACAGACATGGCGTTTTATACTAAAATAGCTATTGAATTAGGCAATCTGGGTAGTAAATTAGATATTAATCTTGATTTTAATAAAAATGACATTTGGATTGCGCGGATTAAGATAGATTGTTGTAAATATAGAGCTCATGTTATAATTTGGAGATTTTTTCAAATATGAAAACTACAGTTATGATAAAACAATGGGGAAATTTCTATAAATGTGGCTAACCCTATCTGTCAAAATATATCTGTCCCTTACCGGGTATACGCTGAACCTCTGTCTATTCTATAGTAGGTCTATGATAGTAGGTCTATGGTTCATGCTCTTTTTTTAAGGTTATGTTATGTTATTATTATAACCTGGTTAAGTAATTTAAATTAAAATACTGGTGAAAATAGAGCGCCGTTCATGGGGTCCTCCGGCGACGAGGAGTTTGGCTGGACTAACACTTCAAACGACGACTCCGAACCAGAACCGGAGATGTAAGTTTTTATCCCTGCTCCCTTTAGTTTAGCGCGTGAGGGGCTTCATGGTTTTCACTCGAAACTTACATGTTACACACAAATTAACTTTAAAACTAGATTTATTTGGCGGCAGTTCGTTAGGATTATTCAAAAAACATGTTTATTCCTGATTAAGGTAGTTGTTAAAGTAGTTGGTGTAAAGTATACTCAATTGCAAGTATATATTTTTTCTATAAGTTTACTTTTCATGGTGAAATGTTTATTGTTGTTACTGTTAGCGAAACTCTCTTTCTAATGAATGGGATTGGAAAGAGACTTCCGCTAATATTATTAGTTACAAGTTGTTTTGCAATTGGCACTATTTCTCGAATAATATTTCATTTTATATTTCAGGACATATGACGGGGAATCCGAGTCTGGTAAAATCTACAAAAAGAAACTCCAAAAGGAGCTGTTCCAAAATGGCGAACCCGAGTCTGAAGAGACCCGGGAAAGTCAGCAGACGCCTCGCAAGAAGTCGAAGAAACTGAAGCGAGAGGAGTCCTCCCCCTCCCCCCGCCGCGTCAAGCGCGAGTCGCTCGCCAACGGACACGACGACGCGGCCATCGCCGAACACATCCTCAAGGTGAAGATCAAACAAGAGCGCGCCAGCCTCGCCGCCCCGCAACACTCCCCGCGCAAGCGCCGCGCCTCCGCCGCCGGCCTCGAGCCCGAGCCCGAGCCCGAACCCGAGCTAGAGGTCAAATCCGAACAGCCACACAAAAAAAAGAAAAAACGGGACAAAAAGAGAGGCACGGCGGAAAATGAAACGAACGAATCCTGCGCAACAGACGCCGTCGACGACCTCGTCAACGGATCCACCGAGGGCCCCGCCGACCACGCCTCCTCGCGCCCCGCCCTGGGCCCTTCCGAGAGCTGCACCGACTCACCGCAGAAAAAGAAAAAGAAAAAACGGAAATCGGAAGGGAAAGAGGAATCGGACACTCCTAAAGATGAGAGCTATTACGAAAGTTGGTGGAAATGCGAGGCGGAGGAGACGGTCGTTCAGCCGCGCCCTCAGCCTAAGCCGTTATCGAAGAAGCGTCTCGCAGAACTTGCAAATCCATTACCAAGCAAGGAGTTTGTCAGCGACGACAGCTCATCGGAGGACGAGCGCGCCCGAGCCGGCCCCGACGATGCGAGGCCCGCCTCCCGAGACTCCCCTCGGAGAGCGAGTTTGGCTGAGAAAATCACCTTCGAGGATGAATCACAGTCTGAATCTAGAGTTAAAGATGTTCAGAAAGAATCGCAAGCGTCAACAGATTCTACCCGGCGAGCTCGAATATCGGAAAGGATAACATTCGAGGAGGACTCGCAGTCTGCGTCCGAACGTTCCGCTCCAACATTACCTCAAAGGAAGTCCCCGCGGATATCCGAGAGGATCACGTTCGAGGAGTCCGGCTCCGAGCCCGAGCGGCGGGCCCCCGCGCCTGCGCCCGCGCCCGCGCCGCGAGCCCACGGCGGCCGCCTGGGCCGCTTCCTGCGCGCGCACGCGCACATGCACCCCGTGCTCGGGGACTTCCCGCCCGGCGCCGCCGTCACCGCCGACGACGACGTGTGGCTGCTGCACTGCCCGCGGGACCTGCCCGCGAGCGCGCTGCGGGGGCTCACGCTCGACCTCGACTTCCGCAGCAAGCTGAAGGTGGCCGGGCAGGCGTACGAGGCCACGCCGCTGGCCGCCGCCGGCGAGCGCGTGGCCGTGCTGGCGCCCGCGGCGCGCGGCCGGGGCTTCTGCGTGCGCTCCGTGCCCGTGCGCGGCGCCCTGCGCCTGCGCGCCCGGCTGCCGCGCCCGCGCGCCGTGCCCGAGCCCGCGCCCGACGACGCCGAGCCCGAGCGCGTGCCGCTGCCCGACACGCGGCGCCGGCACCCGCTGCTGGGCGCGCACTACGAGCCCGCGCTGGAGGCCGCGCTGCCGCTCGGCGTGCGCCGCCGCCTCGCCGCCGCCAGCGCGCGCGTGCCGCTCCGACAGCGGACCGATCAAGTCGACAACGACGTCGGCGACCGCAGAGAAAAGAAAAAGAAAAAAAAGAAGCACAAGGAGCGCGCCGCGGAGCCCGAGCCGAGTGTAGAACGAGAGCCGGAGCAGAAGAAACGCAAACGGAAGCACAGTTCGCGGCGCGAGCCCAGCCCGCCGCCGCCGTCGCCGCCGCCGCGCAAGAAGAAGCGGCGCGACGACGCGGCCGTGTGGGACTCCGAGCAGGCCATCGAGGAGAGCCTCTTCAACTTTTAATGACATTAAATATCGTCAACTGTAACTCTGTTCATTTTCGTTATTAATAATACAACAAAAAGATCTGAACACGGCCTCTAGGCGAAGAGTGCATGTTCAGATATTTTTCAGTACCTTTAATAGCTGCTCCAATAATAATAAAATGTCAACTGTACATACATACAGTCTTCATCCGATATATCGAAGCAGCCAAGGTGATCACAAACATCTATTTGAAATCAACAGCGCATCTATTGTCTACACAATAAAGTGCATCTTCAAATATTTTGGTAGTAGTTACCTTGTTCGCTCAAATATACATACACCGTGTCCAATATGTTCCAATACACCTTAGAAGTCTTAAGTAAAACTTTTTTGTGTGCTAAGCAAGCAAAATGTGCTACGAATCTTTTGGATTGATAGATTGCCTTACAAAAGGTTGAGTAGAAAATGTTTTAATGGTTATTGGTAGACTATGGGTGGTTATTAAAATAAAAATCTAGATTTTAGACCTTGAGGGGGCGGAGCGTTGGCCGAAATCTTGGTTTATAGGTGCCATAATTCGGTTTTTTAACCTTGATAATTAAACGATTGTCAGTATGATTAAAGTGTCTGTATATTCGTCTCATCAAGATAAAATTGTCTAGGTAATTCTTTTTTTCATACACAATAGTAAGTCTATTACAGATATAAAGATACAGGGGGTGAAATAGTTTTTTTTTTTTAATCATGACGATTTCAAAATTAATTAAAATCCATTTAATTTTGAAATTTGCAAAAAAAATTGTGCTTCGAGATAAAGAAATGAAATCGGTGTTTTCATCTTATAATCATTCTTTGAAAAGATATGCAATTCATTAGAGCGACTATATAGAGGGGGTGAAAGTAGTAAGTCTCACACACAAAATATTACTAGGCATTGCATATAGTTATCGATCAATTTGGGTATAGTGAATTTAAATTTTAAAAAAAAGCGTCTATGCTTTCATACATTTTTTTAAAGAAAGCTCTTGAAAATACTTAATGTTTAATAGGTACCTACCTGTACCTACCTACCTACATGTCACTAATGTATCTAATGATATGGCTATATCATCAAAAAAAGTATAGGCTAAAAGTCGCTGGGGGCAGACTCACTTATCGTTACCTAGCTTACCTGGCATGGCATTTCAGATCAGCAGTTGATTTTCGGATAAATCGATCGGATCGCACTCTCGTGATATTTAGTACCTATTTTAATGGTTCTAGCTGAACGTAGCTGACCAGATTTTATCCTGTCTTCCAAAGAGGAGCTATTTTAATGGCTCCTCTACATGATGGGCCATCATAGGGACGCAGGGAGCTAACGATATTGCGATCTCGTTCCGTCGTATAGCTGCGTCCCTATGATGGCCCATCATGTAGAGCCAGCCTAAGACCTCATTGTACTGTAAACTAGATTTGCGTTTGATTTCAAAAACTTTTAACGCCTTGAAAATAACACCTTAGCAGTCGCCATTACGAAATTTTGTGACGATAGTTGATCAAAAGTATTTCAACGAGGAGTGAAGACAATAACAAGTGATGGCGTTTTTTACTGTTATATTGTTAAAGTTAACTTATTCTTTAGATTAATAATAATTGAATGCAGCCTGTAGGTATGCCTTCAGCATCGACGCAAAGAGATGTGTATTCGAACTTATTTGACACGGTGTAGGTATACAGGGTGGCCCATTCAAATCGGTCAGTATGGGAAAGTCTGAAACTATAAGACATACGAAGATTTGTTCTTAGGAACCATGTCACCGATTTTGATAAAAAGAAAAACTGCATTCATACATTTGAAAAAAACACTGTACCCAGCTAGGGAATCGAACCCGGTTGTTTTGAAAAAATAAACTTACACTATTTCTATTCAGATATCGTCTGTGTAGGTCTTAAGCTGTAAATGTCTCTAAGAAACATAATGTCTAAAATGAATAAAATGCATTGTTTTGACATACTTTAATTTATCATAGTAGGTGTTTGAAGTGACCACCGTTACAATATTCAACAAGTTCAGGCATGTAAAATTGTCTCTATGGCTGTTTGTATGTACCTCTCTACTTGTTACATACACCTTATCATGTGGCATTAGCATTGCATTAAATCTTTAAGGAAGTTTTGTTATCTACAGTAATCAAACACTAACAATCAATTGAAAAGCCCACTTAAAGTAAGTATGTAGATATTGTATTGGTCACTTCGAACACCTACTATGATAAATTAAAGTATGTCAAAACAATGCATTTTATTCATTTTAGACATCATGTTTCTTAGAGACATTTACAGCTTAAGACCTACACAATCGATATTTAAATAGAAAAAGTGTAAGTTTATTTTTTCAAAACAACCGGGTTCGATTCCCGAACTGGGTACAGTTTTTTTTTTCAAATGTATGAATGCAGTTTTTCTTTTTATCAAAATCGGTGATATGGTTCCTAAGAACAAATCTTCGTATGTCTTATAGTTTCAGACTTTCCCATACTGACCGATTTGAATTGTCGATTGTCCATATATGAAAAAAAAATTTTTTTTTTTACATTTAGGGTGGGTTGCACCACGCACAATTAACGGACTCATCGACGTTAAATATGGCGACGGAGCTGTCATGTCATCCCATAGAAAATTGTCAAACTGGACGTTATCATCACGTTGACGGAGTCCGGTAATGTTTTTCTTCAATTTCGCTCAACTTTTTGATATGATTTAGCCATTAAAGAGGCCTAAATCTACAAATTTTAATGCATTCATTGAAAGATCGTTTCAATAGAAAGTGAATAAGTGTAATATTTTTTCTATATTGTTATTGTATTTTGAATAATCGACCTATTCCGAACAAGTGTTTTGCCAATTATCGCTCGGAGAGGTTCGGACTGATATCGATTTCGAGATCTTATTGATGTCGTATTGCTATCTTTTTTTTCTTATAATATTAGATGAATAGTCTTATATGGAATAAATACAAAATATTATACTGATTTGATACAAATTTTATCGGAAAAATAAAATTTTAATCCGACAAGTTTCGGAAAAAATACACGAAGAATAACCGCAGTTTGTGGCTAAATGCGTGGTTATTTGTGAAAAACAAGAATACAAACCTAAACTTCAGCTTATAATGAACCCAAATAAAGTAAAATATATATACCATTTCATAGTAAATATTCGTATATAGAGCACTTCAAATTAACCTAAAACTTGCAATAAATTATGCGAAGCAACGCCGGCGCAGTCAGTCCGCTCTCCGAGCTCACAGACACAGGACGTGTGTCGCTCCGCGCAATAATGATTTCGTAACTTCGAGAGCGCAAAGGCACGTGTAAATTGGGAATAACAAAATATCGCCCAGTCGTTGACATTTTGGGTCCGTTAGAACTCATTTTAAATTAATTTTTATTGAGTTATTTCGTAATTGTTGTAAAATAATGTCGCTGGCCTTATTTCGACTTGTAAATATAGAGCGCTGCGAATGATCTTGATCTTAGGGTAGGTTAATCTATACTCGTATATATAAAAGCCGAACTACTGGAACTAGAAACCTAAAATTTACAACAGAGCTTCCTTTTATGACGTAGGCAAGAAATATGTAGGGATTTCTGCAAATTTCATCCCTAAAGAGGTTAAATGGGGGCGTAAAATTTGTGTGGAGGACACTTTTATTTTTAAGTTAGAGAATTAAAACTTTGTAGGATGATTACTTATTAAAATACTTAAGAGTACCTTCAGCGTTTTGGTGGAAACACCACCCCTGAGGGGTTTTAAAAGAGGTGCAAAATTTGTACGGCGAAAACTATCTTTTGGAGTAAGAAACTTAAAACTTTGTAGGAAGATTACAGATTAAAATGAAATAAAGTATTTTTCAGCGTTTTAGAAACCCCCCCCCCCTCCTGGGAGAGTTAAAGAGGGGTGCAAATATATGGGGATTTTTAGAAAGATTACTTATTAGAATAAAACAAAACACAGTGCTTTTAACATTTCGGAAAGTTCCACCCTGCCGGCCTGTTACAATAAAATTCATTAATTCAAAAGGTCGTTTCTTACGGGAAATTTGGCAGCGCTTACGTCATGTCACTTACGTCCTTTCACTATGGGTTTTTGAGTGATAACTCGGATCCACGGTTCAATAGTTACATGGGGGGGGGGGGACCACTGTTTTTCGGAGCTATTATTTACGAAAATATTAGTTTTATCTAAAAACTGTTTTAAAGGATCCTAATTCTTTTAAAAAACACCTATCCAACGATACCCCACACAACTGGGTTGGAATGAAAAAAAAATCGCCCCCCACTTCACGTGTACGGGAGGTACCCTAACAAAATATATTTTTTCAGTTTTTATTCTACCATTTTGTCGGCTTGGTTAATGCACATATTCTAACCAAATTTCAGATTTCTAGTGCTTACGGTCACTGAGCTAGACCGCGGACAGACGGACGGATGGATATGGCGATGATATTTTGGAAAAAATCATGACAGTGAGACCTAATAATTACCTTCAATTAAAACTACATTGAATTAAATCGGTTGAGCCTTTTTTGAGTTATCACTCAAAAACCAATAGTGAAAGGATCAAAGGATGTAAGTGAAATGACGTAAGCGCCGCCAAATTTCCCTTAAGAAACGACCTTTTGAATTAATGAATTGTAACAGGCCGGTAACTACGGAACACTACATTGAGCATGGCCCGACATGCTCTTGGCCGGTTTTAATTGGTGGTACGCAGTTTGAAGCCTCTTGACTTAAAAATTCAACATTTTGATATTCAACTTTCTGGGAATTCAACATTTTGGGAATTCGACATTTTAGGAATTCACCTTTCTGTTTGTATTTTTTTTTTCAAATCATTTATTATTAGATATTGAAGCGCTGGTAGCCTTGCGGTAAGACGTCCGACTTTCGATCCGGAGGTCTCGGGTTCAAACCCCGGCTCGTACCACTGAGTTTTTCGGAACTTATGTACGGAATATCATTTGATATTTACCAGTCGCTTCTCGGTGAAGGAAAACATCGTAAGGAAACCGGACCTAATCCCAAAAAAGGCTTAGTTTCCCCTCTGGGTTGTAAGGTCAGATGGCAGTCGCTTTCGTAAAAACTAGTGTATACGCCAATTTATGGGATTAGGTTGTCAAGCGGACCCCAAGCCGGGATAAACGCTAGGAGGAAGAAGAAGATTTCTTATTAGATATACACATTATAAATGTAACAGATTCCGCTAAATTCAACTTTCTAGTTTCTGACGTTTCTGTAGTTTCGGCTCGTTGTTAATCAATTTGTCAGTCAGTCTTTACATATGTACAGTCGCCATCAAATATATCGGAGCGGCCAGGGTACTCAAAAATATCTGATCAAGCACTTTATCGCCTTGACAATAGAGGCGTTGTTCATATATTTGTGACCACCTTGGCCGCTCCGATATATCTGATGGCGACTGTACCTACCTATACGCATTTAATAACGGGCATATTTGATATTATATAATACGTGCGTATAAATTTAAATACCTTCATCTCTAGGTAGTACAAAACAAGTTATAATAATTACCGTAATAATAATAGGATATATTAAACGATTATCAAATTTACTTACTTAACGTTTTTTACCCAACAAAATTTCTGATAACGCAAGACCGCAAGAGCTATATACTAAAGTATCAATACTGTTCAATGCGGTTGTAAGTTTCGTGCGCGTGCGGTTCCTAGAACTCTGCACCTGCGGTGAGGTTACTGTGTAAACCTCGTATCTTCGCGCGTTTTCAAGTCATTATACTCGTTCCGAAAAATCCAGAGCTGTAAGAGATTAACGTCTTATCTATTGTGTTCGGACTGCCACCGCACGTGCCATGATGAAAAAAATGGTTTGGTTACACGTAAGCGTTGAATGAATTTCTACTATATAGACCACGCAATAAGATTCAATATGAACTAATACAAAAAAGCCCTAAGTTCTTTACGGTTGCATCCAGCGCAGGCGACTCAAACGCTCGGGGACCAGCGTAACTTGAAATCGAGATCCCAAATAGATATGCGTAATGCGGAGAGCGCCCTTGCACAGGTACTACGAGCGCCCGGCTAGTCAGCTCTTAGGAGGCCAATGGAATGTTTCTTACCTCGCAGGTAAAAACAGGGTCGGATTCTGATTGAAACATTTGAATTGATATACGCTTTACTTTTCTTTATTAAGAAAATAATAAACATGATTTAAATAAAACATTGGGTAAATATAATTACAATAATAATAAGTCAACTATTAAAACATTTCGTGGCAACGCTGCTCCAGTTTTAGTTTTATTCTTAGATTAAGCATTTGTCTAATTTGTCACGAATCATCATTCATAACGAAAGTCTAATAATAAAAATATTGTGCTGCATTAAAGCCTAATGAAACATTAACGTTATTTAAAATTAGACAAATGCTTAATCTAAGAATAAAACTAAAACTGGAGCAGCGTTGCCACGAAATGTTTTAATAGTTGACTTATTATTATTGTAATTATATTTACCCAATGTTTTATTTAAATCATGTTTATTATTTTCTTAATAAAGAAAAGTAAAGCGTATATCAATTCAAATGTTTCAATCAGAATCCGACCCTGTTTTTACCTGCGAGGTAAGAAACATTCCATTGGCCTCCTAAGAGCTGACTAGCCGGGCGCTCGTAGTACCTGTGCAAGGGCGCTCTCCGCATTACGCATATCTATTTGGGATCTCGATTTCAAGTTACGCTGGTCCCCGAGCGTTTGAGTCGCCTGCGCTGGATGCAACCGTAAAGAACTTAGGGCTTTTTTGTATTAGTTCATATTGAATCTTATTGCGTGGTCTATATAGTAGAAATTCATTCAACGCTTACGTGTAACCAAACCATTTTTTTCATCATGGCACGTGCGGTGGCAGTCCGAACACAATAGATAAGACGTTAATCTCTTACAGCTCTGGATTTTTCTGAACGAGTATACCGGACTCTTAACCAGACGGTTTGGTGCAACCGGCCCTTGGCTACGTATCCTTGATATGAGACATTTCATCTTTTATTTAAAATTGTTTCTGTTAATATGATAACGATAAGAGTTACGCTCGACGTACAGTCGAGGTCAAAGATATATTTATAGGTCCTTTTGCACCTTATTATATGTAAAGGAGTAAGAGCATGTTCAGATGACAAGCGCTCAACGCGCGTTTACAACTACATAATAAAATAACAACTTATTCAGGCCGTACACATTAGGGCAGATCGCTCAATGTATGAAAAAAATATTTTTCACGGTTTTCGAAAACGATGGGTGCGATCATAGAGTATATCTTGGAAAAATAATGAAAAAAAAATATCAATAATTGGTAAGTGCTTCCACAAAGCGATTGAAAGTAATGAAAAATACATAAAAAAAATAAAAAAGGTATTTTGAAACCTAACTATTTAGTACTAAATTGGTCTTGTACCTACCTATATTATTGTATATTGTTATTATAATTACTTCGTATTAATTTTTCATAAAATTATACCTATTTTCATTAATAATACCTGTAGAGTTATTATAAATATCGATGAGATGAAAGTTTTCTGAGTTATTATGTGTTATATTTGAACATTGAATCTTATTCTAAAATAAAAAATTAAACTGTTTGTTTAAATTTTGAGCATTTAATTTTCATTTTTTAAATCATAGCTTCAGGTGCGAATCATCAAATCGTTCGTTTTTTTTCGATAGCGTTGTGGAGGCACTTCCCATTATTTAATTTTTTTTAAATATTTTTTAAGTCATTTTGCACCCTATAGAGCACCAAATCCACACCCATCGTTAAAGGATTTCTTAAGTTTAGAAAAATGGTCCGGCCTAGACCATCCATGCTACCGCGTTTCGCGTAGGTGCAAAGTGTAAACATATTTATCTTTGACGTCGAGTGTACAAACTTAATAGGACATGATATGATAGCGTAAGAATACATTTAACGTTACATTCAGTTAAGTAGGTAGGTATATCTTTGTTTTTGAATAAGTAAATAAAACAAATATTAAGTACCTAATTTTAGTATTCTTTAAAATCTTGTTCATGCTTCCATTTGTTTGGGCATTTTGCCGCCGAAGTCGTCGCGTATGTACTCGCGGATGATGTCGTCGAAGCTGCGGTCCTCGCGGAAGCCGAGCGCTCGTGCGCGCCGCGTGTCCAGACGCGTGGCCACCGACGCCATCATGCGCGCCACCGCCGGCTCCGGCTCCCAGCGCACGCGCGCCACGCACGCCGCGCCGCACACGCGCCCCAGCGCCGCCACCATCTCCGCCACCGACATCGTCAGCCCCGGCAGCGACAGCACGCGCCGCTCGCGCCACGCCTCCGCCGGCAGCGCCGCCGCGTGCAGCAGGTTGTGCACCACGGCCGCCGGGCCCGACAGCCACATGCGCTGCTCCGGCGGCACCGGCACCCGAGCCTCGCGCCCCGCGAGGGTCTCTCGCACTATATCGCTCGCGAACGACGACATGGCGGTGTTGGCGCTGCCGCCCCGCACCGACACGGTCGGCAGACGGACCACGCGGGCGTCCGCCCAGCCGCGCCGTCCGTACTCGCTCGCCAGGAGCTCCGTCATCACCTTGGCGCAGCCGTACGACGTCCTCGGCATCGGCGCCCAGTCCTCGTCCGGCGCGTCCGGCAGCTCTCCGCCGTACGCCGCTACGGAGCTGGTCATGACGAACACCGGGTTCGACGCGTGGCGCCGCGCCGCTTCTAGCAGCGCGCGGGTCGCGTCAAAATTGACGCGAAATCCCAAGTCAAAGTGTTTCTCGGCGTTCCCGCTGACGATAGCCGCTAAATGGAAGACTACGGCTGTATCGGCCTCGACGATTTGCTCGGCGACCCCCGGCGCGGCTAGATCCAGCGCCAGTGCTCGTACCGGTACACTGGCGGCGGGGGGCGGAGTCGGCGCCGTCACATCCACCAGCACCAGCTCGGAGACTGGCAGTGGGGAGTTTGGTGCCAGTAAGGCGTTCGCCAACCGGGCGCCCAAAAACCCAGCGGCTCCCGTTATTACTACTTTCATCTTGTCAAAACCAAGAACACGTAGATGTTATCTACTTAAATATTTAAATTATAATGTAAGATGTGAAGACTTCCTACTCTGTTTTTATACTGATTAAATCTATTTGTATTATATAGTTACTTGAATACTTATAGTAGAAGAGCTCACGACACGGAACCTGGTTCGATAAGTCTCCTGGATGATATATTTATATATAATTAGTCACGTCTTTAATGAGGGAACACCGATGCTGCATTGCAAAAAAATATGGCGGCATAATTTGAAAAAAATTGCGGAGGGCGACCTTCAATCGCTGCAGCAAGAGTGCATCAACCACTTTCTCCACTGTTTGGGAAATGCAACAGTGGTTTTTCTTACACAGAAATTAATGATCTTTCAGATGAGCATTGGTTTCTAGAGGAGACCGATCATACTATAGATAGCTTTAACGTAAAGGCGTCGCTTATCATGCTGCTGCCACTGACAAGGGCAGGCACGGGGGCTTGCAGCACCCCATTATCGTACAGTCCCCACCTCTCCTCTGCTTCGAGGATTAACAAAGGAAACCTGGGAGACTCATCGTACCTACTAGAAACCGGTTTAAAAAAACAAAATATGCCGCCACGTTGTTTGCATTGCAGTACCGCGTACCGGCATTTCGTATAGAGATGCACCGAATATCCGGTTACTATCCGGTATCCGGTCTATCCGGCCCTTATTTTAGTATCCGGCCGGATACCGGATATCTTCGTACTATCCGGCCGGATACCGGATGTAGTCAGAGTCACTCACTTCTCACGATAAAACTATTTACAAACTTATTTTTTTACACCAAAATACGCTAGCGCGTGTGTACTTTTGAAAGAAGTTACTCCGTACTGACATAATAAAACTCGTTTTGTTGCCTAGAAATGTGTCCGCGCGAACGTTCACTACGAAACAGGTCGAAACCTGCACGACGCGCACCTGCGAAACTCAAATTGTAGGTATAGTACCGCCGGCCGAATATTCGGCGGCCGGATACCGAATATTCGGCGGAGGGTCAGGCCGAATATCCGGTATCTGGCCAAACCACTATCCGTTGCATCTCTAATTTCGTAATTCGTATTTCCCTATTCGCTGTGTGCAATGAGTGTGGCGCCATCTCTTGAGCGGGGGGTTAAAAGGTTTTTTCTTTTTTATTAATGGCATATACTCCTTGCTTATATGAAATGTCACTGGCTGATTCACTATTTTGACAGTTGACCCTACGTGAAAGAAATGTGATATTGACAAGAGCCCAATTTCTTGTTATATTGTGCGCTGCGATCGTTCACGTTACCCCCACCATGAACTTCGCACATAGCGAATTATATAAAGACGTGACTGGAGTCTATGGGTTGAGCTCATCATGGTCGCAGCTCGTTAGGATTAATTATTTGTCTTTTGTTCATTTTCGTGGTTCAGTGTGTAATATTGATAGCTTATTGTGCGGATAATGAAGAATTAGTCTTAAAAGGCGTGAAACCATTGATTGGTTCAGAACAACCTGTAGCCTCCTCGAGCCTTTTGTAGGGAGTAGCTATCAACCTACAAATAGCAACTAACAAGGCTTATGCCTCTTCTACCGAACAACGTTGCCAAAAACTTATTTGATTAAACAAAATACTTATCGATTGAAGACATTGTACCATGCATTGTACCTAAAGATGGAATCTTACAAGCTCTTATTTCCCGCCTTTTTATACTTGACATTGGCTACAGGCAATACCGCCTAAAGTCCATAAGAAGAAGAAAAAAAAAAAAAAAAAGACGTGACTAATTAAATTTAAAGCTCACCGAACAATCCTGGCTCCAAGCATCCCTTCCCGTCCGGTACGGCGGGCTAGGGGTGCGCAAAATTTCTAGTGTTGCACTGCCAGCATTTCTATCGTCTGTTCACAGTTCTGGTGATCTCGTAGGAAAAATCTTGAGGGCTCCGCCCACAAACTACGAGATCTCAGGCTTGGACGACGCTAGAAATGCCTGGCTGTCTGCCTGCCCGGGGCAAAATTTTCCAATTAATCTCAAATCACAAAGGGGCTGGGATGATGTTTTGTGTAAACTAACCTACACCTCTGTTTTGGACAATAGCACAGGACCCGAACGCGCGCGACTGATGGCCGTGGGCTGCAAGGAGGCTGGCCACTGGCTAAGTGCTTACCCCTCGCCTAATACAGGTACCCATTTGGCAGCGAATACCCTCCGAGTGGCGGTCGGGCTGCGTTTAGGGGTGCCAGTATACGCGCCTCATAAATGCCTCTGTGGTAGTGACGTCGACCGGCTGGGGCACCACGGATTATCCTGCCAACGTAGCGTGGGCCGCTTCTCGCGCCACGCCGCCTTAAACAATAATAACAATATAATCCGTCGGTCTCTTGCCACCGTCAATGTACCTGCAATACTGGAACCTACCGGTATAGCTAGAGACGATGGCAAGAGACCCGACGGCATGTCACTGATACCGTGGAGGATGGGGCGTGTGCTCGTGTGGGACGCTACCTGTGTAGACACGCTGGCGCCGTCCCATCTCCACGGTACCACACGCAGAGTAGGCGCGGCGGCGGAGGAGGCTGAGGCCCGCAAAAGACGCAAATACAGGGGTCTCGACGCCAACTACAACTTTGTTGCATTTGGAGTCGAGACTCTTGGTCCGTGGGGCCCAGCAGCACAGAAATTGTATCGAGAGTTGGCTAAACGGCTGGTCGACGTAACCGGGGATAAACGAGCTGGCAGCTTCCTCGCCCAACGCATAAGTGTTGCGATCCAGCGAGGAAATGCTGCCAGCATCCTCGGCACCATACCACAGGGGCCAACTTTAGATTTAGATTTTTAGTTTTAGATTACTTTATTGTAGGGTTTATTTTATAAGTATGTAGTTTAGTTATATTTTTAGTGATATTTTTAAGTTGTTATATGTACCATTTTAAAGTTTGTAATTAAATGTATTAAAATCAATTAATAATTATATAGGTATATAAATCATCTAGGAGATTTATAGAATTAGGCTCAGTGTCGTGGGCTCTTATACTAATAACAAAATTTGTGTAAACAAATCGTGACTGGTGATAATGTTGAACTTCTGTCGCGAAGTTATGCAATAGATGAAGCGGAGATAGATAGTGGAGCGGAGCGGAGCGGAGTAGGTACTTACAGTCGCCATCAGATGTATCGGAGCGGCCAACGTGGTCACAAATATCTGAACAACGTCTCTATTGTCAAAGCAATAAAGTATATGTTGAGATATTTTTGAGTAGCCTGGCCGCTCCGATATATTTGATGGCGACTGTACAATAGGTATAGTAAGTATACATACCTACCATCACTATCGATTACACTACAAGACCGTAAATTAACTAACGCTGTAAAAGCAAGTGCCAGTAGGCGCGGATCCTGGATTAAATTTCGTTTGGGGTACTTTCCTACCCAAAAAATCCTGCGGTCCGTTGCCCCTGTTGCCCCGGTGTCCGTTAAGTAGACAAGGCACCTACTTTACTTGAGTAGTTATTATACTTATTGTTAGATGTCTCTGGGTCACGTCACCCCTTGCGTATGACCTTTAGCCTGGCGTGCATCACCGCCGTGGTCGGTGGGTCGGTGCGTGGGCAATGTGATGTGAGCACGGTCCGCTGAGGCGCGACTCGAGCGCAGCGCGGGGCTCCCGGCTTTAGGACCTGTAGCACCTCGGAAGATGGGCTGCTCCGAGTCCGTTGTGGTAAGTAGAATGTAAATATTTTTATCAGTTGTTTTTTATTACCAGTGCAACAAACAAATTAAATCAACATGTAATACTTTATTGGAGTTTCGTAATATACCTAATTACTAATTATAATGTTCACCTCAGCTAGATTCGTAAACACGTCCGATCAGCTGTGAAGGTCACGCAGAGGACGCAACTGTCAAAACTTTTTATCAGTCAAAATCAAATCGGCTCATAATCAGCTCATTGATAACATAACAATATTGCTTGCACTCCGAGGAATAGCTGATGCATGTGGTGTAGTGAAGTGCACTGAGTGAACCTATTGTTTTCGGGCAGTAAGACGGCCTATGCAGCGTGCCCAGTGACTTTGAACGGTAGGTGTTAGCGCCCGGCTCGCGCTGCCCTTTAACCAGGTATATCCAGGCTAAACCTTCCTTGAGAATCGTGGCAATTAACTTTGCAACAACACTCAAGAATCTATTACCTATTGCTAACATAGAATTTAAAAAGTCAGCAACCTTTGCTACAGAACTGGGCACTGGCCTGAGTGTTTAAGAATGTGGAATTCATGTAATAACAGCCAATAAATGTCAAGCAATGACAAAGTATCATACTTGATACCTTTAATTTTGAAATTAAAGGTATCAAGTATGAAATCACGGAAGACCAGCGTCATGGTCCTGTAAAGGCACCATTGACATTAAGCTGAGTGGAAACCATTTCAGTGATGCTTAACAATAATAATATATCTATGTTTTTTTCTTAAAATAATAATATGGTCTGTCCCTACCTGTACGGTGCATCTCTGTGTGCATTGGAAAAAAAAGACGGTGGAGTAAGACCCATTGCTATTGGCACTACTCTGAGACGACTTGTTGCCAAATTGGGTTGCCGTTTCGTGAGAGATGAGATGGCAGCATTTCTCCAGCCTTTTCAAATGGGTTTCGGCACACCGTTAGGCTGCGAGGCGGCAATCCACGCAACAAGGCACTTTTTAATGACACACGTAAATAGCGATTCTGTGATAATCAAACTAGACATAAAAAATGTGTTTAATAGTGTCGAAAGAGATATAATTTTAAAGCAAGTGCTAGATCATACTCCCGTATTGTATCCATTCCTATTCCAATGCTATTCATCTCCTAGCAACCTTTTCTATGGTGAAAGCACCATAAGCTCACAGGTCGGCGCTCAGCAAGGCGATCCATTAGGCCCCCTCGTTTTTTGCCTAGCCATACAAAACCTGATTTCTACATTGGAGTCACCTCTCAACGTGTGGTATTTAGATGATGGCACCGTAGGGGGAGATCCCGACGCAGTTCTCAGGGACGTCACCAGGCTTTTGCCAGCTTTGAAATCTATCGGTCTTGAAATCAATACCTCAAAGTGCGAATTATATGTCTGCAATCCCGCTGCAATAAATTCCGTGTCAAATTTCGAAGTCTTAAATAAGTCATCTCTTTGCCTCCTCGGTGCACCGATCTTCCCAGAAGGGGTGAGTTCGGTACTTCAGACAAAGACGTTGGCTTTAAAATCTTCATTCGAACGCCTAAAGCATTTATCTGCGCACGTCTCCCTCGTGATCCTGCGCAATTGCTTCACAATGCCACGCATTACATATACCCTACGAACGGCTCCAACCTGGATGTTCAAGCAGGATTTAAGAGATTATGACACTGTGCTCAGGCAAGGTCTTGAAATTGTCCTAAACATCCAATTCAATGAAGCACAGTGGACTCAGGCAACACTCCCTATCCGATACGGGGGATTAGGGATCCGTAGCATCCACGATGTCGGGATAGTTGCATTCCTTGCCTCTTCCCATGCGTCGACAGATCTTGTCACTAAGATACTCTCTTTAAACGGTGACAGGATCCGTCTTCCATTTGTGGAAGAGGCTCTAATTGAATGGACGACCCGCTGTCCTGGAACATCGCGACCGGACAATCCTGATCTGCAAAGACCATGGGACAACACATTGTGTGAGCGTACGTATTCTACCTTACTGAATAATGCTATTAAAGCAGAAGACGTGGCCAGACTAAAAGCTGTCAAACAACCCGAATCAGGAGCCTGGTTGCACGCTTTACCATCACCGCAACTGGGTACTTTACTAGATAACGATACTCTTAGAATAGCAGTGGCCCTAAGACTCGGATGTAAGGTGTGCGAACCTCATCACTGCATTTGTGGGATGATGGTTGAGGCTAACGGGCACCACGGCCTAAGCTGCATGCGGTGCGCAGGCCGAATACCGAGACACCACGCCATTAACGAGTTAATACGTCGCGCGATGGTATCGGCTAATGTGCCCTGCGTTCTAGAGCCGCAAGGCTTAAGCCGCACAGATGGCAAGAGACCGGACGGGCTTACGCTAATACCTTGGTCAAAAGGCCGCAGTCTAATTTGGGATGCCACTTGTGTGTGTACGTTTGCCCCCTCCCACATCACCCATACCACCAAAACATCAGGTGCAGCTGCCGAAAATGCTGCCAAACTCAAACGCAACAAATATTGCAACCTAATGCCAGCATATGACTTTGCCCCCGTCGCTATAGAAACGGCTGGGCCTTGGTGCGCGGAGGCTAAGACACTGGTCAGAGCTTTGGGGCGGCGTCTGAGAGATAGGGGCTGCGACCCACGCTCCGGTTCCTACCTGATCCAACAAATTTCACTCGCTGTGCAACGCGGCAATGCTGCCAGCATTTTTGGCACTTTCGGACCAGGTGGGAGCCGAAACTAGACACCATTATGTTATAGAAATAAGTCTGACATGTAATTGAATATTACCAATATGTTAATAAATGTACTTAAAAACCTATGGTTAAAACTATGTTTAAATAGTGGTTAAGTGTTTCTGAATAAAGTTTCTTTTATTCTATTCTAAATTGTAAGTATAAGAAGTGTTCATACTCGTACCATCTTTGGATTAAAAATAAGATAAATATAAGCAAACTAAAGTAGGCTTACTTAACAAATAAACTTAACCCACGACGGGGCTGAATATTAAAACTATCTAGAAATTATAAGTATGTAGTATGTACCTACGTAATTATAAGTAAGTAGTAAGGAGACGTGCAGTGTGTAGCATAATATGAACTGATTATAATGATGTTCAGTGGCATGTGGATGTCAACTCCGGGCACTGGTGATATGATGTCGACTACATCCATGCAACTTAACTTCTGATGTTCCAGAGGAACTAATATTAGGACTATAATAGGTATCTGTATTGTATGAGTTCAATGTTCAACATTGTCCTAAGCTATGATTATTAATATTATTATTATATGTCTGCTTGTGCACCTTGTGCTGTTAAAGTAAAATAAACTTACCTTGCCCAATGATTTTAATGCATAAAATTACCAAGGACTGCCAGTTTCCAGTTGCACCACATATTACACATAGATGGTAAAGTGCTATAGGAATATAATAATAATGTAAACTTCATAATGAGAGTTTTCTTTCCATTAAACTTTAACAATGAATATGCATTTCTACCATGGCCGTTGGCTGTGGACTGTGACCGCTATCAGCATAATCATAGGTCGGAGAAACATGGCTCTTCAGTAGTTTCAGTACTTTGCTGGTCTTGGTGATGGTCAGTGGTTCAACATCTGGCACAGTACCTGGAATAAATGGGGTGTTCAGAATCGGTAAGATCTTTATCATAAATGTTTTATGTGATTCGTGGATTTCACAAATCAAATCAATTAGTTAAATTATTATTCCTTACACATCCTCTTTCTAAATTATAAAATCACAAATAATAATGTCCCAATAACCTATCTTTGTTCTTTTTGCGATTGGACACAAGTAAATTTTTGTGTTAGAATTAGGCAAGTTTCTGTTTTATGAGGTTGATGAATTACCTATTTCATAGAGCCTTTTTAATCCAGTGAATTTGGGATGGGATGGTATGGTCTATATTTCCTTTGATTTTTACTGGGTGATGTATATCTCAGTATGTTAGTATGTATCTAATCTACTAAACATCTCGTTACAATATTCGTTTTATACAATACAAACCAGTGTGTGCATACGAAAACCTGAAACGGCACAATGGGGTGTAGAGTGTCGGCTTTGTGCGGCGGCGCTCGCGCGGCGCGCGACATCCGAGCCGGGACGCGGACTGAAGGGAAACTGCTTTAGAATATACATTCCGTTGAGAATGATTATTTACCCTAATGCATTCATGAAAGGTAGTAAGAATGTCTAAAACTCATAGGTCGCTAGTGCTTATGTGGCTTGTGTCGTTTGGGAACGCGTTTGGCGGGTGGGGTCGGTCGGTACGGTCGGGCGCGTGCGTCGCGGGTATAATCGCCGGTCCGTGCCGCGGCGCGCACTCCCGCGCTGACATGCTGCGGCGCGACTCGGCGCGTGAGCGCGAGGCGCTCGAGTACGGCCGCGCGCTGGAGAAGCTCGAGCTGGACAAGCGCGACAAGCCCAACAGGCGCGACAAGGAGCCCCGACCGCGCGCGCGCACTCCCGATGGAGCTGTTTTGGCGAGGGTGCGACTCTCGTTCCGTTACTGTTAAGCCCGGACAGACGGAGCTGTAATATGCAGGATGGATTTTCTTTTTGGGTCAGTGAGGGCAGCTACCAAATCCCGTGCTGCTACGTGAAAATGGTCTTAGAAGACCTTCTCTCTATTTCAAATTAACGAAGGATCGCATTTACAGATTTTGGAAAAAACATATAGGGTGCGAGAAAAAGGTTATTTTTGGGGAACTTTTTTTATGATGCCATTTGATCCCATTCCTATCCAGGATCAAAAGCTTGTATTGGACCAAAAAAGTTTCCGGCCAGCAAAGCCACAAATGAAGGAACATTTTTCCCATACATTTTATTTTTCACATGCAATTTTTTTATGCCAATCGATTCCATTCCTGTTCTGTTGAATAGGATTTACAGATTTACAGGTTCATTGGGTGGAACATAAAATGAAAAAAAAAAAATTCTATGGTTTGCAATTACTTTGTTCGTAAATGCACTGCGCACCGCAATATTACTCCACCATACAAATCAGTATGGGCGACAAAAAAAACCTAGCAAGAAAGGCATTAACTGTCAAGATATTGGCAATCAAATGGATGTGCTATGTCCATAAAAAATGCACCAAAACTCGGCCATTAGCCCTTCATATGACTAACTAAACAGTTTGTGACTAGCCAATGTCTTCCACTTCGCTCATACGGCTCGTACTGTGTTATGTGACTTATATGGCAATAAACATTATCTTACCACAAATTGCGCGACGCATAAATATGAAAAATGTACAATGTACGTCCTAACATATACTTCTTTAACGAACATTGTAGATGATTTCATGAAAAATATTTCGTTTAATGTAGTTATGCTGTAACTTCATCCTTTTTTTATAAATAATGTGAAAAAGGTCGGGACTGGATTTAAAAAAAATGTTAGGGCAAAGAGCCGCACTAGGTAGATTTCGTAGCCCAATTTATAACATAAATAAGTCATATTTAGGTAAATATGACTTATGTTTTTTGCTGAAATGTTCCCAAATGTCACTTTTGCACTTTTTCGTGACAGCTTCCTTCATTCACTTTACGTTTTATTGCTAAGGAATATTAATAAAATTCATCTTATGGCAATAACACGTCTGGAAATCATTTATACTGAATGTAAACAACACCACTAGTATATACTATAGTACGAGTAGTAGTGGGTCGGTAGAAAAAAAACCTCCAAGCAACATTATTGAAGGTGAATCATACTTAGAAATTCTTACGAATATCTAAAAAATATTCGGCGAATACGAATATTCGTAAAATCACTGATATTCGCCGAATACGAATATTCGTATTCGTTGCATCACTCTTTTTTCCAAAATCTGTAAATGCGATCCTTCATTAATTTGAAATAGAGGAAAGGTCTTCTAAGACCATTTTCACGTAGCAGCACGGGATCTGGTAGCTGCCCTCACTGACCCAAAAAAAATATTCACCTGTATATTATAGCTCCGTCTGTGACGGGCTTTACTAGGCCTTCATAGTCAAGATTCCTATAACAATGTGTTTGTATATTTATACAGAGGCAGATGGCGATCGAGCGCGGCGCGGCGGCGGAGGCGGCCCCCGCGGCCCCCGCGGCCCCCGCGACCGACGAGCCGCCCGTCACGCGGCTGCTGACCCTCGCGCACGGCGAGCACCATGACTCCACCATCTACCGGTCAGTTGCCTGCACTCCAAGGTTGTCACAGCAGCCATAAAAAATACTAGGTACTTACTTAATACGGTAACAAAGGGTTACCTAATACGTAAATCTATTAATTAGTGAAGTACGGAACGACGCATATTTAGCTCTAGCAAACTTTATTTAATTTAACACCGTGTAGTACGATGCCTTAGGTATACTCTAATATGGTCGCTGTGACAACTAACCCGTGAGACATCCCTGCTAGGTGCTGATGCCTACAACTCCTACAACTATAAGTAGATGGATCAAATTAATTCAATTTGTTCCCCTCTTGATAAATGTGTTTCCAAAGCTCATTAACAATAAATAGCCAAAGCATATATTATATGTATAGCGGCGAATAAGCAAGTAACTGCACGTCCAGCCTTTATAGACTGGTACCCCCTTATTCATAAACGTCTACTAAAGTTAAGAGGCCTCTGATAATCGTTTGTTCCTTTCCGTCCAACATATATGAGGGAAAGGGACAAACGATTATCAGCGATCTCTAACTTTAGTAGCCGTTTATGAATAAGGGTATTAGTATCGAGGGTGTCGTTTAACTGCTGCCCGTCGTCGCCGCAGGTTCGAGAAGGGCACGACCGTCCGCTTCCGGCCGGGGCCCAGCCTGCTGGGCAAAAAGGTGTTCCTCTACACTAACTACGTCATCACCGACAGTACCGACACCCGTGACCGTGAGTAATCTGCACTTCTTCTATCTAACTATCTTTCTAACATATTTGGGTAACAAGTATAACAATAACAACACTTCAGAAATAAACATTTTTCTACTCGACGACTTGAATTGAATTGAGGGCATAATTTTAGCATCCTTGAAAAATCTAAAATGGATTTTCATACAATATTTTAGCACTCGGATGCTGGAGCCCGCCCGGCCACGCCGCCACCGTCGGTTGTATAGAGACAGCAGATTGTAACGCATTCGTCGGACTCAATTCTTACCGACTTGCGTATTTTGAGTACTCGTAGAAAAAGTGTTGTATACAATTGTGACATAATATAATTAAGCTTTTCAATCTCGTACCTTAATTAGGCCGTTCAGCAAGCTTCGTGGCCTAAACACGGTACTCGACTCAAAAGCTCTTTATTATGTCACGATTGTATAAATAGTAGATTGTGTAACAAGGGAGCAAAATGAAATATTTACGGCGAGGGTGTACATTGAATCCCAAACGAAGCGACGCAGTCTATAATAAAGTAGACCCCTGAGCGTAGTGAGGGATTCAAGTGCCCAAGCTGAAAATAATTTTACTCCTATGTGACACATACTGCTTTTCACACCACCTTAGAGAAAATTAAAAAATGTTATGATTGAATCATATTTATTTTAACTTTATATGTGCTTAGTGCGCTTCCAGATTATAATCAATCGATTAATTTATTTAAAAAAAAAATTAATGACGAACTGGCTGAAAAATAAACTGATGTCCTTGAACAGAAAAGTGTTACTTTGTTCCCTCCTAGCAGGGAAGAAAAAGCCCGTATACATGTAGGTAGGTGGTGTGAAAATATTATTTTATTACAGCTGGCAAAGGTTGTCGACGAGTTGTTGGAGCGTTTCTAATGGCGACGCGATTGGCTTTGTTTCTGTTTAGAGGATGAAAAGGCGGAAATACCGGAGTTCGTCCGCAACCAGTACTACTTGCTGGAGTGGCACCGCGAGGACGAGCAGGGCCGCGAGGAGCTGGGCGCGGGCGCGCTCGTCACCGACACCGACCTGTGCGCCGACCTGCGTCTCGCGCGCGCGGGCGCCTTCCACTACTACTTCGTCTACGACAGCGCGTGAGTACCGCACGGATTTTAGTTCGGTACCTGGTTTCCGTTTAAGGTGAAATGACGTATAGTAAACTGAAGTTACCTGGAGCCGCTTAGTTCATGAACTGAGTTGTAAGATTCATTCGCGGCGAGCTCTCCAATAGAGATACGAAAGTGTAGTGGCGGTGCATGGTGTCGGTGTTGCAGGGAGTCGTCGCTGGGCCCGCGCGGCTCGGGCTGGCTGCAGGCGGCGCCGGCGCTGCGCGTGGGGCCGGGGCGCGGCGAGCAGCTGCGCGTGGAGGCGCTCACGTGCCAGACCGTGCTGGCCAAGTGCCTCGGCCCGCTCGCGCGCTGGGAGAGCACGCTGCGCGTCGCCAAGGAGAGCGGCTACAACATGATCCACTTTACGCCCATTCAGGTCTGTCGTCTCGTCTCGTCTATTGCACCTCTCTTTCATCAATAGCAGTCCTATAATTGGTAATTACTTTTATGATTTTTTTAAGATGTTCTAAAAGCTCACCTCGACCGCGTGTGTGTGTAGGAGCTGGGCGCTTCGAACTCGAGCTACAGCCTGGCGAACCAGCTGAAGCTGAACCCCTCGTTCGGCGCCGACGCGTCGTTCGCCGACGTGGAGAACCTGCTCACCAAGCTGCGCGTGGAGTGGCGCGTGGCCTCCATCTGCGACGTGGTGCTCAACCACACCGCCAACGAGACGCCGTGGCTGGCGCAGCATCCGGAGGCCACCTACAACTGCGGTGAGACGCCTCTACAAGTTGTACAGATGTTGTTGGTCTATTATTGAAGAGTGTTTGACCGTGTCGGATGGTGCAGCGAACGTGCCGCGGCTGCGCGCGGCGGCGCTGCTGGACGCGGCGCTGGCGCGCGTGACGCAAGACGCGGCGCGCGGGGAGCTGGCGCCGCGCGGCATCCCCGCCACCGTCAACACGCACGACCAGCTGGAGGTGAGCGCTTACCTTACCCCGTGTATTCGACACAACACCACTCAGAATCTAAATTTAATTTACATCATTTGCCTGCTACTGTATCATTCTGATGTGTGAGAATATTCGGAATTAATCAGGCGCTCAAAAAAACTCGCTAGTTGACTGTTTTCCATACCAACACGATGTTGCTAACGGTGACAGTGTAAAGACGCGCGAGTAGCACCGCGTGTGAGTATACAAGTGTCAGCAGCTGTGGGGTGTTGCAGGCGGTGCGGCACTACCTGCAGACGACGGCGCTGCCCGAGCTGCGCCTGCACGAGCTGTACTGCTGCGACGTAGCCGAGCTGCTGCAGCAGTTCTACTGCCTGGCCAGGAACAAGTACGTCACGGACTGAAGCTGCAATAGAATCATAGTATCGTTACAGAATTCGGATTTGAATCAGCACTCAATGTTTGAAACAAATAAACATTTCTCTGGTCTGTACACAACTTCATATAAACTAGTAGTCCGCCTCGAACTGAGAACTCGCGATTTACTTGCAAATGAGTTGACCAATATAACAAGACCCCAAGGAGGATTTTTTTCTCCTTCTAGCTCCATAACCACTTGATCGATCCTGCTCATATACGAACTTACCTACAAATTTTATGTATCTCTGCTACAGCCCCAAGAAATTTCATAAAGATCAGAAAAACGTTACTAAAGTTATCGTCCGACAAACTATATAAATGAAAAAGCCACCCAAATGCCGAGACGTCCCAGTAGGTGACAGTTCGGTCTGGAGTTGTTTGTAAGAACTCACTTCGCTTACGCTCCGCGAGTTCGACAAATCGTCATGAGAAGTTTTTTTTAATGTCATGAATGTTTGTTTGCACCGGCATCGGCAGGGTGCCGCCCGTGTCGGCGGGCGCGAGCGCGAGCGCGGAGCTGGCGCTGCTCCCGGACCCGCTGTGCCGGCGCCTGCACGCCACCGTCGACATGGACCGCGCGCTGCAGGTACGCATGTCACATGTCACTGCAGTGCACAATACATATCACATGACACTGAAGGTACACATTTGACTCACCATCGGTATATAGACCTTATCTCGTCGCATAAGAGTTGAGAATAGATGAGTAGATCCTTGCGATAAGATCGGGCACTGTCTGCAGCTGTACAACGTGTACCGCGCCGACTGCTACGACGAGGAGGCGCGCCTGAAGAAGTGCTGCGACGAGCTGCGGCGGCGGCTGGAGCAGCTCAACGCGGCCGCGCGCGACGAGCTGGACGGACACCTCCGCGCGGCCGTCGACAACTGCATCGCTGGCATGAGGTACTGTACACTGGTGTGGGAACTGTGGACTCACCATTTATTTGTTCCTAACAATTCAATTTACATGTGTTCGAACTTCTGCTTATCAAACAATCGTTACTTATATTTTTTTTGCATTTACAGATACTTTCGCTTACAGGCCGATGGGCCTAAGATAGAAGAAGTTAGCGCGAAGAATCCACTGGTGCCAAGGTAAGTCCTAGGGAAACTTTTGTAACAAAAGTGACTTTCACTGTATACTAGCGAAGTCCTATTTATTGGATGCCAGCGTGCTTTAGATTAGTTTAGACTGACGTGACTGTGTGCACTGCAGGTACTTCACGGCGGCCGGCTCGTGCGCGTCGGCGGCGGAGGCGGAGGCGCTGGTGTTCGGGGAGGGCGGCGGGAGCGTGATGGCGCACAACGGCTGGGTGATGGACGCCGACCCGCTCACCGACTTCGCGCGCACCTCGAACGTCTACCTGCGCCGGGAGCTCATCGCCTGGGGCGACAGCGTCAAGCTCAGGTCCGCATCATACTCTATTATACTTGTACGACTCAACTCTACGACATCTTTGTCTTACAACAATTTAACCTAATTATTTAAACGAGCCGTCTTTTATTTTGGCAGTCGTTGGTTCATCCGCTCGGTATGCGCACTAAAGTAAAAAAAAAAATCGGAAAAGGTTTCCACGTAATCTAACCGTTTGTAGTCGATTTTTACAACACAATTCCATTTATCTCTATTGTCTAGTTGTCTACCTACACATTTTGATCAATTATAAGTATGTGGTATGTTTAGATACGGCGACAAGCCGGAGGACAGCCCGTGGCTGTGGGCGCACATGCGCGAGTACGTGGAGCTGACGGCCGAGCTGTTCGACGGCCTGCGGCTCGACAACTGCCACTCCACACCGCTGCACGTGAGTTGCTGTAACAGGTTACACCCTTTAACCGAGCGGAGTACAAGTAGTACAACTATAAAGAGCAGCGCTATTAACACTCGGAAAGTAGCTCATTAATAAAAAACAAAAAACGGAGTTTGCCATATTGATTGGTCGCAGACCTGTTTCATTTCAAAGTACCTAATGCCCTTTGGGCTAGGAAGTACACCATCGTTGAGGACCTATATATAATGTATGGTGCTGGTGTTGTGTACCAGGTCGCCGAGTACATGATGGACTGCGCGCGCAACGTGAAGCCGGACCTGTTCGTGGCCGCGGAGCTGTTCACCAACTCCGACCACGTCGACAACATCTTCGTCAACCGGCTCGGCATCTCCGCACTCATTCGAGGTGAGCGAATAAATAAACTGTACCTGTACGCTACATTTTATGTAAACAAGCTAACTCTGTATCGTTTTATACAACGAAGCCACCTTTAAAGTTTGCGATCCATGCGGTCACCGTAGCCTATGGACGTCTGAAACTTCAGATGTGTTAAGTGCGCGCATAACCTGTTGGTACAGTCGACCAAAAATGTAGTCTACCACCCTACGGTTGAGGATCGCTTGAACAGTCGCCATCAGATATATCGTAGCGGGCGAGGTTCTCAAATACTTCTGAGCAGACTCAAATTTCAATAAATTCTTTACACTACATGATGCCAATAACATCTGTACGTATAGTTTTTCATCAATATATGAGCAGCTATTTTTCAGTAAGTTCTGAACACACAGCGAGGAAAAAACATCTGAACGCATAAAGCGTTAAAGATATCTAAGCAGCAAAAGGGGTCACAATAGTACATTGTGCAACATGGGGGGTAAGAGGAATATTACTAACGAGAGTCTAGTTAAATCGCGACGGCTTGCCGGAGCGATTTAAAGACTCGAGTTTGTAATATTCTTACGCCCCGAGTTACACACAATGTTTTTCATCACACTTGCGAGGAAAAAACTAAAATTTAAGCGAAATAATTCTTAAATACGGTGACGTTTCAAATAGGTATTCGATCGCCATTTTGCTTGCGCCGTTGCTTAGCAACGCGGTACAAACATTCCGTGCGTTTTTTATTACGACATAGTTTTCGAACTAGATTTTGCAAAATTATTATAACAATATTTACCAAAATTAATGATAAATACTTTTAAATATTAAAAATAATGAAGAAATATACCGTATTAGTATTATATACTTTAAAATTTGCTTGTAGTCAAGTTTGGGTGACATAACAAAAAACCCTGGCTGAATATAAATGTCCTGAGTCTGAAGTAATGTACGAGTGGGTCAACATTTTTAAAACTAAACCTATAACTCCACACTGTGGAGTTATAAGAATTCCTAACTCCCGCGGGATCAAAGTAGGCCTTTGTCCTTCAGTACACCCGCATGAAATAACACCATTTACGAGCAGGTGTGATGAAAATATTTGAACGTCATGTCATGAGATGAGACAATAAGGTCGTGCATGTTTTAAATTCCGTTAGAAAAGTCAACCTTAGCGATCGTTAGAACTCGCAGAAACTTGTCAAAACTGGTAGACCACTTTCTTGGCCCACTGTACACTCAATTTTGAAGCGTTCGTGAAAACGAAATATTTTTATTTATTTATTTAGGAAACAAACAGTCGCATCTAAATATATATTAGCTTAAGAGATAACAAACAGACTACGGAGAACATAAATAACGCGACAGCAAACTTTCCCCCTTTCCCCCCTCATTTTCCCCCCAATCAAAAAAATAGCTCCACAATTTTTGGCAATTAAAAATATCACGTACATGCCAAGTTTCATCGAAATCGGATGAAAAATGCGACCTCTAGACCGACACTGACCAACCAACCAACCAACCAACCAACCAACCAATACACACACATCAATCTGTCAAATCGTCGTACCAGTGAAAACGGAGACGGTCGTCGCCTCGCTACGCTCGGCTCCTCAGTCAATAATACATACATCATTTATAGTAATATAGTTAAATCTTAAATCGATACAGGGCAGGTTTTATTAGGCACCATAAAGTCTACTTTTAGCTTAGGTACAGATGTGTTAAATTGTAATACACTATAATGTTATGAAGTAAATATGAAGCTTTGCAGAATGCTACTACATTTACCGAATGAAAATGAAATAATATCTAAGTTTTTGAATTTAACATTGTAATCATGACAGGCTCGTCTGAAGAAAGAAAGTATGCTTGGCAAAATTAGATCCATAATAAGTAATGTAGAATGTTTGGGGGCGAAGAAGATTACTAAGATTAGGTGAGTTTGAACAATAACAGTATCGTGTAGTGAGTCGTGAGTGGTGTTGCAGAGGCCCAGGCGGCGTGGGACTCGCGCGAGCAGAGCCGGCTGCTGCACCGCTTCGGCGGGCGCGCCGTGGGGGCCTTCCGGCGCGCGCGCAGCGACCCCGCGCGCGCCGGCGTCGCGCCCGCCGTGCTGCTCGACCTCACGCACGACAACCCCTCGCCGCTCGACACGCGCTCCGTGCACGACGCGCTGCCCACCGGTGCGTACTGCCCAGCGTGCGTACTCCACACATAGTGCACTGCGCACCCACCACCACTCTACAACCGTGCTCCTTCTTGCAGCGGCGCTGGTGACGATGGCGTACTGCGCGGCGGGCTCGACGCGCGGCCTGGACGAGCTGGTGCCGCACCACGTGCACGTGGTGGACGAGGACCGGCTGTACCCCGCGTGGGGCGCCGGCGACGGCGACGTGGGCGCCGCGCACGGCCTGCTGCAGGCGCGCCGCGAGCTCAACCTGCTGCACCAGCAGCTCGCGCAGCAGGGGTACGACGAGGTACGACCGGACACAAGCGTGTGCTACTATACTAGTATCGGACGAGGTGGGAGTGGAGTGTACGTGTGTTGTGTGCGCGCAGGTGTACGTGGACCAGATGACGGACAGCGTGACGTCGGTGACGCGGCACTCGTCGGCGTCGCGGCGCTCGGTGCTGCTGGTGGCGCACACGGCCTTCTCGCCGCCGCCGCTCGGGCACGGCCAGGGCGACGCGCCGCTGCCGCCGCCGCTGCGCTTCGAGGGCGATCTGGAAGAGATCCTGTTCGAGATGGAGCTTCAACCCAGGTACCTAAAATTAGTCGTAAGGCTGACAGTTTAGTCTGAGAAAATTAATAAAATCAGTTATACCTTGTGGTGCCCACGTGACTATACTAAAAGTCCTCGGGGGTGGGGGTTGTGCTGAGGGTGTAGGGGGGGGAGGGGGTTGAAGGTACCTTTTTCAGATTTTTGGTCATATCTCGAATATCTGTAAGAATATCACTATAGTTTTAGTTTAGTTTAGTTTTATTATCTCTTAAATACAATTTTCATACATAATGTAAGAGTACACAGGCATTACTTATCGTATAGTGATCGTCGAAATATCTGTTATAGTTAATACATTATCTGTTGCTTATGCATCTAACAAAAAATATTTAATAATCAATAATCAATGTCAAAAAAATATAAAAGTAATAAAGTAATAATTTATACAATGTCAAAAATAATTAATAACAATAAAAATAACAATAGTACCAGAAAGTACCTATCAAATATGTACAATGTCAGTTTAGAAAATAATAATTATTAGAAACAATAAAATTAAAAATAAAATGCGTAACAGAAATAACAATACTAAGTAGTAATAGGTCAAAATGTCAATTTATTTAGCAATTACAATATATTCTTCTACTGAGTAGAGTGACTTTTTTATAAGATACGACTTTAGTTTGCCTCTGAATGTTTTGTCGCATTGCTCTTGCATATAGTTACTCAGAATAAAAGATTAAACATAAAATTTCGTACAAAATTGGTTATATTCATTTTTACTCTACGATCAATACTTTAGGAGCTACAGGGTGTTGAAATTAACTAATTTTAGGTACCGGGGTTGAAGCTCCATCTCGAACAGGATCTCTTCCAGCTCGCCCTCGAAGCGCCTTCGAGGGCGAGCTGGAAGAGATCCTGTTCGAGATGGATTGCTACGTTACCGAAGTCATTTATTTGACATCATTCAATACATCTATAGAATTTATGAAACATCATCGTTATCTAGTTTACGTTTGTAACAACGCCATCTTTAGGGAAATTAGAACATCGACCTAAACATATTCCCGCCTTAAATGACGAAGTCATTTGAAAAGAACAAAATAACTAACTCAACTTGCACATCACAAAACTAATCTCAAATGAAGTATTAGGTAATCGTTGATTACGAACGCAAACTAGTTTTCTATATAATATCATAATAAAGGACAATAATTTGTAAATTGAACGGCGCTAAACTCCTGATGATGTATCTATGTCGTAAGTTCTCGTATGTTGACCTTTTCCCCGGTACTTCTTTTTAAAACGAGGCATTGGCCACCGATCAGGAGGAAGCCTCAGGTCCTTTATTAAGACTAGATCTCCTTCTTGGGATTCTTCTTTTTTTATTAGCTCAGGATACAAGGATTTATTATTTAATTTAGCGCGCAACCATAATATTAATACACATACAGGCAGTTGTTTTAACACGTCCATACATCATATAACCTTCCATGTGTCCAAGGATCGATCGTCACGAATGATTCTCGACCAATTCATGATCCGAGTCCAAGGATTCCGTGCCTGCCTTGTATCCTGGCGTACCCTTGCTATACCTACTCGCTCAAGGCCGCCTCCGGGGCCACCGAAGACGCGAGAGGTATATTCATTTTTATTTTATTATTATTAATTTCATACTTTTATCGAAAAAAAAACCCATTCAAATCCGCAATTAATCAACTTAACCACCATGAAAACTTCAACATATAAGATTTTTAGTAACTCTTAGGTGATCAGTCTAATCGTCATTTGAAAACTTATTTATTTTAGTTTTCCCAAGCAACGCTAACAACATACTACAACTTCCATCTTCTCAAATGTCGCTCTAAAATCAAATCGTCTAACTATTGCTTTCCAAATCGTTACATTTACTTACAAGTCCAACCATTTACAAAACAACAAGCCATAATAGTAGGGTTTTGTCTCAGTACAAATGCGAAAAAAATTGTGCGCATCGAGAAAAAGTTGTGAATTTTTGACCATAGATAGAGTGAGCAAAGATGAATATTTTTTAGTATTGGCGGTCTGTAAAATTTTTGGACCTTCACGTCAAAATCAGGGGTCCCGTGCAATATGTTATTACTCTCTGGTTAAGACTGCTAGGGGTTGTTTGGTATCGTTTCCGTGTAAAACAGACATGCAGAATTCATTTCTGATACTAAAAATGTAAAATTTCGTGTTAAAAAAAAAGTTGCGCCGCGAGGAAAAACACAATTTTATTTTTATTTTTTTAGAACGTCATATAACTAATATATATCCTTTATTTCAAATAATAAAAAATATTATAAAGAAGCATATTTAATATAGATTATAGAAACATATACATTTTATACACCTTTAATACAAAAAACTTCTGGTTTTATTTTTTACTTAAGTTGAGTAACGGAAAACAGACGTCGCGTCGTTTGAATTGTGACGGTTTATGTTAAAGTTAAGGAGGAAAAATATGTTTTTATTTATTGTATTTTTTTATTTCTGCATTTTGTGAAGTTATTATGAATAAAATTTACTAATAACAAGCAATACATGCATTTTAAGGTCAATGCGCTACGGATGTTCACGTTCACATTGATTATCGATACTTACTATGGAGAAAACATATACACCACGAAGCAAACATTTTTTTTCGCGTAGTTTTTGTATTCTATAAGCCTAAAAATTGTATATATTTAGAAACTACATTAAATATGCTCCTTTATAATATTTTTTATTATTAGAAAAAAAATGATATATATTAGTTATATGACGTTCTAAAAAAAAATAAAAAAATGTGTTTTTCCTCGCCACACAACTTTTTTTTTAATAAGAAATTTTACATTTTTAATATCACAAATGAATTCTGCATGTCTGTTTTACACGGAAATGATACCACACAACCCCTAGCAGCCTTAACCATAGAGTAATAACGTATTTCACAGGACCCCTGATTTTGACGTGAAGGTCCAAAAATTTTACGGACCTCCAATACTAAAAAATATTTATCGTGGGCCATTCTATCCATGCTCAAAAATTCACAACTTTTTCTCGATGCGCACAATTTTTACAAATTCGAGCTCTGCTATAAAATCCAACAATAAAACAATTCTGCACATTCCTATATAAACTAATTAAAACTTTCTCAATAACTAACCAAAACCTCACTTGTTTTTTTACTCCATTCGATCTCCTTATATTAATTTCCATTACTATCAATATTATCATCATATAATTTCACTTTGATGTTAAATCTGAAAAGTCAATTCCCATACACATAAAATTGCACAAAAAATAAAAAGTTATAAAATAAACCTTAAATAAAGCATCATTAACCTAGCGTATGGTTAAATGTCGGTATTGTATTAACTAGTACTATTTATTTTTAAGAATGTTCTAGATACTCTACACTTCAATTCGGTGTCATTGCAACAAAATTTAAAATTATCTAAAATAGTGCACGGAAACTAAGAAATTTAATTTAAAATTATAGACGTCGCATGCCCATCCTTATTTGGGAGACATGCGCCGCCACCGATGCGCCTTATTAGTAATACCTAGGAATCAAATTACGGTATATACTTACCTCTGTCCTTACGTTTGCAATGTTAAATTTAAAGAATGCTCTCTGAAAATAAAAACAGAATTTAAATTGCACAAAAATACGACCGTACTTTTAACCATATGTATATAATATGTGTGTTTCGTCATCAAACGCATAATACTTACTTAATTTATAAAATGTAAAAACTATTTCTTGACATTTTATTCGTAGTAGGAATACCTATATCTTCTTTTAATAATAATAACACAGGAACACATTCATATATAAAAAAATGGAGTATGATAACTAGCCTTGAAAAGTATTAAAATACCATAAAGTTAATACACATAACTATAAAAAAATATAAAACGATAAAATAAAAATAAACGCTATTTGTACGTTGACTTTCCAATCATAACTTTTTGCTGTCCTTGGGCGTCCTTAAACCCTGCAATATTGACATCCACGACACGAACATCCCCCAGCAGCTACCATCGTTTCGAGTCCAGTCTTTGATTTAAACATAATTTTATCGATTTATTTATGTCACCTTTTATTTTCTCATCCGTCACCTATCGCCGTTTAAAATTCTTTATTTATTTCATCGTACCACTGTCTCTTTATACAATAAAATTGTAAGGAGGTTTATATCTATTTAATTTATCAGTATCACTGTCAATTACTATTTTTATCATAAATATTTCCGCAGCAAACTAATTTACAGAAATAAAGTTCCACCATTTCGCAAAAATCTTTCTAAGTGTCCAACTGCAGGTTTTTCTTTACAGAAACCTGTCAACTAAGCGTAAATTGTCCGTTTTGTAGGATTTAACTAATTAATTCACTTTCACTCACGCACAGAGTTCACTTTGTCACTACTTTGAATGTCCTGTTATTATAATTGTTTTATTTTATGCTTAACCTCGATGTTCTCCTCTGGCTGGCGCAGCGCGCCGCCAGTGCAGCACACGGCCGCACTGGCAGGGTCGCCATGTGATGTGGGGATTAATGGAAACAACTGTCTGTTACGAAGTTGAATATAATGTGTCTAAAGTTACCTAATACACGCTTATATAGGAGCTACATGTAAGAGTATGAGTGAGATGTAGCACACACACACTACAGATAAACGTGATGAATGCTCAAGGAAAAGTATTCAAACTAAGAGCCTTGTTGGATCCCTGTTCTGAAGAGTCGTTCATAACCGAGTCCGCAGCGCAAACTATGGGACTTACGGACTTAGAGATATTACGTGCCTGGAAATATAACTGGCCTTGACGAGATGAACTCACGCATCAGATTTGCAGCAGATATCGAAATTTCATCACGACTTAACCCTGAAAAGAGAATGAACATAACAACCTACGTAGTTAAGAGAGTTACAAATATCATGCCATCAGTGAAGCTTATCATCCAGAATTGGATACACCTGAGAGATTTACAACTAGCTGATCCGACTTATTACCAGCCAAGTTCTATAGATATTCTGTTGGGAGTAGAGGTTTACAACGAGATGTTACAGCTTGGTCTGATTAAAGGCGTTCCAGGCTCTCCTGCAGTCATACAAACAGATCTGGGGTGGTTAATATCAGGAAAGATCACAGTCGAGATAGAGCAAGAGCAACAAGAGAAACCATTCATTAGCATGCATTTAAATGTCGAGCTGAATCACATGCTAAAGAAATTCGGGGAGGAAGAGAACATAGATGAAAAGAGACACAAACAAACCACAGAAGAGATCAAAGTAGAAGAGCTTTATGAGAAAACTACCATTAGAGACGAAGACGGATGTTACATAGTAGAGCTACCAATGAGACACGAGCTACCAGTTCTACCATCTAACAGCCGAGAGAATGCACTGAGTTGCTGGAAGTCTACAGAGAACAGACTTAAGAGTAAACCACAAGCATTAGAAGAGTTGTAAAGTTCTGAAAGAGTACATGACGTTATAACACACGAAGAATAGAGAGCAAAGATGGCAATCAGAATATTTGAGCAAAATTCAACAAATATCTAATATACAGTCCACTCGAGAATCCCAAGAAGGAGATCTAGTCTTAATAAAGGACCTGAGGCTTCCTCCTGATCGGTGGCCAATGCCTCGTTTTAAAAAGAAGTACCGGGGAAAAGGTCAACATACGAGAACTTACGACATAGATACATCATCAGGAGTTTAGCGCCGTTCAATTTCCAAATTATTGTCCTTTATTATGATATTATATAGAAAACTAGTTTGCGTTCGTAATCAACGATTACCTAATACTTCATTTGAGATTAGTTTAGTGATGTGCAAGTTGAGTTAGTTATTTTGTTCTTTTCAAATGACTTCGTCATTTAAGGCGGGAATATGTTTAGGTCGATGTTCTAATTTCCCTAAAGATGGCGTTGTTACAAACGTAAACTAGATAACGATGATGTTTCATAAATTCTATAGATGTATTGAATGATGTCAAAATAAATGACTTCGGTAACGTAGCAATCCATCTCGAACAGGATCTCTTCCAGATCGCTTTTTGTAAAGTGATAGCTATATTTTACAAAGAGCACGTGGCGATCAACCACGGAGTTAACATTCGATGATCAAAACATGGAAAGACGCGTTTTGAGACTAGTTTTTCATTATCTGCACCACTTATTCGATAGATCACTGCACAATACGCTATCAATATACACACTGAACAACTTTAGTGAGCAAAAAACAAAGAACTATCCCCAAGATCAACCGGCCATGTTGGAATTCGAATACAAACTCCCCATCACTCAATACATCTATAGAGTTTATGAAACATCATCGTTATCTAGTTTACGTTTGTAACAACGCCATCTTTAGGGAAATTAGAACATCGACCTAAACAATTATATTTGTTTTAAATTTACGAACTAATTTCTTATTGAGATGGTATACAAAATAGTATTTTGTGCAACAGTTACATAATAAGGGTTCTTACGATTCGAGGGTCGAAGTTACAAAATGAGGCGAAGCCGAAAAAAGAAAGAAAAAAGAAAAAAAAAGAAAAAAATGAGAAAGAAGAAAGTATTCGCTAGTAGTTCTAACACAATCTCAATTCAAGTATTACAGTCGCCGAGTATAAAAATATTTAAAAGAAATCGTTACTAACTATCCTGGTCACGGCACTAATTGTACATACCCACGATGCAGTAAGTTGTTGTGCATGGTTTACGATTGGACAACCGTTTTGTACAAGCCATTTAATATATAAAGGAGCGGTGCAGCGTACAGCAAGCACCCGCGGTTGATCAACGGGCTGGAGCAGTGGGCGGGCGCGGTGCGGCGGCGCCCGGGGCCCGCGGAGGCGCGCTTCGTGGCGCCCCCGCGCCAGGACGGCGCCCACACCGTGCTGGACTGGCGCGCCTTCCCGCCCGGCGCCGTGCTGGCGCTGCGCATAGGTAACACGGCGACACCGCTCAATACTTCAATAACCGTTTATTGTCATTTCGTATCTCGAATTTTGGACGTTTTTTTTTTGTAAATAGTCATGTTTTGGACATTTTTGAATATTGGTTGATTAGAACATATAGAACAGTTAATATACTCGTACTGCATAGCGCCGCGGGCCGCGGCGCGCGCCGCGCTGGCCACGTTGTGCAGCACGCTGGGCGCGTGGGAGGCGCGCGCCGACGACGCGCTGGGGCTGGAGCGCGCGCTGGCACCGCTGGAGCCGGCCGACTACAACGCGCTGCTGTACCGCTGCCACGCCGAGGAGCAGGACGCGGGCGCGGGCGGCGTGTACGACGTGCCCGGCCACGGCCCGCTGGTGTACGCGGGCCTGCAGGGCGCCGTGTCGCTGCTGGAGGAGGCGCGCGCGACGGACGCGCTGGGACACGCGGTGTGCGACAACCTGCGCGCGGGCGACTGGCTGCTGGACTACACGTGGCGCCGCCTCACGTCGCCGCGCCTCGCGCCCGTCGCCACGCGCCTGCGCGACCTGCTCGCGCCGCTCAGCGACCTGCCGAGGTATATACATTCATGTATCCTAATAGATCAAGAGAAGTTATGTATTTTAGTATTACTGAATCGCGATGAGAATGGGATTGAGTTAGCTGTCAACCCATACAAATTTTGACGTAAGCATATGGAAAATCTGTCAACTCTAATCCCATTCTAATCGCGGTCCAGTAATACGTGGAAGCCTGAGCTAAACTTGGAGCATTTTGTACAGTCTCTCTTTACCTCATCGAGTAGCAAATTAGCTTTTTGCCTGTTTTTGCCATTCGAATACTAATCTTTACTAATGGTTATAATTAATAATGGTAGCAGACTTTAAACCCAGAACTTTCGTTATTCAGTGGAAGTTTCGTTTGTTATTACGCGTGTTAATGTATATGATGTAATGCAGGTACCTGGTCCCGTGCTACGCGGAGGCGACGCTGCGCGCGGTGCACGACGTGGTGACGCGCGCCGCGCTGGCGCGCATGACGCCCGAGTGCCGCGCTGGTATACATCACATTGATCAAATGCTAAATGACACGATATCGTACTAAATCCAAAACTCTCAGTTTAGTATCATTCGCTACATTTTATAACAACTTTTCTGGTCTGCCACTCCTGCATTCGACAAACTTCTTTTGTATAGAAAATGACAGACATGGCCACTTCGGCACGAATGCTCTAAGGTGTGGAATGAACTGAGCCGGGTTTGTGGTATGGCAGGTGACGTGGCGCGCGCGCTGGCGCTGTGCAGCGTGCAGCTGACGGGCGCCGTGCCGAGCGCGAGCCTGCCCCCCGCCTCCCCCGCGCTGCCCCCGCCGCGCCCCCCCGCCGCGCCCCACTCCGTCACGCTGTCGGCGGGCCTGCCGCACTTCGCCACCGGCTACATGCGCTGCTGGGGCCGCGACACCTTCATCGCTCTGCGAGGCACGCTGCTGCTCACGGGACGGTATCAGGTGAGGCCACTAGTACAATCACAGACTTCAATTTGCCGCCGCGGGGAAGCGGCATGGTGCACGTACTCTTTAAGAACTCCATAATTTGCTACTTTACAATCGCAAACCTGCCGAGCTCGATCTTAGTGTAAGTGTAAGGCCTGAGTTGAACTCGAAGCGGAGCGTTCGGCGAGGCGGGGCGTGCAGCGTGGCGGGCGAGTGTGTATTCGCTTTCTGCAACGGCGGCTCAGGACACCAGAATGAGTCTCACTGGTTTAACATGCACGCCGCACGCCCCGCCGCGCTGCATGCCCATACCGAGCGCCTTCTGCCTCCTATTAGTGTGAAGCTCACAGCTCAGTATCTAGAGCTTTTCGATTAGGGCCTCATTTCCGCGACATAGGTTTATTGTTTATTTGAAAATGTTTATAGTGTTTGACGATGTGTCTCTTATGTCCAAGTAGCTGTAAGTTGTTAGGTACCGTTACTAGTAGACGTGGTGACGTGGTCCGGTGGTGTCGGCAGGAGGCCCGCGCGCACATCCTGGGCTTCGCGGCGTGTCTGCGCCACGGCCTCATCCCCAACCTGCTGGACGGCGGGACCAACGCACGCTTCAACTGCAGGGACGCCGTGTGGTGGTGGCTGCAGGCTATCAAACAGGTACCAAACCAACCTGCTCTCCTGTCCTACCGGTACCGAACCATGCTTGCTAAGTGACCTACTATTTCTAATTTTACTTACTAATGTTTATGTTTAGTGTTGTCAGGCAAACAATTCTCGTAATCTAATCGGAAATATTATAAAAGTAACAACTGTCATCTCTGTACCCGCATAACACGTCTTATGAGTAAAAATGGACCAGCGGAACGGAATCCATATCACACGTTCTGGTGTGGTTTTGAAACAAGTTTGACACAGTCGTCGGTTGCAGTATGTGACGGAGGCGCCCGCGGGCGAGGCTCTGCTGGCGGACCCGGTGTCGCGGCTGTTCCCCAAGGACGACAGCGAGCCCGCGCCGCCCGGGGCCGCCGACCAGCCGCTCCGCGACGTCATGCAGGAGGCGCTCGAGGTGCACTTCCAGGTAACGTGCACGGCCGTCGCACTCGTTCATTACTACGTGTCGCGAGCGCGAGCGCGAGCCTCACTGACGCCTCCTATGTACGTGTGCAGGGCCTGGTGTTCCGCGAGCGCAACGCCGGCCGGCAGATCGACGCGCACATGACGGACAAGGGCTTCACCGTGCAGGTGGGCGTGGACCCCGACACCGGCTTCCCCTTCGGCGGCAACGACGCCAACTGCGGCACCTGGATGGACAAGATGGGCTCCTCCGAGCGCGCCGGCACGCGCGGCCGCCCCGCCACGCCGCGTGACGGCAGCGCCGTGGAGCTGGTGGCGCTCGCCTACAGCGTCACGGCCTGGCTCGCCGACCTGCACCTGCGCCGCGCCGCGCGCTACCCGCACGCCGGCGTGGCGCGGCGCCACCCCGACGGCGCGCTCACGTCCTGGACCTACGCGCAGTGGGCCGAGCGTATCCGCCGCTCCTTCGAGCGCCACTTCTGGGTGCCCGCCGCGCCCTCCGCGCTCGACCTGCGCCCCGACCTGGTGCACCGCCGCGGCATCTACAAGGACTCGCACGGCGCCTCGCAGCCCTGGGCCGACTACCAGCTCCGGTGCAACGCGGTCGTGGCCATGGCCGTCGCGCCCGACCTGTTCGACCCTAAGCACGCCTGGCTCGCGCTCGACAACACGGAGAAGCTCCTTCTCGGGCCTCTCGGACTCAAGACCCTGGACCCGGCGGACTGGGCGTACCGCGCCGAGTACGACAACTCTAACGACTCGGACGACCCGAGCGTCGCGCACGGATTCAACTACCACCAGGGGCCCGAGTGGGCGTGGCCGCTGGGCTTCTACCTCCGCGCGCGCCTCGCGTTCGCCCACGACGCGGACCGCTGGGCCAAGACGCTGGCCGCCGTGCACGCCGCGCTGGCCGCGCCCGCCGACGAGCTGCGCCGCTCGCCGTGGCGCGGCCTGCCCGAGCTGACCGGCCCGGGCGGCGCGCCGTGCCGCGACTCGTGCCGCTCGCAGGCCTGGTCCAGCGGCTGCCTGTTCGAGCTGCTGCACGAGCTGCGCGCGGCGCGGCGCGCGCGCCCGCTGGCCGCCGACTGACGCCGCCCGCGCCGCCTCCGCCTCCGCCACGCCGCGCACAGGCCGCGCGACGCCACCTACGCCGAGCCCTACGAGCCGGCGCCCGCGCGCGAGCCGCGCAGGCCGGGCCTGCAGGCCGTGCGCCGCTTCCTGCGCTCCCGGCGGGGGCGGCGCGCGCGCCCGAGGCCGCCGAGCGTCGCGTCCGCCATCTACAACCTGCTGACGGGCTCGCGCGGCGCGCTCGCCACCGTGGCCTACAGCGACCGCTACTTCCGCTACGGCCTGCCGCTGCGCGCCGAGCCCGCCGGCCGGCGCTGGCTCGCCGCGGAGGACCGGCCGCCGCACTTCGTGCCGCTGACGGCGCCGTCGAGACCGCCGGAGCGCGGGCTCCTGATAGGGATTCCCCCGCCGCGTGAGTCGGGTCCGGGCCGCTACGCACCCATGCGGCGCACCCGGCGCGACCTGCCGCGCGTGTTCGCGGCGAACGGGGCGCTCGCGGCCGGCTACCCGGCGCGGGTGCTGCCGCTGGAGTACCGGCAGTCGCGGCGGGGCGTGGCGCCGGCGGCGGCGGGTGCGGCGGTGGGCGGGTGGCGGCGCTCGCTGTCGCTGCGGTCGCGCGGCTCGCTGGAGTCGGCGCCGCGGCCGCAGTTCGCGCTGGAGGAGGCGGCGGAGGAGGCGCGCGTGTACGAGGACGCGCTGACGAAGCCCGCGGAGCGGTACAGCGCGGCCAACCTGGCGGAGGCGAGCGCGGCGCACGAGCGGCGCAAGCTGGAGCGGCTGGAGCGCAAGGTGCTCAACACGGAGCGGTACAACAACGGGGCGACGGCGGCGGCGCCGCTGCTGCGGCGGCGGGGACGCGGGCGGCCGGCGGAGGCCGAGGGTCCGCGCGGCGCCGTGCGGTTCCTGCTGGGGCTGAACGCGCTGCTCTACTCGCTGGCGCTCCTGGCGTTCTACTTCCTGAGCCTGTCGGGCTGAAAACGCGGCGAAGAAATGTATGCATAAAAATGCTATAGTCGTTATCGAGTGCCATATATATTGATATTATTTAGCGGCCGAAATCGGCTAGTGCCTTTTTGTTTTATGTTTAAGTCATCAGTCCGTAGGTTCGCGATCGAGTAGTATCGCACCACTACAAATGTATTTCTACTAATCGAGTAGTTAATTCATTTACAGGAGTGCAATAAAGCACCTCCTGGTACTATCCTTTCACCGACTTTTAAAATATGCAATTCATTTGAATATACTTTTAGTAGGTACATATTGTCCACATATCCTCGGTTGTTTTTAAGATTGTGTAACTATGTTTTTATTGTAATTGGTTTTGATTATTCCGGACCGTGGCAGTGAAGTAGGTTAACATAAATTGTTATTTTTATACACTAGTTGTAGTTTCCTAACTTTTGTTGTCCCTTCTGTGTCCACACTCCACACCACAGGCAGCTTTACAGATTTATTTTATTTTATTATGACTTGTTATCTGTTGTGTGTTGTGTTGTCACGTACCTACATACCCGTCCCTGTACCTACCGATTACTTACACTATTATAGTATAGAGTCCGACTGTACTGTACTCATTACGCACGGCCTGCGAGCGACAAGGTGTGCAACACCTGGAGCGCCAATGAATAGGTTTAGTTTAGGCCGCACACTTTGTTGCTGCTAACAGACTCTACAACTTTTTTGCTTCACAGGCAAGGTTCTAAATAATAATAGTAACAGCGATGTTACTACATCGCATTTTGAGTGATATTTTTATGAATTGTTGTATTATAATTATATTTTAAGACATTTTGTACTCGGAGTAACCTATTTACTGTTCTAAATGTAGCGTTTACTGGCTTCGAATAAAAAACTCATGCGCATGACAAAATATGTATGTTTGATTTCAGATACCTCTTCAGGTATTTCAGGCTTTAACTATGTCTACCGATTATATGAACTCGAAGCAGGAAGATTATATCAATGCATAGGTTTACTTAATTTGCAAATATCTTGATAAATATCGAACGTGCACGCACGCTGTATATATTTACTCCAAAGTGCTACGAGTTGATCAAGGTCGTGGCAAATACAGAGTTCCCGCCGGTAACTTGCCGGTACCTACTACCTCGTTGTTGCCAGGACCAGGTACACTCAGGGCTCGGAAATTAACCGGTATTTGCTCCATACTAAAGTAGCGGTATCTTTTCGTCCTCTCGATCTCGTATTTCATATGTAATTCCAACTTAATAACATGAAGAGGCCCCAGTTATGGTACGTGAAAGTTAAATACACTGTCATATATGTTTGTAATGCACCGGGGAACACATCTTCGGCAAAAAAAACGAAATCATTAAGAAAAACATGTGGTCAATATATTATGCACTCAGCCAGTGTAGTTGACCCTGCACGAGTCTAATTTTACAGAGATACCGCAAATCGATGTAGGTACAGTTTAGCCATTTGGCACACACATACTAGGGGTCAAAACAATTTTTTTTATTTTAAAAAATGGCTGAAATGTAATGATGTGGTATATTTTTAGAACCGCCTCTATTAGCCCTTTCATATGGTACCACACATGATAGGTTTTGAAAAAAAAATTTTTTTTTTCTCATACAAAAAAAATGATGAATCAGCACCCCCCTCATAAGGGAATTTTTTTAAAGAACTGCGGATCAAAAATTTTGTTTTGACCTCTAGTATGTGTGTGCCAAACGGCTAAACTGTACATCGATTTGCGGCTTTATTTTGTATACAAGGGGCACTAGTGCAGTTGCATGACTTTTCAGATGACCTGTTTCCAATACACCTATTCATTGACATAACACACTTATGGTGCTCTGAACAGACAGGCTGGCGTTTATTTGACTACATATACTTACGGTAAATCGAACATTCTTTTGTATCTTGTAGGTAGTTGGTAGGATTGATATACGAATTTCACTGAAAATATGATATCCTCGGTACCTATTTAAAGAGGCTGGAGGAAACAACCAGGAGAGCGCTAAGAGCTCCATACCATACCAGTACGTCTAGCATGACTAACGTTGCGGTGCGACTCCCCATCTTATCTTATTGTATTCGGGGCCCATAAGGATACACTTCGACCCAGAGGGATCTTTTGTGTAGTTGCCCCCTAGTACACCTACTCGAGAGCTTTCTCAACCATCTCCATGTGTTGGATGATGGAGCTCAAGGGCAGTGCTTTGAATTCCTTTGGATCTGGATAGCCAGTGCCAAAGTCCTTCATTCTCTGTCTAGCTAGAGCGTGACATTCACACATTAAGTGTTCCATTGTCTCTTCCTCTTCACCACAAATCCTACAGTCAGTATTATATTATCTGACAATCGCATTCTAGCCAAGACTCCCCATACTTCAGGCGCGACTCGAAGTATGGAGTCACGCGCGACAACGCATGTCATGCTAAACGCCCAGAACCTGCTTTATCAACCTGCTTGTAATTTCGATGTGTAGGTACACCAAAAATTCTTACAATAGGTATTTGCATAGTTTTATTAATTAATCATCTTCCAAAAGAGTTAAAGACGATTGATGGCAAAGAATTTAAGTCTAAATTGAATAAATGGCTGCAGGACAATTGTTTTTATAAGATTGACGACTATTTAAGTTTTGTTTTAATAGAACTTGTTGTTATGTAGGTTTTTAGTACTATTGGAATTTCTATTGATTATTCATTTATTACTACAGTTTTCACATTTTCTAGTTAACTACTGGAATCTAATAATGAAGATTTTATTGACATAAGTAATTGTTTTTATCATAGCAATAAGTGTCTCGCCATCGTGAACTGCAAGATGTATAATTAAAATTATTAGATAAAGTAAACGTCCCCTGTTTCGGCAGGTTAAGGATGTTAACAGCATGTCGAGATTTTGTGCTTTTTTTAAAAAATAACTATAATTGATAATACTTTTAAAGCTTTTGAGTGAGGTATATTGATTCTTTGGGAGTAATTAAGTGTATAAATTATATAGTTTTAGTTAATACTTTTTTTTATATGAATTTTTTCGTGAACCTCTTATTTGTATCCCATTTCGTGATAAAAATTTAGCTCAGCACCTAAGTTCGTGAGCGCGTGGCCCCTGTTTCGGCATAAAAGGTTTCCAGTGTAAATGATGATAATTTGTAAACAATAATCTAAAATATTTAACACGTTTACTTAAGTAGGAAACCGTCGTGGGAAATGGTGTGGGAAGTAGTGAGAAATAGTATCTGAAAGAGTGGGAAATGGTATCTGAAAGAGTGAAGTAGCTGTGGAAAAGGGTGGGAAAGAAAGATGGGGTAGGAAAGGTGTGAGGAATAGTGGGAAATAGTATGGAAAATGGTGTGGAAAACCTCCCTCGTTTATTTCCTCTCAGTGACTACTGAAAATCACTAAGTATGTGTAATGTCTTGGCTGGATGCACTGAATCTTCGAAGGCCTCCCCTGATGGGCCAGCCCTCGAATTAGCTTAATTACACCTACTCGTATAGTTTATTTTCAAGCCTTTACTTATTGCGAGTAAAAAAAAGTTGGACAACATTTTTTTTGGACGCGAAAAAGATTTTTTTTGTATGGGGCATGTCGGCCCGGCCGGCCAACCGGAGAGTTGATACAACTTTTATTTTCGCGAGATTTTTTTTCATATTTTCTTAATTAGAATAGGATAGTTATTATGCTCTTAAAGGGATCACCAGCATTTTCGTTACACCTTGTATAGATTTATTTGTCACGAACATGAGGAAAAGTAACAAAAACTAAGTCCCTTACTTCGTGTTACTGATTTTTTAAAATTCCCGCATATAATTTTGTAGATCATATTCAAAATACGTGAATTAATCATTAACTATCCTATATGTAATAAACATTCACAACAATAAATAATATAAATCGAATTATAAGCAAAATTGTGCTGGTAGTTAATATGCGAATTTACCTTAAAAATATAAACTTCGGTCACATTCAAACTCGGTTTATGAGAGTTCTAGTGGAAAAAATATATACCGAATTTAGCTCATATGAAACGTCATGAAATAAATAACTTGTTCTCTAATTCACATTTTAATTACCTTTGTTGTTAAACATTATACACAAGCAATCAAAATATATCTAGAAAATCCTTGATTCGGTAGTGACACGAAACAGGAGACACACGAAAAATAAAGTGACCGCTATTTCGTGAGTTCATTTATTGCACTTTTTAGGGAATTCTATGCTTACATTTAATCATTTTATATGCGGAATCAATTATTAGGGAACTCAAAGAAACACTCTGAAAACTATTGTTCAAATGGACTTTCCTTTGCCTTTCCATAAGCTTAAGAAGTAAGAGCGCGCACCTTACGGCTACAAGAAGTGCGCTCATACTGCACAGCTATCCGCGGTCAGCCAACAGTTTCGAGCTTCATATTTCTGTTAGTTTAGTCACTAAAATATTAGTACTTGTTTTTTTTAATAGCTGAAATAGTAGAGATTTTTATCATACGCATAATTTAAATAAAACGTGTTTAAATTGCTTATTATTAGCGCCAGAAAAAAAACTAACGAAATAACGTACTATCACGAAACAGGGGCCCTTTACCAGCGACGTGTTAGGTATGTTTAATAGTATAATGGAATGGAAACAATGACGATAGCTTGCTTCCCTTGACGGCCAGTAGTGCATAAATTGACCACATAGGTACTTACTATAGATTAATTAAATAAGTAGGTACATACTTACACTAAAATTAAATACCTACTGACATAAAAACGTATGAATGAGGAAAGAAAGCCTTATATATTCGCTATATAGTTAGTATCTTCCTACATGATGGCCGCAAAAATATGTGACACGCTCTTATGGCGCTACAAATAAGAGCTTGTCACATATTTTTGCGGCCTTCGTGTAGGAAGATACTATTGCTGGAGGAGCCCAAACTTGGTATGTTTTGAAAATTATTTTTGTTTTAATAAAAAAAAATGGCTGAAATGTAATGATGTGGTATATTTTTAGAACCGCCTCTATTAGCCCTTTCATATGAAACCACACATGATAGGTTTTTGAAAAAAAATTTTTTTTTTCTCATATAAAAAAAATTATGAATCAGCACCCCTCTCCTAAGGGAAATTTTTTAAAGAACTGCGGATGAAAAAAAATGTTTTGACCCCTAGTATGTGTGTGCCAAATGGCTAAACTGTACATCGATTTGCGGTATCTCTGTAAAATTAGACTCGTGCAGGGTCGACTAAAAGAAATAATTAATCCACATATATATGTTTAAGAATCTATTTAAAAAGCTTTGATCACTTGGTCATTAGGTACTAATAAATGATTCGCCATAGGTATTTTACGTTACGAGTGACATTGTTGCATAATGATATTAATGATGGAAATTTTCACCACATAGGTATGTATAGGTCCATAGGTATGTACTTTCGCGTTACTTTATCTTCCAATTTCGTAAATGTATGCACTGTTAATTCACATATTCAAACCAAATTTCAGCTTTCTAGTGCTAACGGTCACTGAGCTGGACCGCGGACGGACGGACGGTCATGGCGAAACTATAAGGGTTCCGTTTTTGCCATTTTGGCTACGGAACCCTAAAAAAGTGCCCTCCTGATATGATATTACTCATATATTTGTGGTAGGGCTATAACAGGAAAATGTTATGATGGAAATCCCCACCATGCAAAGAAGGGTTAATACTTTTACCGTCTCCATTACTAGGTATTCTATTACACAATGTTGATATTCGTGTGACATTCTTACAATAACATTTAGCACGTATAATATAAAATCAAACGAGCTCAGAAAAGGTGGATATAAGACCATGTTCTCTTAAGTGCATATAGTCTTAGTAAGTGCAATTGTAGGAGTAAGTGGCTAATTAGTCGCATTGTAAAATGCTTTTACACGCATATATAAGATTACTTTATAAGACTATAGAGTTCTAAAGCCAAGAACCGCTTACAATCGGTTCTCTTACGCAATGTTGATATTAGTGCGACACTCTTACAATAGCATTTAGAAAGTATAATATAAAACCAAACGAGCTCAGAAAAGGTGGATATAAGACCAAGTTTTCTTAAGTGCATTTAGTCTTAGTAAATGCAATTGTAGGAATAAGTGACTTATAATTGCATTGTAAAATGCTCTTATACGCATATCTAAGATTAAGTTATAAGACCAAGTTGTCTTAAGTGCATTTAGTCTTAGTAAATACAATTGTAGGAGTAAGTGGCTAATAATCGCATTGTAAAATGCTCTTATACGCATATATAAGATTAGGTTATAAGACTGAGCGTTCTTGAGTCCATACCGGCTTGTCTGATACCAGTATAAGATCGATGGCATGTTCCAAAACAATTATAGGAGTGTTGTAAGCCTACCGCTCTTATAAACGGCTCAGTCTGAGACTGTTTTGCTCGTTGGGTACTTACCTACTTCAAGACATACATAGTTCACCTAGGTAGGGTAGGTATACCTATTCAAGTTTTATGCAGAACTCTATAGCTGTCTCTGTACACTGCACCACACGGCCTCTGTACGTACCTACTGTACCATGAAGAGTCTGTGCTCTGTACCGAAAGAGTGTCAAGAGTGACTGACAATGCTGACAAGTGACAGAAAGCTCATGTTACTTGCATGTCACAACAAATTTTATTTTTGTTGATTTTCGCTTTGGCTTGGCCGCTGTATATAAGTACTAAATAGGTAAAATGCAGAATTGTTATAAAGTTGAGTTTACTGATAAAATTAGTTCCGATCACAATCCAATCTATCCTAAATAAACTGTTAATATTGAATTAATTGTGTGTAATATGTTAGTAAATAGCGGATAAATGGACTGCCCTGCGTTTCCTGGCCTGGACCTCCGCACGTCCGCGATCATCGTCGCTGTGGTCGGCATGGTGGGTATGATGAGGCTGCACCTGCACCTGCAGTGCAGTGCACTAGAACCTAAGCTAAGTAGGCCATTACACGGAAGTCGAAACACCTATAGAGTCAATTGTAGCGTAAACTATGCTTAGAGGCAAACAGTGAATGAACATCATCCAGTTCATTTAAAAACGGTTGGACTGCACTTTAGCTGGCGCTGAGTTCGGGGCTCATATTTTTTATAGATAGTACTCACCATAATAAATTTCCTCACAAAGGCTTTTGGTGCCCCATAGTTTTTGAAGTGAAAACTTCTTTAGGCGCGTTAGGCAATTTTTGGTAGGGGTAAAACTTATGAGTTCGCGTTACCGACACCGTCACGAAACAAAAACGCATCAAACATATGTGAGACTTACCAGGGGTGCATAGCCGCGTTAGGCAATTTTTTGTAGGGGCAAATCTTATGAGTTCGCGTTACCGACACCGTCACAGTAATTTACTACCAACGGAGGAAGATGAACTTTGACAAAAATTTATATAGAATTTGTCCGGAAATAGAAGTCTCGTGGTTTATATGGAAGGGACTCGGAAATTCACTAGCAATAGACGCAGATGAATTTTGTTGATAGATTACCAGAAACATGACATGACTGTTCATTTTATCGGGGTAAGTACAGTCGCCATCAGATATATCGTAGCGGGCGAGGTCTTCAAATACTTCTGAGCAGCCTCAAATTTCAATAAATTATTTACACTACATGAGGCCAATAACATCTGTACGTACAGTTTTTCATAAATATATGAGCAGCAATTTTTTAGTAAGTTCTGAACACACAGCGAGGAAAAGACATCTGAACGCATAAAGCTTCAAAGATATCTAAGCGACAAAAGGGGTCACAAATATCTGAACATTGAAGGAAAATATACCTTAAGTCGGTAATTTACAATTCAAAATCCCTACGTCACATTTTATATTCACAAATATTTAAATTTGGGATGACATTTTTGACACATAGTTATAGCGTTATTTTATTGTAAACTGCAATGTCATTGAATTGAACTTTAAGGTAACGGCGTAAGATACATTTTCCTTTAATGTTCAGATATTTGTGACCCCTTTTGTTGCTTAGATATCTTTGACGCTTTATGCGTTCAGATGTTTTTTCCTCGCTGTGTGTTCAGAACTTACTGAAAAATTGCTGCTCATATATTTATGAAAAACTGTACGTACAGATGTTATTGGCCTCAGGGGGAAAAACCGGCCAAGTGCGAGTTGGACTCGCGCATGCAGGGTTCCGTACCATTATGTATAAAAACCAGCCGTTGCTAACTACTACCGAATAAATTATTATCGCAAGGTCGTATCTGCCCAAGTACGTAGTTTTTTGGAGATACTCAAAAACGCCTAAACCGATAAAGTTTAAAATTGATTTTATCAAATCTTCTTGATTTTTTTTATAATTTTTGGATTTACGGTTCAAAAGTTACAGGGGGGGGGACACAATTTTTTAGACTTTCGGAGCGATTATTTCTGAAAATATCCACTTAAAAAAATGTTCAAGAAAACATCAATATTATTTTTAGAGACCTATTGATTGATGTGCATCATGTTGATATTTGGCAAAAAATTTTTTTTTTGACAATTAGTGACATGTATGGAGTGCCACCTCTAAAAAATTTTTTTTTTGTAATTTCTCTGCAAAACTAAGTAACGACACACACAATACACTTTATGTAAAATTTTGATAATGATACGTCTTATAGTTTCCGAGTAAAATGGCTGTGACATACGGACGGACAGACAGACAGACATGACGAATCTACAAGGGTTCCGATTTTTGCCATTAATTTGCCTACGGAACCCTAAAAAGGGGGGAAATCTCCGAAGTCTACGGTTCACAGAGCTACTAGTATATTTGAGTAATAAAAATCATATATCTAAACATGTATAAAATTGTTGCTCGGAGTGTCGATAGATGTGAAAACCAGATTGATGTTGATAATTTTAATTCAAATTGAAATTTGAAATTTTAATACTAAAAGTTCTAAGTTTTCACTTCTATCGGCAGTCCCTATAACTGCCAATTTTTTTTTAAGAAAAAAATTTTAGAAACATAAAATTCCCTCCAAATTGCCTTAACTCGGATCTACGGCGCATTCAGTTGTCAAGACTGAATACGTTCTGCGCAGGTTGTTATGACGAGACGATGTGTTTAGTTAATTTCAGATTGAAATACACTATTTTTTAGTTGGTAGTGACTAGTGACCCTCCCTACGAAGCAGGAGGTCCCGGATTCGAATCCTTGTAAGGGCATTTATTTGTGTGTTTATCACGAATATTTGTTCCCGGGTTATGGGTGTTTTCTATAGGTACTTATTACTTTCTATATAAGAAGGTAAAGTATAGGTCGCCTAGTACCTACAGTAGAGTCAGCTACACATATTTTGCAAAATTTGAACAAAGTCATGAAAGTGAGGCTTAATGACGACATGCTCTTGGCCGTTTTTTTTTCGTTCTTTCGTTACTAGTTCATATTTTCAGGTAGTTGCAGGCGTCCATAAGCAACGGTAGCTGCTTACCATCAGGTGGGCCGTATGCTTGTTTTCCACCGTCGTTGTATAAAAAAATGTTTACTCGAAAAATCCTATACTGTGAAGTGAAAACCTAAATAAAACGTTGGTTTTACATAAAAAACACAAAATAATGAAGTATATTCGGTTATTTCGGGGTTTTCTGCTTTAACCGGTTACGAGCCCTTAGCAATTATGACCAGCCCGCCGGCGCCGCGCCGACGAATCCCCGTCGTCATGTCGCGTCGCGGGGCTTCTACTTTTACTCTTAAACTTTTCGACGCCATGTCAAACGCAAAACCGAGCACTCAGACGCCACGACATCTAAATGTCAAAAATGAAGTTAAACTTTATTTGTGTGCATGTAGGTCTATTTTGCTCTGTGGTCGGTGACCGATATATCGGTCTTTGGCGTTGGACCTGTGGTGCCGATATATACGTCTTTGGCGTGGAAAAGGTGAAGGAGAAAAGGTAACCAACGAACCTATCAACGTTAAAAATAGCTATCGTACCATTTTTAGGGTTCCGTAGTCAACTAGGTAGGTACGCCATGTATATTGAACTAATTCAGATGAGCCGTTTTTAAGTTATAACTCAAAAACCCATAGTGAAAGGACGTAGGTAAAATGACGTAAGCGCCGCCAAATTTCCCGTAAGAAACGACCTTTTGAATGAATGAATTGTAACCGGCCGGCAACTATAGGGAACCCTACACTGAGCATGGCCCGGGCCCGACATGCTCTTGGCCGGCTTTTGTTTTCCAATGCAGGAGGCTTCGACCCCCGTCCCGCCTTTTTCCCCTTTTTGCTCGTGATAAACTCTATCAACACTTCCTATTGCCATAGCTGGGCATCGTTAATCAAATAGTTAACTTCGTTAATCGTAAATCCGCTACAAAAAAAGTTAACTTCGTTAAATGTTAAGAGCGCTTTCACATTATCCGATCCGATATCGGATGTCGGATGGGTCTATACTGAAGTAAATATGCGTACCTTTGTATTTTTTCATTCATTTAACCAATCTCTATTACTAAAATAATGCGTTCACGCAAAAAAGGCGGACTTTGCGCCACAGGGCACTCTCTAACAGCTGCCCTTTCTACTTGGGGCCTTCCGACATCCGATATCGGCGACGCACTTCCGATATCGGTGGGCATGTCGGAGCCCCGATGGCTGTCGGGCGATAAACTTTGTTTGTGTGCGTGCATGTGTAGGTACAGTTTTGACGTAGTGTGCGTGATCACGGCGGAGCACGGGACACATACTTTTTAAAAGTTTTTTTTTAATTTATTTGGAGCACAGACTATGCACAGACAGTCGATGGGGAAGACCGATGAAAACTTATTAAACCGTTAATAAAGAGGACGCTGTTCTAAATTCCACACAACGAGAGAAAGAGACAAAAGGTATGGTTCTTAACAATGTACTGAAACTATATACAGCCAGAAGGATTTTCTTAGGGATTTTTTTTACTGTTGTTTTATTCTACAGTGTTTTCTTTATTTCTCGGTAAAATTGTTTCCATCTGTGCTCTAATCTAATATAGGGAGCCCATGATGCTAAATTTGGAGGCACTCGAGTGTCGTCAGGACCCAGACTATTTTGAAGACTACATTGTAAAAAGACGGCGGAGGTAGCTTCTAATAGACTTTCAAAGATTTTAAAGGTCACATGTATTTCACGTATAACTGACAACTGTTAACTGCTGAAGAATATTCACAAAATGGCCGCCGCAGTGTCGTCCGACAATATTTATCGGACGTAGGATGTCGTCCGACAATATTTATCGGACGTAGGATGTCGCCCGACATTTTTTATCGGATCCTACATCCGATATCGGATCGGATAATGTGAAAGCGCTCTAAAGCGTTACATTCGCCTGTCATCATAGCTGTCCCTTTCTAACCAGTATGTAAGTGCGAAAGTGACACATGGTGTGATAGGTTATAAAATGACAACCATGGTAGACCTTTCGCGTTTTTCGCGCCGCGCCGCGGTGCCGTGCCGTGCGTTAACTATTAGGCATTGGATTAACGATTAACGAACTTCTGCATATTAACGGAAGTTAACGTGTCTGTTAATATTTTAAGAAGTTAACTTAAAAGTTAATCCATTAATCAAAATGTTAACTTCGTTAATTAACGATTAACCAGTTAATGCCCAGCTAATTATGCCTATTGCATCTGCCATAGACTTTTAACCTAATAACCTAAATCAAAGAGAATTAAGTACCTAGAGTGTTCTTTCCATACATGGCTAAATGCGTATATATAATAAGTTTTAAGCGAGCTTGGCTTAAAGTTACAGTTTTATACGTATTACGATTTAAGTGTGCTTAAAACTTAGTAAAACTGAGTTTAACCATACCTCCCATACGACTTATTATTTAATTAGTAGTTTTGCTATGTATGGAGATGCCTAAATAGAGCCGCATTCAGGAAATTTGCATGGGAATTTTAACATTTCAATATTTGAATCCTTTTTAAGCAAATCAAATTATTTTGTTGAATATTTTTGATTTTTGCAATTTTCAAGTAGTAACACTACTATATAATTTATAAACTGAAATAGATGTCATATACTTCAGAAAAATATGGCCTCGGACACCGGAGGACTTGGTCACTTTATCAGAAGTAAGTATATGACATCTATTTCAGTTTATTTCAATATTTTTTTTCTCAAAAACTATATGGGTTTCCTCACCAAAAGTGTTGGCGAGGAGACTCCCTTATGGTGCGTTTTAAATAGTTTTTATAATGTTAATTACCATGTTACCTTAAAATCGTTTATCGTCCACAGTGTCCACACACTGCAAGGGCTTGGAAATTAAGTCGGTGCTGAGTTAACGTGGTCAAGGTCATACTGTAGATAGGTTTCCTTGCCGTCGACAGTAGAGCAGAGCTCTGACTTGACTCACCGGTCAGTCAATAAGCCGGAGGACATGTAGTGTAGTGTAGGCCGGGTGTGTTCCAGCTGCACTGGGCGGCGTGCGTAGTGCCGGCGCGGCGCTTCCGCAGCGAGTTCTTCATACTGCTGTACGTGATGGCGGCCGCTGCCGGCCTCGTCAGCTGCTTCCTGCTGGCCGGCATCCTCGGGGTGGGTCCACAGCGTACGGCCACTAGCGACCAGGACGACGCGACCCTCGATAACCTACGGCTCTTATCAACTATTTCCGTAGGAGCGTATAGCGTGCTCCGTGTGATACTACACAGCACGACCACGGAGCCTTTTGGTATTTCTTTTGCGGTACAAATTCACGAAAAAATTTACTTTTTGTACTATAGGTAAAAAAATTGTACCCCAAACGGATTTGGCACAGCGACATATGTCACTGTGCCGAATCCGTTAGGTGAACAATTATGGGGGTTGTGGTCGTGCCAGGAAGGTACCTACTGTCTGGCACGACCACGCTATATTTATGCTTAATTTATAAGTCAAAGTAACGCAAATTTAAATGAACTTACCCAATTTGTAGTTACAAGAAAAGTTCGTTTTGTGGTAGTGGTGGTGGACAAGACCATACAAGCATACAAACTTAGTACAGAACATGGCGGCAACAAGTTGACAAGTCGTAGTCTCAGTGGGCCAAGAAAGCGGTCAAGGTACTAGTGTTGACTAAAGTTTCTGCGAGATCTAACGATCGCTAAAAGGTTGACTTTTCTAACGGAGTTTAAAACATCATGCACGACCTTGTTGTCTCATGACGTTCACGAACCTCAACCGTAGGGTGGTAGACTACATTTTTGGCCGACTGTACCTACTGTATATATATTAATTAATATATTTTTCGACAAACTACGTAAAACTTATGCCTTCAAATGCCCTTTTTCCACCACCAGTGCCAGAATATGAACTTTCGTAGTAAGTACAAATTTGCATTACTTTAATTGACCTATAAATTAAGCACAAATATAGGATGGTCGTGCCAGGAAGGTACTACCTGGCACGACTACGACTACGCTTTATTTGTGCTTAATTTATAGGTCAAAGCCTAATATGTCGCTGTGCCGAAACCGTAAGGGTTTTTTAACCTAAAGTACGAAAAAATACATTTTGTTTTGAAGTTGTACCGCACAAGAAATAGCAAAAGGCTCCGTGGTCGTGCTGTGTACCTAGTATCAGTAGGTTAGTACCTTTATCACACGCGCAGCCGTCGGAGTTAGAAATTACACGCCTCCAACCAATCACGTCCTTTACAACACATGGATCTTATGCTTTAATTCCGTTTTGCCAAATTGATTAATTGATAAGGCAGGTACCTACCCCCATAACATAATGCATAAGTATCAGTATTTTTTTATTAAGTAGATGAGAAAATGTTCGAACTATGTACTTAGATCAATTCATGTAAAAGTAAAAAGTGTGTAGTATAATAATACAGGTCGCGGCACGTAACTCTAGCGCTGACCGTTATTGCGCAGAAGTCGGAAAATAGGCCGCGCGGGGGGTACAGGGGGTGAAGGGCTATGGAAGAACATGCGCAGAAATCAAGGTCAGCGCTAGAGTTACGTGCCGCGAGGTATAATAGGTAGATAATAATTCCAATGAACGCAGAATTAGTTATCGGTCCGGTAGGGTCTGATGTGGGCCTACTGGCTGTGGATCTGGTTCACGCTGGTGTACTCGTGCGTCATGCTGGTGGCGCTGCTCGTCATGAGCGCCGGCTTCGTCACCCTCAACATGCAGCGGATGCTGTACTTCCCCGCTGTGGGAATATTATTTTACTTACGTAAGTTAATATTCGTACTATAATCTGCCCCGTCGCAGATATAAAATATTGTTATTATTATGTATTAACAGGTATATAATAGCAGATAATAGGTATGATTTGTACGGCTCGAATGGGATCTCTGTCTCGGATCTGAATATAATTGAATCAAAGTTAGTGTAATTCAGTTATAATTTTAAATAATATTGTAACAGCGAAGTATAGTTCCTGTTTGTACAACCACAAGGATTTACAAATATTCCGATAATAGTTGTAACAGCGAAGTACCACCACGGGGATTTACAAATATTCCGATAATAGTTGTAACAGCGAAGTACCACCACGGGGATTTACAAATATTCCGATAATAGTTGTAACAGCGAAGTACCACCACGGGGATTTACAAATATTCCGATAATAGTTGTAACAGCGAAGTACCACCACGGGGATTTACAAATATTCCGATAATAGTTGTAACAGCGAAGTACCACCACGGGGATTTACAAATATTCCGATAATAGGTGTAACAGCGAAGTACCACCACGGGGATTTACAAATATTCCGATAATAGTTGTAACAGCGAAGTACCACCACGGGGATTTACAAATATTCCGATAATAGGTGTAACAGCGAAGTACCACCACGGGGATTTACAAATATTCCGATAATAGTTGTAACAGCGAAGTACCACCACGGGGATTTACAAATATTCCGATAATAGGTGTAACAGCGAAGTACCACCACGGGGATTTACAAATATTCCGATAATAGTTGTAACAGCGAAGTACCACCACGGGGATTTACAAATATTCCGATAATAGGTGTAACAGCGAAGTACCACCACGGGGATTTACAAATATTCCGATAATAGGTGTAACAGCGAAGTACCACCACGGGCTTTACAAATATTATATAGCGATAAAAGGGAACACAAACATTTCAAACGTTAATAAAACATTTTTGTATGCTTAAAAATCTCTACCGAGACAAAAAAAATTGTCATGGATTTGTTTTAATTGTGTTTGGTATGTTTATTGTTTGAGTTGGTTTATTTATTTAGCGGTAGCGCTGCAATATGAATAGATGTATGTATTTAGGTACACTGCCTAGTAACATAATTATATTTGTGTCTTCAGTGATGCTGTACTTCATCTGCGTAGCGAACACTCAGAGGCGTAGCGCGCGCCAGGCGTCGCCGTCGCACGCGGCCGGCGTCGACGGCGGCGTCGGCGCCGGCGTTGGCGGCGGCGCCGCCCGTGAGGCCGCACCCGCACGCGCCGCCGTCCGTGAGGGCGAAAACGCGGGACGTCCTACCCGTGCGGCTGCATACCTAAGGACAACGAGTAGGTTGACACGCTTTAAGCAGCCTATTGGGTCATTCCATGTGATTTCAACAAATTTGAATTAAAAAGTGTGCCGCATGATTTTTGATTTGCATAAAAAAATTGAGGATATATTTCATGGTGGCAGAAGTGCTGAACCACCAACAGATTTTTTTTTATCTTTTAATTTCCAAGTTTTGCCCATTCGAAGTTAGCAGTGGGGTCAAATTCTTGCTTGTACAAAATCAGACCTAACTTTTTTTTCTATAAAAGGTAACGAAATAATTATTACTTTTTTTGATTAGGTAAGAAATGTGGATATTATACTGTATGACAAAATTTATCTGAATTAACTACAAAAAAAATGGTGACCACCCGAAGTGTACACATAATTGGTCAATTATTGCAATTTTAAAATGGTTCTTGTGCCAACCCTGGTGCATATAAAATATTACTTTTTTCTGAAATATAATGTACTTATCGTGTTCATCTTGTAAAATAAATATAATTGTGTTAGATCAATTACTTCTAATAGAAAAATATAAGTGAACATTGAGAAATTCGAAAAATTCTCGTGTTTGACTCTAAAAAAATCCATGTGGAAGAGAAAATAAAAATTTGATTGTAGTCAGAAAATATAGCTGATAATTTCATTAATTAGATTTAGAAAAGAAAGTTTTGTTATTTTGCCTATTTTTTGAAATATGATTATTTAAATGCTACTTTTTACAACTATCGATACAAAATGTTTTATGTTATAAATTAATAAAAATGGGACGGTAATTGGTCATACGGATATTATTTACGTTTTTTATGTTCAAATATTTTTTTTGACATGGCAATACTTTCATTTGTAAATTTAATGAGGGTAGAAATTCGACAATGCACTGTTACCTGACAAGGATTGTGAATCACTTGCGAATGTTTCTTAATTTAGCCGTGTAGTGAATAACCTACGCCTCCTGACTCAAGCTTTATTTGCATGTTACATGGCTAAATTACGAACATAAGTAAACGGCCCAATAATCCTTATCGAAGTTCTATAGGAAATCGTATTTATCTAGGAGATAATGAAGTGGTGCAAACTCTTTGTAGTAATTTCGGAGCCAATATCTCGGTAATTATCAAGTATAGAAAAGAGTTGCCCATACAAAACATGCTTATTTTAGCGTCCTCTATACGATAGCATCATAAAAAATAGGTGTCATAATGACACGACCACCATCAAAAAAATTTAAAGTCCTGCGCTGCGCACCCTTTGCTAAACCCCAAACCGGTTTGCAAATGATTTTTTTTTGTATCAATATATAAAGTAAATTTCAACCATCTGCATTTTATTTATATTTTTCCATCGAATTCATTCATATTTATAAGTTTAAGGTCATATGTATTTTAATCTGCATAAATACAACAAGAGCGAAAATGTATGAAATTAGCAGTTTAAAAAAAACATATTTCGAAAAATAAAGCTTGAGTCAGGAGGCGTCGGTTATTCACTACACGGCTAAATTAAGAAACATTCGCAAGTGATTCACAATCCTTGTCAGGTAACAGTGCATTGTCGAATTTCTACCCTCATTAAATTTACAAATGAAAGTATTGCCATGTCAAAAAAAATATTTGAACATAAAAAACGTAAATAATATCCGTATGACCAATTACCGTCCCATTTTTATTAATTTATAACATAAAACATTTTGTATCGATAGCTGTAAAAAGTAGCATTTAAAAAAAACATATTTCTAAAAATAGGCAAAATAACAAAACTTTTTTGTCTAAATCTAACTAACGAAGATATCAGCTATATTTTCTGACTACAATCAAATTTTACTTTTACCTTCCACATGGATTTTTTTATAGTCAAACATGAGCAGTTTTCAAATTTCTCAATTTTCACTTATATTTTTCTATGAGAAGTAATTGATCTAACACAATTTTATTTATTCTATTTGATATGCACCAGGGTTGGCACAAGAACCATTTTAAAATTGCAATAATTGACCAATTAGGTGTACACTTCGGGTGGTCACCATTTTTTTGTAGTTAATTTAGATAAATTTTGTCATACAGTATAATATCCACATTTCTTACCTAATCAAAAAAAGTAATAATTATTTCGTTACCTTTTATAGAAAAAAAAGTTAGGTCTGATTTTGTAAAAGCAAGAATTTGACCCAACTGCTAACTTCGAATGGGCAAAACTTGGAAATTAAAAGATTAAAAAAAAACTGGTGGTGGTTCAGCACTTTTGCCACCATGAAGTATATCCTCAATTTTTTTTTATTCAAATCAAAAATCATAGGCACACTCGATTTGTTGAAATCACCTGGAATGACTCTATTTAGAACTAACTAGGTATCTTGCGTACACGTACTTTTGCTGATGACTTTGCTTTAGCTTTTTTGGGGCGCGACTTGCTCACTATTATTATTTTGTTTCAGCGACGACTCCTTGGTGGATGTATACGTAAGCTCGCTGTTTGTTATGTTTACTATTACGAAATTATCATATTTCGCTGTAGTCACTGTTGATTAATCATCTGAATTCAGGGTCAATGGAAAAATAAAATAAGGTAAACAAATATTGGCTGACTGACAACTGCATTTGTAGGCAAAAAAACAATCCACGTGTGTCGTTCTACCTGTTTATCTAAATTAATAAAACTATTACCTAAATCATATATACTATGCTGTGGATTTTGAGTTTTTAATACACTTCTCCTGCTATTAAACTACCTAACGGATTGTTATGAATGCGTATGCGCAGTTTCCCTCGCGGGCGCTGCGCGGTGCCGGCGCAGGACCCTTCCGACGGCAACTACCTCGGGACGCTCCCCAACAACCAGCGGGCGGGGCGTAACTACACCTACCTCCGGCTGCGCCTGTGGGTGTACTGCCACCAGTACCACCGGCCACGCCACATGCCGCACGCGCTGTGCTACAGCGGCGGCTGGAACCGCCCGCTGCCGGAATGCGTGCGCGGTGAGTCGCTCCCGGCGTGTGCCGTACGTACGCGATAATACCGCAGACACAGGGTACTGCAACCAGTACTATTGACTGCGCTGCGTGCCGCACGCCGCGTACTACAGCGGCGGCTGGAACCGCCCGTTGCCGGACTGCCTGTGCTGTGAGTAGCTCCCGGCGTGTGTGTGCCGCACGCGATAATACCGCAGACTGCAACCAGTACCTGCTACCGGCCGCGCCATACGCCGCCCACCTGTAGTGAAATTACAAAAAAAACCGGCCAAGTTCGAGTCGGACTCGCGCACCGAGGGTTCCGTAAAAACCTATAACAATTGCTATTTCTTATGATTGTGTGGACAATTGGACATGAAAGTTTCGTTTTGCTACAGCAGAAAGATATTATAGAGCTGAGTCATATGATATGAATTTCAATTTAATACCTCTACGCGTTTACGAGGAAACAGGCAGAGATGTTAAAAATAGGTTGAGAAATGTATTAAAATAATAATTCAAATACTTTGATATTTTACCTATTTCAAATTAAAATACAAAATACTTTGACAAAAAGGTATTTGAAATACAAAATACAAAATAGGTATTTTCAATATACATTTATTCAAATAAAATACCTTTTTACAATTTAACTAGAGGGCGGCATTTGATCGAACGATCGATTAAATTTGTTGCACCAAATTATAGGATTTACACATCTCCCAGTATCGGATGCAATTTCGCAATACGAGGGGTGATCCAATAGTAGTGATAATTAATATGTAAAACAACTCAAGTGACCAAAAACTAAATTTATTTCTCAACGTAATCTCCAAATAAGCCTACACACTTACACCATCGTTTTTCTAGACCGCGAATTCCATTTAAAAAAAAAACTTTTTCTTGACTGTCCAAAAACGCCTCCACAGCAGCCATGACCTCATTGTCATTCAAAAATTTCTTGCCTCTGAGGTGTTCCTTTAGCCGTGGAAACAGATAGAAGTCGCTGGGGGCTAGGTCTGGTGAATAGGGGGGGTGATCAAGCAATTCAAAACCCGCATTCTGGATTGCAGCCATTGCAACTCTGGCCTTATGAGGAGGTGCGTTGTCCTGGTGGAACAACACAACGGACCGTAACTTACCCCGTCGCTTCTCTCCGATAGCTTCCCGCAATCTCTTTATTTGTTGTGCGTAGTGTAAGCCCGTGATCGTGGCTCCCTTTTTCAAATAATCTATCATTATTACCCCTTCGGCATCCCAGAACACGGACGCCATAACTTTACCCGCTGAACTGGTGACCTTAAATTTCTTTGGGGTCGGAGAGGACGGTCGTTTCCAGGTCATAGACTGTTGCTTGGTCTCTGGGTCGAAATGGTGAATCCAAGACTCATCCACGGTGACAAATCGTCGCAAAAAAGTTTCCGGGTCAGCTTAAAAATTTTCAAGATTATCTTTTGACATCTGGTATCGAATTTCCTTTTGGTCGTCATTTAACATTCGTGGCACCCAACGAGCGGATACCTTGTTCATGTTCAAATCTTCGGTTAATATTCGTTGAATGCTGCCATACGAGATCCCTGTCATTTCATTTAAATACCTGATTGTCACTCTTCTGTCACTCAAAACTAAATCTTCAATTTTTTTGATGTTGTTGTCAGTACGGACGGTGGACGGTCGGCCCTCGCGGTGCTCGTCTTTAGTTGATGTCCTACCCAAGTTAAATTCCTTGCACCAGCGTGCAACTGTGGAATACGGTGGTGCGGATTCCCCTAATGTTCCCGCTAATTCAATATGTATATCTTTAGTACACATTTTTTTAAAACACAAGTACTTAATGACGGCTCTCACTTCATTTTTCTCCATTTTCATGTATTTTTTCCGAACAGTTACGAACAAAAGAAGATAACTCAATGACATATACAAATTTTTTTATAAATGTTTTTTTTTAATTTACTGGCCAGTAACCGCTTTAAAAAATAAGACCTCCTTTTACCTTATTCAGCCACGGATAGTATTCGATTATCATTATTATTGGATCACCCCTCGTACACTGCATTTATTTAATAGATTGATTTTGAGTCATTCCAGGTGATTTCAACAAATCGAGTGTGCCGCATGATTTTTGATTTGAATAAAAAAAATTGAGGATATACTTCATGGTGGCAAAAGTGCTGAACCACCACCAGTTTTTTTTTTAATCTTTTAATTTCCAAGTTTTGCCCATTCGAAGTTAGCAGTTGGGTCAAATTCTTGCTTTTACAAAATCAGACCTAACTTTTTTTTCTATAAAAGGTAACGAAATAATTATTACTTTTTTTGATTAGGTAAGAAATGTGGATATTATACTGTATAACAAAATTTATCTAAATTAACTACAAAAAAAATGGTGACCACCCGAAGTGTACACCTAATTGGTCAATTATTGCAATTTTAAAATGGTTCTTGTGCCAACCCTGGTGCATATCAAATATTACTTTTCTCTAAAATATAAAGTACTTGCCTTGTTCATCTTGTAAAATAAATAAAATTGTGTTAGATCAATTACTTCTAATAGAAAAATATAAGTGAAAATTGAGAAATTTGAAAAATGCTCATGTTTGACTATAAAAAAATCCATGTGGAAGGTAAAAGTAAAATTTGATTGTAAACAGAAAATATAGCTGATATCTTCGTTAGTTAGATTTAGACAAAAAAGTTTTGTTATTTTGCCTATTTTTGGAAATATGTTTTTTTTTAATGCTACTTTTTACAACTATCGATACAAAATGTTTTATGTTATAAATTAATAAAAATGGGACGGTAATTGGTCATACGGATATTATTTACGTTTTTTATGTTCAAATATTTTTTTTGACATGGCAATACTTTCATTTGTAAATTTAATGAGGGTAGAAATTCGACAATGCACTGTTACCTGACAAGGATTGTGAATCACTTGCGAATGTTTCTTAATTTAGCCGTGTAGTGAATAACCGACGCCACAAGAACCATTTTAAAATTGCAATAATTGACCAATTATGTGTACACTTCGGGTGGTCACCATTTTTTTTGTAGTTAATTCAGATAAATTTTGTCATACAGTATAATATCCACATTTCTTACCTAATCAAAAAAAGTAATAATTATTTCGTTACCTTTTATAGAAAAAAAGTTAGGTCTGATTTTGTACAAGCAAGAATTTGACCCCACTGCTAACTTCGAATGGGCAAAACTTGGAAATTAAAAGATAAAAAAAAAATCTGTTGGTGGTTCAGCACTTCTGCCACCATGAAATATATCCTCAATTTTTTTTATGCAAATCAAAAATCATGCGGCACACTTTTTAATTCAAATTTGTTGAAATCACATGGAATGACCCATTTGTTAGACTTACTTCGGCTGGCAAAGTATCGAAATAAATTATATGCGATTGTTGCCAAGGTAGGTATATTATGGAGCCCATTAGGCACCTCACACACCTTACCCGGGACGGGACGGGCATGAAGTTATCAAACGAGCGGAGCGTAAGCGAAGCAAAGTTCTTACAAATAACTTCTGGCTACTGGGACGTCTTGGCAATTCGATGTTTTTTTTATTTTTTACGCGAGTTTGATACGCGATAACTTTAGTAATATTTTTCTGATCTTCATGAAATTTGTTCGGGCTGTAGCAGAAATACGTAAAATCGTTTATGAGCAGGATCGATCGAGGGGCCATGACGTGAAAAAATATTCACAAGAGTCACAAAATAAGGCCGAAAGAGACCGTAATAGAGGGAGCTGCGTGTCGTTTTTTTACTAATTTTTAAACATGTTTCAATATAACTGACATCATACTGATAGTCGGTCTCTTTGTTTCTCTTCAAAAAGCAGTGGAGAGTAATAAACGTTTTTATGTATTGTACTTTTTGTAGTAAGCAATAAGACAAGGAGACCCCTATCACTCTTTTCGGCTGTACTCGAATCAGCCTTTAGAAGGCTTGATTGGGATGAATTGTGAATAACCGAAGAAATAATTAAAATAATGAAGAACAAGCACTTAGGCATTTTAATACAAAGGAAGACATTCAACACTTGTATTCTCTCATGCATGACATAAGGGTGTGAAAACTGTGAAAACTGGTCACTCACAGCCGAACATAGAACTAAACTCGCAAAATGCCAACGTGCTGCGTGCGAGGAAAAGGAGTGTGCTTGGAGTGAAACTTAAGAGGATGATAAGAGCTAAATTCCCTCCCTATCTTTTTCAGCGCGAGTTAAAGAGAAACCTGCGTTACGATTAGTATGGGAGCTCATTTCAAATTTTACAAAATGATGAATTAATAGAAGATTTAAGGCAACGAAGTTTTTAGTATTAGTGTGGTGGAATGCTGTCCTTAATTACAGACATATAAGCCAAGAAACTAAAGACGTGCAATTGTTTTAAGCTAATTTTAGATGTAACTTTGGAATTATTTTCTATCGAGCCGATTTCGTCCAATCGTGTATTGGAATTAACCAAGTTCTTTTGAATATAATGAATATTAACATATATTTATTTTACTTTTCCAAAATAAGTAGTTATAGCTATATGACTGTTTAAGTAAAGTCAATTTGAAGGTCATCGGGTCTTGTCAGCCTCTTAAGGAAGACTCTGGAACCAGGAAATCTGATCAAGGGCCAAAGTCACTGACATAATCACACGTATTCACCAATTGAAGTGGAGGTGAACAGGCCACATGCAGCGCGATCAAAAGGTAAAATGGCGCAAACAAGTGACCCACTGGCACCCAATTGGTTGCACGCGCAAACATGGTCCCCAAAAAACAAGATGGGAGGATGACATAACGCTAACACTGGGACCACGCTGGACCAGGGTGGCCCTAGATAGAAATCACCGGAAAGAGATGGAGGAGGCCTATGCTCACAGACATTTCACTTTGAGAGATACCCTTTAAACTTATCATAAACAAACCGGCTTATAACTTACATCGAAGTAAAATAAAGGCTTATTTAATTAAATTAAGTAAGCAATAATCACAATGTGAGAACTGTGAGAAGAGTCTTGTCAGAGGACAAGGACCAACGATAATAGCGCCTTCTCTGTCATACCTGTTGAATGTTGTTTAAGACCATCCCATATGGTCTTCGTATTATTATTACCATACCTGGTCTATAGCTAATATTCTAAGTCTATGAATATAATTTTATATTATTTCACTTTTCCGTCCGTTTGTTGTATGTTAAAAAGTGACAAAAGAATTTTGTATTTTAAAGTCTTTTATAATACAAAATACGTGTACTTTTTAGTATTTCAAATAAAATACAAAATAGTTTTCGAAAAAAGTATTTAAAATAGAAAAAAGGTATTTTGTATTTGTATTTCAAATGCTTTTATTTCAAATAATTAACATCTCTGGAAACAGGTAGTAAGTTTAAAATTAAAAAAAAAAATTATGTAGGATTTTACTAAAAATGTCTACTTTTCTTTATTTTTCTTTTGTTTGTGCTATATGACGTTTTTTCGTGCCAAGTTTAAAGTTTCTGAGCTTACGGGAAGTACCCTTTAGGTTTTGAGTGCTCAGTTTTAAAATATGCAACTTAAATTGCTATTTCTTTTGATTGCGTTGTCAAATTAGTTTGGTTTTACTACATCTGAAAGGTTCTATAGCCCTGAGTATTTGACATGAATTTCAATTTAATACCTCCACGCGTTTACGCGGAAAAGTTAGTAGTTTAAAAATAAATTAAAAATATTTTTGTATGATTTTACTAAAGATGACAATTTTTGTATTTTTTCCATTGTCTATGCCATAGACAATGGAAAAAATACATAGACTATGCTATATGATGTTGCTTCGTACCAAATTTCATGTTTCCGAGTTCACGAGAAGTACACCGTAAGTTTTGCGAGTGCCGAAAAACTCTACACTTTGCAGCATAAAAAACTGTATCTTTTGATATCGTTGGAGTTTGATTTTTTCACAGCTCCAAGGGACAAGACATGAGAATTTGATATAAATTTCAACTTGATACCTCTACGCGTTCCCGAGAAAAATGTTCTTGACAGACAGACGGACAACAAAGTGATCCTATAAGGGTTCCGTTTTTTCCTTTCGAGGTCCGGAAACCTAAAAAATTTTTTAGGAGGGGCAGTTTAAACAAAATTTACTTTACTTAACTTGTAACTAATTTTCAAACATTTTTTTTACCAATATTTATCAATCGATATATATGGGTCTTTAAAAATTTTGAACCGTAAATCCAATAATTATAAAAAATGACGGAACCCTACATTATGCGTGTTTCACACACTTGGCCGGTTTTTTTAAGAAATCTTAAAGGATCCCTGTCGACCATCGAAAAGTATGCAATAGCGATAGTAGTTCAGTCTAAAAAGTTATAATTCAAGCATTAAAGTCCTACTCGTCGACTTTAAAAAATAATCTTTTAGTTAGATCAAGAATAGGTGGTAGGCAACCCTACCTCATCGAGTAGCAGAATTCGGCTTATGTACAGTCGCTATCAGATATATCGGAGCGGCCAAGGTGGTCACAAATATCTGAACAACGCCGCTATTGTCAAGGCGATAAAGTGCATGTTCAGATATTTTTGAGTACCCTGGCCGCTCAGATATATTTGATGGCGACTGTAGCTAAGTGCCCTACATAAGCCGAATTCTGCTACTCGATGAGGTAGAGTTGCCTACCACTGTTTTAAAGTCGCATTTCCTAAAAAATAAATTGCTCTTAAATTATTTTATCATATTTCTCCATCTCCATTGAAATAAATCAGTGCAATAAAAGATAAGTAGTTGGGCCATTTTATTTAAACTTGTGCAGAACTCCTGCTCCGTCTTCGCATTCGAAGGCTCTGATGTGTCTTCTGTCTGGTGCATCTCACCCTCACTTATGGAGACTGCTACTAAGTACCTATGTTTTATTTTACATCTGATGTCTTCTTAATTAGGGTTCCGTATTCAATTTGGAGCTCTCATAATTTCGCCATGTCCGTCTATTCGCGGTTTAATTCAGTGATCGTTTGTGACGTTATGACGCCGACAAAGAGATAAATTATATTTTAGGGATCTTTCATATAAATAGTGTTTATTATTTTTCTTTTGTTCCACTCTAGCATGTGGGGTAGGATGGCTATGATATAGACTCTCCGGCAGTTTAAGGATAGATGCGCCATACTTAAAGTATGCATTTATATTTAAACCGTAAATACCTTACTTAGGCCACTCAGCAAGCTTCGTGTATGTTACCATTATATAAATACTATTATTTACGACTGCCTCTCCAAACTTAATTATACAATACTTATAATGTTCTTTCAATCGCTGTTCCGAAAAAAAAATAGGCAAAATGGTTGATATTCTATAGCGTCATTGTAGGCTATGACTGTAGGAGTTCATTAATTAACCTGTGAAACCTATAGATTTCTTAATTTTTGGCTCGGCACTACTTGAACCCAGCCCATCCAAACCCTCGCCAGGCGCCGCCTACAGCGACACCCAAACCCACTCAGGAACCGGCAAAGAAAAAGAAAAAGACGCAGAGGGATGGAGGAGGAATGGCGGTCAGAGACACGGTCTCGCCCGCATGCCTTCGACACGTCAGTCACACCCTCGAAATAAACGCACCCATCAACAATAAAAATAATATTTTAACAAAACACAAAAGGCAAAAGGGGGGGGGGGTGCATCATAAAAAGGATAACATGTATTTAATACGGCGATTTTCCCCTATAGGTCGCCCCGTCCTGCATCTCCCTCACCCCTGCAACCGTCGTAAGGGTTAATTGGGATAACCACGCGCCCCGGTTTACCTGTGCCGTAATTAGAATAGGGATCCGCGTCATCTCTCCGCGAATATCCAGGGTCACTCCCGCGCCGTACTTAATATACGTGTAGGCTTAAGGATTTTTTGGAGATAAACCGGTATAAGCCCGCGAAATTGTAACTTGCATTGAATCAGTGTTTATCTTAACCACCCTGCATCCTCTCCCCTACACACAATATCTAATTTCAGATAAAACATGGTATGGAATGAATTATGAACAATATGAGGTCGAGCAAAGAACGACGCTGCCGTCATACGGGGACGCGTGCTTGCTGCCGCGGCCGCCGCCTTTCGGCCACTTGATGCGCGACGGCTCCATCAGCGAGAAGCGCATCAGCCTAGTGGTGAGCTGCAACAGGATGCATTTCCTCGTCGGCTCGCCCCGCCTCACCTGTCAGGATGGCGTCTGGGACCGGCCCATGCCCAAGTGTAGTGAGTACCTTTCCCGCGTCGGGTCGCTTCATAGAACCATCGGACGTGACAAGTTTGTTATGTTCGCTCTTTGTTCCAGTGTTCATCAGCGAGTCGGTGTGCACGCTCCGGAAGAGGACGGACGCGATGATCCGCACTTGCCTGCCGAGCGACCACTACGCGGGCGCGTACCGCTGCGACGCGGGCTTGGTGCCGCACGGCACGGTGGTGGAGTCGCTGTGTCCGCGCAATAGCTACGTGTTTGGCGTCGTGCCCTACATGTACTGCCTGGACGGCATTTGGCACCCGCGCACCTTCACGTGGTACAACCTCACCTGCCGGCTCGCCACCGACATCTACCGCTTCTATGTACGTGTGACTTACTCTATGCTGCCCTCCAGCCTCTACCACCATGCATACCGCAGTAGCCGAATCTGCGGCAAAGGCAACGGGACGGCGGAAACCACGTTGTTCGTGGCGAAGTGGTTGCCATGCATCTATATTAAAAGCGATCTTGTTTGTCAGGTGATTGCGCTATCTCCCACGGTCTATTCCAATTCGGCCGAATATCTATTCCTGGATGTTTTCCTACACCATGGTAAAACCCTCTTAGATGTTTAGTTTTTATGTGACGGATTGTCATTGGGCTTTATCTATATATATGCAATCAGAATTCACATGAGGGATCAAGTGCTGGTTGGGGTTAGGCATTAAAACATCTCCTTCAGATAGGTAGTCCTTAAGCCCGGGCCCATATTACCTATAAGGTGCATGGCAGACGGTCGGGAAAGTTGTGCTGAGCGAGAATCAGTAGATAATCCCAAAAAAGATGAAATATTTGGTACTTATCAGTCGCAGAAACCAATACTCATCTGAAAGATCATTAAATTCTGTGTTATAGTTGCGCTTGCACACGACATAAAAAAGCCAAAACGGCTTTTCGTGAACAAAAGATTTCCTTCGACATGATTGTTCCTTATATAGGTCCCAAGGATGGATTTGAGAAGTGAAGCTTGGAGTTTCATATTTCGCAAGAAAAAAATTCATAACTTAAAAATAATCATGAAAAAATAAAAGATGCTTTAGAGAGCTTTACATTTTTAGGGTTCCGTAGCCAAATAGCAAAAAACGGAACCCTTATGGATTCGTCAAGTCTGTCTGTCTGTCCATCCGTATGTCACAGCCGTTTTACGAACGTAAAAACGATATTGGATACGATCGGTGAGATTGTAACGGCGAATGCAACTGCTTGGAGGGCGACCTTTAATCGCTGCAGCAAGTACTTTCTCCACTGGTTGAGAAATGTAGCAGTGGTTTTTCTTACATAGAAATTAATGATCTTTTTCTACTCCCGTACCTTTATCTGTCATTTATACATTCCTTATCACCTATATAAGAATATAGATAATATACTCGAAGAAAAGTCTATCTAGTCTATTCCTCAAAATAGCACTTGATCTATAAAAGCGCCAAAATAGAATCGCTTGCTGTCATGACTTTAGAAGAAAATTAATTACTGCTAACTTTAAGAAACCTAAATAAATTAGAACAAAAGAGCTTTAAAGGCCTGTTACACTTTACTTTTTTTAGTATCCTAACTAGCATCCTAATTAGGATCCTAAATACATCTCCCAGTCACACTTGTCCTAATTAGGATGCTAACTCTTTAAGTTTGTTCGTGACCATCCTAGCTTCCTAACTAGGTTACTTTTTAGGAAACTTATTGCTAAATGCGGTTACACTTGTCTAAATTTAGAAACTAACTCATTTACGAAGCTAATTAGGATAAGTGTAACAGGGCTTTTAAAAAAGAAAAACTTAAAAGAACCACAGACTTACTTTGTAGTTTTAAAACGGGTATTATACATTGCAACCTGCAGGGGCAATCTGTCAGGTTGGAAGGTGTAATTAAAGGTAGGGCCCGTAGGGAGATGAAAGAGGGGTAGGGAGAGGCAGGGTACTTACACAACACATTGGGCCCTGCAGGTTGCAATGTCTAATAGCCGATTTAGTTTTTACGGATCCCATTCGTTTGTGTGGGCAAACTGAATAGGTATATATTTTTTAACACAGTTGCTCAAATCTAGTAGTAGTTTATAGTGCAAGAAGTTGTATTTCCCGCACTAGCACTTTTTACTTTTCCAGCCAATCACAGCTCAGGATTCATGATCGCCGCCCGCACCGCACGGCGCGAGTGTTTGGATAAAGTAACCTCAAAAGTGACTAATTGTCCATTTTATAATTTTTTCGCAACTGTATTAAAAAACGTCGTTCGATACACGGACGGAATGTCATTCTTCACTCGTCCCGAGTTTTGCCACTCGCCTGCGGCTCGTGACCGAATGTCTCGGAACTCGTTGAATAATGACAACCTTTCCGACCTAGTATCGAAATGTACTATTAACTGATGTCTGTCGCTCTGATTTGATAATTGATTAAATATTTGTGTTTGTATTCTTTTTGAAATACTGTGTTTTGAAAGTATTGTTTTATGTTGACAAAATAACTACAATATCCATGAAGTGCTCAATGTCGAATTTAATGTAAAAGTGTAATCCTAGAAAATTCGTGGCGTTTTTCTTAACAATTTTCGTCTAAAGCTCAAACTGTCACCCACGCAACTCACTTTTTTTTATCCCTCTTATACTTACAACTGTTGCATAAACTACTATTCTGGGACCTTAGCATGACATGCGTTGTCGCGCGCGACTCCATACTTCAAGTCGCGCTCGCGCCTGAAGTATGGGGAGCCGCGCCGCAACGTACCTAAGTCATGCTAGACGTAGGTACAGATGAGCATTGGTTTGTAGAGGAGACCGATTAGGTATAGTAGATACCTAAGTATGTCGCAATCATGCTGCTGCTACTGACAAGGCCAGGCATGGGGGTTTGCAGCACTGTATTATCGTATAATTATAGTCCTACCTCTCCTCTGCTTCGAGGCATAAAGGTAACCTGAGAGACTCAGGATGAGACAGGTTTTTTTTTTGTTTTTCAAGAAAATGTTTAATTATGCCACCACATTTTTTGAATTGCAGCTTAGGCATTTCGTGTTCCCCCAGTAAAGACGTGACTGTATTTTTTCCCTACTTGTAAAAAAGTAAAGTTGTGGGAAAAGAGTGGGAAATACGTGGGAAATAATGTGCGGTTCTTTTTTATGTTTCTACAAATTATGATATTTCGGTGATTTTAATAGAGATTGATATAATACTCATATAGATATAATGTAGAGAGTAGAGATGGATATAGGTAATATTAAACGAAAAAAAAAAGCTTCCGGGATATTCTCAATCCAAGACATTATTATTATCTTGGAAATATTTCCTCGTGACAAGTATTTATTTCCTTTACCAAAAATATGATTTTTCGCTTCATAAAACCACGTTTTCTTAAAATAGAAATACAATAATATTTCAAGGGTATATTGAGTAAATAAATGAGAGATTGTACTTTAATCTAATCAAACAAGTATTATCTTAGGTAAAAGAAAACTAGAAAATCTGTAAGAATATATTCGCTTCGTTACATTTTATACTATTGTTTATTTTCGTTAAAGGAAATAAAAAAATTGCCTCGAGGAAATATTTTCAACATACATAATATAATAATCTCTTCCCACATTTTTAGGAAACGAGCACTACTCTAAGAGGATATAAATTAACTGAGACGAACGATTCGCTTGAATTTGAAAAACCAACACAGTACGCAGCAAATCTCCGGAGTTTGAATGATTCCATCAAAAACATAATTTTAAAATATCAAAGCGAAATTGACGAGGGTTACTTGCCATCGGTTGAAGATGTAAATCAAGAAAAAATAGAGTTATTCCAGGAAGAGGAGGATGCGATGAATGAGAGCATCTGGAAGAGCCAGGAGCTTATGATCCGGAACACCCGCAGCGACGCCGACGCGGGCACTGAAATAAACAGTAACGAAACTGGCCTCTGGAAGTCTCAGACTGGGGATCACCGTGAACGCAGTTCCAAATCAAACCAAATAAACCTCTGGAAGTCTGAGAGCGAGGACGAGGACAGGTGGAAAACGAAATCTAAAGAAATAAGCATTTGGAAACCTGTAATGAGCGGGACTTCCAGCACGAGTTCTAAAAATATCTGGCAGTCACAGAGTGGGAGCCAAAGCGAAAAGTTGTTCGTGAATACAAGTAAAATAAACATCTGGAAGTCACACAGCGAAAGCCAAAGCGGCGAGTTGCGCTCAAATAAAAGTGAAATTAGCATAAGGACCAGGGCGACATATTGAACGTCAACTCAACTAGACTCAATTCATACAAAGCATCTGAAAGCCCCAGAATGTACCCGATTACACTCTAAACATGATTTCAACAAATCATAATATATCGAAGTCCCAGCATAGTGTTGACAGGTCCAATTACAAAATCAACTTTTAGTATTTGAGGAAAAAGGCCTCTAAGTGTCTGGGTGCGCATTCAGGGAAAATTCATTGGCGTAAAACAGCTGGAAGCTCAGTATCTAATCTAACAAAGAAAGAGGTAATACAAGGATAGGGCTTGATATATCAATAAAAGAGTCTTAATCCATCCGATACCTAGTTTCAATCCCATCAAAAATATAATTGTGAATGAATGCCAAGTTCGTAAACGGTTTCATTATTGTTACGAGCCGTAGGGTTCGTTGAATAGAAAATAGCCGTTAGGTAACGTTAAAGTATAATTTATTGAACAAAAAGGAATCACTATTGACTTAGACAATAAACACTATGTAGGTAATCGACTAAAACACGAACACTATTGACTTAAACAATAAACACTACACGGAGAGAAAAATCTAGTTTCTTGTAACAGAATATTGTAAACTTGACTTGATTTTATTGTATTATATTATATGTGACAACTATACATTTTTTACACATTAATAGAAAATTCTACTTCTTATTTCTAGTTCCTACAACCCACTTACCTAGTATCGTAGAAAATAAATTTTGTGTAACACACAAAAACCATCTCTGTAGCCATCATTATAGGACAGGGTAGAGTTTATCAGATTTTTCAGTAGGATTCAATATAATTACTGCGGCTACTTGAAACGCCGCATAGTCCTGTTTACTATGTGTTGTATTAAGAACACCAGATTTTTATTAGTCTTGACTATTATTTTAGGGGACTGAAATAATCAACAATTTCTGTTTACTATATGCAGTATTGGCATAGTATTGGAGAGTACCAGATTTTTATTTGTGTTAAAAATATGTTTTGAGTTTTTTTTTTTATCTTATTTATTTTGTAAGCCATACATCATAAAGATTAAGCCGGCTTAAAAATAAAACGTTGTAACTTAAAGTCTACTTAAGGATTATTTTTGTAATATTCAGATCTTAGGTTCAGTGAGTGTGATATAAACCTTACGAATGTTCCACTGTGTTCGGTAGTGAACGCTGAGCCTAAGATCTGATGGACAAAGAAGAGGAGATCCCCCGTGGAACATTGGGTTTCCCTTAAGAGGTCCAACCTAGATTGTTCGTTGATTTTACATTCTAGGACTAAGTGGAGGAGGTCCTCTTCTCTGTTACATTGTGTACAATTTGGATCGTCTCTTTTTTTCATAATGGAACTAAATTTATTGAGCGGGATGTGATAAGTTCGGGTTCGGAAACATATAACTAACTCTTTTCTACTGAGGTTTCGTGAGGCAAACCAAGGTACGCGTGGTGGTTCGTTTACAATGGTCCTATACATGTGTCCTTGTTTTGGGAACACTCATTGAAATAGGATTTAAATTTAGTGTAATTGTCGGCTTTCACTTTTGGAAGTTGGTCAGTATAGTGCGGTACCGTGTCGAGAGGTATTCCGTTCTGTAGCGCCTCAGACGCAAGTGAGTCCGCAGCCTCGTTACCTCTGATGCCCACGTGAGAAGGGATCCATTGTAGACGGACTTCAACCCCGTTACGTATCAATCTATGGATACATTTAATAATGAGGTAAGCTTCGTATCTACCGACACTGCCGCCCTTAGCACTTCCCAACAAATGTTGGAGACTGCTTTTAGAGTCTGTAAAGATTACAATTTTATGACACGGTATGGATTCTATGTAATGCAATGCTTCCTTAATTGCTATCAATGCGACTCCCATTATAGGTATACATGAATCTTCAATAAGAAATTTGGTCCCAAAGTCCGTAGTAAGCGCAACTAGAACCGTGTCTGGTTTTGGACCCGTCCGTGTAAATTTGAATGTAGTCTGAGAACTGCTCTTCTATCATATCTTCGCAACGGTGTCTAAGATCGTGAGTGGCCAGTTGGGCTTTTGGTTCAATTATAGAGACAACTTTATGTGTTATAATATTATCCCAAGGGAGTGTTTTAATATCAGAAATTGGGGCAAAATCTCAGATTTAGACATGGGTAGATGGGAGTACTTCCTGAAACTTTTAAGCAGGAGTGGAAGTTAAAAGTTCTGTCTCAAGTCCCATATTAATCTGGTGCTGTTCTGGTGATGGGATCCATGAGCAACTGAGGGAACTCCTCAATTTTTAAAGGCACGTCTATGGTGATTGGGGTGTTTTCTTAAGCTACTCAAGCATTTTCGCACGAAAATTACCAATTTGATGGAGTGGCCCTGATGATGATGATTGATTTGATGATAATGATGAAGATTTTTTAAACTGTAGAATGTTCTGCGATTACTCGGAGACCCGTGGTCAGATTTAAATAATTCTTAATGTGTATAAAAATAGCTACCTTGAAGATAGTCCTACGTTAATCTAGTGCTGTTCTGATGATGGAATCTATCAGCAACTGAGAGAACTCCTAAAATTTTAAAGGCACGTGTATGTTGATTTGGGTGTTTTCTGAAGCAACTTAAGCATTTCTTCTTGAAAACCACGGAGTGGACCTAATGATTAAGTCCATATATGATACGTGGAACTTTCCTTAGATTGAAAGGGTGTATTATGAACATTTTGATATATCTTTACCGATTATTCATGTGTCACTGTTGATTGATACCCGACGTCTCTTTCTCGTCATGTTTTGATAAAAAAAAGGATTTCAAAAAGAAAAAGCCAGATATTTAGGTTAGTTTCGTAGCTTAAAAACGGATCTCGACAGAAAAGCTATTCATTCATTATGTCACAATATTAGAAAGGAATAATAGGTATATCAATCGCGATTCACGAAATAAAATTGTGTACCTAATTGTAAAATTACAGGTGAGACTTCTGACGGACATGTATCCGGCGAACATTGTAGAAATACGATAAAGACAAAGAGACATCCTTTCTTAGACGAGAATAAAGCGTTGGAAAGGACCGTAAAAAGACTATCCGCAAAAAAGGATAAATTTAAGCTGCGACTTAAAAAGCACTTAAATTGTCCGAAAACAAAACTTTCCAAAACGCGCTTCAGAAATTCACGACATTAGCAGCAATGTTTACAGTAATGCAATTCCGAGAAGTGAATAAAAATAAGTTTGGTCGAAGATTTACTCAATCGGAAAAATCATGGCTCTAAGCCTGTATAAAAGAAGCCCAAGAGCATACAGATGGCTGAAAAATATCTTCGTCCTCCCATCCTCATATATATTCGTACGATTGATAGATCGCTGTCCCAACATTACAGGGGTCTCCAGACACCTCATCATTAAGCTTCACGAGGTCACCACACATCGCGTAGGTACCTTGACAATTGTGACATGTATCGTGCCTGATAACATAACAAAACCCTGTGCATCCAAAAAACTATACTTACCTATAACTTACCTATAATAATCACACATTATAGAAGGATGCATTTCATTTAAACTGATGAAGGATATTCGTGTTTAGTTTTACATAGGATTTGATGAATATTTAAAATAAGGCCTACTTTCGAATTTTCTTTATTATTTTCAGAACACAAGACTTTGCCCCAAGAGTGCACTCAAACTGCAGACGTGTTTTTGTTTCTCGATGAATTATTTGATTCGCTGAATGGAAGTTACGATAATTAATTCTAATAAGAAAAGCGGCAAGGCATTGCTACGAGCTGTGACTCCGACATCTAACCATACCTACAGCTGTATGGAGTAAAGCCAAGCCCATCTTAAAGTCAATGAAATTTGTAAAACCTAATCATAAAGAAGCCCCTATTCCCAGTATTAATAACTGGTTGCGAACTATCAACAATGCCGAGTATCTGATAAAAATTATATCGAGTAAATATTAGAGATGGGCCGACTAGTCGGGAAAGCCGACTATTCGGCATCATTTGTAGTCGGCGATTAGTCGGCGACTAGTCGGCAAAAAATGCCGAATATTCGGCACTTTAATACCTACAGGAAAATAAGAATTTGGCAGAAGTTTAACCCTTTTCTAGTTATGAAATTTAAATCTCATTAGTAGTGTTTGTTTTCTATTTGATTTGCCATCAAACTCGCCAGCGCCGCTTCGTAAACAAAACTGGTCAAAAGTGTCAAAACATGAACGCGTGATAGCCAATGGCTCGGCGGACGAAGCGAAACGAGCGTTTCCGATTGCACCCGAACTTAGCCAAAACCTATGATCGGCAGTGCCGACTAGTCGGCCGATTAATCGGCAATTTGAAAACCGATTAGTCGGCCGATTATGTAGTCGGCAAAAACCCTACTCGGCCCATCTCTAGTAAATATAACATAAAATCGGTATGGATGAGGCACTTTAATCAAGACCCACTAGAAAATTTCTTTGGATCGATTAGAAGCCATGGTTGCAGAAATACCAATCCAACCCCAGCAAGTTTTGAATCGTCCTTCGCCTCATTGTTAATTACAAATTTAAGTGGCCAGCAGTCTATAGGTTCAAATTGTGAAGAGGACACGTGCCAGCTTATCTTTAAAACGATGGAAGAGTTAAGGACTGTTCAATTTACTAAGCGGACATACTCAATTCAATATAAATCCTTATACTAAAAACTGACTGATATGTAATGACTGGTTATAAAATAAACATACATAAGTCTATCAACTGTTGTATATATTTTTCTAGTTGGAAAATAATTTTTCACGATGGAGCGAATTAATATTGTAAATCGCAAATTAATCTGGTGTACAGGCCAATTTTTTCTGCGGAAATTTGAGAATAGGTTTAAATGTTCCAAGTCAGCCGTATTTCAAATCATAAATAAATTTGGGGAGCATCATACGATTGCCAATTTACCAAAATCGCGGCGGAGAAGTGGCCCGGCAAACCCACATGTGGAAGAAAATGTCTTGCGGCTGTTAAAATAAAAAAATTACACGTCCGTTCGTGATATTGCAAAAAACGAAGGTATAAGCGTAGGCACCGTACAAAATATCAAGGAAAGAAATAACATACGGACATATAAAAAGCAAAAAATGCCGAGGAGAAGTGCCGAGCAGCAAATACGTTCCAAAAAAAGGTACCGCAATTTATACGATATTTGGCTGCAACACAAATCTCGTTGCATTCCTATGGACGACGAAACGTACGTGAAGTATGACAGCAGTACGTTACCGGGGCCTCAGTATTATAATGCAGTTTTAGGAGAAAATGTACCGGATTCCGATAAAGCCATAAAAATGGATAAATTCGGGAAGAAAGTCCTTGTATGGCAGGCCATTTAATCCTGTGCCCTCAAAAGCACGTCTTATTTTGCAACCGGAATTATGGTGGCGAAATTTATAGAAAGGAATACATCACAAAACGGTTATTTTTCCTCTATATAAAAAGCAGTATTCCCCCTCTGTTTTGGCCTGATCTGGCGAGTGCTCACTTATGCTGGTCAGACAGTGACGCTGCTAAAATCAAAAAACATACATTTGTTAAAAAAGACGACAATCCACCAAACTGCCCGGAGCTTCGCCCCATCGAGCGATACTGGACCATTGTAAAGAGAACCTTGCGAAAGGATGGCCGAGAAGCTAGTACATTGGCAGAATTGAAACGGATGTGGTCTGCCGCTTGTAGAAAAGTGTCAAAAAGCGATGTGCAAACACTTATGCGACGAATCCGCGCTAAAGTCCGGAAATTTTACCGTTCTAATTAAATGTATTGTTCTTGTGTAATATATTACTTTATTTTAAAATGGTTCATAGGTATTCACCGTAATAAAGATATATTTGTTCTAAGAAATCCATAAATGAACCTTTTTTTGATGTCCGCTTAGTAAATTGAACAGTCCTTATTTAAAAACGCAAGTACCTCTGCATCGACTGAACTAATGCAGGAACATATTTATATTGACAATGTCATCTATGAGAAATTTGAAGTAAAAAAGAACCCTAGAATACTCGCGCAATTACAGTATGTTATTGGATATTTATTGAAAAAAACAAGAAAAAATATTTTTAAAAGCTGTTCCATGTGCAATGCAAGGCATGCTTGTACGATGAAACTTGTGAAAGCGCATTTTTGAAAATAAGAGAGTTTATAAAAGGCAAATGTTATTTAACATATCCAAGCAATTCTTTGGTCGAGACATTTTCGAAACTCCAAGATATAGTAACACATGTATTAAAAACCTCTCCCATGATGCCAAATATAAAAGTATACATAAAGACTATTGTATACATCGATATCAATTTCCAATTTATTACCTGTCAAGAACATAAATCAGGGGTAGTTGACTTTGATAAAGTAAAATGAGGAAGATACCTGACGTTCATAGTTGACAGAACTGAAATGTGTTCCGGCACTCACACACTTGTAAATTTTACACACTGCTATAATGTTCACGTGCATCATGGGCAAAAGAGATACACTAATATACTTAACACGGGTGTGTAAGCGACATTTCCATATTTTGCGCATTACACAAAGTGTGACAGAGACCACCTAATATCATTTAGAGTAGTGTAAGCAAGATCGTCATATTTATAACAATGTCGTGTAGAAGTGAAAAGAGAGTCGTTTGGGTTAGAAAAAAATTAAATCTTGAAATTATATTAATCATGGTAAGTCCTTGTCGCATCAATATGAAAGCGGGCGAGATGGACCGAGATACAAAATAAAATATCAATTCAATAGTATACTAATTTTTGCAATACGAATAAATCTCTAGTCAAATATTCCAGTATCCAACGAAATAGGCGACGAACGATCGCCTAAAGGAAACCAGTATAAAAGCATCTACGCTTACGCATAGTTGTTACGAATCAAGAGGTCTCTCTTTTTAATGCAATAATGGTTTGTCAAAAGAGACGCGTTTGTAAGCGAAGGTAATATTGCAACAAGCAGAAACGGCGGTTATTCCTGCGGCCCTAGTACTTTAATTACCATCGCCTACCAAGCGCACGACTAAAAAGAACCAATGTAAAGGTGTGACCTCTGATTATGCATAGTTTAAATGGTACGAAAGATTCACTTATACTGGACAGCTTGTAAGTCTCTGGAATTACATATATATGCCTATGTCGTACGTAGCGTCAGTAAAAAAAAACTACAAAAACGTAAAAAAAAAACTGAAGACGTTTTTATTATCTGATATTAAAGATAATTGCTTATATTTATCGGATGGCAACCAAAACTCATTAATTACTACCACAAGCTTAAATCCGTAATTATCCATATAAGTCGATTATAGTTTAATATTTTTTTGCATTTAGTAACTGAGTTTTCGTTGTCACCTGACGAATCATAATAATATTTTCTAGAAACATTTACGAATTATATTTTATACCACGACGGTGGCAAACAAGCATACGGCCCACCTGATGATAAGTAGCTACCGTAGCTTATGGACGCCTGCAACTCCAGAGGTGTCACGTATTTACAATCTGGTTTTAAAGATGATTGCTTTAATGGTTTTGACATGTAAAATCAACATATGTCTAACCTAGAAAACAAGATGCATGTTTCGTTTTCTCATTTACAGATGTTTCAAGTAAAAAAAATATGGCAGTTATAATTATAAAAAAAATATGTTTAAACTAGTAACTGGTTAAAAATTACATTACCATAGATACCATTCTATTCAAAAATAAATAAATAATTGTACATATAGTTTGGCCAGAGTTTGTTTCACTTCAAGCATAGACAGCGAGAATCATACTGTCTTTTTCTAATGCTAGTACTCTCACTACTAAAAACGGGGTGGGTATAGCATGTTACTCTTACTGTTACTGCGCTTTTTGGTTTGCCAGACTATAAATTTAGCCTGATAACGGTTTCAAGCAATAGGAGAACAGAACTAATAAAAAATGCAATTTTTAGGCTCAAAACACACCTAGCGGAGTCAAGCCAATTCATAGACAAAATGCTTAAAGTTTTCTATGGTAGCTGATTTTTGTATGGAGGCCATAGACAAACTTAAGCATCCATAGACATATTTAAGCATTCATAGACAAACTTAAGCATTTTGTCTATGAACTGGCTTAATTCCGCTAGGTGTGTTTTGAGCCTTCATTAGCACATTATTTGCTGACGCTACACAAAGGTTAGGGGCGTGACACTCGGGTATACGTGTTTTACGCGTGGGTACTGCCTATTTAGCTGTCTCGCTTACACAATAACAAAAATGTTACTGATTTTTGCTAAATTAAATATAGTCTGGTTTTTTTTTTCAAGAAATCGTTGTCGAGAAGCAAACGATATTACTTTTGGGCAACCGGGCTTTTTACCTGGTTTAGACCCTGCTATATCTGAATTGCCGGTTGCCATCAAAGAAACTACAACCAGAAGTGAGATACGGCCAAAAAAAGGACCCGTTTTTTAGCTTTTCTTAAATAACTCGAAAACAGTAGCACCTACCAAAAAATGTTCTTGCACTTAAGTAATCTACATAAAATTCTCTATAAAAAAGGTTTTATACAGTTTTTGGCTGGGATCAATGTTTAATGAGATATTAAGGGACTAAGATAGACAATAAACATATATACTAATTAGCTTTTTCCCGCGAGTTTGTCTACGTGGGATTAACATTCGCTATAATAAATTAATGAAATGCCATAGTTTAATCTGACAGCAAAAATAAATTTAACGTATAAGCTTTTTTACGTCTACAGTAAGCAACAATTCCATACCAACTTCAACCCCCCGTTTCATCCCTTTAAAAGATGATTACTGGGATAAAAACTATCTTATATCCTTCCCCACAACTCAAACTATCATCACACCAAATTTCATCTAAATTGGTTCAGCGGTTTAAGCGTGAAGAGGTAAGAGACCCACTGACTAGTCCAAAATTATTAAACTCTCTCTCCTTCTCGATGCGACAGGCAAAGCATATTACTTTTTGTTTACAGAAGGGTCCAAATAGGGTAAAAATCTATTTGGACCCTTCTGAGTTCGAAATTTAAATAATTTTTTTACCGGAAGTGGAATATTTAAGATGGCGGCCAGTATAAACCTAAGCGACGAAAAATCTATGTTCCTTGTATGGATACCCCCATTGATTATACTTTATTTTTAACGATTGTTATTTTTGGGAATAACAGTTGTAATGACACGTATTAAAAAAAAAGATTACCTATTTGCAATGGTTCCAAATATACTGGTCTTTAAAGTTAGAAATCGCCGTCAACACTGTATTCCACCACGCGCGTTGTGGACGGGGTTTTGGGAACACGTCTGCAGGCCTCCGGTACCCCTTTCAACAAATTTTGCTTACTAGAATAATATAAAAAAAACGAGAGATTTCCGTCCAAAAAAAGAATAGTACATTTTTGAAGCCTTGCTGGACCTGGACACCATCTTCTATATCTTACTTCCGGTCTAACATTATTTGATGGCAATTGCAAAATATTATAATTACAACTGTTATTCCCAAAAATAACAATCGTTAAAAATAAAGCATAATGAATGGGGGTATCCATACGAGGAACATAGATTTTTCGACGCTTAGGTTTATACTGGCCGCCACCTTAAATATTTCACTTCCGGTAAAAAAATATTTTAAATTTCGAACTCAGAAGGGTCCAAATAGATTTTTACCCTATTTGGACCCTTCTGTAAACAAAAAGTAATATGCTTTGCCTGTCGCATCGAGAAGGAGAGAGAGTTTAATAATTTTGGACTAGTCAGTGGGTCTCTTACCTCTTCACGCTTAAACCGCTGAACCAATTTAGATGAAATTTGGTGTGATGATAGTTTGAGTTGTGGGGAAGGATATAAGATAGTTTTTATCCCAGTAATCATCTTTTAAAGGGATGAAACGGGGGGTTGAAGTTGGTATGGAATTGTTGCTTACTGTAGACGTAAAAAAGCTTATACGTTAAATTTATTTTTGCTGTCAGATTAAACTACGGCATTTCATTAATTTATTATATCGAATGTTAATCCCACGCAGACAAACTCGCGGGAAAAAGCTAATTAGTATATATGTTGATTGTCTATCTTAGTCCCTTAATATCTCATTAAACATTGATCCCAGCGAAAAACTGTATAGAATCTTTTTTATAGAGAATTTTATGTAGATTACTTAAGTGGAAGAACATTTTTTGATAGGTGCTACTGTTTTCGAGTTATTTAAGAAAAGCTAAAAAACGGGTCCTTTTTTTGGCCGTATCTCACTTCTGGTTGTAGTTTCTTTGATGGCAACCGGCGATTCGGATACAGCAGGGTCTAAACCACGTAAAAAGCCCGGTTGCCCAAAAGTAATATCATTTGCCTGTCGCATGGAGAAGGAGAGCGAATTTGAGATTTTGCGCCCAGTCTAATACCTTTACGTATTTAAAACAGTATTTACGAATGCAAAGTGATACCGTGGGCATTGTTTTTATATATTGAGCAATTAAAACAGTGAAAAGAGGCACAACTTGGCATGATACACGACACCTAATCGTGGTAAAGTTCGCCCTGGGCGTCATCCACAACAAGGTGGACTGTGTAGACCTGGTGGATGAGGTGGTACGACTTTACGCTCCCAATTCGCGCGTGCGGCTGCGCTACGCGCCCCTGCTGGCGACGCCGCCCGCGCACAGCGGGCTGCTGCGCCACACTGAGAGAAAAAACAATCAGAATTCACGTTCGTTCAACCAAACTCTCATTTTAGAATAGCGCCTACAAGCTCTTTGATTAAAACTACAAGTTCGATTTTGTTAAGTTTAATTAGTTCATTCTACAAGTTACTTGTCATTTTAGTTTAAATTTTATTTAAATCAACAACTCGATTATATAAAACCAACATGGCACATATTCTTTTAAACATATATTTGGCTGATTCAATTCAATATCCTTTAACAAGTTTAACCTTGTTGTTCGTACAAATTCGACTTGTATTATCAATATTGTGATCGATTCCGTTTACTAAAATACTTTAGTTTCAAACTGATAAACACGCAACAAGTCGAATTTGTTAGACTCACAAAGCAAATTTCTCTCAGTGCAGGCGCCGCTGCACACCGCACTCACACTGCTCAACTCCGTACTGGAAGCGGCACCGCTTACAGACATTTTCGCAGCCACATGGCCGCAGCTTATAAAAGAATGTAAAAAAGTATTTGAGTCAATGTATTAGGTATTAGATTATGGTACTCATTAAATTCATTTATTATATAATTCATTTATTAGGCTAATATAATTAATATTAAGAGGATGTATGTATTAAGATTGTAATGTTTTGGCGTACGCTGTAATTACAATTTCTTGTGAAATAAACAAATAAATAAACAAACAAATAAATGATTTTAAGGTATTTTCTTGAAAACTCTGACAACGTTGACGCTTCAGCGGCCATCATACGACTGATTCAATATAGGCGCCGGCACCTGTATTTGATGGCACACGATCGTGCGCCTGGTACCATATCTACACCTTTATTTTAATCAAAGGTGTGTATGCGGTCTTTGGACGTCCTAGGATGCCTAGCTAAGGCTCAAAACACACCTAGCGGAATGGGGGCAGTAATGTATGGAGACCATAGACTAATTTAAGCTACCATAGACAAAGCTCCATATATTACTGCCTCCATTCCGCTAGGTGTGTTTTGAGCCTAATAACTGACGCTTCTTCCTTGGTGCTTAGTAAAAATTGTTGTAAAACATATTTTTCTTTATATAATGTTATTACTAAAACCAACATTGTATTGGTCTTCTGTAACACACACATTTAATTTTGTAAGAATGTTGTTAAATAAATAATTAATTTAACCTTGACTGAAGTTGTTTTATTTGCAATAATAGGGAAATAAATAAATAGTAATAGAAAAAAAAACTCCCTGGTATCAGACACATTCCGCAAGATGGCGTCGTAACTCAAATAACGAGTGAGTACTCTACCTCAGTTATATATAAGTTACTCTATGATTTACTGTAATTTATTTGACAAACTAAATAGTATAGAAGCAAAGTCAACAAAAGTCGTCTCCTTCACGATTTTCGTAGACATCTCTTCTAAATACCTAAAACTGGTATGGATGTGTTCCTCGTAGTCTCCTGAATACGAATTGACTGGTTTTAGTTTATGGAGGGGGGGACGGGTCGGTAAAAAGGGGGGGAAAGATGGCGGCTGACTGCCATCTAAATTTGTTTACATCTCGAGTCCTATGAGACCGATCTTTTTGTATGAGATGCCATTTGAAAGACTATTAAATGTACTACAATTGTTTATTAATAACTGTAGTCGTCACTTTAGTCCTTTACAAAATATTTCAAAAAATATGATTTTTTTACCGTGCATGTTTGCGTAAGTACTGATAAAACATGCTTATAACTCAATATATTAAAACTTTACCGCAATCAATGTTATTATAAAATATACAGGAAAATTTATAAGCTTTAGAAAAATATAAGCTTTATTAGTAAGTAATATTATATAACCGAGTATTGATGAATTTTGTTCAGCATGGGTCACTGCGCTTCCTCATAGAATGGCAGCCGACCGCCATCGTATTTTCATTATTTCTCGGAATCTTTTTTACGGATCAAATCGTAATTGGTATTATTTGAAAGCGGTGTACTGCCTTTTGGCCGAATTATGTTTCGTCAAATTTCATTTAGCAAACAACTTTTCGCCGAAGTTTAATTTCGCAAACCAAGCCTTGGCATAATTTTACTTCGTAATTTTTTTATTTCGCTACATTTTTATATTGCAAAATTTTATTACGTCAAATTTGATGTGGTAAATAATTGTGTAGCAAATGATTTACTAAGGCAAATAACATATTGTCAAATTTTATTACGTCAAATTTGATGTGAAACTGCTCCCAGAGATAGGTAGGTTGGGGTTTTTTTTTTGCCCCTAAAAACGAAACTGCTCCCAGAGATAGGTAGGTTAGGGTTATTTGTTTTTGACCCTAAAAACGAAACTGCTGCCAGAGATAGGTAGGTTTGGGTTATTTTTTTTATGACCCTAAAAACGAAACTGCTCCCAGAGATAGGTAGGTTAGGGTTAATTTTTTTAATGACCCTAAAAACGAAACTGCTGCCAGAGATAGGTAGGTTAGGGTTATTTTTTTTATGCCCCTAAAAACGAAACTGCTCCCAGAGATAAGTAGGTTAGGGTTATACATTAATAAAAATCAAAAGGAGATTCTTAACCACCCTACCCGCTTAATGCAATAAAATCATTTTGCAATTTGAACCTTGCATTTTATCAAACTAGGTTGGATTTCATAATGCCATTCAATATGTTGCTAAGTCAAGATATGCCAATCAATACGTTTGACGAAAAAATAATTGACATCTTAAAAAAATCCCAAGTAATATTTTGTCTAACAATAATTTATCAAATCATTAGTTGGGAAATGATATCAGTGCGAAACGTTGAGTTGGGAAATAATAATTTGACCAAATAAAAATATGGGAAACGTAGTTCGGGGAGTTAAGAATTTGCTAAATAATATTTGTCGAAACATTAGTAGTCCTTTGAAAGCATTTAAAATGTACTTTAATCGGTTCTTTGAAGTCTAAGTTGCAAAATTAACAGTTTATTATTATTTTTAGAAAATGTAACATTTTTTACCTAATAGACTGGAAGAAACAGGCTTATTTGGAGAAAGGTCATCGATATTCCTTCTAAATACCTAAAACTGGTATGGATGTATTTCTCATTATTTATAGGACATGAATTGATCAGCTTTATTTTATAAAGGGGGGGACGAGTCGAAAAAAAGGAGGGGGGAAAGATGGTGTCCGCCCGCCATCGAAATGTCATTGAAATTTGTTCACATCTCGAGTCCTATGGGACCGATAGATTCGTGTCAGATGTCATTTTAAATATCATTAAACGTACTATAATTGTTTTTAAATAATTGTAGTTAACACTTTATTCGTTTACAAAATATTCGATAAAATATTACTTTTTACCGTGCATATTTGCGTTACTACTGAAAAAACATGCTTATAACTCAATAAATTGCAACTTTACTGCAATTAATGTTGTAATAAAATATACAGGAAATTTTATGAGCTTTTGAAAAATATAAGTTTTATTTATATATAATATTGTATAACCAAGTAAATGATGAATTTTGTTCAGCATGGGTCACTGCGCATCATCATATGAATGGCGGCCGACCGGTGTCGTATTTTCATTATTGCTCGGAATCTATTTTACAGATCACATCGTGATAGGTATCATTTGAAAGCATTTTAAATTTACTATAATCGGTTGATTGAACTCTGAGATAAATAGTTATCCGTTTGTTGTTATTTTTAGAAAACGTAATATTTTTATATAAAAGGCTGGAGGAAACAGATTTGTTTGGAGAAAAGTCGTTGACATTTCTTCCAAATACATAAAACTGATATGGTTTTGTTCCTCATTGTCTCCAAAATATGAATTGACCAGGTTTTTTTTGTAGAGGGGGAGCGAGTCGAAAACAAGGAGGCGGGGATAGATAGCGTCTGACCTTCATCGAAATTCGTTCACATCTCGAGTCCTATGGGACCGATCGGTTGATCGGGTGAGATGTCATTTGAAAGGTTATTAAACGTTCTACAATTGCTTTTTATTAATTATAGTCATCACTTTAGTCGTTTACTAAATATTTGATAAAAAAATTTTTTTTTACCGTGCATGTAAGTACTGATAAATCATGCTTATAACTCAATAAATTATGACTTTATCCTATTTAATTTTATTATAAAACACATGGGAAATTTTATGACGTTTCTATAAACGTAAGTTTTTTTATATTCAATGTTATATACCAATTAATGATAAATCTTGTTGGCATGGGTCACTGCGCGTCGTCATATGAACGGCGGCTGACCGCCGTAGTATTTTCATTGAACTTTGATTGAATAGTCAATAGTCAATTCATATCCTGGAGAGAATGAGGTACACACCCATATAAGTTTTAGATATTTGGAAGAGCTGTCGACGACTTTTCTCCAAACAAGCTCGTTTCCACCAATCTAATAGGTAAAAATGTTACGTTTTCTAAAAATAAAATATAAACGGATGATTTTACATCTCAGACTATAAAGAACCGATTATAGTACATTTGAAATGCTTTCAAATGATACCTATCACGATGTGATCCGTAAAACAGATTCCGAGCAATAATGTAAATTCGTCAACGGTCGGCCGCCATTCATATGATGATGCCCAGTGACCCATGCTAACCAGAATTCATCATTACTTGGTTATATCGTATTATATATAAATAAAGCTTATATTTTTCGAATATGACCCGTGTATTTTATCATAAGTCATAACATTATTTGCGGTAAAGTTAAACATTTTTGAGTTATAGGCATGTATATCAGTACTTAGGCCAACATACACGGTAAAAAAACAAATATTTTCAAATAGTTCGTAAACGACTAAATTTATGACTACGGTTATTTATAACCAATTATAGTACATTAAATAATCTTTCAAATGACAACTCACACGAATCTTTCGGTCTCATAGGACTCTAGACGTGACCAAATTTCGTTGACATTTCGATGGCGGGCGGACAGCACCGTCTTTCCCTCCACCTTTTTTTCGGCTCGTCCCCCCCTCTATAAAATAAAATTGGTCAATTCATGTCCTGGAAACAATGAGGAATACATCCGAACCAGTTTTAGGTATTTGCAAGAAATATCGATGACTTTTTTCCAGACAAACCTGTTTCTTCCAGTCTGTTAGGTAAACATGTAACATTTTCTAAAAATAATAGTGAATTGTTAATTTTGCAACTAAAATTTCAAAGAAGTGATTAAAGTACATTTAAAATGCTTTCAAATGATACCAATTACGATTTAATCCGTAAAATAGATGCCGAGAAATAATGAAAATACGATGGCGGTCGGCTGCCATTCTATGAGGAAGCGCAGTGACCCATGCTGAACAAAATTCATCAATACTCGGTTATATAATATTACTTACTAATAAAGCTTATATTTTTCGAAAGCTAATAAAATTTCCTGTATATTTTGTACTAAAATTAATTGCGGTAAAGGTATAATATATTGAGTTATAAGCATGTTTCATCAGTACTTAGGCAAACATGCACGGTAAAAAAATCATATTTTTTCAAATATTTTGTAAAAGACTAAAGTGATGACTACAGTTATTTATGAACAATTGTAGTACATTTAATAAGCTTTCAAATGACATCTCATACGAACTGATCGGTCTCATAGGACTCGAGATGTAAACAAATATCGATGACAGTCAGCCGCCATCTTTCCCCCCCCTTTTTACCGACCCGTCCCCCCCCTCCATAAACTAAAACCAGTCAATTCGTATTCAGGAGACTACGAGGAACACATCCATACCAGTTTTAGGTATTTAGAAGAGATGTCGACGACGTATCTCCAAACAGGCAAATTCCGCCGTACTAATTTGGGAAGTGATCATTTGTCGAAATTTTAAATTGACAAATAAGTATATGGGAAAGATTGGGTTGACAAATGTGCGGTTGGGAAAGTTTGGTTGGGAAATGAAAGGAGAAGGGGCAATTTGGTACCCGGAGCAATGCCAATGAGTGTGGTGTCGTTGGATAGGTATTAAAAAGACAAAGAAGGTTTACTATGGCGTCCAGTCTCGGATTGCTGTACTTTTCGAGATATTCGCCTTTGAAAATCACACTTTTCAGTTCAATTCCGTACTGACGGTCCGCCCCCAGAATCTCTCGTATTTCTATGTTTAAATAGGGAATAATTATCGTGTATGATATATCAAAATAATCTCTAAAATATCAGCTATTCAGCACTGTAAATGAAACTAAAATCAGTTAAGTATTTTTTAAGATCATGCGAAATAACACATAAAGATATCGTCGCGCAAAGTAATAATACTCGTTTAACAAAATCATCATACAACATAAAAGAAATGTTTGGAGCCTGTTACCCGGTCCAATGTGCATGTGTCATATATCATTAGAAAAGTCATGTTGTGTAGATTAACGATTATTAGGTCGCCAGTCTCGATTTTCTGTGGGAAGGAAGTACTATGGGGTTGAATACACTCGCGAGCACGAAAACGGCTAACGAGGTTGACCTGACTTTTCTTACTATTTTTAATTTATTTTTTGGTACCGTCGCCATCAAATACTTATACCGGAGTGGCAAAGGTACTCAAAAATATCACTAGCACTTTACCGCCTTGACAATAGAGGCGTTTTTCAAATACTTGTGACCACCTTGGCCACTCCGATATATCTGATGGGGACTGTAAACACGAAACATGTAGCACTATATAAAATGTATATACCTATTAAAAAGATTAATAAAAAACTCTAACTGTCTTTAAAAAGAAAGGGTTTTGTTTTTAGATTGATACCACCAAGATAAAATAAATAAATAAATATTTGGGGACAATCTAACATAAATCTACCTAACCCCAAACTAAACAAAGCTTGTACTATGGGTGCTAGGTGACGATATACATACTTAGATTATATACATAGAATACATCCATAACTCAGGAACAAATATTTGAGATTAGCACACAAATAAATGCCCTTACCAGGATTCGAACCCGGGATTCGATCAAAGTAAAGTTGTGACTATGAAAACCACGAGGAGTACAGGGAGCTATTCAGATGTGAAATGAATTTATATGACTACTTTAATCATTTTAATAAAAAAATTAAGCATATTATTACATTTTCAAGCAAAGTAATAGCTTTTCATTTTCTTTTTTTTTTAAGCTCGGCTTTGTACACATTTACCTTAGTTTTTAATGGTCATGTAAGTACTTGTTTTGTGCAATAAAGTGTTTTACTACTACTACTACTACTACTACATTTTACAATATTCTTGGAACTTTATGATTATGATGATACGTGTACATTCAGCGTTGGTCGGTTCAGTTTAATTACTGAGGTTTACTACGTTGGTATATTTATAAACGTACATGTATAGACATGCATTAGGATGAGGTACCTTCTTTACTTATCTTGATCTCTTGATCCGTCTAAAAGGGCAAGGAATTTACTTATTCTTATTAACATTGTTATCATATTGACGTACCGCTAATTATCAAAGTCCAAAAAATGTTCTACAAATAACATTACCATTCCCGCTTACGAATATATATCGTATACATTTTTGATGTTAATTAGATAGACTTGTTAGTAAGAAGATCAAGAGTAGGCCTTAGGTAACCTTACCTCAGAATCCTAGCAGATTCGGCTTATGTAAGGGGCAGGGTTTTAATGTGCTAATTATGCACGGTACCTATGCAAGGTGAATCCTACGACACATTTGTTTTTTAAACCTACTACCCAAAAATATTAAAATATGTAAGGTAATAATAGCTTAAGTTAAAAGAATTGCTCAATATACGGAAATAATACCTTCGTTTATGAGAGGTTTTACGATCCTTCCACAAACAAAATGTACAGTCAAGGCCATAAATGTGTGTACACTTTTCCACCTTACTCCATTGTAATAAGGTACAAATGTGTATACATGTTTTAGGCGTTGACTGTATGTTATTTATTGGTCACAAAAGACATATGTTGATAGGAACTTCATGTATACCTATCCTATACATCCTTATTTGTCTTATCGTGTAAACAAAAACTTTTCAAAGAAATCATCACTTTTTTCCCTGGGATTATCACTTAAAATGTTGTTATACTTACATAGATACTTACCCGCTTATTCATAAACGTATTACAAACCTCATTTAACTAAATCATCTTTTGTCCTTATCTGTCACATTGACAGTTGTGTTTGTTAGAAACAGACAAATTACATTTTAACTAAATGAGGTTTGCAACACGTTTATGAATAAGCGGGTTAGTATAAAGATACTTAAAGAAACTCACAAAGTATTGAATTCAATTGAGTCACCACTGAAAATACATTTTTTTTTGTTATATAATTTTCTTCGATAATCGAAGTAACGGACGAATAATCCGAAAAATAAATGACATTACAATGTCTATGTAATTGACATAATGTTTGTTTACACGATAAGATAAATAGTAATGGATAGAGTATACGAAGAAGTGTTTACATAGTAGCTAATAAAACGTAATTATAAACTGACCCCAGGAAAGTCAATATTAAAATACTAGGAAACTATATCAATTGCGGCACATCTATAAATAAACCAATGTGTAATAAGGACTTTTTGTATTACCTATATACTACATATTTCAAAACCTTATATTTAGTTGACTTACAATTCTGTGCTTCAGCTATGCTCCTCCTGAACCTTAACGTATTTTTTATACAGTCAGCAGCAAAAGTAGCTAAGCGGGTAGGGTGTTCAAAATGAGCTGGACACGACTTTATTGTTAAGAGAATAAGAGCGCGTAGAGGTCATTTTGAACACCCCACCCGCTAAGCAACTTTTGCTGCTGACTGTACTCGTCGATTGAAATACTTGAATTGAGATTGTGTAGACGGAACTACTCGCGTATACTTTACTTACGTATCTATATGGTCGCATGTTGTGGCATGGCCAGCGATGATAGAAAGGATTTATTGTAGAACTGTTGTCGCTGCCCGGTGCCCGCCCTGCGCCGCCGCCGCGGTCGCCAGGGCGAACCGGTACAATCCGCCGGGAGATTGAAGTTACTAAATTGTATAGAGGTAGCATCCGTAGAACTCAATTCTTACCAGCTTGCCTATATTGAGCACTCGTAGAAAAAGTATTGTATAATGGATTATAATTCTGCGCAAACTTTTCACTGCATTCTGGTTAGACGTTATAGTTTTAATAATTATTTTTCTGATAAAAATGAAATTCATAGCTTACTGTATACCGCGTGTAACAGAACGAAGAGCTTTTACAAAAACGGGGAATTGTTTACCCTAAGAGCTGTATTTTTACTATTAAACTATGTTAAAATTATTTACCGTTTACGAGATAAAGCTGGTTAAACTTTGGTGCAAAAATATGTCTGCTTCAACCCTAGCAAGTTGATCGAGCAGTGACGTCATGAAAATATTAATTTTATAACGGCAGGGTTATCACCTACATTAAAACGTAAAATTTTGCAATGGCTTTTTGTTTCACTTAACCTACCTTTAAAATTATAATGAATTAGATAACACTATACTTTCAGCAAATATCATAGTAAAGTGCCACCCTGTATAACACAAACTTAGACACACAGACCGAAAAAAAAAGATTTAGGTTTCTACGGTCTACATATACAACATAATATTACTATGTTGTAAAAACTTGCTTAACCTTTTCAACATTTATGGTCAATAAATAACTGGTGCAGAGCTTACGACAACTGCTACGAGAAACTGCAATCTTTTTGACATTAATAGGTATTTTTAGATATGCAGTTAGTAACTTTGATAGATCTGTGCGATAATAGTTGTGTGTCTCGTGACAATTATCAAAAGCTCTACACAAAACCTTTTTTTTTAAATAAGTAACACGGACAGCTGTTTCCGTATCCTGTGGACGCCAACATTTTCTGCAAGTACCTGTTTTTAAGTTTATAATACATCGATTAAAAATAATAAATACTTAGTATCCGTACTAACAAAATTTAAGTTTTTCTAGGTTCATAATAGGACATAACTCTTTTATGCTAGCTAGTGTAAAAGTCAGTATTATATGATCTCATGATACTTAGAATTCAACTCTACAGAAGTGGCTCAGTTAAAACGGCTGAGGCGTCGATTAAATATTGTTGAAGGAGCGAGGCGATTGGAACCATATAGTGCTAGTTATTCGCAAGGAAGACATTACTATAACTAGCACTATATGGTTCCAAGAGCTAATGCGACTTAATTTTGCTATGAACCGGCGCTTAGTCGGTTACTAGTAAAAATACTATTAACTAAAAGTAAAAAACAGTGCTTTGAATAATAAGCGCTTCACTAAAATTGTAGCAGAGCGAGAATAACTATTAATCATACTTAATTGGTTTTAATTGTACAACCGGTTCTGTATAGTTATACTACCCCAACACACGTAACACCATAAGAGCCGTAACAGCCATTATAAAACTCATTTTATTGTTTATCATACGAATATTTTCGCGCAATCCAATACGGCTCCTAATAATAATCCAAAGTATTAAAAAAACTAATTCATTACTAGTTGACGTAACTGGTGACCGAAGAGCTGGCGGTTTCCTCGCACAACGTATCAGCATTGCGATACAACGAGGAAATGCCGCCAGCGTCCTTGGTAAAATGCCGCAAGGGCCTAGTTTAGATTTGAGCTAGTTATTAATTTAGTTAAGTATTTGTAGTGTAGTGCATCTGTATATCTAATTATGTAAATAAATGTATATAAAAATTCATTACTTTAAAATTATAGAAAATGAAGTCAAATTAATTTTCAACCAACTTCAAGGTTTTGAACGAGGAGGTTCTCAATTCGTCGGGATCTTTGCTTGTTTATTTTTAGTTTTTGATTTCTGTTTACCGACGTTTCGAATACCGCTAGACCTATTTAGGAAAATATTATTTTTTATTTGAAAGAGTATACTTGACTGTTTGTTCCATTGTCATCAGGCCAGGATCTGATGATGGAATCCTGGAGAAATCGAAGGAACGCTTCAAATATTATAGGCACACGCAAACACATAGTAATTTGAATATTTATTTACAGTAGTTAAGGCATTTGCTCCTGGAAAGATAGAGTAGGCTAAGTGGAGTGGGTTGTTTTTCTATAAAATTATTTTAAGACCGTCAGCTGTAAATGCGGCGCGCGACGTGGTATTTAACGCGCGTGCTAACGTACATATATCTGTAAGGCCGCGGCATAAAGCTCTATACCTGGAGGAGCCATCGCCTCATCTTTCCAAACAAAAAAGTCTGCCAAAATCTGAGGGGGGCGAAGTAGCATACGTATGGCGTTTTCAATTTAAAGGTACATCATTGTCGGTTGTTAATAAAGTTTATTTCTAAATGAATTTTTATAGCAGCATCGCCTTATTGATAAAGGACAATGGTGTACCTTTCACTTGAAAATATCACGCATATTTGACAGTAAGTCACGACACTAAATGGAGCAACAAATAGTTGATTTTACATATGTTGAAATATGGTTCATTATTGGATGCAGTCTTTGCAAATGTCAAACAAAAAAGCCAAGGATCCTTTTTGCTTGTATTTTCAAATAAAATATAGAAGGCAGTAATCCTTCGGGGCGTTAAATATGCATAAGTGTCAAACGTCAAAATAGTTACTGCCCGTCAGAAAATAAACGATTATCTTTGAATCGATTCAGTAAACGACGCAGGATTTTCGATATGGATTAATTTTTTAAACATAATAGTAATGATAAAAAAGTAAAACTATAATTACATGTGAAATTATATTTCATATTTTTGTAAACTAGACATAATAGAACATTTTTTACACCTAAAAACAATACATAAAGGCATTTTCACGGAGCTCTTTACTCACTGAAAACGATGAACTGAATGCGTGTAATCGATTTTTGAAATAGTTTTTATAAACCTATTAGATTTTCCTGCTAATAACGTTGACAAAGGGGAAATGTACCTAAGCTTACTCCAGGTATAGAGCTTTATGGGCCGCGGTGATACGACGGTGGCAAACAAGCATATGGCCCGGCTGGTGTTAACCAGCTTCTTAACATCAGACGGGTCATATGCTTAGTATAGTTCAGTCTACGGTAGCTACCTACAATAGACCATTTATTATTCCATTGTTTATTGTTAGCCGCTGTAAATAAACACTTATATAGCAATTTGGTAAAAAAATAGGCAAAATGAATATACATTTTAAACCGCAACATTTCTGAAAAACATGTCAAAAGTGTCACATACGACATTTTGTCTAGACTTAGTTCTCAAAAATAAAGCGGTTGTACAACATCCGATGTCGAAATAAGTACTTATTCTTTTAACAATGTTGTAACTGAAAATTTCAATTATCTTGATAGTAAAAGTAAACTGTAAATACAGTACAATATAAAACAGCTTAAACCTTTTTGCTTGCTAAAAAGTAGGATGTGGCATATCGTCGCTGCGCTTGTAAAAAAACACAACTTTACAGGAGACACAAAAAACATGTTTCTTTTTTACTATATAATAAATCAAAAATCTAAAAATGACAACAATTAAAGATTCCAATATGACTCTAAATGTTAGATTTGAAATTTTTTCTAAGTCATTTTAGGAGCTACATTTTTTTTTCTACATTTTAAGCACATAGCTGAATTTATTTGTGTTGTAAAAACCGCTATGTGATTATCGAGGCACATAACGGTTTAATAGTTCTATAAAGTGACATTTCGAATCATCAGATCATCACCGCGGCGGACACAGCGGATTTATACCGCAAATAAATTAAAACCATAAAAATGCGTATACGACTGTTTATTAACACTGCTGAATATATTACATATTTAACTATATTATATTATTTGTCAAGAACCAATTTCATAAAATATTATATAAAATCCGCTGTGTGCCATCACAAAGCGCAATATTATTATAATGCATTCATTGATAAAAACCGCTTTGTGCTATTTGATCACATAGCGCCTTTTGCGCGGCTAATTAAGGCCTTTTTCACATAGCTGATTTTATTTTTTTGTAATCTAGTAAACTTAGAAAAAATGGATTATTGAGGAATATGCACCTTTAAAAATACTTTTAAATTAAGTCAAAAACCATTTTTCAAAAAAGTCACATGTCGGATTTTACAAGCGCAGCGACGATATACAAAGCCTTATACTTTCCCCGTATCCCGTCAAAAAGTCGGTAGGTACTGTCACAATTAACCTTTTTGATTGTCATATCTTTTAAGACCCGATTGTTTTGTGTTTGTTTTTGCGAAAAATAAAAGAATTATTGAAAATCTGAAAACGTAGTTTAAGACCATAAGCTTCGACGTAGAAAACCAAAAACGATATTTTTTGGATCGACTTTGTTAATTGAGAACATTACCGATTCACCGAAGGTTAAACAATGAGGAATCGTTACATGTGCTCATCAATGATGTTACAACAGCATAAATCGACCGACTGCTAAATACCACTATTTAAAAATGAGCAGGTATTATAAATAGCTGAATCTCTATGTTTTAATGATAGGCTTAGGTAGCATTGTGCAACAGAGACTAAAGTTCGCAAACTAATATTTATCAAACAAGTTTATTTTGTGATACGTCAATCCATACTCTCTTTGTGCATTTCCTAGTGAAATGGTTTAGTTAAACCAATTAACAACTACAATAATATTAATTTGCTAATACCGCGGTATAATAACATGCTAATTGATTAGTGACAATCAGTTATATTTATTTGCGTATTTTTGCATGCATTAAGTTCCCATTCCCGCCCTGCCTCAGCTTGCGCGTAAGACGCAATCCATTTTCACAAACATGTAACAACGTCAAACGAGCGTTCTAGAACAATTTGAAATAATTAGGTACAACAATCGGGGAATGATTATTAACGAACAGTTATTTAATTATTTATCGTATGGCTACATGTCACTGGATATAATATTAAAGGCATTTCTTCTCTGGGGTTTAACTTAACTAGGTCCAGGAGCTTTTCTATAAAAGCATATTTTTTTACAATTTAAAGTATATTTCTGTAAATGTATTTAAATTATTCATAAACATAAATGTACTTTATTGCACAAAATATAGCTATCTCTGTCAACAATTTTTGAATGCTTTCCTTAGCAGAGAAGCAGCAGAAAGCAGTTGTAAAGATCAAAGGGAGACGCCTTTTTCCAGCATAAGCAGTGGGACATACACGGAAAAAAAGCTTCCGGGATATTCTCAATCTAAGCATAAAGTTATGATCTAAGACGAAATATTTCCTCGTGACAAGCATTTATTTCCTTTAACGAAAATAAATTAAAGTTTTAAATATAACGAAGCGAATATATTCTTACAGATTTTCTAGTTTTCTTTTAGCTGAGATAATACTTGTTTGATTAAAGTACAATCTCTCTTATTTACTCAATATACTCTTGAAACAATACATTTTTGTATTTCTATTTTAAGAAAACGTGGTTTCATTAAGCGAAGAATCATATTTTTGGTAAAGGAAATAAATGCTTGTCACGAGGAAATATTTTCAAGAAAATAATAATGTATTGGATTGAGGATATCCCGGAAGCTTTTTTTTCCGTGTAATTATAGGCTAATAAAAAAAATGTAATAATGTGCATGGGTCATCTGAAATAAAGGGAAATTCCCAATGGCTAATGCCAATGGTCCCTATTTATTAATAGCGGTACAGTGTAGTGGAAACCTATACAATTTATGATTTTTATGAAGCCATTAAGAATACCTATCTGTATCTGTACACGTGTTAAAACAAATTATGTCTACGTAGTGTTTGTATGTAGGATTTGGTCACAAAACTACTAACATGATATCGATAAATTAACTCAATATATTTTTTTCTTCCTTTTCATGTTTAGAGCGTTATCACACTTGCGATTTGCGAGCGAGTTTTGTATGGGAGCAAACACGCCGCGAGTTCGCCTTCAAGTGATAAGGCCCTTATGAACAGTGATCGGCGAAAAGGATTCCACACCGCGGGAATTCAACTAGACATACTATTATGGATGCGCCGTTTCGCTCGCGATACCAATTAAACTGCTCGAAAATATACGTGTTTGTATTATGTTTAATACCTACAATGAATCAGTGTCGGTTACGACTTGTAATAACTAGTAGTCCGCCCCGAACTAAGAACTCGCCCGTTGACCAGTAAAATAATTATTTGTTATTTTAATTTTATAGAGAAAAAAAAAACAAGAAATAATATGCGAAATAAAAAATTTCATTAAAATACTTAATTACAAATGTTTGTGAAAATTACTGTAATTTTATTTTTCTATCCTGCAAAATGCCGCGGCATATCCATACTAGCATAATGATTGACGTCATTCACCCCGTGTGGAATCCTTTTCGCCGATCACTGCTTATGAAGCTTGGCAAAGCTGTACGTACCGCCACGTTGTACAACTTTACCTACGATGCACAACTTTGCCTGGCTTGAAAAACATGGTTTTCGTCACCATATAGCTATGAATATGTTATTCCTGAAATGAGAGAAAGGCGACCATCTCTGGTATGTGATATAAATAGCTGTTTGGTGAAAAAAAAGACATGTGTTTCAAGCCAGGCAAAGCTGTGCAGCGTAGCATTGCCTACGGTTGTAGCACTTGACGGTATGCTAATTATTTGTCTTAACACATTCAGCACCGATGACCCGACAGTCGGGTTCTCTGTTCGTAGCGACTACGCGCTACATACGAGGAATACCTGGCTACGTGCTACGAGCGTAGGGCGTAGCGCTACGCGGTTGCGAAAGTGTTTTACTGGCGAAAAAAGACGGTAACCGATTGCGTACAGTCTACCTGATGGGAAATTCATACACTGTTACTATTTGAAGAAAATAATTGACGAATCCGTATATTTAGTAATTATCACGTGCGTCACAGTATTATCTGATTTGAGAATAAGGGACATGCTGTCGAAGCTTATTAGACCAGGTATGATAAACATAATTTACTGTCGTCTCCAATAAATGCATGGGATGCACTGACAGATCTTTTCACCCTTTAATAATCAAGATAGGGCATGAAAAAAATCAAGAATCTTTATTTTATACAACATACATTGTTTTGATGCAGAGGGTTGGGCTACCGGTAAGCAATAGCCTGTGTTAGGTTAAGATACACTGCTCTTCCCTTGGTTTAAGTATTGATTTACGTACCTACTTATGTATTGTTTTTTGCTATTATCACTGCATTCGGCTGTACTCACTTGTGTTTAGTCACTAAGCGCGACATGTTTCGTAAAAGTGTTAATATGTCTCACTAAAGTTTAAATTCAATAGGTTTTAACTATATTGAACTTAATGCATAACTTAGGTACTATGTACACAGGGCGTGCTAAAACATGCTTATTCACAATACAATTCTGAAAAAAGTTTAGTGTGTGCGTGAGTGAGTAGGTATGTGTTTGTACTAGGGTACTCTGGTCGTTTCTCTGTAGCGTCATATAGTTTAGTTATTGACCATGCATTTTCTAATGAGAGATTTAGGTCCGTGGTATAGTCTTGAGTGATGCCTTTAAAGATTTTATTGTAGAGTCTGGAAGCTTTTGCAGCAAGCTTGTAAAATATGTAAGTATTACGGTTTTACCCGTAGCTACATTTAGCATTTTCCTTTTATTTTTTTTATTCCGGATGGTTCCCGCAATAGGAGCAGTTTGTTCGGTGACTTTTAAAAATAACTTATGGTTTGGTTTTTAGGACACGTTAAAGTATATTCACACACGCAATGTATTCCGGAATTGATTATGACTGTGTGGTTACAAGACCGACAAGTAATGTCAATTAGACGGATTTTAACGTACTTACATTGAAAATACTATCTGGGGTTTCCGGTTCCGGGCGCAAAAATGTCGTTTATGTTTTGGGAATATTATTTTATTATTTGTTCATTTTCGTTTTTCAGTGTGTAATATATTACACACTGAAAAACTGAAAACCAGCTTATTGTGCGGTGATCTAACGAACAAGTGTGCAGCTAATGAAGAATTACGCGTGTAACCACTGTTTGGGTCAGAAATCCGATTCCCCGGCCACGGACGCCGTGTGTTGTTTGTAGTGGGCCTGGGCAACTATCTCGCTACAAAAAGCAAGGGCTGCTACCTTACAACCTGCATTAATTTACTGAATTCAGGCGGAAGGCTAAGAGGCAGCCATTCCGCTTTAAAAAATACTATCCGCGTTTTAATTTATTGCTTTTATTACAGGACACAGCCTGTATATAGGATTGAAGGAAACTTTAAGTGTACTGCATAATATACTTACTGTATATTTTTTCCTCACAGAATATATCTTTATACATGTTTACACATTATAGGTCACTTTAAAGGTTTATTTTCACTAATCCGTCCGGCCGTTTTAGGACCGTACTAAGCACGGAAAAAAGTGTTGCACGCTGGACAAACGTAGCAACATAATGAAAAGCTACCTGTATACCACGCGTATGAAGCGCGTATGCAATGGGTTTGTAACCAGCATCATATCCATTTGTAACACATGTCATCTATACATATAATAAAGCTGAAGAGGGTCGAAAGTCTGTACATGGAAGATATTCGAAAAAAAGTTGGTTGGGGATACTTAGAATAGATAACAGAACACGTTCCAACAGTTTTTAGAATTTTTGTCTGTTTGTCTGTTTATCTGTTTATCTGTTTGTCTGTTTATTTGACCGCGCATCACGTGAAAACGGCTGAACGGATTTTGATGAAATTTTGTATAGAGATAGTTTGAATCCCGGGAAAGGACATAGGATAGTTTTCATCCCGAAAATCAACCCTAGAGGGGGTGAAAAGGGGGTTGAAAGTTTGTATTAAGACTTTTTAACCGCTGAGCAGATTTAGATGAAAATTAGTATGGAGATAATTTGAGTCCCAGGAAACGACATAGGATAGTTTTCATCCCGAAAATCAACCCTAGAGGGGCTGAAAAGGGGGTTAGAAGTTTGTATGGGGAATCGATAACCGTTGAATGCTGGAGATAGTTTGAGCTCTGGGGAAGGATAAAGAATATTTGATATCCAGAATTCATACCTTAACGGGGGATTACTAATTCCACGCAGACGAAGTCGCGGGCAAAAGCTAGTGTCTCTATAAATTACGTAGAAAAACAAAATCTTCACGGAAAAAACGTGATTAAAACTGGTTATGGCACGTTATGTTGTTGGTCTGTGCCGGAACGGTCTAATGGGTAAAGCATAGCTATTCCTGCAAAAGATTTTTTTTGTATGAATATCTAGTCAAGTGCAAAAGTGTAAACATATCTTAGACTTCAACTGCACAAGCACGGTCAAGGTCATGGTTTAGCAGACCTTGAATGCAAATACTTTTTCTTGCAACGAATTATCCTTGAGTCGAATGCACATCACTATGTACATAAGTATAACATCTCTGGAAAAGGCGGGTTAAGGCGCCAATAGGCGCTATACATTAGGCTGGCCATTGTTTGCTATACCAACTTAATATAGAGGTAAAATAATTAAAGATTTAGATTTAGATCTTGCAATAAAAAACGGGAAAGAAAATAAATTATTTTTATATTTCGAATAGGTATATAATTATGTCTGTAGCCTAGCTGAGACTGTTTGATAGATTTTACTGTAAGTAAAAGGTATTACTTAAGTTCTTATTTCTATTCATTTAACAGCAACAGTAAGTGGAGACAGTAAGCGGTTACCGTAGCCTATGAACGTCAGTTAGTTTAAGATAATATGCGAATATTTATCTGACTCTAGAGATTCCATGTTAGGCATCATACCTTCGTGTTACCGTGACACGTAAATCCATTACTTAAACCGCAAGTGATTGCTACCCCTAGGAGATAGTTTTAAGGAATCAGGCGGTAGTGGTACACCACTTGGCCTGCGCCTACCACGTCTTGTGCCCTCTCATGTTAGTAAATATATTTTACAGGAAAATCAGTTTTTACAGAAAATGAGGAATGCATGAATAAAATAAATAGATATTATGTTTTATTGTCTACTTTTATTACACATGTCTCGAGGCACACCGAATTGCTAAAGCAACGTCTGTCCCTTGTAACCTACTTACTTCATTTTTTTTAATGTCGTGGTTTTACATAAACTAAATAATAAAATAAAAATATTTTAGTGAGCTTAAATTATGACATGGTGGGCGGCATGAAGTTATATACAGTAAGTGAAGGGTACACGGAAAGAACATGTCTAGTCCCTTTTTTCGTAAAATGAGATTTTTGTATCAAAATGTAGAGCTTGCAATGAACTATTAGTAACAACTTCTGTAACAGCTGGAATTTTTAACATAAATCCACTTTTTAATTCATAAATATGTACCATCTAGTTACGAAAATAGTATGGTTAATTGAATCGTTCCAAACTTCATGTTCTTTCCGTGTACCCTTCAAGTATTGCAACCTTAGTTTTAACTGCTGCGATTTTTCTATAACACAAAATCTGTTATTTTTAATGAATACACACTGGTCCTTATACATATTTATTGCGTGAAATAGCGAGAACAGGTTTTTTTACACTCGCCATTACGAAGACAAAGTAAACCAAAGCTGTACGATTATATGTTTGGTATATATCATTTCATTGAGTAGTGCTGATTCGGTGATACAATTAGCGGCGCGTCTCTGAAGGAATCCATCCCATAAGAAGTTCTACACAACATATGAACATATGTTTTGCGTTACTACTAGCAGTTGTAGAAAGTGCCTAAAGACAAATATACTTAGTCGGTTCATAAGTTCTGTCACTTGGGTTTTGACTGGTAAAATAGGAAATGTTAGCAAAATTAAATGCTTACTATTTCCATATATGGTTAGAAAGCCTATTTAACAGTGATTAATTTAAAATATTATTTAATGCAAATACTAACATACACTAACAATAACATTTTAAAAAGCGCAATAAAAAATCACGTCAAAAACACACGCCCTATTTGAGTTATTTTAGACCTTAATTATTTTTATTCAATTCTAAGAGACTAAAATCTTGCATGCTGCATTAGCTTGGTCTTTTAGCTTTATTTTAATATATAACTAACATGGGTTTGACTGACAAGAAGGCTGGTATACACAATTTTGTTAGACTACCTTGATGTATAGCAGCAAAATCTAAGCGTTTTGCTCAAAACTGAAAAATACGGTAAGGTTCAGGAGGAGAATATCTGAAGTATAGACTTGTAAGTCAACTAAATATAGGTTTCGGAATATGATTTAATCTTCTACTTTCCTAAAAATAACAATTTGTAACTCCTGGACAACTACAACATGATCTTCACCAACTTTTGTGAAGTATACTTTCCACAAATCATCGGCGTGTTTTTGTCAGACAACAATCACTAAGTTAACAAGGATCTATAAAATACGCGATCGTGATTTTAAATTAATCATAGTATGTTTTAATCTGTATGAAATAAGCTTTCTAATCATGTCTATATTTTTTAAATAAAAGCTTTGTATTTTGTTTTATCAGTCAAAACTCTTGTGACAGAACTTATGGACCGACTAACTAACTTTAGCGCTTCAATGAAATGGTTTTAGATACTACTATCAATCCTTTAATTGCCATATTGAAAAAATAATATAGCTTTACTCGTAATGAGATAATAGTAATTTAACGTTATTTTAATATCTTTATTTAGCAGTATTTATTGGCAATATAATATTATTTAATTACCAATGCTAATAAAACTAAGGAAATAAGGATTTTGGTAAAAAATCTCTTCTTCCTCCTCCTAGCGTTTGTCCCGGTTTGGGGTCCGCTTAATAACCTAATCTCATGAATTGTTGTAGGCACTAGTTTTTACGAAAGTGACTTCCATACTTCAGAGAGTAAACTAAGCCTTATAGGGATTAGCTCCGGTTTCCTTACGATGTTTTGGTTTACTGAAAAGCGACTAGTAAATATTAAATGATATTCCGTAGTTCTGAAAAAGTCAGCTAGAGTTTGAACCCGAGACCTCCGGATTGAAAGTCGGATGTCTTACCGCCAGGCTACGCGCTTTTTTTTGAGAACCAATGTCACTAATTATAAAAGCGTTTGACGTAGGTATTGTATTCGCTATGTGCGAACTGCATGGTGGGAGTAACGTGAACGATCGCAGCGCACAATGTAACAAGAAATTGGGCTCTTGTCAATATCACATTTCAAAATATTTGACATCACCTATAGGGTCAACTGTCAAGATAGTGAATCAGCCAGTTACATTTCAAATAAGCAAGGAGTATATGCCATTAAAAAAAAGAAAAAACCCCTTTAACCCCCTGCTTAAGAGACGGCGCCACACTCATACACACAGCGAATACATAACGTAATCTTATTTAGACTTAAACTATTATATTCGTTTAATTTAGTTTATTTTCATATTAATTTTGATATATATTTTAGTAGTTTAGTTACATTATTGTTGTCAAACGCGTGGTGAAACTGGGGCCATACTACTAGTGTTAGCTCTACTACAGAGTCAATAGCATTTTTGTTTTAAAGTATATAATACATTGATTAAAATTTAAAAAAAAATACTTAGTACTTACTCCTAACAATGAAGGTTAAAGTTTTTCTAGGTTCAATATAGAACATAACTCTTTTCTGCTAGCCAGTGTTAGGTTAGACTCACTATTACATAATCTCATGATACGTAAATGAGTGTTATTCGAAGCACTGTTTTTAGTTTTAGTTACTAGTAACAGACTTAGCGCCAGTTCATAGAGCTAAATAAAGACGCATTAGATCTATTTTCCTTGCGAATAATTCGCACTATTTGGATCCACTCGCCTCGTTCCTTCAGGAATAATCGACCATTTTAACCGAGCCAGTTTTGTACAGTTGAATTTTAATTATTTATGGTTCACGGTGTCCCGTTCCGTGTCCTACAGCACACTTCCGACACTTCATATTAAAAGAAAGCGTCACGTGATCCTCGGAGGTCACGTGATGTTCTGTATACATAGTGAATGTGGAGCAGAACCCGTCTGGGGAATTACCTCCACCTTATAGAAAACCACAGCCAAATAGACCCTACTCATAGTGTTGTATTCCTGCCGGTGAGTAAGGTTGCCAAAGAGCTCAAAGAGGACCCACTGTGTTGACGGCGAGGGACTCTCTTGTTCCTTTAGGCGTCAACACAATTAATCCTCCTTTTTTAAAAAAAAAGATAAAAGATATTTATTCTTCAATTTAGGCACATTAAAATGCACTTATGAACGTCAGAGAGAAAAGAAACTACCACCGGTTCTAACCCTACACCTCTGACCCGAGAAGTATTACTTATTACCGGCAAGAAACTCGGCGGGACTTATTTTTTCAAAACAGTACTACAGTAAAGGGTCGGCATGCGCATGTGATACCTCCGGAGTTGCAGGCGTCCATGCTACTTACCATTAGGCGGGCTATGCTTGTTTGCCACCTTTGTGGTATAAAAAAAGAGTCGGAAGTGTCGGGCAGGACACAGAACGGAACACTGTGAACCATACTTAACAGTGCTTCACTAAAACTGTAACTCAGCGAAAATAACTATCAATCATATACAGGGTGTGGCCTGTAATACGAGCAAAAACTAAAACGTAGATTGTACTTCTTAAACAATAAAACTATTGCACAACGACTATAAAAAATTACCTGTATCTAGTCTTAATATTGTCTCTTTTTCAAACAAAACTAAATATTATTATTATTTTGTAAAAAAAAAGATAAAGATAAAAGATAAAAGATCTTTATTCTTCAATTTAGGCACATTACAATGCACTTATGAACGTCAGAGAGAAAAGCAACTACCACCGGTTCTAACCCTACACCTCTGACCCGAGAAGTATTACTTATTACCTGCAAGAAACTCAGCGGGACTTATTTTTTCAAAACAGTACCACTAATAATCAGTGATCGGCGAAAAGGATTCCACACGGGGTGAATGACGTCAATCATTATGCTAGTATGGATATGCCGCGGCATTTTCGGGATAGAAAAATAAAATTACAGTAATTTTCACAAACATTTGTAATTTAGTATTTTAATTAAATTATTTATTTCGCATATTATTTTTTGGTCTCTATAAAATTAAAATAACAAACCATTATTTTACTGGTCACCGAGCGAGTTCTTAGTTCGGGGCAGACTACTAGTTATTACAAGTCGTAACCGACACTGATTCATTGTATTAAACATAATACAAACACGTATATTTTCGTCCATCCATAATACTATGTCTAGTTGAATTCCCGCGGTGTGGCATCCTTTTCGCCGATCACTGCTAATAATACATTAAAGATACTATATACAATAATGCGTAGTTCTTCAAGAAGTTGTTGAGTTGTATACGTAAAAATCCGTCTAAATTGACATTGCTTGTCAGTCTTGTCACCCTGCACACATAGGCAATTTCGCAATACATTGCGTGTTCAGATGTACTAAAAATCAAACTAAGTTTTTTGAAGTCGTTGAACAAACGTTGTTTAGTTTGAGGAGTAGAATATATGTTTTAATTTTTTTGCCCGTGTTACAGGTCAAACACTGTATAACTGGTTTAAATAGTACAACCGATATACTCGTACACCACGCGTAACACAATAAGAGCCGTAACAGCCATAATAAAATCTTAATTTATTGGCACGCGAATTTTTGCGCAATCCACAACGGCTCCTATAGGTACTACTTACTCCACAGTATTAACAAAAAAATCAAATAGATTTATTCCTGATGGTTTCCAGGTTGTCCGACTTATATAATAAGCTTTGTTCATAATTCTAGAAATGAGTTTAAAATATTTTCAGCCAACTTTCGAAGGAGGAGGTTCCTAATTCGTCAGGATCTTCGCTTGTTTATTTACTTTTTTATTTATTTATGTTTACCTATTTTACGAAGACGGCTAGACCTATTTAGAAAATTCTTTTTTTATTTGAAACAGTACACTTGAAAGTTGGTCCCATTATCATCAGGTCAGGATCTGATGATGGGATCCTGGAGAAATCGAGAGAACTTTTCAAATATTATAGTAATCAACCCATAGTAATTTAAGTATTATTTACAGTAGCGTAGCTAGGGAATTTGCTCTTGGAGAGGTGGAGTAGGCTAAGTGAAGTGGGTTCTTTTTCTATAAAATTATTTATGACCGTAAGCTGTAAATGCGGCGCGCGACGTGGTAACGCACGTACTAGCGAATATTTCTGTAAGCTAGCTGTGACTGGCAGCCAGCACTGGCTTCGTCTAAACCGGGCTTTACCCTGCGGTGATTTTCTGCAAACCCGTTTTTGGCAAAGCTGACACGATTTAATATTCAGGCGGATTTTTAATACCACGACGGTGGCAAACAAGCATATAGCCCGCATAATGTTAAGCAGCTACCGTAGACTATGGTCTGCAACTACAGAGGCGTCATATGTGCGTTGCCACATTTTAATATCAAGCAGGATTCACTGTGTTACCGCCTAAAGTAACAAGATTCCTCTTTGAGCTCTTGGGGATTACAGTGTAATAATAACATCGTTTTTGAGCAATTATAAACCGACGGTACCAATTAACAAAGTCTGATCTCTAAAATGGTTTCTTTTGGGGAAAGGCTGTTAATGTTATCGAAAAATATATTAAATGGGAGATTTGGTTAGTAAAAATATAATTTTCAAACTAGACACGAGTATTTATTATTAAGTTGTTTACTGTTAGCCGCTGTCTAAAAAGTCGTTACTATTACAACCAACCTTTTTTATTGTCATCTTAAATTTTTTTTTTTTGGTTTTTGTGGAAAATAAAGTAAACATTGAAAATCTAAAAATGTGGTTTAAAAGTTAAGGGATTTTCATAAGCTTTGACGCAAAAATGTTAATTTTTTTCGACCACCTTTGTTAATGGGGATCGTCGAAACAGTGTATCCAAAATGCAAATTCCAACCTAAAACATGACCGATTCTCTCAAGGTTAAACAACGTGGAATCGTTTCATGTGCTCATCAATGATGTCACAACAGCATAAATCGACCCAGAGCCCGAAAGTCCTAGACCTAAAGTCCAAACTGAATTAAGTACCGCGATTGATGAGTACGTAATATAAATCACCAAATCACTCTCTTGTAAGGATAGGGTTAGCCAACTTTGTGCCATAGAGACAATAGAGTTCGCAAATAATATTTGTGTCTTAAATTCTCTAAAAACTCCGAGTGATTGTGGAATAATTTAGCAAGCATGTTTATTTTGTGAAATATGTGTCAATTAGTACTATCTTTCTGCATTTCCTCATGATATGGTTTAGTTAAAACCATTTTTCTTAACCTCCACTCTACATCAGCTAGCCCAGAAGCTTTAATAAATGTGTTACATATTTTTTTACAATATAAAGCCTATTTCTTTATACGTATATCAATTATCCATTTATATATTATTATGTTACTGTCGTTTAAAATCTGGTACATTATTTTAAAAAAAAACGTACGTACTGGTACGTTAATTTGTTTTTGCACTCGAAGCTTTCAGTTGCATGTGATTAGTTTTTTCCGTTATTACTCAAAATGTAATTTCTATACTCTGAATTGTAAAAAAAATTCGCCAAATGCAATAATTATATCAAACTATTGTGTGGTTAATATGTATTAATAGTCAAATATAATATATGTGTTATCTGGAAAAGGTCGGTTTTTAACGATAATATATTCTGCCTATATTTTAATTTATTCTCTGTTTACTGTTGTGGCTACAGTACCAATAACCACTAGTACTAAAACTAACTATTCTTATTACACCTTTCAGTGACTGAGGTGTGTAATAAGAATAGTTAGTAGTGAAAAAAAGACAGTTACCGATTGCGTACAATCTACCTGATGGGAAATTCATATCCTGTTACTATTTAAGAAAATAATTGACAAATCCTTATAGTACAATTATCAGGTGCGCGTCTCTGATTTGAAATTTTTTTATACCACGACGATGGCAAACAAGCATACGGCCCGCCTATAACCTATGGACGCCTGCCGACTCATACAAAAAAGGAGGATTCACTGTGTTGACGGCTAAAGGAACAAGAGGGTCCCTCGTCGTCAACACACTGGGTCCTCTTTCAGCTCTTTGGCAACCTTACTCACCAGCAGGAACACAACACTAAGAGTAGGGTCTAGTTCTATTTAGCTGTGGTTTTCTGACAGGTGGAGGTACTTCTCCAGTCGAGCTGACATAGCGCTACCACACATAGCGATATGACTTTTGCAGTAACCGTACCTCTCTTTTGGGCGTAGTTTAAGACCGAGCCGGGCCCCATAAGGGAGATGCCGTCGAAACTAGGTACGATAAAAATTATTTACTTTCATCTCAGTGAACACTAATAGGTAGAACATACTGAGCATAGTATAGCGAATGCTCTCTCAGTTAGTGTGTTTTGTGGTCGGGCTCAGCATAGGAAATGCCATGTCCGTCAAGTCTGAAACAGAACATTAGGTAGAGAATAACACCTCTGGGGAAAAGGAGTGTTAAATACGTAAAATAATTAAAGATTTTACATTATCTTCTAATAAGTATAAACGGGAAAGAAAATATGTTATTTTATATCGCAGTATTCTTGGCGTCAAGCTGACCGACCGAATTAGAAACTCCATCTTGCGCTCCAAGACCAAGGTAGCCGACGTAGCCTTGACAGCCGCAAAGCTTAAGTGGGACTGGGCGGGACACGTTTGCCTTATGCCAGAAGTATTGTGGGCCAAGAGAACGACTAAGTGGGCACCCAACAGGAAACGGCGGCGTGGCAAACCTAGGCGGAGATGGCGGGACGATCCTGACGTCTTTCGTCGAGATTGGGCTGATATTGCCATAGACAGAGACACGTGCAAGAAAGAAAGGGAGGCCTTTGCCCAGCAATGGGACACTACAGGCTAATAAATAAAAATAAAAATATCTCGAATAGGTATTTAATCACGTCGTTTGATTATATAATCACGTCTGTAGTCTAGACGGTTTGATAGATTTTACTGTAAGTAAAAACATCATAATGAAAATAATTCTTATTTGTATTAGTTCAACAGCAATAAGTGGAGCCAGTAAGCGGTTATCGTAGCCTATGAACGTCAGCTAGTTCACGATGATATGCGAATATGTATCTGACTCTAGAGTTGCCAGTTAGCATCGTACCTACCATGCCGCGTAAATTAATTACTTAGCAAGTGCGTGCTACGACCTCGGCGCGATTAGCTGCTCACCCAGCGAAGTGAGTGTTACTCCTAGAAGATGGTTTCACCACCTGTACGTCTAGCATGACTTACGTTGCGGCGCGACTCTCCATACTTCAGGCGCGACTCGGAGTATGGAGTCGCGCGCGACAACGCATGACATGCTAAGGCCACTGGTCCTACTGCGACTACCTCGCAGTGTGCCCTCTCATGCTACTAAAAATATATTTTACAGAAAAATCCGTTTTTACAGGAAACAAGAGGAATACATGAGTAATATAGAAATGTTTCATTGTCCACTGTATGTATAACACATGATTGTAGGCACATCAACTTGCTAATCAATAGATTAAATTCGTACCTAATTATTAAAAAAAATTGTGAGCCAAAATTATAATATGGTGGGATTGGTGGGTGGTATGAGGTTAAATATATATTATTGGTATTGCGACCTCATAAGTTTTACCTGCTGCATTTTTGTTATAACACATTTTCATATAGCGATGTGTTTTTTTTTTAATAATACACACTGTTTCTTAATATTTATTCCGGGAAAATAGCAAAAACAGTTTTTTTACACTTTACATTACGGAGACAAAGTAAACCAAAGTCGTATATGTATTTATGGTTCATATACATTTAGTTGTAGTGTCGATTCGGTAATACTCGTACAGTTAGCGGTGCGTTTCTGAATGGTTTTTATATATAATAATAATATAAATATATTTGGGGACAGTCTTACACAAATCAACCTAATCCCAAACTAAGCAAAGCTTGTTCTATGGGTACTAGGCGACGATATACTTAATTATTATTAATTTCGAGTAAGTTAAAAAAATGTTTGCGTGCCTACCTATTTATGTGGCTGACATGTACTAGATCTCGAGATCAAAATATTAGGTTAAGCAATACTGCATAATCAGACATGTTTAACCACTAACACTTTTATGAGCGTAAGTCGTACGAATCTCAATAAAGAAACTGAGTCGCCTAAACGTGGAATGCTTGTCGTTAAGAGGTTCCATTGCTTCTGGTTATCATCAGAACTTCCACATACTCCAATTTTAATTACTAATTTTTCTTTATATGTACATATTTAAGCATCGCAGGGCTTCTTAATGAAAATAAGTAACTGAAGTCATTATAGGTGCGCCTTTTATATACGAAGGGTTACATCTGCTCCTCCTGGTTTCCATCATCAGAACCTACCTTTGATAGTGGTAGTATATCCATTTAGTAATAGATTCCTAGATAATTAACCATCTTTTTCAACTTGATTTCGTATATAGTGACGATTATCCGAGTTGGCAAACATACTTAAAATAAAGCATTAATTGACACCGCCACCGTTTTTAAAAGTGGGTTAAAAGTTTTTTTTTTCACTCTATTTATATTTAACACTTTTATCTCGTACAACATGGTTCATATTTAAAAGAAAAGAAAAAGAAATTGAAGGAAACGTCTAACGCAAAGTAAGCCGTTTTTGTGCTCGCGAGTGTATTCAACCCCATATTACTCCCTTTCTACAGCAAATCGAGACTGGCGACCCAGTAATCATTAATCTACACAAAATTACCTTTCCAATGATATATAACACATGGGCATTGGACCGGGTACCAGACTCCATACATTTTTGCCCCTTCTCCTTTGGTCAAAAATATTTTGGTCAAATGGCAGGATCCCAAATAACTCGACAGCAAACTTCCCCCCTTTTCCCCCATAAAAAATGGCTCGACAATTTTTGGCATATAAATCAAGGAACGTACATACCAAGTTTCATCGAAATCGGATGAAAAATGCGACCTCTACACCGTCACTGACCAACCAACCAACCAACCAATACACACACATCAGTCTGCCAAATCGTCGTAGCAGTGAAAACTGAGACGTTCGTCGCCTCGCTACGCTCGGCTCCTCAGCCAACTATGTATGTAGTGATGAGAAGTTTACCTAAAGTACCTAAGTAATTTGTTTTTTATTTTGTGATTGAAACATAGATTATGTAGTAAATTTAAATTTCTTAATATTTGTACGCCATAATTATGGTAAAATAAGGATTGAACTATAATGTTTGTAACACCATTTTATACCCTTATTTATGCAAATAAAATTATTGAATTGAATTGAATTGAATAGATATACTAACTTCATGGATTGAAATTCAGCAAATTCTGTTGACAAGCACTAGAAAAAATAAACAATTCTGTCACACTATTATCAAAATTACCTTTTGGTTTTCTTACCTTTAGCTTTACCAAATTAATAGTAACTTAATTTCAGGAAAGGATACGAGGGGTTCTACTAAAAAGGTAACGGTATTACATCCAGGTGCGCTATTTTTAGCTTTCAAAATAACTAAACGATGGAATTACTCTTGAAGACAAAATAACGGAACGCCATATTTTCATTTTTCGATACTTTTGTAGTCGGTTTATAGTACTCGTACTTTATAGAAAATCAGAGCTATTAAAAAATAAAATATCATTTGGAACCTCTGCACGGCTTCTTTATGAATAAGTTGATATTAGCTATAATACGGTTAAAATACGACAAATCCAAAAATCGCTCGGACAGTCCTGAAATTTGGTATGTATATTAATTAGAGGTCCCATTTTCATGTCCAGACCATTTAATGTTCCGGGACCTCGAGGAATCGCCAGCACCTTGGAAAATGTCGTCCATCCCGAAGAATTTCGCCTTTAACTCTTAAACCTCGCATTCTTCGGAAATATGTCCTAGGGCAACATTAAAGCCTATTAAATTCTGCACAATACAGCCATATATGTGTTTGCGAATAAATTGCATTTTCTCAGAGAAAATCCTCGTACAAGTGATATGTTTGGTCAATACCTTCCATAAACTAAAACCAGTCAATTCGTATTCAGGAGACTACGAGGAACACATCCATACCAGTTTTAGGTATTTAGAAGAGATGTCGACGACGTATCTCCAAACAGGCAAATTCCGCCGTACTAAAAAGTTGATTGACTATTTGACTAAACCACAGGACTAAACATTCTTTTGGATTTAAATCATTTGTCCAAGTAAAGTAATTGACATACAATATTTGACTAAACTTTGCTTTGGATATTAATCATTTATCCAGTGATTTATTTGACAAAATGAGAGTTGACATTTTTTGTCTAAACATTTATTTGGATAATAATCATTTGTGTAATAATTTATTTGACAAAATAAAATTGTGAAACATTTTTTGTCTAAGTGAAACATTTGGCAAAACATCAGTTGGTTTATTGAATGTTTAGTAAGTATTAATTTGGGAAGTGATCATTTGTCGAAATTTTAAATTGACAAATAAGTATATGGGAAAGATTGGGTTGACAAATGTGCGGTTGGGAAAGTTTGGTTGGGAAATGAAATTTGGAAAATGTCGTCCATCCCGAAGAATTTCGCCTTTAACACTTAAACCTCGTATTCTTCGGAAATATGTCCTAGGGCAACATTAAAGCCTATTAAATTCTGCACAATACAGTCATATATATGTTTGCGAATAAATTGCATTTTCTCAGAGAAAATCCTCGTACAAGTGATATGTTTGGTCAATACCTTCCCATGGATACCCTTCATTGATATGGAACTTTCAAAATTACGAATTTGACCTTAGTTTATAGAATTGTACTTGAGCTATACAAACATCAACATTTTACCCGACTGCGCCGCAAACAAAAAGTAGGGTAATGGTTTAAAAATTAAAAATTAAACACATCCTGTAGCCTAGGATACTAAGCGGATTTTCACAATTGAGATATCATTAGATTCCTTTTAATTTGCACAATCAGCCTATCCTTTCTTTATTACAAAAAATAAATAAAATGGCGGCCGTGAGAGGGCACCCAAGATGAGATCTTCTTTTTTGTCTGGTGTCTAAACTATTAAGCGGATTTCGATGAAAGATACGTCAGGGAATTGGTAATTAACACTCCAGAGTCACAAAATACACATTTACTATAATTGATGAGCCAATAACCGCTAAGGCTAACTAAAGTGACGGAAAAACCAGATTATAGGTCTTAAGTGGTTGTTAACCAGCAGTGACGGTAACGAAATTTGACACCTAGCATTTCCCAAGATCTCTGTTACTGTGTCTGTAAATTTGAGCTTTCGGGACCCCGGGGATCGGCCGCCATCTTGAAAAGTGTATCTATTATTAGATTTTTACAGATAAACTGTTACAGAAAAAAAATAAAAAATCTAATAATAGATACACTTTTCAAGATGGCGGCCGATCCCCGGGGTCCCGAAAGCTCAAATTTACAGACACAGTAACAGAGATCTGGGAAATGCTAGGTGTCAAATTTCGTTACCGTCACTGCTGGTTAACAACCACTTAAGACCTATAATCTGGTTTTTCCGTCACTTTAGTTAGCCTTAGCGGTTATTGGCTCATCAATTATAGTAAATGTGTATTTTGTGACTCTGGAGTGTTAATTACCAATTCCCTGACGTATCTTTCATCGAAATCCGCTTAATAGTTTAGGCACCAGACAAAAAAGTAGATCTCATCTTGGGTGCCCTCTCACGGCCGCCATTTTATTTTTTTGTAATAAAGAAAGGATAGGCTGATTGTGCAAATTAAAAGGAATCTAATGATATCTCAATTGTGAAAATCCGCTTAGTATTCTAGGCTACAGGATGTGTTTAATTTTTAAACCATTACCCTACTTTTTGTTTGCGGCGCAGTCGGGTAAAATGTTGATGTTTGTATAGCTCAAGTACAATTCTATAAACTAAGGTCGAATTCGTAATTTTGAAAGTTCCATATCAATGAAATATGCCATGGGAAGGTATTGACCAAACATATCACTTGTACGAGGATTTTCTCTGAGAAAATGCAATTTATTCGCAAACACATATATGACTGTATTGTGCAGAATTTAATAGGCTTTAATGTTGCCCTAGGACATATTTCCGAAGAATGCGAGGTTTAAGAGTTAAAGGCGAAATTCTTCGGGATGGACGACATTTTCCAAGGTGCTGGCGATTCCTCGAGGTCCCGGAACATTAAATGGTCTGGACATGAAAATGGGACCTCTAATTAATATACATACCAAATTTCAGGACTGTCCGAGCGATTTTTGGATTTGTCGTATTTTAATCGTATTACTAGGGATAGACGCACAGATGTGTCCGCCAGATTTGTCCGACGGGTATGCCCAGCGGTCAGATCCGTCCGTGTATGGTGCGAAATGGACACGGATTTGTCTGCGGACACGTCTAAATAGCGCCATACACGGGCGGATCTGTCCGCCGGGCATATCCATCGGACAAATCCGGCAGACACATCTGTGCGTGTATCCCTAGCTATTCATATTAATGCGATTACGTAACATTAACTATACAAATTCATTGTTAATAATTTTAATTATAATTTTAGTGAAATGGCAGAACGAGTGACGCCGGCGCAGCAGGAGGCGCTGGTCCAGTTTATGGAGACGTAAGCATTTAAAAAACCGGCCAAGAGCATGTCGGACCATGCTCAGTGTAGTGTGTGTGTTCCGTAGTTGCCGGCCTGTTACAATTGATTCATTCAAGAGGTCGTTTCTTACGGGAAATTTGGCGGCGCTAAGTCATTTTTACTTACGTCCTTTCACTATGGGTTTTTGAGTGATAACTCAAAAACGGCTCAACCAATTTATTTCAGTATAGTTTTCATTGAAGGTACTTATTAGGCCTCAGTTTCATGATTTTTTTCAAAATTTTTGGACCCACGGTTCAAAAGTTAGATGGGGGGGGACGCCCTGTTTTAAACTTTCGGAGCTATTATTTACGAAAGTATTATAGTCTGGGAATTATCTGGTCTCGCTCAAAGAAAAAAAACAATATATAGATAACAGCAATTTAATTTCATCCAAAAATAGGTTACCACATTCGGAATAGATTATTAGATGAATCCACCAATATTAATGACTGCGTTTGTAGAATAAAGTTTAAAATAAGTTATTAAAATTCCTAGAAAATCAGGCGAAAAAGGTATCAACATTGAAATCGATAAAAATACTTTATTTCTATTATGTTCTTAATAATACAAGTAATATCCAATAAGTTTTGTTATAGCAACTGAAAAATATAATTGTTTTTTGAAATTTTAAAATATAAAATTTCATTACGACAAAGGCATTGAAGATATCAGGCCAATTATGGCCAATATGTATTTATTTAACATGTCTTTACAGGTTTCATACCGAGTCCAATTAAGAAATAATATGAATCTTGATATTCATATTTTTTTTATATCGACCTAAATAAAAGTCGCAGCAAAAAAAAAGCAGCAATAAAAACTTAGTAGACTTATCGTTGAGGTCAAGTAGAAGTAGACTAATTAATAATAAAATCATAAATATTTACAAAAGAGTGTTAAATGTATAGTTACTTAGTATGGGCGTGAGAGGGGAAATCCTTGAGGCGGGGGGAGCCTAAAGCGCTCCACGGCCCGCGCGGCACAGCGCGGGTCGTTGACCGTGAGAGAGATATTACACCTGTTTTGAAGTCAGTTTGCGATTGACAGATGAGTTTTATACACTTGAATATGGATAGTAGACTACTATCCATACACTTGAATCTCCTTTTTGTTGTCATAATCATAAAGTCAACTTTACAAGCATCACACCTTTTGGTGCCGTATTTCGAACTTGGACTTTATTTCATTTACGTTAAGGTAGGATATGAAATGGATAAATATTATCTGTCAAGTCCAAACTTACTTTGAACGTATTGTAATTTCGATGTCTCGATGTGCGATGAAAGTCTCGTAAGTACGGCTGGTTTATTTTTTTTATTAAAGGCGAGTGTATGTTTTGTATTAGGTATTAAGTTCCCGAAATTACGCCACAGTTTCATCTCGACTGAGTAAAATCCATGGTATAATATACATGATGGGTATATTTATTATATATATGTATGTACCCGTTTTTATAATATTTGAAATATTGGTGGCCAAGTTACAATATTATAATATGGCTAACCAAAAAGCGGAGTACCTAACAGTAGGTAGGAGTATAGCTATAGTCATCCCTTTTTTTGTAGTGAAGGGTAGGTACTAGACTAGCGTAAGAAAAAGACAGTATGATTCTTTCTGTATATGCCTGAAGAATTCTTAGGGTAGACTGGGGTCAATTGTACAGTCAGCGTCAATTATATTGTAACAGCCAAAGTGATCAAATAGTTCTTCACACCATATATTTTGTATGGTGTGACGAAGTGTTCCACATTCAAATGTCATATTGGAATATGCCAATATAGGGATATAATATAGGGATATGCATATATAGGGATAAGTTCGCCTTTGTACTTTGTTTTCTCTTTTATCATGTTTTATTGTAACCTTTTTATGTACAATAAAGTGTTTACATACATACATACATATGCAATACTTTTTATTAGTTTTTATAAACCTTGCAGTGTACCTAGGCAATTTACAAAGGTTGTAATAATAAAAATGATTTTCTTAAATTTGATTAACTTCTACTGTTCCGATTTTTTTCTTTCCATATAACAAAATGATCCTCTGATGAAACTGAGCAGATCTGCGTTGTCACTTTCCTCACTCCAGGGAGTGAAATTTTGTTTCTAGAAGCTTTTCGTCATAATGATGATGCCTTTCATTCAGGAATGTAAATAAATGTGTTTTTTTAACTTTAATATGTTCTCACTACTGAGGTGAAAAATTGTATGTGTCACACGAAAGGAAAGTTTTTTTACATCTCGTGTTCTTGAGATCCCTCGCTACGCTCAAGATTCAAACTTAGAATCACTCGCTTCGCTCGTGATTCAATTATAGAATCTTTCGCTTACTCGGGACTCAAAATCAACACTCGCAGGAAAAACCAACTTTCCTCTCTTGTTGCACAAATAACTATTTCACCTGAACAGTTCGAACAAGCCTACTTTCCTCACTCCCTGGAGTGACGAAAGTGCGACTTTCATCACTCCAGGGAGTGAAATTTTGTTTCTAGAAGCTTTTCGTCATAATAATGATGCCTTTCATTCAGAATTGTAAATATATGTGTTTTTTTAACTTTAATATGTTCTCACTACTGAGGTGAAAAATTGTATGTGTCACACGAGAGGAAAGTTTTTTTACATCTCGTGTTCTTGAGATCCCTCGCTACGCTCAAGATTCAAACTTAGAATCTTTCGCTTACTTGGGACTCAAAATCAACACTCGCAAGAAAAACCAACTTTCCTCTCTTGTTGCACAAATAACTATTTCACCTCAGCAGTTCGAAACAAGCCTACTTTCCTCACTCCCTGGAGTGACGAAAGTGCGACTTTCATCACTCCAGGGAGTGAGGAAAGTTGTGACTTTCGTCACTCCAGGGAGTGAAATTTTGTTTCTAGAAGCTTTTTGTCATAATGATGATGCCTTTCGTTCAGAATTGTAAATAAATGTGTTTTTTTAACTTTAATATGTTCTCACTACTGAGGTGAAAAATTGTATGTGTCACACGAGAGGAAAGTTTTTTACATCTCGTGTTCTTGAGATCCCTCGCTAAGCTCAAGATTCAAACTTAGAATCACTCGCTTTGCTCGTGATTCAATTATGGAATCTTTCGCTTACTCGGGACTCAAAATCAACACTCGCAAGAAAAAACAACTTTCCTCTCTTGTTGCACAAATAACTATTTCACCTCAGCAGTTCGAACAAGCCTACTTTCCTCACTCCCTGGAGTGACGAAAGTGCGACTTTCATCACTCCAGGGAGTGACGAAAGTTGCTACTTTCCTCACTCCAGGGAGTGAAATTTTGTTTCTAGAAGCTTTTCGTCATAATGATGATGCCTTTCATTCAGAATTGTAAATAAATGTGTTTTTTTAACTTTAATATGTTCTCACTACTGAGGTGAAAAGTTGTATGTGTCACACGAGAGGAAAGTTTTTTACATCTCGTGTTCTTGAGATCCCTCGCTAAGCTCAAGATTCAAACTTAGAATCACTCGCTTCGCTCGTTATTCAATTATAGAATCTTTCGCTTACTCGGGACTCAAAATCAACACTCGCAAGAAAAAACAACTTTCCTCTCTTGTTGCACAAATAACTATTTCACCTCAGCAGTTCGAACAAGCCTACTTTCCTCACTCCCTGGAGTGACGAAAGTGCGACTTTCATCACTCCAGGGAGTGACGAAAGTTGCTACTTTCCTCACACCAGGGAGTGAAATTTTGTTTCTAGAAGCTTTTCGTCATAATGATGATGCCTTTCATTCAGAATTGTAAATAAATGTGTTTTTTTAACTTTAATATGTTCTCACTACTGAGGTGAAAAGTTGTATGTGTCACACGAGAGGAAAGTTTTTTACATCTCGTGTTCTTGAGATCCCTCGCTAAGCTCAAGATTCAAACTTAGAATCACTCGCTTCGCTCGTTATTCAATTATAGAATCTTTCGCTTACTCGGGACTCAAAATCAACACTCGCAAGAAATAACAACTTTCCTCTCTTGTTGCACAAAAAACTATTTCACCTCAGCAGTTCGAACAAGCCTACTTTCCTCACTCCCTGGAGTGACGAAAGTGCGACTTTCATCACTCCAGGGAGTGAGGAAAATTGTGACTTTCGTCACTCCAGGGAGTGAAATTTTGTTTCTAGAAGCTTTTTGTCATAATGATGAGGCCTTTCGTTCAGAATTGTAAATAAATGTGTTTTTTTAACTTTAATATGTTCTCACTACTGAGGTGAAAAATTGTATGTGTCACACGAGAGGAAAGTTTTTTACATCTCGTGTTCTTGAGATCCCTCGCTAAGCTCAAGATTCAAACTTAGAATCACTCGCTTTGCTCGTGATTCAATTATGGAATCTTTCGCTTACTCGGGACTCAAAATCAACACTCGCAAGAAAAAACAACTTTCCTCTCTTGTTGCACAAATAACTATTTCACCTCAGCAGTTCGAACAAGCCTACTTTCCTCACTCCAGGGAGTGAAATTTTGTTTCTAGAAGCTTTTCGTCATAATGATGATGCCTTTCATTCAGAATTGTAAATAAATATGTTTTTTTTTAACTTTAATATGTTCTCACTACTGAGGTGAAAAGTTGTATGTGTCACACGAGAGGAAAGTTTTTTACATCTCGTGTTCTTGAGATCCCTCGCTAAGCTCAAGATTCAAACTTAGAATCACTCGCTTCGCTCGTTATTCAATTATAGAATCTTTCGCTTACTCGGGACTTAAAATCAACACTCGCAAGAAAAAACAACTTTCCTCTCTTGTTGCACAAAAAACTATTTCACCTCAGCAGTTCGAACAAGCCTACTTTCCTCACTCCCTGGAGTGACGAAAGTGCGACTTTCATCACTCCAGGGAGTGAGGAAAGTTGTGACTTTCGTCACTCCAGGGAGTAATATTTTGTTTCTAGAAGCTTTTTGTCATAATGATGATGCCTTTCGTTCAGAATTGTAAATAAATGTGTTTTTTTAACTTTAATATGTTCTCACTACTGAGGTGAAAAGTTGTATGTGTCACACGAGAGGAAAGTTTTTTACATCTCGTGTTCTTGAGATCCCTCGCTAAGCTCAAGATTCAAACTAAGAATCACTCGCTTCGCTCGTGATTCAATTATAGAGTCTTTCGCTTACTCGGGACTCAAAATCAACACTCGCAAGAAAAAACAACTTTCCTCTCTTGTTGCACAAATAACTATTTCACCTCAGCAGTTCGAACAAGCCTACTTTCCTCACTCCCTGGAGTGACGAAAGTGCGACTTTCATCACTCCAGGGAGTGAGGAAAGTTGTGACTTTCGTCACTCCAGGGAGTAATATTTTGTTTCTAGAAGCTTTTCGTCATAATGATGATGCCTTTCGTTCAGAATTGTAAATAAATGTGTTTTTTTAACTTTAATATGTTCTCACTACTGAGGTGAAAAATTGTATGTGTCACACGAGAGGAAAGTTTTTTACATCTCGTGTTCTTGAGATCCCTCGCTAAGCTCAAGATTCAAACTTAGAATCACTCGCTTTGCTCGTGATTCAATTATGGAATCTTTCGCTTACTCGGGACTCAAAATCAACACTCGCAAGAAAAAACAACTTTCCTCTCTTGTTGCACAAATAACTATTTCACCTCAGCAGTTCGAACAAGCCTACTTTCCTCACTCCAGGGAGTGAAATTTTGTTTCTAGAAGCTTTTCGTCATAATGATGATGCCTTTCATTCAGAATTGTAAATAAATGTGTTTTTTTAACTTTAATATGTTCTCACTACTAAGGTGAAAAGTTGTATGTGTCACACGAGAGGAAAGTTTTTTACATCTCGTGTTCTTGAGATCCCTCGCTAAGCTCAAGATTCAAACTTAGAATCACTCGCTTCGCTCGTTATTCAATTATAGTATCTTTCGCTTACTCGGGACTCAAAATCAACACTCGCAAGAAAAAGCAACTTTCCTCTCTTGTTGCACAAAAAACTATTTCACCTCAGCAGTTCGAACAAGCCTACTTTCCTCACTCCAGGGAGTGAAATTTTGTTTCTAGAAGCTTTTCGTCATAATGATGATGCCTTTCATTCAGAATTGTAAATAAATGTGTTTTTTTAACTTTAATATGTTCTCACTACTAAGGTGAAAAGTTGTATGTGTCACACGAGAGGAAAGTTTTTTACATCTCGTGTTCTTGAGATCCCTCGCTAAGCTCAAGATTCAAACTTAGAATCACTCGCTTCGCTCGTTATTCAATTATAGTATCTTTCGCTTACTCGGGACTCAAAATCAACACTCGCAAGAAAAAACAACTTTCCTCTCTTGTTGCACAAAAAACTATTTCACCTCAGCAGTTCGAACAAGCCTACTTTCCTCACTCCAGGGAGTGAAATTTTGTTTCTAGAAGCTTTTCGTCATAATGATGATGCCTTTCATTCAGAATTGTAAATAAATATGTTTTTTTTTTCTTTAATATGTTCTCACTACTGAGGTGAAAAGTTGTATGTGTCACACGAGAGGAAAGTTTTTTACATCTCGTGTTCTTGAGATCCCTCGCTAAGCTCAAGATTCAAACTTAGAATCACTCGCTTCGCTCGTTATTCAATTATAGAATCTTTCGCTTACTCGGGACTTAAAATCAACACTCGCAAGAAAAAACAACTTTCCTCTCTTGTTGCACAAAAAACTATTTCACCTCAGCAGTTCGAACAAGCCTACTTTCCTCACTCCCTGGAGTGACGAAAGTGCGACTTTCATCACTCCAGGGAGTGAGGAAAGTTGTGACTTTCGTCACTCCAGGGAGTAATATTTTGTTTCTAGAAGCTTTTTGTCATAATGATGATGCCTTTCGTTCAGAATTGTAAATAAATGTGTTTTTTTAACTTTAATATGTTCTCACTACTGAGGTGAAAAGTTGTATGTGTCACACGAGAGGAAAGTTTTTTACATCTCGTGTTCTTGAGATCCCTCGCTAAGCTCAAGATTCAAACTAAGAATCACTCGCTTCGCTCGTGATTCAATTATAGAGTCTTTCGCTTACTCGGGACTCAAAATCAACACTCGCAAGAAAAAACAACTTTCCTCTCTTGTTGCACAAATAACTATTTCACCTCAGCAGTTCGAACAAGCCTACTTTCCTCACTCCCTGGAGTGACGAAAGTGCGACTTTCATCACTCCAGGGAGTGAGGAAAGTTGTGACTTTCGTCACTCCAGGGAGTAATATTTTGTTTCTAGAAGCTTTTCGTCATAATGATGATGCCTTTCGTTCAGAATTGTAAATAAATGTGTTTTTTTAACTTTAATATGTTCTCACTACTGAGGTGAAAAATTGTATGTGTCACACGAGAGGAAAGTTTTTTACATCTCGTGTTCTTGAGATCCCTCGCTAAGCTCAAGATTCAAACTTAGAATCACTCGCTTTGCTCGTGATTCAATTATGGAATCTTTCGCTTACTCGGGACTCAAAATCAATACTCGCAAGAAAAAACAACTTTCCTCTCTTGTTGCACAAATAACTATTTCACCTCAGCAGTTCGAACAAGCCTACTTTCCTCACTCCAGGGAGTGAAATTTTGTTTCTAGAAGCTTTTCGTCATAATGATGATGCCTTTCATTCAGAATTGTAAATAAATGTGTTTTTTTAACTTTAATATGTTCTCACTACTGAGGTGAAAAGTTGTATGTGTCACACGAGAGGAAAGTTTTTTACATCTCGTGTTCTTGAGATCCCTCGCTAAGCTCAAGATTCAAACTTAGAATCACTCGCTTCGCTCGTTATTCAATTGTAGAATCTTTCGCTTACTCGGGACTTAAAATCAACACTCGCAAGAAAAAACAACTTTCCTCTCTTGTTGCACAAAAAACTATTTCACCTCAGCAGTTCGAACAAGCCTACTTTCCTCACTCCCTGGAGTGACGAAAGTGCGACTTTCATCACTCCAGGGAGTGAGGAAAGTTGTGACTTTCGTCACTCCAGGGAGTCATATTTTGTTTCTAGAAGCTTTTTGTCATAATGATGATGCCTTTCGTTCAGAATTGTAAATAAATGTGTTTTTTTAACTTTAATATGTTCTCACTACTGAGGTGAAAAGTTGTATGTGTCACACGAGAGGAAAGTTTTTTACATCTCGTGTTCTTGAGATCCCTCGCTAAGCTCAAGATTCAAACTAAGAATCACTCGCTTCGCTCGTGATTCAATTATAGAGTCTTTCGCTTACTCGGGACTCAAAATCAACACTCGCAAGAAAAAACAACTTTCCTCTCTTGTTGCACAAATAACTATTTCACCTCAGCAGTTCGAACAAGCCTACTTTCCTCACTCCCTGGAGTGACGAATGTGCGACTTTCATCACTCCAGGGAGTGAGGAAAGTTGTGACTTTCGTCACTCCAGGGAGTAATATTTTGTTTCTAGAAGCTTTTCGTCATAATGATGATGCCTTTCGTTCAGAATTGTAAATAAATGTGTTTTTTTAACTTTAATATGTTCTCACTACTGAGGTGAAAAATTGTATGTGTCACACGAGAGGAAAGTTTTTTACATCTCGTGTTCTTGAGATCCCTCGCTAAGCTCAAGATTCAAACTTAGAATCACTCGCTTTGCTCGTGATTCAATTATGGAATCTTTCGCTTACTCGGGACTCAAAATCAACACTCGCAAGAAAAAACAACTTTCCTCTCTTGTTGCACAAATAACTATTTCACCTCAGCAGTTCGAACAAGCCTACTTTCCTCACTCCAGGGAGTGAAATTTTGTTTCTAGAAGCTTTTCGTCATAATGATGATGCCTTTCATTCAGAATTGTAAATAAATGTGTTTTTTTAACTTTAATATGTTCTCACTACTGAGGTGAAAAGTTGTATGTGTCACACGAGAGGAAAGTTTTTTACATCTCGTGTTCTTGAGATCCCTCGCTAAGCTCAAGATTCAAACTTAGAATCACTCGCTTCGCTCGTTATTCAATTATAGTATCTTTCGCTTACTCGGGACTCAAAATCAACACTCGCAAGAAAAAACAACTTTCCTCTCTTGTTGCACAAAAAACTATTTCACCTCAGCAGTTCGAACAAGCCTACTTTCCTCACTCCCTGGAGTGACGAAAGTGCGACTTTCATCACTCCAGGGAGTGAGGAAAGTTGTGACTTTCGTCACTCCAGGGAGTAATATTTTGTTTCTAGAAGCTTTTTGTCATAATGATGATGCCTTTCGTTCAGAATTGTAAATAAATGTGTTTTTTAAAGTGAAACTTTTATTCCATCGCCTCGAATTTTAATGTCTGTCTTCTGCTAGCCTATTATGGTCGGGGTTTTATCGCCTATCACCATAGCTGTCACGTTCTAACAATGTAAGTGTGAAAGTGACGCATAGCGCGATAAGTCATAAAATGGCAACCATGGTTGGCCCTGGCGCGACATGCGTTACATGTAACGCTGATTCTCGTTTATAGTAAGGTGAGGCTCTTATTTCATAAGCAATAAGGTTCATGTCATGTTGTCAGTCAACCGCGGCGGTATACAAATCTATATTTCGCATCCTAGTGTCACTGCAGTCATGGCACTGTGGTATGGCATGAGACTTACGATCGAATGGGCGAGGGTTCTAACCCCGTGGGACGAATTATTTTTTTCTAAATTTTAGAAACATTTTTCGATTATATTTAATGAATTACATTTGGCAAGTCATTTCAGCTCTGATCTTTAAACAATAGTTACGTGCGGCGTGCTGTGAATAATGCACCCGCCATAAATGCAAATAAGTGAAATAAGTCAAATGCAAAAGCGAAATGTGAAATGCAAACACAGTAGTAGAATAATTATGGACATATTTATTTGTTTTGTTTTGTGAGTGAAACACATCGAAGAGGTAAGTGCTAGTGGCTTAGCAACTACACGTTTAAATTGTTATATTACTTATATTAAAACGAAAGATGTGCGGATAGAAATAAGATTCAAATTTGTTCAATTAGTTCTGTTTGCATCATATTAACTATAACGCCCTCTAGTGACGTCATTAAGAATTACCTGGAAACGTCTTCAACCCTAAAGCCAACAAACAGCCAGGCTTGAGTTAATGAATACAAATTCAGTATAGATGGCTCTATTAATCTATACATATAATAAACGCGTAAGGAGAAAATAAATGTACATTGAAGATATTTGAGAAAATCTAATTTAGGGGGTCTTAGAAACGTTGACTGAATACATTTTGATGATTTTTGGAATTCTTGTCTGTCTGTCTGTGAGTTTGTTCGCGATGCACGCAAAAACTACTGAACAGAATTACATGAAATTTTGTACTATAACAGTTTATACCCCAAGCATCCCCAAGCATCCCCAAGGTAACATATAGGGTAGTTTTTATCCCGCTAATTCAAAAACATTTTTTTCCAATTCAATTAAGTCTGCTTGGAAAGAGAAGTGTCGTAGTTTATATGGGTGCTCATACATTATAAGACACTTCTCTTTTCGAACGAGTCAATTTCATTGTGAAAGTTGAAAGTAACCGGAAATATAATTGTCATCGACTAAAGGTTGATGCACGGTGTTCCGGACCGTCTCCGACACGACAATTCCGAGACTTTATTTTGTATAGAAAAGCGTCACGTCCTCCTCCTCGGAGGTCACCTGTATACAAAGTGAAGTGTCGGAAGTATCGTGTCGGAGACGGTCCGGAACACCGTGCATCATCCTTAATATGTACCTTCAATTTGCGGGATATTTTATTCTATAAATTAAATTATCTACCTGGTTCATTCAAGCCCTGGGCAGCGGAGGCTTAGGCCACTTTTTCTTTTGTATATGACATTTATATAAGGTTATAATTTGATTGTAGTGTGTTAACATAAAATAATTTTAAATAAAAAAAGAACCGACTTCACTTAGGATCCGCTTTTATAAGCCCGAGTTGCTGTAATAAATACTGAAATCACTATAGGTGTGTCTATAATAGTTGAAGAGTTCCCTCGATTTCTCCAGGATCCCATCATCAGATCCGGACTTGGTGACAATGGTTCTAACTTTGAAGTGTTTTAAACAAAAAAATAATTTTCCAAATCAGTCCAGTCGTCTTCGAATAATCGGTGAACACAACATAAAAAAAACCGGCCAAGTGCGAGTCGGACTCGCGCATGAAGGGTTCCGTACCATTATCTATAAAATCCGGCCGTAGCGTATCGAATAAATTAATATCGCAAGGTCGTATCTGCCTAAGTATTACGTAGTTTTTTGGAGATAACTCAAAAACGCCTAAACCGACAATGTTCAAAATAATTTTCGTTGAAAGAATATTTAAAGGTGTACCTTCTTGAATTTTTCCATAATTTTTGGACTTTCGGAGTCATTATTTCTGAATATATCCACTTAATCATTTTTTTTAAACCTTAAGATTATTTTTAAAGACCTAAAATGATCATTTTCAGAAATCCCACAACATAGCAGTAGCAAGCAACACAGTAGCAGCACACACAATACACTTTATGTAAAAATTTGATAATGATACATCTTATAGTTTCCGAGTAAAATGGCTGTGACATACGGGCGGTCAGACAGACATACATGACGAATCTATAAGGGTTCCGTTTCTTGCCATTTGGCTACGGAACCCTACATATAGCAAAAAAAAACAAGCAAAGATCCCGACAAATTGAGAACCTCCTCTTTCTAAATCTGGACTGGAAGTCGGTTGATAAACAATTTATTCTTCATACTTGACCGTTGAGTTTTGTCCGGTTCCGTCCATGCTGCTCAAGCAATTCTCGCTACGATGTTCCGTGCCTGAGCCCTGTGCGGTACAGTCAGCAGCAAAAGTAGCTACGCAGGTAGGGTGTTCAAAATGAGCTGGACACGACTTTATTGTTAAGAGAATAAGAGCGTGTGTAGGTCATTTTGAACACCCTACCAGGTTAGCTACTTCTGCTGCTGACTGTACTTGCTGGCATTTGGCCTTCGCATACATTGCTAAGACACTTAAGAATTTAGTTTTGTCCGGGGATTTAGTATGAAAGGGATCATGCTGCTGCTGAACCAGCTCTCGCGGCGACGTTCCGTGGCTGGGCCCTATACGGTACTTGGCATTTATTGTTGTATCGTTAGCAAACGTTCTGCATTAAACAAAAAAAAAATTGGCGTTCCCATACATTTTGACCATTGAGTTTATACCCGGCCCTGTCATTCTGCCGATGAAGAAATTCTCGCTGTGACGTTCCGGGCCTGGGTTCTGTGTGGTCTTCGGTCTTTGGTCTTTGCATATATAGCCGCTCCCTTGGGCCTTTTGCCCTCGGGTTCGCTAAGAAACTTGACTATTGAGTTTATGCTAGGCCCTATCATGCTGCTGCTGAAGAAATTCTAGCTTTAATGTAGCCTTCGCATACATTGCCATTCATGCACGGGCCTTCGGCCCTCGGGCTTGCTAAGACACTTGACCATTGAGTTTTATCTGATCCCTTTCAGGCTGCCTTATTCTGTGCCTAGGCGCTACGCGATACTTGGCATTTCGCCTTCACATACAATGCCGCTCACCCTTGGATTCGCGAAGATACTTGACCGTTGAGTTTTGTCCGGTGCCTTTCATGCTATTACCGAAGCAATTCACGCTGCGACGTTCCGTGCCTGGGCACTTTGCGGTACTTGGCATTTGGCCTTCCCATACATTACCGTTCACCCTCGGGCCTTCGGCTCTCGCGATCGCAAAGGAACTTGACTATTGAGTTTATACCCGGTCCTGTCATTCTGCTGCTGAAGAAATTCTCGCTGCGAAGTTCCGGGCCTGAGCTCTATGTAGCCTTTAACCTTCTCATACATTTCCGCTTCCTCGGGACTTAGGCCCTCGGATTCGTGAAGACACATAACCGTTGAATATTGTCCGGGTGCTTTCAGGCTACTCTACGCTCACCCTCGGGTCTTCGGCCCTAGCGTTCGCGAAGGCACATGTCCATTGAGTTTATACCCGTCTCTGTCATTTTGATGCTGAAAAAAAACCCGCTACGACGTTCCGTACATGGACACTAGAATGCGGTGCTTGGCATTTGCCCTTCTCATACATACCCCTTACATATGTACGTAATTAGTGACAAATGTACTATTTAACGTGTAGAATGCGTAAGTTTTAGAGTATTGATCTGAAAATAGTCAATATAAATACCAAACCGCCTAAACACACGTGGGCGAAGCCGCGGGCACAGCTAGTACTTTATAATATGCTAACATAGTAAAGTTTCACTTGCATCGTGGTTTCATAAAACCACACAATGTTTTTTTAACTTTAATATGTTCTCACTACTGAGGTGAAAAGTTGTATGTGTCACACGAGAGGAAAGTTTTTTACATCTCGTGTTCTTGAGATCCCTCGCTAAGCTCAAGATTCAAACTAAGAATCACTCGCTTCGCTCGTGATTCAATTATAGAATCTTTCGCTTACTCGGGACTCAAAATCAACACTCGCAAGAAAAAACAACTTTCCTCTCTTGTTGCACAAATAACTATTTCACCTCAGCAGTTCGAACAAGCCTACTTTCCTCACTCCAGGGAGTGAAATTTTGTTTCTAGAAGCTTTTCGTCATAATGATGATGCCTTTCATTCAGAATTGTAAATAAATGTGTTTTTTTTAACTTTAATATGTTCTCACTACTGAGGTGAAAAGTTGTATGTGTCACACGAGAGGAAAGTTTTTTACATCTCGTGTTCTTGAGATCCCTCGCTAAGCTCAAGATTCAAACTTAGAATCACTCGCTTCGCTCGTGATTCAATTATAGCATCTTTCGCTTACTCGGGACTCAAAATCAACACTCGCAAGAAAAAACAACTTTCCTCTCTTGTTGCACTAACTTCCAGCACTCTAAACAACACAAAAATTAGAACAGCTAAACTGTTTGGAAAGTTATTTACTTATTTAATATCACCGATACGAAACCGAAAAGAAATCGGTATAAATCTATGCAAACACGAATGGCGACTGACTGACCGGACTGACGTGAAGTTCCGCCCGCCGCGCGGCCCGCGCGCCGCTCACTTCACAGCGCGCGGTGTAATAATAACTGTGCGTTCTGAAATGATACTTAAGCGTAGGAAGCTAAGATCGATATCAGATTGCACTTATGTGCAATATGTAATTGTTTATAACAATTAACGATAATTTTAATGTGATATTCATTATTTATGGTTTTATATATACTTTAAAAAAAGTCTGCGTTCACATTATTACTGATATCAATTTGCTGGAAAAGTTATTTGACGTATTGTAAAATTCTCATTTCCATATAAATATTGTTTTTGATTCGATATGGTAATTATTTGTTTGATTTTTAGTTTTATATTAACGTCACTCTCAGCGCCATAGAACAAACGAATTTTCTGCTGTGGCAGGCCAAGTGGGTCATCAGCCGCCCACCTAAATTTGAGCTCAGAGGGCCACCAAGATTTTTAAAAGCTTTACCTGCAGGCCAAGTGGGCTGCCGGCAGACCACATAAATTCGAGTCTAGCAGAGTATGTTACATTTTTGATACCTTTACCAGCAGGCCGCGTGGGTTGCAGGCAGACCAATACCAGATAACCATATCCATGTCAAATTTTCTCTTGAGATAAAATCAATGGTAAAACCCAGCAGGCCGAAATTTCGCACAATCAATTTTTGAAGCCGGGGCTTCAAAATTTTGTTAGTCCTTCGGACGCGAGAATAACAGTACGTTCCAGAGATAGATGGTGGTCCCCCCTCCCCCAAAAGGTGACTTGAAACTGACTTTATAACACAGGTTCTAAAAAGGCGCTTAATTAAAATCTCATTAAAATAAAATTTATTACACTGATTGACTACGGAACCCTAAAAATGTATTTAGTCAAAGTGTCCTACAACGGACACACAGTGTCCGCGTATTTAGATATTCGTGCCTTCGCATGAACCACATATGAGATAACACCGTTGTAACTCAGCCCTAAATTAGGATGAATTCAGTTGATTAGGGCCCCTAATCAACTGAATTCATCGATCGACTAGTAGCGCCATCTATCGCGCCACTCAGGTACTAATGTCGCCCGGTGCTAGCGCCAGGCTGATTTCTCCTCAGTAAGCTTTTGTAACTCAGCCGAGCAACACGTGCACTATCAAGTTTAAAAAATATCGAAAAGTAAATTGCAAATGCAAATTGTGTAACGATTTTTGCTATTTCAGATATAGTGATATTGCACAATATTTTGTGCAAATTGCTTAAAAGATGGAAAAGCAAATAGTATAATGATTGTTGCTACTTCAGATATTGTGAAATTCCGCTCGGTGCCCGTGGTCAAAACACATGCGTCGTTCCGTGAGACGACATGCGTCGTTCCGTGAGACGACATGCGTCGCCCTGTGAGATGACAGGCGTTGTCCCGTGAGACGAGGTGCGTCATCCCGTGAGACGACATGCGACGTCCTGTGAGATGACATGCCTCATACCGTGACGCGACTTGCGTCGTACCGTGAGACGACAGAAGTCGTCCCTTGAGACGACAGGCGTCGTCCCGTGAGACGACATGCGTTGTCCTGTGAGACAACATGCGTCATACCGTGAGACGACATGCGTCGTTCCCGTGAGACGACATGCGTCATTTTGGAAGATGACATTGCGTCATTCCGTGACACGACATGCCTGTGAGCCGACCTGCGTCGTCCTGTGAGACGACAAGCGTCGTCCTGTGAGACGACATTCGTCGTCCTGTGAGACGACATGCGTCATCCTGTAAGATGACAAGCGACGTCCTGTGAGACAAAATTGCGTCGACCCATGAGGCAAAATGCGTTGGCCCATGTGACGATTTTGCGTCACCTGTTGAGACGATATGCGTCGTCTTGAGAGACGATATTGCGTCGTCCTGTGAGATGACATTACGTCGACTGTTAAGACGACAAGCGTCGTCCTAAGACTCCTGAGAGACGACATGCATCGTGCATCATCCCGTCTTGTGTGTCATCGTGGAATCGTACAAAGTCGTCATATAGGAAGACTATACTTCCGGGAAACGGTATTGCGTCCTGCATCATGATATGGCGCCCTTCCTTGAGACGCTATGTAATGTTCATGCATCATCTTGTAGCGGTCGCTCCACAGATTATGTACATCTATCTATATGGATACCGTTAGAAAACTGACTTAATGTCTGATTTATCCCATGAACAAACGACGCCAACGATTGCATAGTCGAAATCATTTTAACATTGGCATGGTTACGATTGAACGACATAATGTCGATTTATTAAACGATGTTCAAATGTCGTTTCTCGTATGTCAGACACGAAAATAGTATAAGCTCATTCTTTCAATCACTAATAAAGCATGGTTCATGGGTAAAACAACTGTCTGGTACATTTTTTTAAGAAGAATGGAAGACACGCGGCCTCGAGTAGACTCTAGAGGCAAAGGCGCAAACTTATAAAGCAGTCAAACTATGTATGTGAAATGACATATTGAATATTAAAAAACAAAAAACGGAAAGAAATAAAATAAATCTTATTACAATTTCAGGCTTGGAATTAAATCTACTATTGATAAAAAATGTGATATCGGCCAGTTCCAAAAACTTAAGGAACCCAATTATATTATGGAGCTACGCTCGTAGCGCTACATCGTAGCTGATATACATAATTTTCTTTTGGCCCATTTTATAAGCTACAATTTACAAGCGAAAATTACGCTGTGTTACAAAGAGCTCCGCTTGTAAATGGAAACTTGTAGCTTTATAAAATAGGCCTCTGGTATGGAAAAACAATACTTCGTAGAATCGTTAACGGCAAAGCATTGTAATTAGCACTGATTGTATCTATTCACTGATCTAGTGCTCATAACGGAATGCCACCAAACGAATGAAAGCTAAAACCAACTGACAGCTAGTGGCGCCATCACTGGCTACTAACCAATAGAAATTTATTGACCAATGACAATCATACAACGATCGTTATCGATCTTATTTTAGAGAAATGTCAACGGAGACGCATTTAATCAAATCAGAATAGTGTTGCAATTGTAATAATTAATATTTTCTTTAATAAAACATTATATCATTTATATAACAGTTGAAAATTACGAAAATAAACCTTAATAGCTAACATGAATAATTTAAAAAAAAGGAACCGACTTCACTTAGCCACTCCACCTTTCCAAAAGCTAATGCCGGAGCTACTGTAAAAAATACTCAAATTACTATAGATAGATAGGTGTGCCTAATTTGAAGAGTTCCATCGATTTCTCCAGGGTCCCATCATCAGATCCTGACCTGATGACAATGGGACCAACTGTCAAGTATACTGTTTTAAACAAAATAAAAAGAATGCTCCAAATCAGTTCCGCAGTTTTCGAATAATCGGTGAACATACATAAAACAAAAATAGCAAAAAAAAAGATTCCGACGAATTGAGGAACTTCTCCTTCGAAATCTTGAAGTTGGTTAAAAAGATTGTAAATTTATTTTTGTGGGGTCATTGCGGACCACGTGGCCTGGCGGTAAAGTTTATAAATTGCCCCGCCGGCCGCCCACATGGCCTGCCCGTAAAGTAACTTAAAACTGTTGAAAATTAATAGTGGCCTGCTGTATTGAAATTTTTGTGGGCCGCCGGCAGCCCATGTGGCCTGCACGGAAAGATACTAAAAACGATAGAGGCCTGCTGCATAAAAATATTTGTGGAGCGCCGGCGGCCCACGTGGCTTGCTGATAAAGTTGCAAAATATACGTGTGGCCAGCGGCGCTTGAAACTCTGTGGGCCGCCGGCGACCCACGTGGCGCTGAGAGTGTTAAAAAAATCTGTTTTTGTTATTAGCTTAGAATTATTTGAATGAAATATAAAATTATTATATTCGTTAAAATACTCTTATTTCCCACTAAATATGTAATTGGATTCGAATTGAGAACCAAATAATTGATTTTTACAAACATATTTTCGTTATAAAATTATTGATATCTGGGGTGCTGTTGAAAAAACACCTTTATTGGCCTGTATTTTTTTTACTATTTTCCGGAACTGGAAATAAGTGGATTCGAAAATATAGGTCCTTGAAATCGTTTCTAGAAGCTGTATAAAAAAATTTAGCCTGATCTCGAATTATTTACAAAAATATCGTAAACTTCCCAGAGTATTAGTTTTATCCAAAAACTGTTTTAAAAGACCCTTATTCTTTTTGAAAGACCTATCCAACTATACCCCACACAACTGGGTTGGAACGAAAAAAAATTCGCCACCCACTTCACGTGTACGGGAGGTACCCTAATAAAATATTTTTTTTAAATACAGTTGCTCAAAAAAGTGCTTTTCTTGTAGTGGTTTAGCGTGCGAAAAGTTTGATATCGCGCACTAGTGCTTTTTACTTTTCCAGCCAATCACAGCTAATGACAGTGACAGACAGCCGCACCGCACCGCGCGGAGCGTTCGGATACATGTACTAAAGTAACCTCAAAGTGAATAATTGACAATTTTATAATTTTTTCGCAACTGTATTAAAAAACGTCGTTCGATACTCGTGCGTAAATGTCATTCTTCACTCGTCCCCAGTCTTGCCACTCGCCTACGGCTCGTGGCAAGATATCTCGGTACTCGTGAAGTAATGACATACTTTGCGCACTAATATCGAAATCTACTATTCCAGTTTTTATTCTACCGTTTTGTCGGCTTAGTTAATGCACATATTCGTTTACACATTTTTAAAGCGAATGGTAATGATTTGAGTTAATATATTGATTTTTTTATAATAACAATTTAGCATGCAAACAGTTACGGTCTACTTCTTCTTCCTCCTAGCGTTTGTCCCGGCTTGGGATCCGCTTGATAACCTAATCCCATGAATTGGCGTAGACACTAGTTTTTCCGAAAGCGACTGCCATCTGACCTTCCAACCCAGAGGGGAAACTAGGCCTTTTTGGGCTTAGGTCCGGTTTCCTTACGATGTTTTCCTTCACCGAAAATTATGTAATCAATATTGCCTAATATATAATAATAAATAAAAACAAAAACTAAATGAAAATAAAGTGAAGTACGATGTTAAAAATGGAACATCATAAAACTTTCTTATCATATTGTATTAATTATGGAAATATTATTATGTCATACATAATTAGTAAATAACAATTATTAATTTGTCAATATATAGGCATATAACAAGAAAAAATCGGTTGTAGTAAAATCGATTCGAACGATTCATTATTAATCGCTAAATTTAACAAACGTTACGTCTTAGCCTCATCAGTCATCTAATTACAGGATTAAACGAACTTACCTGAAGTGAAGTTTTATCCTGATTATATGAATAACTTGGTCCATGGTAGATTTGTAGTACCCTTAGTTCTGCCTAGAACGACGCGTATTTCATAGACTAAAAAAAAAATTCAAAAAATAAAATAAATAAATACCAAGAACAGAACAAAATTGTCAGTAAGTTTAGAGCTAAATAAAACAAGTCATAGGGGAAGAAGTTAACATGGTAGATTTGTAGATGTTAAGAGAAATCAACATCAAAAAACACTATCCTTTTTAATTTACCTCCATGAGAAACTTGTAAGTAAGGTCACTGCGGGCAAGACCGTCAACAAGGCAAGTCCGTCTACGAGCCATATCTCCCTTATTTGTTTGAGTATGCTGCTTAGTACGTGATCGGTAAAGCGCTAAATCGTTCTGGTTCTATATCTCTAGAGCAGATGTCGCTAGGATGAAAATTATGGACGAAACTAAAATTTCAATGTTTTTCGTGAGTTGCACTTGATTAGCGAGTGCATCGAGGCTCGGGTAAAAATAAGAAAAAAATAGAAATAATCAAAGAATTTGGTTATGGAATGTGTTACTAAGCTATTTGATAATCACTTTCCTTATTTATCGTGTTCAATGTACCTAAATATTATAATTAATGTAATTTGAGCTCTAGAAATATTTAATCTTAAAAATTGTACGAGTTGGAAAATCCGTCTATCACGGTTCAAGGCAAGTCCGTCATATGCTATTTCTGCATTTAATAAGCTTTTGTAAACTGTTTACGTAAAATATACTTCATTATATGAAACAATTAGACTTAAAATCATAAACAGGGCATATTTTGTACTTTTAAAAGGGTTTACGACCACTTTTCCTATACTTCGTTTTTTTGTAGATTAGAAATTCAGTAAACATAGAAACAGAAGTTGCCAACCTGTTCTAACTTGTTCTGTTTGAATGTTCAATTTAAACACACTGCAAGCACACCAACAAACGATTAGTTAACATGACGAAGAATTCACATTTGTAAATAAATAACGATAATTTGCAGATTATAATCCATAACAGCAATAAAAACACAATTTCGTTTCGCTTTGTGGTCAAATGAGCCCACAGAAACTTAGCCCGCGGGCTGAGTTGACCATTTCTTTTTTTTTCGTGGATGACTCGACCCACACTATTGATTATCACGTTAGAGACACATGACAATTGAAAAACTGACAGTGACACACGCATACGTTATAAATCGAAAACCATACGTTTCGAACCTCTTTTTCTCCAGGTTTTTTATTGTGCAACATTGACTAAAACATTAACAATGATAAGAATAAATTATTTCGTAATAATGACTACTATTACAATACTGTAAAATAATTAATATTATTCAATTTAACATTTACAAATACCTACGCATGGCTTTATTATAAATACAAATATATTTAAATATTTTTTATTGGCCGCATTGGAACTTTGACACTTGTGACATGTATCATGCCGTATCGTGCCTTATAAAGAACCCTGTACATGCGCCTTTCAACTTTTTTCTAATCTAAAAAAAACGAGGTATAGACATATGCCGGTCTTCCCTTAAAAAAAAGGTAATGTCGATACATTTGAATTGCAACCTTATATCACTGAACTGAAAATACAGTTTTCAGTGATATAAAGTAAAGATATCAACAAGGTCAATGACGTGCGAGTTGGATTTCAAATAACGCGGGAATGGGTACTAGACGGACTTACCTTAAACTGCACGGGAAGACCGTCTACTCGCCGAGTTTAAAAAAAAACATCTTTTTTTATCGATGGTTTGCTTATTTTGCCAATTTGTTTTAAGGACATTATAAAATATAAAATTTGCCATCTGTTCCGCCTAGGTCATTTATCCTAGATTGAACAACAACCTTGTGTCATCCGATCAAACTTAACTTTAAATAAAGTATGCCGGTCTTGCCCGCAGTGACCTTATGTAAAGTTTAGCCCATAGTCACAGATTTGTAACAGTTGTGACCCGTATTATTGGCAAACAGTTAATGGCTTTCATCTTCAAAAAAGAATATAAGTTAATAATATTCACATTGGAAATAGACGATTCAAAAGCGGGCTTATGATTGACTAAAATTGACAATAGACTGATTTTTGTATTATAAATAAGATAATAAATATTTGATATATCATTCCTATAATAATATGGCTTCTTTAGGCTCTAGGCACCTTCCTAAATCAGACTTATGTTGTTTGATAGGCCAAGTAGATAATGAGTAGGTTATATGTTTAGTATAGTATTATAGTAGGTACTTAATCAGGCAATTAGCATGATGTGCATAAATCCTAATCTGTGTGCACAAGCTAAGAGAAGGTAGAAGAGTTCTGGAATAATTGATTTACCTATATCCTATATCATTAGTAAGTTACGTCTAGGGTTGCGACCTTTTTTTTTACGGAAAAATTGTATTTTTGCCAAGATGTTCAAAAAATATAGTATTTATGGGAAATTCACACGAAAAAAATAGTACACCTTTATTTTACAATATAATCTGATTAATTTATTTTTCCAAGCATATTTGGCGCTTAAATTGGCTTACGCCATCAATATTTGACTATCTTACAAACTTTTATTTTGTTTCACCTGTCCCGTTGCCTGTAATCAAATCTTGCAAGCTAAATTTGATCCACTTCCCGGTTTTCGATTAAGCTGAAATTTTGCACGCATATTTATATTGTATATAGCGTGAAAATTAAATATTATGATATCATAGAGGTGATCTGATGATGGAGCTGAAAGGTAGCCCTAGGAACTCCTCAACTACTCAACAACTACGTCGTGTTTGGGCTTGTTGCATTCGTCTTGGTGTCAATATAAATCATGTTTTTACTAAGTAGAATAATTGTTATTATAATTTTATAGAAACGGGGACCCAAAATTCTTCGTTGATGGTAAAAAATGGAAAATGTGGGAGGAATTGGTAAGTTTAGTAAACTCCATCCCCCACGGACACTACGGCTCCATATCAAAATGGAAAATGGTATGTATGTGGAGTACACGAACGCCTTTTTAACCTATAATAAATTTAAATAAAAAACTTTTAAAAACAAGCGTTTATTTGAATGCTCTAATAATTTTAAACAAAAAAGAACCGACTTCACTTAGGATCCGTGTAAGGGTGGATGTCTCTCATAAAAACGCTTCAGAAGTTGGTACCTGATTACAGTACGCGAAGCTCCAGTGTCCAAGGTTAACTGACACTCGGTCCCATTGACTTCCCCGTCGATGACTAAGGTATTCCCGTCTTGAGTCTGAGTGATCATGACATTTGGGGCCTTTCTTACATTACCAGCCAGCACTCGCCCCGTGGTCCTGGCACTTACTCGTTTCCCTGCCCATTCTTCTGCGGCAGTGTCCGTCATTACATCCGCTGCTCCCGGTTCACTGCGCCGAATCTGCTCATCACTCCGTGAGTTTCTTTTAGGACATGAAAATCGCATATGCCCTATTTCCCCACATGCATAACAAGTGGGTCCGCTTCTGGGTTTTACTTTATCCGTCACCGCTTGAACGCGGTAGGACCGAGGATCTCCGCGGACTGCCTCAACTTCCAACGCGTGGGCTAGAGCATCCTTTAGGGTCTTGTTGTGACCCAGGCTGACAGTTGCCTTGATCTTTGTCGATGGTGCGATTGTGCTCGCGTCTGGACTCTCGCTGTATCTCCTCCGGACTCCTCCTGTTCCTTTCTTGGTGTTAAAGGCATCTCTCTATCCCACTTCTGACACCAAAATGTTACGAGCCGTAGGGTTCGTTAGATAGAAAACAGCCGTTAGGTAACGTTAAAGCAATTTATTAATCAAAGAGGAATCACTTAGGAACACATTGACTTAAACAATAAACACTAAGTAATCGACTAAAACACTACAATAAACACTAAGTAATCGACTAAAACACTATTCGCTTTTAAACAACTTGGGTTCTCTCGCTAGTCAGACTTAATCACTTTTTTTATTCTCTCCGATGTTTATCGCTCTGTATCACAATGGAAACTGACTGCTTCCGCTACCGGTCTCCTTTTATATACGTGCGATAGTTTTTCCAGAACATTCACAGTAGGTACCTACTACCTATACGGTTGGTAAACAGCAGGTACCGAGATTATTACTGGGCCGTACTCGAACATGGTTCTCTCTGTCTAACGCGCGTATAGCGATTATCGATGCTTCTCACACATTTCTCGATTGTTCCAGAGACATGATCGGTTAGTGTCATCGCCTTCGCGCGTGTAGGCCGTCCCTTTCACTTCCGCCTGCAATATTCCGGGAACACGTTCGAGTCTGTTCGGTTATAATCGTACCTCTCGCTTCCTCGTTCACCTTCTGGAATGTTCCGGAGTTTAAGCCTGAAACGGTCTGAAAACGGGTTTTCAGGAAGTAGTGCCATATGAGTGTTAGTGGCCTGAAACAGCCTGAAAGCATGTTTTAGGGGCCTGAAAACGGTGGTAACTGGGAGTAATTTCCGATTCTCTGATATGTGTTAGGCCTTCCCCTGAAACGGCCTGAAAACGTGTTTCAGCTGCCTGAAAACGGTGGTAACTGGGAGTAATTTCCGATTCTCTGATATGTGTTAGGCCTTCCCCTGAAACGGCCTGAAAACGTGTTTCAGCTGCCTGAAAACGGTGGTAACTGGGAGTAATTTCCGATTCTCTGATATGAGTTAGGCCTTCCCCTGAAACGGCCTGAAAACGTGTTTCAGCTGCCTGAAAACGGTGGTAACTGGGAGTAATCTCCGATTCTCTGATATGTGTTAGGCCTTCCCCTGAAACTGCCTGAAAACGTGTTTCAGCTGCCTGAAAACCCCTGTAACTCATTAAAAATAAAACAAAACGTTCCTTTCATGTCGTCTTTACCCTGTTTCCGTAACAGTATTAAATATTCTAACTCTTTTTTTAGTATTGGAGGGATTTGAAAAAAAGGGCTCAAACCCGAATTAATGCCTTAGCATTAAAAGGATTACATAATACAGAACTGTCCAGAATACATCAAAGGGTGCTGGCAGTAATAGTAAGTATTGTAAACTATTTCATTAATTAAATTAACAACTAATTAAAAATTAACAACAGAACGGTTGGGGGGGCGTCACCGAGTAAACAGTGTTTTTGACCGCTCCCATTTTGAAATTATATTTTACTGGTCTAAAGTGAATAGTTTGCTTTGAAACATATATCAAAATAATCGTAATGAAACAGTGATTGTGTTGTGATAAAGACAGTGGAAACAAAAGTTGTATTTGAGGACATATCACAAAAAAACCTTCAATAAAAGCGCGCGCGAATTCCATGTCCGTGTTGATCTAAAACGTTGTATGATCTATGAAACTGCGTGGCGCTTATACCGTTTTGGACGTAAAATACGCCGCTGCCATTTCTACGAATTATTCAGGTGACCTTAGCTGAACTTTAAGCTAAAAGTGCTATTTTTGTGAATAAGTATATTATTTTTGATTGCACATTTATTTAACTATGGCTGTTAAGTGTGCTCTATGCCAAAAGCAACCTACGAATAAAGAAATTTTAGTGTGTTGCAATTGCAAACTCACGTACGACATCGAATGCGTGAGCGTTACTTATGCACGATGGAGTCATATGAATCCGAAGCAAAGGACCAGCTGGAAGTGCACTGCATGCTGTGAACTAGCCCTACAGGCCGCAGAAAATGACAATGGTAGAGTAAGTACGCGTGCAAAGACCAGCGGATCTATGCACGACGCTCTTTCTTATCGTACACCTTCACCTAAAAAAAGTGAGGACTTCAGCAGTCTCGTTTGTGAAATACGGTTGTTCCGGTCAGAGTTCACAGCTTTGCGTCTAGAGCTATCCAACATGAACTCTAACATCGAAAAGCTCGCCGTTACGGTCAAGGCGCTCGACGATCGCATCGGCAACCTTGAACGGAGAGTTCAGATTTTAGAGGAGCGCCCCGACGAGCCAGCTAGTGAATGTAATGACGTAAAAAATTTAACGGACACTGTTGAAAGGCTGAAACTAGAACTTAACGACCGTGACCAGGAATTGTTGTCTACTGATATTGAAATTAGCGGCATTGCGGAGGTAAACAATGAGAACCCGGTACATTTAACGATTTTGGTGGCACAGAAACTAAACGTAGAGATAGAGCCGCGAGATATAGTAAATGCAGAGCGTGTCGGCTTGCGGCGCGTAGCGGGCGACAGCGACAACAGCGACGGTCGACCGCGAACCCTAGCGGTGCGGCTGGCCCGGCGCACGCTACGGGACGAGCTGCTGCATGCGGCGCGCCGCGCCCGCGGCGCAGACACGACCGGCTTTAACCTGCCCGGACCACCTCGCAAGTTCTATGTAAACGAACGGCTTACACGCGTCAACCGTCAACTGTTCTATCAAGCCCGCCATGAAGGACAACGCTCAAACTGGCGGTATATCTGGACCCGCGACGGCCGAATCTACGCCAGGCGCCAACCGAATACTCCGGCACACAGGATCCGGTTTGAATATGATCTAGGAAAGATTTTTGGCACGTCTGCCGTTTGATCTGGAAATTTATGTATAATACAGTGAAATACTGTAGTTTTAGTTTTACTAGTTTATCCTTTTCATGCTTTATATTTATAATGTCAATTGGAAAAAGCTATGTAACTAATGTCAACCATATTTACCACCCAAATGTTAAAGTCTTATTTTCTCCTACAGCTCTGTTAATATTGCTATGTAGACCTTTTTATTGTTTTTATTGTATTGAAAGACATATGCAGACACTTCAGAGCATCGTTTATATAGTACATTACACAACTAGGGTGGTAAAACAAAGAAAGGCCGAGATCGCAGAAGTTTGCGGCCCGAGCTGCAAGCGAGGGACGTAAATGTGCGATCGAGGGCTTTCTTTATTACCTCCCGTGTTATGTACATCATTTTATGGCTACACTTGGCCAGAAAGCGTCTTTTTCCGTACGCGCAGCGTGCGGAAAAAGCCACTTTATGGCCAGGTGTGGCATAAACATATTTTTCAAGCCAATTTTTAATACACAGTTAGTGTTTAAGGTCGAGTCGCGTACTAAAAAAGCTAACATTATTTTATATTATATATTCTGTATGGTTTTGTAAACAGTCATCATTTAACTGTAGTTAAAAAACATTTAATTAATTTAAAGTATATTCAACTATCAATTTCATTTATTGTGCAGTTCTTAAAGGATAAGAATCTAACTATTGGCTTACTGAACCCTGGCTCACTTGGAACACGTCACGAAGAATTTATTGTAGCGCTTGAACGACACTCTGTTGACATAATGGCAATATGTGAAACCTGGCTTCATACAGGACAGGAGGCCCGTGCGCTGGCTCCGCTCCGGCGGCCTACCGGCTACGGCACGTGCCGCCGCCGTAGTGATTGCAAAACCGGACACATTTTCTCAAATCCGGATTTTCGGATTTTGGTTCAACCGAAATCCGAACTTCGGATTCAATCCGGTTTTTAGGAAGGCATATCCAGTGCTAGAAAAAACCGGCCAAGTGCGAGTCGGACTCGCGCATGAAGGGTTCCGTACCATTATTTATAAAAACCAGCCGTAGCTACTATCGAATAAATTATTATCGCAAGGTCGTATCTGCCTAAGTACGTTGTTTTTTGGAGATAACTCAAAAACGCCTTAACCGATAATGCTCAAAATAATTTTCGTTGAAAGAATATTTAAAGGTGTATCTTTTTGAGTTCTTCCATAATTTGTGGACTTACGGTTCAAAAGTTACAGGGGGGGGGGCACAATTTTTTACACTTTCGGAGTCATTATTTCTGAATATATCAACTTTTGTTTTTAAAAAAAAACTTCAATGTTATTTTTACACGCCCAAAAAAAGGAGTGTATTGTTTTCAGGGTTCATGTATGTATGTGGCTACAATAAAATTCTTTGTTCCACTAGAACAACTGAACGGCTGAACCGATTTAGATGTATGGGGTATCATTAGAATCGTTACGTTATCCCAAAAAACATAGGCTATGTGACGTCACCGTAAAAACAATATGGCGGACAAAATATTCCAGATTGCGCAAACCTAAGAAAAAAAAATCTTGCAAACCTATCGAGTGGGGTATCAAAATGAAGAGCTTTTCACGCTGATTACAAAAATGTATATGATACATATATAAAAATATTCTTTCGTTAATACGAACATTTTAGAAATTAAATTAAAACAATAGGTTGGAAATTGAGTCGAAAGATATATAAAACTTACATGTTTAATTGTAATAAGTAGGCATTAGAGACTTCGGAGGAATAATATTAGTCAAAGCAATGGCGCGTAGTTATAGTGTCCAAGAGGCAACCGGATGGCTCGCGGTATATAAGCTCCCTACTTGTTGTGTAACCAACTTACGCAACCCAAATTGACCCACGTTGTACTTAGTTTTTCATCGCCCCCCCCCCCCTCATTTTTCTAACAGCTGACGAAACGTTTAGCGACCAGCCGGTGCACATGGCCATTTGCATGCTCGTTCTGGATCACATAAAGTAATTGAGGGGAGGAGGATGAAAGCCAAGGTCCAACGTGGGTCATTTCAGGTTGCATAGGGTGGTTCAACAGCACGTAGGGAGCTTAAAGATCACAGCTCATTAGAGCGCCTCGGCACCCCTCACAGCCTCACCTCGAGCGGTTAGTTATTCTTTATATGAATTTGTATGGCCATGCACTCACTACATCAACTCGACAACGAGTGGACGCTGAGCGACGAGGCAGTGTGGGTCGGCTGCCGAGGCGCTCTAATGAGCTGTGACCTTTAATACCGCGAGCCATCCGGTTGCCTCGCGGACAATGCAATTCAACTGCGTGTAGTATGACGCGTCCTTGCTCTGAATGTAATGAAATGTTCTATTTCGCGGTATTAAGATACTTCTTTACAACATCACGTCCAGTATCGTAAAAAAATGTGCTGCGCTACGCCGCTTTGAGCCAAAGAGGCTAGTTCTTGTGGAGTTTGATGATAAAATTACCTATATTCAACAATACTGTAGCGTAGCCATGGTGTAGTTCTGGGAGAAAAATTGGAGGCTAGGACAATATGGTTTTAAGCGTTGAGAGGTTAAGTAGACTGGCGTGTACTCTGTTACACACTGTGTGTTATTGTCTATTGAAGACACAGACCACAAGCTAAAATAAACTAGGTACGCTGAACAAAATTGGTTTCGATCTTGGCACCAAGAAGTTTATTGCCATAGATATATGCCAACTCATGTCGCGCTAAGTCACGTATAAGGTCATGCAATTAGCCTCTTGGATCCTAAAAAACAAGTAAATACGTATGTACAGTCAGCATCAACAGTATCTTTCTACATGAAGGCCGCAAAAATATGTGACCTGCTCTTATTTGTAGAGCCATAGGAGCGTGTCACATATTTTTGAGGCCTTCGTGTAGGAAGATACTATTGATGTTGACTCTGTACATGATAAAAAGTCATCATCCTCCTTGTGTTTATCCTGGCTTTTTGCCACGACTCATTTAAGCCTGAGGTCCGCTTGGCAACCTAATCCCATGAATTGGTGTATGCACTAGTTTTTTTACGAAAGCGACTGCCATCTTTCCTTTCAACACAGAGGAGAAAACTGGGCCTTCTTGGGATTAGGTCCGGTTTTCTCACGATATTTTCCTTCATAGTAGAAGAGCCCATGACACTGAACCTAGTTCGATAAGTCTCCCGGATGATATATATATAATTAGACGCGTTTTTAATAGGAGAACACGAAATGCCTATGCTGCAATCCAAAAAAATGGGCGGCATAATAAAAAAATTTTTTTGAAAAATTAAAAAAAAATCGGTCTCTAGTACGATAAATCTCCCAGGTTTCCTTTGTTCCTTGAAATAGAGGAGAGTTAGGGCTATACGATAATGCGGTGCTGCAAGCCCCCGTGACAGGCCTTGTCAGTTGCTGCAGCATTATAAGGGGTCGGTTTTTTTAGGTATCTAGTACGATCGATCTCCTCTAGAAACCAATGCTCATCTGAAAAATCATTACTTTCTGTGTAAGAAAAACCACTGCTGCATTTCCCAAACATGGGAGAAGGTGGTTGCTGCAGCGATTGAAGGTCGCCCTCTGAACAGTTCCATACGGCGTTACAATTCAACCGATTTTATTCAATATAGTTTTCATTGAAAGCACTTATCAGGCCTCACTTCCATGACTTTTTTCAATTTTTTTGGATCCACGGTTCCAAAGTTAGATGGGGGGGAACGCTCTTTTTTTAACTTTCAGAGCGATTACTTAAGAAACTATTAGTTCTATCTAAAAACTGTTTATGAAAGCCTACATTGATTTTAAAAGACCTATCTAAAAATACCCTACACGATAGGGTTAGAACGAGAAAAAAAAATCACACCCCACTTCATGTGTAAGGGAGGTACCCTAATGAAAAATATTTTTCCAGTTTTTATTATTCCACTTTGTCGGCGTGATTAATGCACACACTCATACGAAATTTCAGCTTTATAGTGCTAATGGTCACTGAGCTAGACCGCGGACAGACTACGTTACCCTAAAAAGCGCTAGTAGCCTGGCGGTAAGACGTCTAGCTGACTTTCAATCTGGAGTTCTTGGGTTGAAACCCCGGCTACCACTACCACTGAGTTTTCCAGAACATAGAGAAATAATAAGCCTTATAGAGTGCTCACTCCATACACTGGTTATTAGCTCGTAAGCTTGACATTTTGAAGGCTTGACGACTAAGGGGTTGAGGGAGGAGCGGGCTGGGGGCGTGAATACTCATGGTTTACAACGGGTGCCCTAATCACACCTCCTGCCCGCTTCTTCCTCAACCCCTTAGTCGTCTAAGGCTGGAAATAAGGAAAGGCTGGCAGGCCTATGTCACCCGCGCGCCTCAAACTCAACCCTCCGTGCCGAATGGGCAACGAGGCTTGACTCCACTGATCGTCTGAAAGGGACACATTGAGGATAATTTCTGTTGTATCCCTTAAAGCTTCATCAAACGTAGACACCTCGTCAGGATACAACCAGGTTGGTGTGGTTCTTAAAAGATAGGTAACTTTTGGAACTGCGAGACACATTCGAAGCAGAGTCAGGGCGACATGGGCACCGATATTAGAGAGACGCTGACGAGCGAGCAGAAGCAGTCGTCTTCTCGTCTCCAAAGCCTCTGGGATAGCGTCTGGGAATATTGGTTTCTAGAGGAGATCGATCGTACTAGATACCTAAAAAAACCGATCCCTTATAATGCTGCAGCAACTGACAAGGCCTGTCACGGGGGCTTGCAGCACCGCATTATCGTATAGCCCTAACTCTCCTCTACTTCGAGGAACAAAGGAAACCTGGGAGATTTATCGTACTAGAGACCGATTTTTTTTTTTTTTTCAAAAAATTTTTTTTATTATGCCGCCCATTTTTTTGGATTGCAGCATAGGCATTTCGTGTTCTCCTATTAAAAACGCGTCTAATTATATATATATCATCCGGGAGACTTATCGAACTAGGTTCAGTGTCATGGGCTCTTCTACTATCACCGAAAAGCGACTCACGAAGGAATGTCAAGATCGAAGAGTTGGTGGCCGGACTTGGGTCCGAATATTGGTATCATCGGCAAAACAAAAGCCCACAGACTTCGCTGGTTCGGTCACCTACAGAGAATTGGTGAGGATCGGGCTGTCAAGAGAACGATCTTGGGACGACCGACTGGTCGCCGTCCGGTGGGTGTGGGTCGGCCCAGATATCGTTGGGGGACAGTGTGGCGGCGGATCTGCTGCAGCTTCGCGTCAACAACTGGCAAGAAGTTTCTCTTTGGATCGTTGAGCCAAAATAGTCAGTTAGAAAAGCGACTGGTAAATATCAAATGATATTTCGTACATAAGCTCCAAAAAACTCAGTGGTACAAGCCGAGGGTTGAATACGAGACCTCCGGACGTCTTATTGCCAGCCAGGCTACCAGCGCTTTTTAAGTGAAAAAGTGTAAAAAAATCGTCTTTATACTTTCGATTACTAATCCAAAGTTCGCTTAAGTATTCTATGTCACGAAAAGGTTTTAAATAAATAAAATAATTAAAAATTAAAAAACACGACTACGTTTATTTTAAATGAACTGAAAACTTAAAAATAAGCTCTAAACATGATTGAGAATGTCTTTGAAACCTTATGGTTGAGACTGTGCCTTCCTACACCCTGACGTACGCTGGATCTTTTAAAATACATATTTTGCTTCGATTGCAGTCGGGGGACCTTTTTATGGGTATTGTGTTATACAGTTTAAAAGGTCCCCCCCACTGCGGTCCTACCGGTAGAACTCTTCTTCCGCCTTCGCTAAAGATGCTCGGCCAAGCCATCGAATGGTCTCACTCGGTGAAATACCTGGGCGTCACGTTTCTGCGCGTCAAGTTCGAGCGTACTCAACTCCGCCCAGTGCTCTGCAGCAGCCTCCCCCGCCGCACAAAGCTGGGGATCTACAAAACCTAAGACATAAGGTCCCGCCTGCCATACGCAGCTCCCGCCTGGTACGCCATGACGGCTGAAACTCATAAGAAGAGACTGCGTGCGCAGGAGAACCAAACCCTCAGCGCCATCCTCAAAGCTCCCCGCTTCGTGCGCAACGTAGATATCCAACGCGGACTCAAATGGCAGAGCCTGGACGCCTTCGTGAGTCACCTTTCGAACTGCATGTTCGAACGCGTCGACCACTCCCGACACCAGCATCTTCAGGGCATAGCGCCGCTACACGCGCAGCCCACCAGACAGCCGCAAGCCGCGCTAGGTCCCCAGGGAGCTGGCGCAACAGCAGCAAGAGTAAACAAGGAACCCGCCCTGGTACTCCAAGGAACCATAACGCCGCTGAAAGGCCATCAAAGCCACTAAGCCGCAGAGAGGCCACCCGAACTCAGCTCTGACAATCAAACGTCAAGACACCAGAAGCCGCGCCTACATAGGCAAGAAAGCCCCGCCCGTAGTTACGGGCGGCGTACAGATACCGCCAAGGATCCTTAATTGGATGGAAAGGCGACTCATAATCCCAATCCCAAGAAGAAAATATGAAAGAAGAGAACGACTTTAAGTGAATTAGTACTGGCGGGAAACAATCCGAAAAACCGGTTTTTTCTTTGCAAAATCCGGTTTTAATAACGGATTTTCAAACGCTCTAAAATCCGGATTTTCGAACTTCGAATAATCCGGATTGCAATGCCGCGCCCCGCCGAGGTGCGCTCGCGCGGGGGCGGCGTCGGGTTCTATCTCCGACGCGGCATTTATGCGCGACAGTTGGATCCTCCTCACACACCTTTAGTTGAGCAAATGTGTCTAAGTTTAACACTGAATGGCCTTAAATTTGCCATTGGTAATGCGTACCGCCCGCCCTGGTTTAATGTAGATACTTTTATAGACGCCTTAACAGATCTATAGGTTCTTTCTCTGGATTTGATCATGTTATCCTCCTGGGCGATTTTAATATAAACTTGCTTTCCCCTAATGAACCTAATACTAAAAAACTACTAGGGTTCCTACGTTACATGAATTTAGATCAATATATCACACAACCCACTCACTTCACTGATCATTCAGAAACGCTTATCGACCTTATTTGCAGCAACAGTAAACTTTCTCAAAGGGTATAGCCGGGTTAGTATGGCACAACTGCTCTTAGCGAAAAAAAGAGTTTCCTTTTTAAATGATTTTGAGAATATGTCTTCCTTGTGTTATGACTTCTTTTTTACTGAAAATTCAGACTTCTAGCTACCACCAAACACCAGAATACTAGAATTAGAGGGCGTCGAAAACAGCTTGAATGGCTACGGGAAAAGGATAGTACGACCGTGAGAGAGACTAATAATTACACAATCCTTTTATCTCACTGCACACACCATAGCAAATTTCTGTTTTGCCCTATGGTTGACTGGAACAGAATGCCTTAAAGCATTAAGTGCGCCTTTTGGACTTATTTTTTATTATTGTGCAATAAAGTTTAACATAATTAATAATGTAAATTAATGCGTGTTAGAAATTTAAATAAAAATAAATTTGGCTTTTATTTAACTCTTTGGTTGAAGGTAGATTTACATATTATATTAAGCATGAAAATATCAATCATATGACACTTTGTTTGCTTAAATTGACTAAATAGTTTTTGAAATAATCGACAAAATCTAACCTTAAGTCGCGCGCCATCTTTGTGACGTCATAAAAACTCATTCCACCGCTTTATGAAGTGACAAGAGATAATTTAATAATCAGAAGCTTATGCTGATTCCAACGATACCACTTGTTGGTATAAACCTTTTCAGTCCTACGAAGAATTCTCCGCTTCAACTTGGCCACCCCACTATAAAGTACTGATCCGATTTCTTTGTAATTTAGAGCAGGCTCCAATGAGATGTTCGTTTGCAAAAATAGCGGACCGCGAAATGTTTTGTGATTCGTCTATCTGCTACCCTCGACATTATAAAAAGCCATGTTGCCACGCGCGCTCATGGTCCTTTGTCATTCAGTCCACCCCCGCCCCTTTACCGCTGCTCAAGACTCGCCGCGCGCGCTTGTGACGTTGCCAGCTCGTCGATAGGGTAGAGAGAGCTTTGGAGACGAAGTACATAATATGCATTAGGCTGCTTTTATAATACTACCCACAGAACTATATGGGGCGATAGTCTGGTGGCACAGAACCCATTTTAAAGAATACCAAAGATACCTAATCGATGATAATGGGGGCAATGATAACGACTCCAACACATGCAATGGAGGTAATGCTGGACATGAAATCACTTCATATTGAGGTGGAGGAGAGAGCCACGGAGCAGTGGTACAGAATAAAAGCAAAGAATGGAGAGGGAGCTGCTTGGATTAAAGACATGCACTCATACAAAGAGAGGCGCTGTCAAGAATGGAAAGAGCCGCCCCCACTCTCACACTAGTTAGTTGACACGATTGTTTCCCAGCCAGCAGTTTTACAACTCGTGCCCCTTCCAAATAGCTGGAATTTCTTCCGTAAACTTTTTACAGCTCTCCCAGCTAGATTTCTCTCTCAGTTTTGTGTACTTATTTCTAATTTCTCTATATGCATCCCAGCTTTGAGAGTCGTCCTTCCTCAACGCTACCCGCATTGCTCTCCGCGTTCTCTTCTTCAATTTTTGTACCATGTCAGTCAGGCGCGTATACAGGGGGGGAGGGGGGGCAACAGGGGAATTCCCCCTCTCCCCGACACGGAAGTTTTGCATACTACGGGGGCCATGGTATGGGTGCGGCCCACAAGATTTTTTGTGAAGAATTTTTTTTTTCGTAATATTTAATCAAAGTAAAAGTTATCTATTGGTGTAATGACTTGTATTTTATTTATAACACATATAGGCACCCATACGTACTAATCTGCTAATGAAATTCTATAATAAAAACCAAAAATCTTTGTAATTTACTAATAAAATTTCCCTTCCCTCTCGGATACCGTAGCCAGCGGACGCGTCCCAATCGTCCGCGCACATTTATTTTACGCAAAGTTACTCACCTAAATTCTAATTGGTTGCGTTATTGTACCTTACTAACTATAAGTAGTGCAGTGTCCCGGTCACAGGCAATCCTGTTGTTGAAGTTAAAACGAGACAAGTGTATTCCCGTGGCTCAGTCTATCAAGCGAAGGAGCTATCGGCTACGCGTTTGCTACGGGATTGCTACGACGCTACGCGGAACAAGTTATCAACGACCGCCCGGTATCTGCTACGAAATACTTAAGTACCAAGTTACCTAGAAAGTACATACTACATCAAAGGCAATAAATAAATAAAACAATGGCATCGAAGTTGCTAGGAACACCGCCAAATTCACTCCCCAGTGAATCGCAGTCGACCCCCGATCTTAGCACTCAATCGGATACAGAAACGAGTCTTACATCAAGAAAAAGAAAAGATCGTGAATATTGCCTTTCATCCCAAATGGAATCGCTACTTAAAATGTTTAACGATCTAAAGCAGGAACAAGCTACGAGTTTCGCAAAGATTGACGATAACATTGCGCAAGTAAAGATGCAAAATGACAGTACATATTCTATGCTAAACACTATACGTGAGCAGCAAGTACAGTTACAAGGCCGTGTTGAAACTCTCGAAATAAAAGAACAAGCTACTACAGCCTTAGTGGACACTATGAGCCGGCAAGTGGAATCCCTGCAGAGAAAAGTACTTGAAACCAGTGTAGAAATACGTAATGTCCCAAATGAGAGCACTGAAGATGCCATCAGCGTTGTGGGCAAAATACATACAGCCCTGAACTTGGAATTTAATGAATGCTTTATACGGAACCTGTTTCGTGCGCGCGGCAAACTAAACGAGCCTAGACCCATTGTGGTCGAATTTTGCACAGTGTCACAGAAAACTGCTTTACTTCGAGAAATTAAAAAGTTTAACAGTGCAAACAAAACGGACAAATTCAACACCGGTCACTTTGACTGCCAACCCAAAAACACAGTGTTTATTAACGAGCGGCTCACACCTAAATGTAGTCACCTGCGGTTCCTGGCGAGATCTGGAGTAAAAAGGGGTGATTTTACTTCTTCGTGGACATCTGGCGGAAGACTGTTCGTGCGGAAAGAAGAGGGCCAGCCAGCTATCGAAATAATGGACTCAAAACAGCTGGAAAATCTCCAAGCATGACTGTCATTAGTTTTGTTCATCGTGTTTACATGATTCTTGTTGGGGCCTTATCGTACTTAATAGGTAGTATGTATTTAGGCATGTATTTTATTTCAATTACCACATCTTACACACAAACACATAACACCGTATACTGTACACATACACATCAAAAATATTATTCCAGTGAGACACTAAATAAAACTTATTACATCGAACTAAAAACCTCATATGTGATATTGCAAATGATTATTTTTTACTATGGCATTGTGGGTAATCTCTTACCGTGCGGTGATATTGTTATCAGTAAATCTAAGTTAATTATACTCTCGCAGAAAACACCTTTGACTGTGTTTTCAGCTAACAAACATAGAAGTTTTTTCAAATTATGATATTAGATAACGTTATTAATGACATTGATGAAAATATTACCGTCGGTAAATCGTACTTAGTTGAAAACCCCAGCCAATGTAAACATTTGTTGCAAACCAATATAAGTAAACGTCGTATTATTCTAATTACGCAGAATATAAGAAGTATATCGTGTAATTTTGATAATTTTCAGGTGTTTCTGGCTAGCTTTGAATTTGAATACGATATAATTATTTTAACTGAATGTTGGTTATCTGATGACTTGATACTTCCTAGTTTGCCTAGTTATACTTGTTATTCCACCTTGAAACGGATTAACCAAAACAGTGGTGTCGTGGCTTATATCAAATCCTATTTAAATGTACAGATCTCTGAACCTGACCTTGAAGATGCCAACTGTCTGTTAATAAGCTTGGGTTGCGAATTTGCTATTTTTGTGATATATAGGCCACCGTGCTATAGGAATATTGATAGATTTTTAACAAGCTTAGATATAATTATGCAATCAATTCGAAAATTTAAAAACATTATATTGATGGGAGATATTAACATTGATATCAAACTGGATTCATCCGACCAGAGATGCTCTGAACTGCTTAACATGGTTGCTATGCACGGGCTTATGCCTAGTCATAATCTACCTACCCGCCAAAACAATTGCCTTGATCACTCATTTATCAAAACTAAACTCCCTGTGATTACCCTAATTTATCAAACGAGTCTAACAGATCACTCTTGTGTAATAACAGCCATAGCAACTAATTCAACTAATTTATCTTCGACCAGAAGTATGAAACCTCAACTTAATTATAAAGCTGCCTTGCGGGATCTTTTAGCTACTGACTGGAGTTCTATACTAGATTGTAATGATGCTAATATGTCTACTAATATTTTTCTCTCTATTGTCACTAGCATTATTGACAAAAACACTGTTATGAAAAGGGTCTCAGTTAGGAAAATAATACACAAACCGTGGATAACGCCAGGTTTGCTTCGATGTATGAAATTTAGAGACAGACTTCATATAAAATCACGGAAACATCCCAACAATAAAATCCTTCAAGTGTCATATAAGAGATATAGAAATACTTGTAATAATTTACTAAATAAGTTAAAGCGAAAACACGAAAGAGACATGATCAATAAACACAAGGGGGACCTGAAAAAAACCTGGAGTATATTAAAAGACATATGTCACATCAAAAAACCTCAGCTCGAACCGCTTAACCTACTCAAAATCAAACCTGTCCCGAAAGACTCTGTCAATTTTATAAATCAATACTTTAGCACTATAGGGCAAGAGTTAGCGTCTTGCATCCCCTCGCCTCTCAATGCACAGAATATACAAACAATACCAAGTCAACTCACTTGTCATGCCGCTCCTGTGAATTCACTAGTTTTATTGCCCACTGATGAAAATGAAATAAAAAATATAATTGTGTCACTGAAAAATAGCCCTTCCACAGGATGGGATGGTATACCATCTGCGCTTCTTAAACAATCGACTTCTTCAGTTACCAAGCCCATTACTCACATATGTAACTTAGCCTTATCTTCTGGTGTTTTTCCTAAATCACTTAAAAGGTCTGTCGTTATACCTATCTATAAGGCAGGGGATAGAGACAGTGTCACCAATTACAGGCCAATCTCATTACTTCCCGTTTTAGCTAAAATCCTTGAAAAAGTTATCAATAAACGCTTATTAAACTTCCTAGAAAATTTTAATCTACTGTCGTGTAATCAATATGGTTTTCGTCATACAATTTCCACTTCAGATGCCATTACTCGTGTTGTCGGTCATATAGTCAACAAATTAGACACCAAATCCAAATGCATTGGAGTATTTCTTGACTTAGCAAAGGCTTTCGACACTGTCTCTATCCCGATCCTTCTTGAAAAGCTCCAACTGCTAGGCATAAGGGGAATTCCTCACCAACTTCTCACTGATTATCTTACGGACAGAAATCAGATCGTTAAATTGGGCCAGTATAGCAGTGACGAGTCACCAGTAACATTCGGGGTGCCTCAAGGTAGCGTCCTGGGTCCGACACTATTTTTAATATATATCGATGGTCTCTGTCGGCTGGACCTCCAAAATGCGGATATTGTGACCTTCGCTGATGATACCGTGCTTGTTTTTGATGGACCCTCTTGGCATGAGGCTAAATTCACCGCAGAAAGAGGACTTAGTCGTGTTAGAACCTGGTTCAATAATAATTCCTTATCACTTAATCTAAATAAAACTAAGTAAGGTATGTTCGCCTAATAAGAACCGGTTCCTAATAAGAGCCACTAGTTCAAAAATCCCGTTCCCGATACTAAATTGAAATCATGTCTCGCGCCGACGCTCCTCATTAACCAATCATTGAAGTGCATTGGCATTACTTGGGTTTTACGCCGCCATTCTGTCAATATGCTTATGGATGCAGTCTACGTCACGGCGCGTGGGTCGTTTTATATAATTTGTTGATGTTATTCGATTCATTCAAATAATCCTGTTTCGTTTTCGGAAGAAATTAACACATGAAAAGGAATAAGTAACATTTAGGCGTGGATTGTGAAGATAAGGTTATTGAAAGAACAATTTCTTTGTCAATTTACATTGGTTTACTCCGGGATGGCGAAGTGCCTAACAAGGGCCACCTCCTTGTCACCAAATAAGGACCGGATCTTATTCATATCATATCTAAAGACTTAATAAGGTCCAAGGGCTAATGACTGAAAATGTTTCAAATTATGTTGTTTTATGCTTAAAATAGTTTAACTTAGTAAATATCAATACAATACAAAACTGTGTTTTATTAAAAGACATAAATCAAATCTATTATTCTGCGTTTAAGTTTCTGTAGACTTTTTAAGGACCAGCACTACAATTCATATATTTTTTTGGATTAATCAATCGGGAACAACAAAAACAATTGTAACATTTAACAAAAAATATTAAATTAAAAAAATATATTCTGTAGTTTCGGATTTATGTACGGAACAGAAATGAGCCTTATTGAGAACACCCATTCCTACCCAGACAGCCATTTTCGGTAGCAGATTTGTGAAAGCAGTTGCAAGTACAAAATGTTTCGTAACTGTTACGACACAATGTAACTGTGTTTGGTTTGGTTTCAATGTGTGGTAACAGTGTACACACAATGTGACCGAGTGATTTTTAGTAATTAAGTGTGGTCATTGTGTCCACACATTACTGTAACTTTGCGTCGAAACATTTTATACACGTTGCGTGTATGTTGCGACTAGTGTACACTTTAGAAACAATGTTTAGTAACTATGTAGACACTTTGTTACTAAAAGTCGACACAGTGTGTGGTAAAGTTACGTGAATGTTCCTACACTTTGTTACTAAAATAAATTGTAAACGTCACTAGAAACTCCAAAGTCTCCCAAACTTTGTTGTCAGTTCACATCTCAGCATCTCACTCTGCTACATAAATCATGAGATTAGATTAATAATATTAAAACATAAAGTTTTATAGTAGAAGAGCCCATGACACTGAACCTAGTTCGGTAAGTCTCACAGATGGTATATATATGTTATGGACCAAGTGATAAATAGGTCATTATTCATAATGCCCGGGCATTATGAATAATGCCCAATATGAATAGGCAATTTAATAATAAATATGAAAATAATTAAATTGCCCGGGCATTATACATAATGCCCATCACCTATTTGGCAAAGTAATAAACCTTCGATAAAAACTATTCAAACAATTAAATTGTCCGGGCTTTATACATAATGTCCATCAAATATGAGCAGAGTAATAAAAAACATAAAAAAAATCACAGAATCAACCTATAAGGTCGTGATAATAGGATAATTATTTTTATATTTTTTTATACCACGACGGTGGCAAATAAGCATACTGCCCGCCTGGGTGGTAAGCATCTACGGTAGCCTATAGACGCCTGTAACTCCAGAGGATTTACATGCGCGTTGCCTACCCTTTAAGAACCTATAGGTACACTCCTTTTTTTAAGAACCTCATACTGTAGCTCTCTGGGAAAACCTCGGCAGGGAGTTCATTCCACAGCCGGAGCGTTCGTTGGAGGAAATTCCTGTTAAATGCGCCCATAAGTCTTCAAGGTGTGAGGATGAACACCCTGCCGACGGCGAACGTTGCGGTGATAAAAAGCGGCCATGGGCGAGGGGCCACAGCAAAGGAGGTTTTCTTAGCGGTAAACGCGTAAACTTGTATCTTTCTGGGGTTGAATCGGACCAAGTTGTCCTTACCCCATGCCGAGACTCGAGAGAGTGTTCTCGATATCGAACACAAATTTTTCGTAACTCTCTACCACAACGGAACGAGGGATATTGGCACGGCCCGTGTAGCAAAACAATGACTGTCATCGAAAGACAACATATCATTGATATGCAGCAAAAATTGCGTGGGGTAGCACGCAACTTCCGTCGACTAATGTTCGTATATTTCTGGCGGATAAAAAGCTGGCAACCCATCTTCACAATTCCTCTGGCAGTCCGTAAGCTGGCAGCTTCGAAAGAAGACCCCGATGCCAGATCCGATCGAAAGCCTTAGCTATATCTAGGCTGACTGCCAATGCTTCTTCCTGACTCTCAATGGAGCTCCCAGCGGTTCGTGAGATGCACTAGAAGATCACCAGTCGAGCGACCGTGACGAAAGCCATACTGGTGGTCACTGATTATGTCGTGCTCTTTTAGGTATCCCAGGAGCTTCGCATTGATTGTAAGATACCTAACCTTGGAGAGAAGGGAGGTTATAACGATAGGCCTGTAATTCGACGGATCTGAACTATCACCCTTTTTAGGCATAGGGTGCACGAGGGCAGTATTCCTTAAGACGGTACTTGCCGTTTGTGGTACGATAGTGCGCAATGGCGAGTTAGCACGAGACACAACTCAGGAGCACACCGTTTGAGCACAACTTCTGATATGCCGTCTGGCCCACTCGGCTTGTGATAGTTTAATGATAGCAGCTCCCACCGGTCATCATTTTGTACTTTGAAAGACGAAAGCAAAAATAAAAACAAATTGAACCAGGAACAGGAAAAGTCACATGAAATTAAAAGTATAACATTACATCCATGTTTTAAGACTGCCATTTATTACATATTTTGGTTAAAAAAATACCTTTCATCTCCAACCATGATTCCATTTGTATGGGAATCGCATTCACCGCGCGTTATAAATTTTTTTTTTTTTTTACAAACATAACTTATTTTTTGGATGAAGGTGTAAAAAATTAATTTCAAACCCAAATTATACGAAAATGATAGGTATCAAACTCGACCTAGCAGCTATAATAGTCGCCAGAAATATAGCACAACCTGGACCTCGGAAGCTGACCATTACCCCCCTCTTTTTTGGGGGTAGCAACCGCTCGATCTCGCGGCTAGGGGGCTTAATCAGCTTTGTTTGACCTAACAAACAATTGTGCCAAGCGGAGTTCCCTAAGACAAAAGTGCAGCCTCAAATGTCTAAACTTCCTCTGTATATTATCAAATGGCCCAATGGTCCCGTAGCATTATTCATAATGACCAGACAATGTGATAAATAATGAAATTTAGATAACGTTTAATCACTTGGCCTGATACGACTGGGCATTATTCATAATGCCCGGGCATTATAAATAATGCCCGCATTAATCACTTGGTCCATAACATATATAATTAGTCACGTATTTAATAGGAGAACACGAAATACCTATGCTGCAATGCAAAAAAGTGGTGGCATAATATATTTTTTTAATTATCAAAAAATCTGTTTTTAGTAGGATAAGTCCCCCAGGTTTCCTTTGTTCCTCGAAGCAGAGGAGTGTTAGGACTATACGATAATGCAGTGCTGCAATCCCCGGTGACTGGCCTTGTCAATTGCTGCAGCATTATAAGGGATCGGTTTTATTAGGTGTCTAGTATGATCAGTCTCCTCTTACACCAATGCTCATCAGAAAGATCATAAATTTTTGTGTAAGAAAAACCACTGCTGCATTTCCCAAACAGTGGAGAAGGTGGTTGCTGCAGCGATTGAAAGTCGCCCTCCGAGCAGTTCCATTCCTCGTTGCAATTCAACCGAATTTTATTCAATATAGTTTTCATTGAAAGTACCTACTTATCAGGTCTCGCTTCCTTGATTTTTGTCATTTTTTTGAACTTACCCTCGCTGCTCGCTCCAGGAACCACCTTATCCACTTTTTGGGGAATGCAGCAGTGGTTTTTCTTACACAGAAATTAATGATTTTTCGGATGAGCATTGGTTTCTAGAGGAGACCGATCATACTAGATACCAAAGAAAACCGTGTTGGAACTAGCTAACAATCACGTTGGCGTGTGCGACGTGCGTAGGCTTATAATGCTGCAGCAACTGACAAGGCCAGTCATGGGGGCTTGCAGCACCGCATTATCGAATAGTCCTAACTCTTCTCTGCTTCGAGGTACAAAGGAAACCTGGGAGACTTATCGTACTAGAAACCGATTTTTATTTATTATTCAAAAAAAATATTGTGCCGCCACTTTTTTTCATTGCAGCATAGGCATTTCGTGTTCCCCTATTAAAGACGTGACTAATTATATATATCTCACTGGGAGACTTATCGAACTAGGTTCAGTCAGTGTCATGGGCTCTTATACTTATTACTGGTAGGATGTTAATATGTCCCCACGAAAGTTTAAATTAAATAACCTTAGGGTAAAAAACCGGCCAAGAGCATGTCGGGCCATGCTCAGTGTAGGGTTCCGTAAACTGAGACCATTAATTCAAAAGGTCGTTTCTTACGGGAAATTTGGCGCGCTTGCGTCATTTTTACCTACGACCTTTCACTATGGGTTTTTGAGTGATAACTCAAAAACGGCTCAACCAATTTATTTCAATATAGTTTTCATTGAAGCTACTCATTAGGCCTCAGTTTCATGAATTTTTCCAAAATTTTAGGACCCACGATTCAAAAGTTAGATGGGGGGGGGGGACGCCCTGTTTTAAACTTTCAAAGCTATTTTTTCCGAAAGTATTAGTTTTATTTAAAAACTGTTTTAGAAGACCCTAATTCTTTTTAAAAGACCTATCCAACGATACCCCACAAAACTTAGTCGGAACGAAAAAAAATTTCGCCCCCACTTCACGTGTACGGGAGGTACCCTAACAAAATATATTTTTCGTGTTTTTATTCTACCGTTCTGTCGGCTTGGTTAATGCACATATTCAAACCAAATTTCAGCTTTCTAGTGCTAACGGTCACTGAGCTAGACCGCGGACGGACGGACGGACGGATGGACGGACATGGCGAAACTATAAGGGTTCCGTTTTTGCCATTTTGGCTACGGAACCCTAAAAAAAAGATGACTAAAATTATTACAACAACCCACTTGCTGTAAACAAACGATATCATAAGTGAAGTGCCTTCCATCGTAGAAACTATTCAAAATGGTATTTCCATATTTTCCCGAAGTTTGAGAATCGCTGGAAACATAAAAGGACGGTCCACCATTTTATAAATTTGATAATGTTGGAGTTTTAAGTCGACACCGTGTCAACATAATGTGGTAACTTTGTGACCGATTGTAACTGAATTATGTATGTTCTTAAAACGTGTTTCTTTTGTAAATATTTTAGAGTAAAATGGTTTTTTAATACCACAATAGCTTTTTTTGTTATTAGCAATCATTGCTCTACCTTATAAGAGGCTTTTTAGTCTGAAAATGTAAAAATAAGTTTAGTAAAATCAATATTACATTTGTTTACAACCGATAAATTCCAATTATTTTAGTGGCGCGTTGGCAAATTTGAAATTTTTAAATAAAATAACACAGCGTACTTTTTTGCGCAATAATGTTAACATCCTGGAAACACGAAAAATGTCTGAAAACTTAAAATAAATACTTTCGTCCATAACAGCAATGGCGTTCACAAATATATTTAACAATTTTACTTACGTCAACTTTGTGGACTGATAGCAGTGACAGCAAATGAGTGAACGAATGAATGAATGATTTGCGCTGTAAGTGGTTGCAAACTGGTAACAAAGTTACGACACGGCGACATAACAAAGTAACTAAAATGCGACTGTGTCGACTCGTCCCCACTTTTTAAAACTCATACATAATCATAGATAATTTTAAGAAGCTGACTGCCAACCTTCAGTAATGGAGAGGCACCTGAAGAAGAGAAGAAGAAAACTCATACAATAATTTAGTCGCCTCAACCGAACAATTTCGTAACGGCGACCAAAAATGGTAACAAATATTTTTGTGTTTACACAAAGTGTCGACAAAATGTGGTAACTACGATTAAAATGGCTGTATGGGTAATAAGGTCCAAATACAAGCTTTTTAAAATCAGTTATTGTCCTTAATCTACTTTCGATACATGATTTTTACTTAATGTTTTTACTTAAAATATAGACAATTTATACATTTCATATGTTATTTAATTTAAAATACTTCTTAAATCAGATTTATAAAGATTTACAAAAACCTGGTCCTTATTAGGCGAACTTACCTTATATAACCTTTAGTATCAGAAACTCAATGCAGCCCTCCAATCTTTGTATCAAAGCTCACACCTGTTTAGACACTTTCGCAGCTCCCTGTAGCTGCTACACATTGGAAGCGACGAACGTTGTAAAATACCTTGGGGTCAATATAGACCAAAATCTAAAATGGAACTACCACATTAATGTCCTATCATCTCGGACAAGAAAACTAATACACATATTTAAACACATACGGCATTTAAGGGATCTTGCCGTTATTAAGAATGTGTATTTTGCACTATGCCAGTCAATCGTATCGTATGGTATTGAGGCTTGGGGTGGTGCTAAAAAATCGCACTTGATACTAATCGAAAGAGCTCAAAGAGCCATTATTAAAGTAGCTACATTTAAAAATTTCAGACACCCTACAACCGCTATAAAAAAGAAAGAAAAAAAAAGGAATATATAAGGAATTTGATGTCCTGACAGTTAGACAGCTGTATATAAAGTCTATCATTGCTAAACAACACAAGAAAGCACCTTGTACACTGATCCCAGTAAGAAGACGTAACCGTATTTTTGTCCACCCATATTGCAACACTGGTTTTGCCCGAGATTTTACCAGTTTCCTTGGTCCTTTCTTGTACAATAAGATCTCCAAACATATTAGCTTAACTCAACTAACGACGAGTCGCTGTAAAGCGGCTGTTTCATCATATTTAAAATCTTGCGATTACGATGACACTGAAAAACTTTTACAGATCACAATCTAAACTTAATGATACGCGGACATATATTGCTATAATTTTTGGTCTCAGTAGGTATATATATATTCATGACATCATCTTAACTTTGACAGTAAATTCTTTCAATATTTAACCTAATATTTCTAACCAATGCTTCTTCTCGTTTTAATAATTCTATCACTTAATTTTGAATACCGTCAAGTCTGGCAACTTTGCCACTTTTCACAGGTGTTGAAAAGTCTGTAGGGACACGTTAGCAACGTCAGCTCATATTCCAGTGCGCTAGTACTGCGATATGAGCTGACGAGGCAAAGCCCGCGGGGACGATCCGGGCCCCGCCAAAACCATCGATCAGTGAACTTGTGATTATTGTATTCAATTGTGTATTGACAATATATATTGGAGTCAGTTAATGATATATTGTGTTATCATTTACCAACGTCACCTGCACCACTAGTAATATATTTATAGGGACTGACAGTGAGTATATTACCCTAAAGTGGTGACCCGCGGTTTGAACAATAATAAGTGGCGTTGGTTGTTTTTAAATAGACTTTTCGAAGATCCGTAACAGTGACATGACTAACGGAACGGAAACGGACGAGACTCACAAGCTGCAGCTTCAGAACATAGTGGTGCCGCAATCCGCCGAGGTCATGGCGATCGCGGTATCCAGCCGGATTCCGGAATTCTGGGTTGATCAGCCACGCGTCTGGTTTATCCGAGCGGAGGCTATCCTGAACCCACAGCGGATAGGTGACGATGCCAAATTTGATATGGTGGTATCGAAGCTACCAAAGGAAGTTATACTGCGGCTAACAGACTTCCTGACGAATCCGCCCACCACGAATAAGTTCCAGGAATTAAAGAGTAAGCTGCTGAAAATGTTAGAAGACTCGAAGAATCGGCAGGTGGAAAAGCTTCTCGGGGAAATGGACCTTGGAGATCAAAAGCCGTCACAACTTCTGGCCAAAATGCGTAATTTGGCCAAGGACAGCTTCCCTGACGAAACCTTGAGGATAATGTGGCAGAACCACTTACCGACGGCAACGCGCGCAGTGTTGGTTGCATCCCGAGAGACCGATCTGGACACATTAGCTAGCATCGCCGATGACGTGTCGGAGGCCACCAGGGTTATCCAAGTTTCCGAAGTGGCAACGACGTCTGGCACAACACACCGGATATCGCCAAGTGGTTCCAGCAGCGATACCGCATTAATTATCGCCGAGATTGCGAAGTTGAGCGTGCGGCTGACAGAGATGGAGCGTTCGAGATCCAGGCGCCGGGACTACGGGCGAGGTCAGAGCGAAGGACGATCGTCATCAAGGGGCAGGAGCGTTTCCCGTCACCAGAGCGGCGCACCAGCGAGGAACCCCGATTGGTTGTGCTACTATCACTACAGGTTCGGTGATAGGGCAACCAGGTGCCGCGAGCCCTGCGCGTGGGGCAATAAGAAGTCGGAAAACTAGTGGAAATAGTACAGGGCACGACGGAAACCTGTGCTATTATTACGTCATACCGTCGTTTGTGCGTAATGGACATGAACTCTGGCCTACGTTTTCTAGTGGATACAGGTGCGAACATTTCAGTGATACCAGCATCCAAGAAACATCGTTCTGGTGAGTGTGTCGATCTTAAACTTTTTGCAGCCAACGGCACGGAAATTAAAACGTATGGTGTTAAGTCAATGTTGTTAGATTTTAAATTGCGTAGACCGTTTAGGTGGAATTTTGTAATAGCAGATGTTAAGCAGCCAATACTAGGAGCCGATTTTTTGATCTATCACAAGCTATTGGTTGACCTGAGCCAACATAGATTAATCGACCGGGTAACAGATTTAAAAATTATAGCGTCGATCGTAACTACGGAACAGGCTACCATCAACACCATTGACAATAGCCATCCATATAGCGGGTTATTGTCACAATTCCCAAATATTACCAAACCCGCAACGTTTAAGGAAATGCCGGTACATAACGTCGTGCATCACATAGAGACGTCAGGACCGCCGGTATTCGCGCGAGCACGTCCCTTGCCACCTGACAGGTATGCTAAAGTCAAGGAAGAATTTCGCCTAATGCAGGAAATGGGAATTTGCAGGCCATCTAAAAGTGCGTGGGCCAGCCCGTTACACATAGTCACGAAAAAGAATGGCGAAATTCGTCCTTGTGGGGATTACCGAGCGTTAAACGCAATTACAAAACCGGACAGATACCCCATACCCCGGTTGCATGACTTTACATATATTTTGGATCGAAAAAAATACTTTTCAAAACTAGACATCAACCGAGCCTATCATTGCATAAGTGTAGCCGAGGAGGACATAGAGAAAGGAGCTATAATCACGCCCTTTGGTTTGTTCGAATTTCCAAAAATGAGTTTTGGACTCCGAAACGCCGCCCAGACCTTCCAGAGGTTCATGAACAATTCAGTTCTGGAAGGCCTGGATTTTTTATTTAACTACCTTGACGATGTTCTTATCGCGAGCGACAGTGAGGCGCAGCATAGAGAGCATCTAAGGCAAGTATTCCAACGTTTCGATCAATTTGGCATAACAATCAATTTAAGTAAATGCAGCTTCGGGAAATCAAAACTAGATTTCCTGGGTCACGAGGTAAGCACGGCAGGCATAAGACCTCTCGAGGAAAAGGTTCAAACTATCGCGGACTATCCAAAACCGGCAACTCTAGATCAATTGCAGAGATTCCTAGGCATGCTGAATTTTTATCGCCCACACATACCGAGAGCGGCAAAAATTCAGTTAGAGTTAGAACGGTATCTCGTTAACGTTAAGAAAAACGATAAAACACCCATAGTATGGACTAACGAAGCCGAAGGGGCGTTTGAGCAGTGTAAAATAGGCCTTAAGGATGCCGTTACACTGTCTCATCCACGCACCGGCGCAAAATTGGCCCTTATGACGGACGCGTCAAATAGTTCGGTCGGGGGGGTTTTACAGCAATTAGTTGACAACAAGTGGGAGCCATTAGGTTTCTTTTCGAAAAAATTGAGTAATGCTCAAAGAAGCTACTCAGCTTATGACCGCGAGTTATTAGGGGTGTATCTCTCAATTAAACACTTCCGGAAATCGTTCGAAGGCCGACCGCTGATATTGTATACGGATCATAAGCCCTTATGCCATGCATTCGATAAGTTAGGCGACAATAATAACGAGACGCCACGACGAACGAGGCAACTTTTGTTCATCAGCGAATTCACAACCGATATTAGGCACATAAGTGGGAAAGAGAACGTTGTCGCTGATACTTTGTCGCGCATAGAGACCATTGTTTGTCCCACGGCGCTCGATTACGCGGAACTCGCTGATGAGCAAGCGAAAGACGAATGGTTAAAAAACATGACGCAATCAGGTCAACTTGACGGAAATAGTAATATAAAATTGAAATTGATTACAATACCTACCTGCAACAAGTCTGTCTACTGCGAAATGTCATTAAAAGAAGTACGACCGTATCTACCAGAAAGCTTTAGACAGATAGCGTTCAACAGTGTACACAACCTAAGTCACCCCGGAACACGTGCTACTCGTAAAATAGTTTATCTACACCCACATCATAAATCCTCTATTCTGCGTTCGAAAACCGCATGTAATTATCACCATTACTGCAACCGGTATTGTAAACATCAGTGTATGATCTGTGACCGTGGGTAAAAAGGTATGAAAATTCATTACGAAATCGTTGAACGGTAACGTAATGAGAATCCGGCCCCTCCCGCCCTCCCGACCGCCCGCACAATTGAGTTGGTCATGGCACTCATGGCGGCAGTGACGGTAGTTTCCGAACGCGTATTTCGGATTTATAATATGTGTGTAGATAAAGCAGTGTATGCAACTGTACGTAATTAGGCCTTAAAACACTCGTGTGATCTTATTATGAAACTCGCCTGCGGCTCGTTTCATAAAACCACACTCGTGTTTTAAGGACCCTTATTACGTAACAGTTACATAAACTACTATTCACGCAAATTTTTCTGGCCAGGTATGAATAAGGACATCGGAACGTGGGCTAAATCATGTATACAGTGTCAGAGGTCGAAAATTAGTCGACATACCATTTCAAAGTTAGGAACTTTCGAGCACGTCGATCGCATGGAGCACATCCACGTAGATTTAGTCGGGCCGCTCCCGACATCTCCACGTGGAAACCGTTATTTATTGACTATAGTCGACAGACGAACCAACTGGCCTGAGGCTTTTCCTCTGCCAGAGATGTCCGCAGAACTGGTAGCAAAGACCATTTATGATGAATGGATAGCACGTTACGGGTGCCCAGTTAGGCTGACGACCGATCAAGGGCGACAATTCGAGAGCAATCTGTTTGGGGAGCTGATGAAACTTTTGGGTATAAACAAGCTAAGGACCACCCCGTATCACCCCCAGAGCAACGCTAAGGTAGAGAGGTTTCACAGGTCGTTAAAGGCTGCCCTTATGGCTAAAATCGATGACGGTACTTGGGAAGATCAGCTGTCAACCGTAATGTTAGGGTTACGAGCGGCAAGCCGGAGCGATAGCGGCATCAGCGCTGCTGAAATGACTTTCGGTCGCGTACTGCGTTTACCAGGAGATTTCTTTAGCACGTCACAGGATGTAGTAACCGGTGACCCATTTAGTTTAGTTTCTAGTATTAGGGATAGAATAAGTAAATACAAACCGGTTTCAGAAGCATCGCGTAACAAGCGAGCATGTTTTGTGCATAAAGATCTAAAAACTAGTGATTTTGTTTTTGTTCGAGATGATTCTGTACGCAGATCATTACAGCAACCCTATAACGGTCCGTATAAGGTACTAGAGAAAGGTGAAAAGGTGTTTTTAATCCGGTTGCCTAACAAACAAGCTCGTATTTCAATAGATAGATTGAAGCCAGCTTATGTTTTAAACGGTAACCCGGACACAGGCGCGGACGCAAGCGATAAAGTAGACGACGCCACTACAACACGTAGCGATAGCGTAGCTAATGCGATACCACGCGCTACCAAAATAACGCAGACAAGTCAAGGTAACGTAATTCCTCGCGTTACTAAGAGTGGTAGGACGGTAAAAAAACCAGTAAGATTTGCAGACGATTACTCTTAACTATAAGAACACCACGATTTACATATTTATTTTTTTTACATTTTTTTTTAACAATATACTGATTTATCGGACACGTCTTTAAACAAAGCGTTATTTTGCCTATCAATCATGATAGGTAATAATGCAATGTCATTAGCATAGCATCGCAAAGCGATAATCTCAATAGTACTGGCTGGCTAGCATTAGGCGTTATTCAAGCAAAATAATTTTGTACTTTAGACTTAAACTAATTTTATTACTGATGCTGAATTTTACAGATTGTTATGTCATCGATTAATTTCCTTATAAGCATGTTTAGTTGTAAATTAAAGTTAATATTTGTAAATTATCTTAACCGACCATACACACTACGTGTGTCACATATTTATTCGTAATACTGAGTGAATTGTATTTTCCTACTAAAATGGGCTACGGACAGAGCAAGGAGGATGGATCCCACAATAACATCGCGATCGCAGAGGTCCACAGCGTCACTGGACAAGTTGACGCAAAGCTCAACTATTTCGGAATTATCCTCCTAGTTATCTCCGTTGTGTTAATACTGTTTTTACTGCATTTCATATACACTAAGTGTCGTCAATGCATTCGAAGTTGGCTACAGAAAGCAGTAGCTAGAGTGCAACCTACAGCCGTCGTTGTGCACCGGGAGCAGGCCCAGCCCCAACCTAAACAACAACCTGTAATATATTAATTAAGTGAAGTGAAGTGTACCAAAAAAATTAAACATATAATTATTACAAAAAGTATATTCAAATCTGTTACTGTACATCATATCAGTGTTAAACTAATAATTAAACATAAAACATAACCGATAAACTGTATGCTTGTTTTTCATCATCGTGACATAAATTATAAATTGTAAGCCTCGCCCGTGTGACAAAATGTTTTGCGGTCGCACATTCCGCGCCGTCAGCGGAATGCGCACTTGTACGATATGTGAACACTTATGCTGATTAGCGTAGACCATTGTAAAGCTAGGGTTACACTGGCAGCGTAAATAAAGTTTGATCCCGTAAGAGAGATCACTGTGTTAGTTAAGTTTTTTTTTGTTAAAGGGGGAAATGATGTAGGGACACGTTAGCAACGTCAGCTCATATTCCAGTGCGCTAGTACTGCGATATGAGCTGACGAGGCAAAGCCCGCGGGGACGATCCGGGCCCCGCCAAAACCAGTCCCGCCTAAGCCATCGATCAGTGAACTTGTAATTATTGTATTCAATTGTGTATTGACAATATATATTGGAGTCAGTTAATGATATATTGTGTTATCATTTACCAACGTCACCTGCACCACTAGTAATATATTTATAGGGACTGACAGTGAGTATATTACCCTAAAAGTCATAGTACATTTTTAACCAGAATTCATATGAAACCACTGAAGTAAGAATGACGCGACACATAATATATTTATCAACGAGTGCATAAATAAGATGGTTTATAAATTAAATGATGGTCTGCATAAGCCTTGTTCCATCATGTTGGCGAATTCCTTCTTCACGAGTTCGTACCGGTGCGGTGCAATTGGGCGTGGCCTGCAGTGTAGCGGAGGTCCGGTTGTCTCGATAACGTGCTCGACGTTATGTTTGGGGCTCAGTTTCATAGATGTTAGGCGTGTTGTACCTGGATAGTCGGCGAGAATGTTGTGATATGACTGCTTCACGTCTATGCTGCGCACGGTAGCTATATTGCGATCGGTGCACAGCTGGGCGTCGGTGTAGAGCAGGGTCTTGCCATCTATGAGTCTTCGCTTGCGGATGTCGACGAGTAGATGGTGGAAATTGAGAAAATCTGCACCGATGATAGGTTTTGAAACGGCTGCGATGATGAATTTCCACCGGAACGGTCGGCGTAGTTTTAAGTCGAGTTCGAGCGTCTTCTCACCGTAGGTTGGAATGACGGTGTTATTGGCGGCGTATAGTTCGAATGGTAGAGCTTGCGCCTTCGTGCCAGGTGCTCTTGGTAGTACCGAGATGTTGGCTCCGGTGTCGATCAAGAAGATGAGATTGGACGATCGGTCGCGCACGAAGAGGCGGTGAGATGTGTGTGTAACGCCGGTGTCCGCCGCAGCCAGCGTTACGTCTAGTTTTCCGCTGCCGGAGACGTGGACGGAATCGGCTTGAAACTGCAGGGCGGCGTGCAATTTCGGGCGTCCATCCCGAAACGACGGTGGTAGTGGCAGTACGGCATAGGCGAGCTTCTGCGGCTTCGTTCTTGCGACTGCGACTGTGACGACTGCGACTGGTTTCTGTGGCGAGACGGGAATCGGCGATGCGAGCGGCTCTGACGGTAATCGTAGTTATGACGCGGTCTTGATCGGAGCTCTTCGACTTCCAGGGACAATCTTCTGATTTCGCTGATGAGAAATTGCGTATCAGCGCCAGGTTGGTAGGAGTTGGAAGTTGACGGCAGCTGCAACGGTGGCGGTACCGGAAGTGACGGTGAGACGCCTAGGGATGAGATAGCGGCAATCTGGTGTGGTGATGTCGCCGTGTGCTCCATCATTTTGTCTGCTAAGAGCGCGAGGTCATCCAGCGTAGTTTTTATTTTGAATGCTTCGCTGACGGTGAGCACGGAACGTACGTGTGGCGGCAGGTGGTCGAGCCACATCATCTGGATGGTAGTGTCGGGGAATTTCTCTTTGTTAAGGGTCTGCATGCGCCGCAGCAACTGGCTGGGCTTCTGTTCCCCTAACTCCACCTGTGACAGCAGCTTTTTCGTCTGCGCGCTATTTGATTCTTCGTAGACGGATATGAGTCTGTTCTTGATAGCTTGGTAATAGTCTGCTGGCGGCGAGTAGATTAGGTCGCTTATGTTCTGTATATCCTGCTTGTCTAGTTGCGCGATGACCATTTGCGCAAGCTGCGCCTGACTACGCTTCAGCTCCGCCGTCGCTGCCTCGAAGCTGCAGAACCAGAGTACCGGCTGGTCGCGCCAGAACGGTGGGACGCGCAGCGAAAGCGATATGGCTGCCACGTCGTGGGTGACGAGTGGCAGCGCCTGGGCTGCGGTTTGCGGCGATGATGATTCGTCCGGCGTGGCTCCCTCGGGGTTTGTCTTCGGCGGCATGCTGATGATCTTTTCTTCTATTTGTTCACGGGGTCACCACTGTGGGGATGTTCTCGTTGGTGAAGGTTGCGAAGAGAAAGTCGATTGTTGTATATATCGGAATAATTTATTTTCGGCAATGTGGTTTATTATATAACAAAAATAGATCTTACAACTAGTAATTTATATAGGCAGAAATACAAGTATTAACTTAACCAATAACAGTAGAGGAAAGAGATAGCGATATCGGAATCGCGCGGCGCAGATCGCGTGATGGGGCGTGGCTCGCGCATGCGCAGGCGGCGCGGCGCGTCCAACTATAAAAACGTGAGGCGCCAAAATTGCTCCCTTTTCTCCGCTGGCCGTCGTCGCGTGCACATCGTGTCAACGCTGCGTCGGGTGCGTCGTGTCTTGGCTCCGCTGCTCGTTGCTGCTGGTTGAAGATCACGACGCTGATGCTGAAGAGTCTCCAGCTACATTGTCCTTCTTTGGACGTTTACAAACTGCAATTTTCAGCGCAATACAACTGCTCTTCTCAGGGCAACTTCTTGTTTCAATCATTCGACTGTTTCTTGACGAAACAATGTCGCGTTTCTGTTATGCACGTACGGGTCAATCGGTAAGGATAAAGGTGTGGTTTATAACGTGGATAAAGGTACAGGTAAAAAGGTTTAAAGGTTAAAGGTAACGGTTTAAGGTAAAGGTTTAAAGGTGAAGGTATTTAGGTAGGTATAGGTAAGTAGGTACCGACACCTGCAAATATGTATGCTACAGCAGGGTAGGACCTGTGAGGCTTATGTTTATATAAGGTCTTGGATACTGCAGCCCTATCCCTATAAGGAGGCGAATCGATAGAAAATCTGATAAAAGGCTCCCTGGACTTGGTTAAAGAATGAAATAAATAAAGAAATAAAAAATATATATTTTTATGAGAATAATCTGCAGACTAATAAGTCACGTTTAATAAAACGTTCATCCTGAACCTAGTTTACGATCTTTTATTATAAAATGTTCTACCAATTTGTACTTCCAAAGGCTGTGTGTAATTCATCATTTGAGTTTAGTTTTAAATATCCAGTCGGTTTAATAATTGGTCGCCCTTTCATAAATTTCTAATAGCAGTAGTTCTCTAGTACTAGTTTTCTAGTAAATCTTCCTGTTAGCTGTAAAAAAGATCACATAAAATATGTTACAGCTTATGAGTAGGTAGGTACCTATATACTTATACATTAAGTCAAGGTCACAACATACTTAGGAAACATAAATTCAAGTAAACTTCTCGGTAATACTATATTTACACAAGCAATATGTGCTTGTGTAACGCCAATTCTTTTACAATTCTTATAAAAGTCTTAATACGAGTCGCCTTAATTGGGGGGTGGGAGGGTTGTGGTGGGATAGAGGGGAGGCCTCTACAATCATCCCCACCCCGAGGAATCGCTTGGTTTCGGAAATATTTATGATTAAAGATTTTGGATATAGTACTACCAAATATCGGTTCGCAGCGAGCTAGGGCTTCTTTCCCTTATCGTATGATACAAAAGTCGATTCTGGCGCTCGCCGGCCGCTGCCGTGCCTGCCGTGGCACGCTCGCTCTCGGCTTCGCGCGCTGTTTGTTCGTGGTTCACCACACTCCTCCTCGCTTCGCTCGTCGTCGCACCTATGTTGACTCTGTCAAATGACAGTCTTCCGTGATTGTAATTGTATATTGAAATCGATTTTTTTTGCCAATTAAGCAAATAAAAAACAATTATTTTACACATGTTTAATGCAATTTATAGATTCTTACATCCATATTATATTCAACGTATAAAACTTTGTAGAGTTTGTCCGGAAAGAGAAGTGTCATGGTTTATAATGAAGCTCATACATTCTACGACACTTCTCTTTCCAGACCGAATGTGTAATATTTTTCATACATTTGTTTTCATTTCCTCGGGCTAAAATTGCTATAAATGATTTTAATAGGACCCAAAGAACCCCCCAACAGCACCAGTAATCCTAAAATTAGGCGACTCGTTTTAAGACCCAACCCTTAATTTGTGCGAGTGATCTTGCTAAGGTATAAGCTCGTGCATTTCGTAACAAACATTTCACATTGCTCATAAAGTCATAAAATATTGTTAACGCTGGTTGATTGAAACCAAATTAAAATTAACGACAATATTTTGCCCAGAGATTTTACCACGAGAGGATTGACATTGACATTCCGAAAAATTATTGTGTTGCCAGGTGAAAAACAAAAACATAATATTTTCGTTACATTTTAAAGTAACTCATGGGGGATATCTGTACATATAGCTTAGGTCCAAATAGGTTTTAAGTTAGGCCTAGATTTCTTAGCATAAGTTAGTTAAGTTTTCTAAGTCCATATGTAAATAATGTTATTCCATTTAAAATATAAGTAACTCTCAAATATATCCCGGGGTATCGTTAAACACGTGACTAAATACAAAAACCGGCCAAGAGCATGTCGGACCATGCTCAGTGTAGGGTTCCGTAATTGCCGGCCTGTTACAATTCATTAATTCAAAAGGTCGTTTCTTACGGGAAATTTGGTGGCGCTTAAGTCATTTTTACTTACGTCCTTTCACTATGGGTTTTTGAGTGATAAATAAACTTTAAATCAGTTGTGTGTTCAATGTGTTTGTATATACAGAGGCAGACGGCGATCGAGCACGGCGGGGCGGCGGAGATGGTCCCCGCGGCCCCGGCCGCCCCGGCTGCGGCCGACGCCGCGGAGATGGTCCCCGCGGCCCCGGCCGCCCCCGCTGCGGCCGACGAGCCGCCCGTCACGCGCCTGCTCACCCTCGAGGACGGCGAGCACCGTGACGAAACCATCTATAGGTCAGTTGCCAACACTCTAACGTTGTCACAGCAGCCATAATATATTTAGAGTGTGGAAACAAAACCCAAAAAGTGTTACAAACAGACTAAATTACACAAACTTTAGAAACTTAACTAACAAATATACAGTGTGGAAAGTTAACTCGGGCCCTGGAGGGAAACTACCTTAAATCCTTGAGCTAGCTCATTTTACTTAAAGGAGACATTCCTTTATTTTTAAAAAGAAACAAAACTGCATTCAAAGATTTTCTAAAACTCGCTTGCCTCGCCCGGGACTCGAACCAACTAAAATTTAAAAAAAACACACACTCTCTATTTTATTATACTAATCCATAGTATTAATACTCAGGATAAAATTTCTCTAACAAACATTTGGTTACTGTTAACTTTTAACAAGTAAAAGACACGTAACAATTCTGTTATCTCTCTAACATTCAAAGACTTCGTATAATATCATTTTTCAACAAGATGGTGCACCTGCCCACAACACCAGAATTGCCAGGGCTTACCTCAATGAACATTCCAATACCTGGATAGGTACAAACGGGACGATTAGATGGCCTGCAAGAAGTCCAGACCTGACGCCCATGGACTTCTTTTTATGGGGTCATGTAAAAAATGTTCTTTATGAAACTTGCTATGAAACCGTTGAAGAGCTAAGGGTTGCGGTAGAAAATGTTATTAGGAGCATACATCACAACACTTTGATGAAGGCTACAAGAAATGAATTTCAACGGCGACTAATTTTGTGTAGACGGAACCACGGGGCTCATTTCGAACAATTTATCAGTTAAATAATTTAAGTGTAACAAATTGATAGTAAAATAAAGTTAATGTTATAGTAGGGTTTTGTCTCAGTACAAATGCGAAAAAAATTGTGCGCATCGAGAAAAAGTTGTGAATTTTTGACCATAGATAGAGTGAGCAAAGATGAATATTTTTTAGTATTGGCGGTCTGTAAAATTTTTGGACCTTCACGTCAAAATCAGGGGTCCCGTGCAATATGTTATTACTCTCTGGTTAAGACTAGAGGTGTGCGCCGATGCCAAAATCATCGGCGGCGGCGTCCGATCGTTTTTTGACCGGCGGCGGCGGCGTGATCGGCGTGAAATCGGCGTGGTATATATTTTTAATATTTTTGGGGAAATTGACAAAATACCCTCTAGATCGAATCCTACTGAGTTATTAAGTATAACCTGCGTAAATAGAATTCCCCAAATCTCGAATAATGTACGATTGTCTAGCAAACTTTGCATATTTTAAATACAAGACATGATTTTGAGAATTTTACAAAAGATAGACTAGTTATATAGACATTCTTATTTGTTTTATCTATGTAGAACTGGCTACACCACTTGCCTAAACATCGAATACGATAACACAAAAATCCCCGAAGTTAATATAAGTGCAAAACCAATTGATTTCGCATTTGTAATTCGTGAGAGAAAATTGTACGTTGAGTTCTAAAAGACAAGGATGGGATGTCAGATGAAGAAAATGCATTCTAGTGATTCTAGTTTAGTTCGTTCAGTTCTAGTTATATAAAAGTGGATATTTTTCCACATCGGCTACCAAAATAATACACGTGGCTCTTGCCGCCGCCATTTTGTTCACGAAATTTCATGCGGTGCGAGCTCGGCATGCAGATTTTACACCGTGATGCGGCCTGCGATATGCCGCACTCTCACTGCGTAGCCCGCGCCAATCAGGAAGCCTGCATTCAAATATAGGCGCTCGGTAAGGAATCGGCAAAAAAAATATCGAACATCCTTTAGTGCACCGATACCGTATCGCGAAGTTAGGTAATGGCCTTAAATAGTTCCCTCGATTGATGAAGGATCCCAACATCAACCTTGACTTAAGGGGTATTTAACAAAAAAATGAAGAGTAAGGAGCTACATGGGCGGTTCTACAGAGCCCTCACGGGAGTCACGGGACACGTAGACCTGCTCGCGTCGGTGAACTGGTTACGATTTGGGGACCTCTTCGAATAAACCGAGGGTTTCGCCTGTGCAATTGCAGACGAAGGTATCATGACTAGGACATGTAAAATCGGTATTGTATGCCTGAATCATGACGATGATATATCCTGTCGCCGTCCCGGAGAGTCACTCAGTCATATCATCTCCGGTTGTTCTCATCTTGCTAGCGGCGAGCACTTGCACATACATAATCTCGTAGTTATAAACCAGCAGGTTGCTTTTATGTACGGTGTTTGGGACCACAAAGTGCCGCACTACAAGTACACACCTGCGCCAGTCCTCGAAAATGGTCGAGCCACGCTCTATTAAGATCAATCTATCATCACGGACAGTACCTAATATTGCTACCAATAAGCCTGATATTGTGGTGATAGATAGCCGCCATGTTCCAGGTTGATTCGGTTCAGCGATTATTGAACCGACAGTAGTTTTTGCGTATGCTCTCATTGCGAAGAGTCTCGGCCAACTTCTTGAAAGACTTTCGTTTCGAGGTTGAGGTTGGTTCAAGGGTCAGATTCAGATGGCGGTAATCCTGAACACGGCGCGCACACTCGCACAGCCCGAAGGTTCCCCTCTATGCGGCCCTGACCACTGGCAGCCTGGGCCTTGCTCCGTTGCCGGCGGATCCCTAGGTTAGGTTTATATAATATTTTTATTGCTTTTGTATGTTTTTGATCTATTTTTGTATTTTACTTTTATAAAAATATTGTGAATAACCTAACCTAAGACAAAACATAAATCAAAGAAGATAGATAACAAATCGACAAAACAAATAAAAGCCTATAATCCAAAAACCCAGCCGTCATAAATCACCGATAAGTCGTTGACGTAAATCTTCCAATAGCATCTAAATGGCTTCATTTGATGTAACTGGCAAAGGATAAGTCAAGAAGCAAAATATCTTTCAAAAATACGTAGTATACTGGCCACTCATTAGTAATTTACCGTTTCCGGGCATTAAAACATTTAAAATTTGCCACGCCGATTTTACGCCGGTCAAAATCATCGGCGGCGGCGGCGTGGAAAAATCGTCGGCGGCGGCGGCGCGGCGGCGCGGCGCACATGTCTAGTTAAGACTGCTAGGGGTTGTTTGGTATCGTTTCCGTGTAAAACAGACATGCAGAATTCATTTCTGATATTAGAAATGTAAAATTTCGTATTAAAAAAAAAGTTGTGCCGCGAGGTAAAACACAATTTTATTTTTATTTTTTTAAAACGTCGTATAACTAATATATATCCTTTATTTCAAATAATAAAAAATATTATAAAGAAGCATATTTAATATAGATTATAGAAACATATACATTTTATACACCTTTAATACAAAAAACTTTTGGTTTTTTTTTTTACTTAAGTTGAGTAACGGAAAACAGACGTCGCGTCGTTTGAATTGTGACGGTTTATGTTAAAGTTAAGGAGGAAAAATATGTTTTTATATATTGTATTTTTTTATTTCTGCATTTTGTGAAGTTATTATGAATAAAATTTACTAATAACAAGCAATACATGCATTTTAAGGTCAAAACGCTACGGATGTTCACGTTCACATTGATGGAGAAAACATATACACCACGAAGCAAACATTTTTTTCGCGTACTTTTTGTATACTATAAGCCTAAAAATTGTATATATTTAGAAACTACATTAAATATGCTCCTTTATAATATTTTTTATTATTAGAAAAAAATGATATGTATTAGTTATATGACGTACTAAAAAAAAATAAAAAATTGTGTTTTTCCTCGCCACACAACTTTTTTTTTAATAAGAAATTTTACATTTTTAATATCACAAATGAATTCCGCATGTCTGTTTTACACGGAAATGATACCACACAACCCCTAGCAGCCTTAACCATAGAGTAATAACGTATTTCACAGGACCCTTGATTTTGACGTGAAGGTCCAAAAATTTTACGGACCTCCAATACTAAAAAATATTTATCGTGGGCCATTCTATCCATGGTCAAAAATTCACAACTTTTTCTCGATGCGCACAATTTTTACAAATTCGAGCTCTGCTATTAGATTTAACGATTGTTTTTATTTTTAAGACCAAATATTTGTTAGAGAAATTTTATCCTGAATATTAATACTATCGATTAGTATAATAAAATAGGGTGTGTTTGTTTTTTTTAATTTTAGTTGGTTCGAGTCCCGGGCGAGGCAAGCGAGTTTTAGAAAATCTTTGAATGCAGTTGTTTCTTTTAAAAAATAAAGGAATGTCTCCTTTAATAAAATGAGCTAGCTCAAGGATTTAAGGTAGTTTCCCTCCAGGGCCCGAGTTAACTTTCCACACTGTATATACATGTCATGTCTAAACAAAAGCATAAACAAAATGAAATTAAAAATTTTGAAAGTAATGCTAGGAAATTATGGAATACTATAAACAGCTGGTTGGGGACTCCTAAACCCACCGTTGACTCAACTATATTAAAATATTTAGGTAATTTGGACTCGGTGCCCATTATATGTACAAAATTTGCTAAAACATTTACTGAAGAAATTAGTCAAATTAAACATATTTGTAATGTAAAGTTTTTGGAACGTCAAACGTATGTGAAGCCATGTAACTTGAGTTTTAGATATCAAAAAGTCAATACCCTACAAATTGAAAACATTATTGGCAAACTAAGTAAAAAATCCCCGGGTATAGATGGATTAAGAGTTCAAGAATTAAAATATATTCAGAAAAAAATTAGTCCCATTTTAGCAAAGTTTGTAAATATGTGTGTGCAAACCGGAAAGTATCCAGAAAAGTTAAAAAAATCCATGATTAGGCCGATATATAAACAAGGGAGCCACTCTGAGTACTCTAATTATAGGCCAATAGCTATCTTGTCTGTTATTAATAAAATTATGGAAAAAGTAGTTGTACACCAGATTAGCTCGTTCCTAGAGAAAAACAATGTTATAGCGGACGCGCAGCATGGCTTCAGACAGTCTAGAAGTACGTCAACAGCCTTAGCACGATTTACAGACGAAGTTTATAGAAATCTGGATAATGTTAATTACTGTGCGAGACAGAGGTAGGCGGCGTCGAGGTGACCTCGAGCGGCTGCGTCGGCCCCGCAGCGGCGAGGTCATGGCAGTCGGTGCTGGCCATGTACCTGACCTTAACGATGTATAAAGCGGCTGTACAGGTGAGGGCCTTGAGGGGAGACCTTGGTAGAAGAAAACTCCGTTGTTGTATTGGTAGCTTGCTTGGTAAGCACACCAACCCGATCACTGCGTAACTAGCAACGAGACCGCGAGCGGGCTCGTTATTTATAGGCGACGATAGGCGTCGCAGGGGAGAGGTCCGCGGGAGGCGCGGCCACAGAGTGGGGATAGCGCGTGCGCAAGGTCGGCGCATGCGCAGATCGGATTGCCGTACTTATTAGGCATATATCTTTATTTAGCAAAGTATATTTATCCTAATAGTACATAATTGATATCCTAATATTGCACTCAGTGCTTATAATGTGTCTAGGTATCCTGTGATGCCTAGATCACCTAAGTTAGGGGTTGAATGAATAGACAAGGGCAAGAATTGTTTATTAAGCATTCAAGGACTAATCAGTCTTATGTTATGAGATACAAGGTTACTGTGTTTACAAGGTAACAGCGTTTACAAGGTTACAGCGTTACAAGGTTACGGCGTTTACAAGGTTACGTCGTTATAACTAAGTTTATACATGAATATATCACGTAAACGAGAGACAGTATGACCTCGTACGGCACATGGTCCCACCTATTCGTGTTTGCCCTCACGAATACACAAAACATTGGGTGTCCGTCGAATACTGGCTCGAAGTGAAGTCGGCCTCGTGTCTTACGAGGGTTCGAAGGCTTCTTGAGGGAGGGGTCAGATAGTACCCCGCTTGCGTCGCCTATCTGGCCTTCAGGCGTCGGCGGCGGTGGAGGCGCGCTGCTGGTGGAATGACGATAGTCCCACCAGTGCGGGGCCTCGGGAGCGACATGTGGCGCTCTAGTAGTTGGTGGGGGACGAGGCGACTTAGTCGGTGAGTCCCACCGGTGTTTCCTTCGGCGGCCCGGGGTATGTGCCCTTGAACGGGCCGGCGATAGGTTAGCGCGACGTGGAGATAATCGCGCGCGTCGAGGCGACGTTTGCGCGCGAAGTCGCGACGGAGGCGTTTGTACTCGCGGCGAGGTAGCGTCACGTGGCTTGCGTTGACGCGGTATTTTATACGTCGCGCACTTTACGTTATCACTGGCTCTACTATACACGGGATCGACTATTACGTTATCACTGGCTTTACGCACGGGATCGACTATTACGTTATCACAGGCTTTACGCACGGGATCGACTATTACGTTATCACAGGCTTTACGCACGGGATCGTCTATGGCGCGGACGTAGGTTACTTGCTGAACGTTAACACGGGCTTGTAAGGGCACAGATTCGGCTTCAGCGAAGGTCGCTTGCTGAACGTTATCACGGGCTTGTAAGGGCACAGGATCGGCTTCAGCGATGACGACCGGAGTGGCGGGCTCGCTGCCCGTCAGGTGATGACCGGAGTACGCGGCGAAACTTTCATATTCAGCCTCCATTTCCATTTCTAGCTCAAGGACGGCGAGTCTTGCTCTTGCGAGTTCCTCTCGAGCTAGTGCGAGCTTGTACGCTCGCTGGCGCGCTCTTTTGGTAGGCGCGCCTATTGAATAACGCATCCACGGCTGTGTCAGGAGCGATGACAATATCGTGGGCGTGGATGCGTTCGCAGACGGCGTCGTAGCGGTCTGCGGCGATGCCGCGGGGGTGAGACGTGCGTGGCCTTGTAAGGGCGTAGCGGCTCTCGGCCCCGCGGGACTGATGTGGGCAGCTCGTCGTTGCGGCGTGGTAGAACTCTCCCGCAGTCCTGCGGCTCCTGATTCCCCAGCCTGGTTCAAGGTCGAACACTCCCGCAGTCTTGCGGCCCCTGATTCTTCCTTGAAAGTGTCCTTGGTGGCGGACAGCTGCGCGTGGCCTTGTAAGGGCGTAGCGGCGGCCTTGTGTTCCGCGCGACACGGCTCGCTTGTCGCAAGCGGCCTTGGTGGTGCGCCGGACGATGTGACGTCACGGCGAGCGACGGCTGCGGCTAGCTCCGCAGTGACCGGACGGATCTTCGTACGGCGCTTTTCCTTGCGTTCTTGAAGGTCTCCGGGCCCCCGGCCTTGTATCCGGTTCGAAGGACCAATGTGCGAGACAGAGGTAGGCGGCGTCGAGGTGACCTCGAGCGGCTGCGTCGGCCCCGCAGCGGCGAGGTCATGGCAGTCGGTGCTGGCCATGTACCTGACCTTAACGATGTATAAAAGCGGCTGTACAGGTGAGGACCTTGAGGGGAGACCTTGGTAGAAGAAAACTCCGTTGTTGTATTGGTAGCTTGCTTGGTAAGCACACCAACCCGATCACTGCGTAACTAGCAACGAGACCGCGAGCGGGCTCGTTATTTATAGGCGACGATAGGCGTCGCAGGGGAGAGGTCCGCGGGAGGCGCGGCCACAGAGTGGGGATAGCGCGTGCGCAAGGTCGGCGCATGCGCAGATCGGATTGCCGTACTTATTAGGCATATATCTTTATTTAGCAAAGTATATTTATCCTAATAGTACATAATTGATATCCTAATATTGCACTCAGTGCTTATAATGTGTCTAGGTATCCTGTGATGCCTAGATCACCTAAGTTAGGGGTTGAATGAATAGACAAGGGCAAGAATTGTTTATTAAGCATTCAAGGACTAATCAGTCTTATGTTATGAGATACAAGGTTACTGTGTTTACAAGGTAACAGCGTTTACAAGGTTACAGCGTTACAAGGTTACGGCGTTTACAAGGTTACGTCGTTATAACTAAGTTTATACATGAATATATCACGTAAACGAGAGACAGTATGACCTCGTACGGCACAATTACGTAGGGGTGCTTTTCATAGATTTTAAAAAAGCATTTGATACACTGGACCACGGACAGCTACTGCAGGCGATGGACGAATGTGGGGTTCGTGGCCCAGTGTTGGAATGGTTTTGTACATATTTGAGTGGACGAACACTGCGAGTCTCCGTCGACGGTGTCAGCGGGGATGATGCAGAAGTGCAAACTGGGGTTCCGACCGTCTCGGTGTATGGCCCGCTCGGGTACATTATGCATGTAAACAGCGTCACTAATGTTGTACGAAACTGTCCCACTTACATGTATGTAGATGACACATGCCTACTATACGCTGATAAAGATATTAATTATGTAATAAGATGTATACAAGAAGATTTTGAAAATATACTAAGATGGTCTCATGATAACGGCATAATACTGAATACTGAAAAAACTAAATTTGCGATGCGCCAATTAAAATTATAGGTCATTCATATGATTGTTTACATAATGAAAAATATGCTTGTAAATGTAACGTAATAGAAATAGTCGATACATTTAAATACCTAGGCTTAACCATAGATAAACACTTGAACTGGAAAATACATATAGATGCAGTTTGTAATAGGCTAAGATGCATATTATGTAAAATAATTAGTTTAAAACATATAGTAAATAAGAAAATATTACTTATGTTATACCATGCGCTAGCAGACGCGGTGATTGGATACGGGCTAATAGCTTACGGACGTACTTTTAAAACCTATTTAGATAATGTATTAAACTTGCAATTGAGACTATTGAAAAATGTTATAGATATAAAAACTAAAAAAACCTGTAACAATGATTATACGGCGTTATTCAAGATACTGAATGTCTTACCAGTGCATGAAAAAGTTAGGTATTTAATAGCAACAGAACAATTTAAATGTACCGACTTTAAAACTCCGGGAGCCTACACACGACCGCCAAGAGGGTCAGAGCGACCAAAAAATACGCGGAACCCTCGGCTAATAACTATTATGGTAAACGGATACGAAGCTACTTAACACCGAGAATATTTAACACTATTGATTTTGAAACCGAATGTAGCAGTAAAAATATCTTTTCACCCCTACTATTCGAAAAAGGTTAATTTGTTGCCCATTTACAGGGAGCAAAAGTGACTTTTGATCCCTCTGCGATTACAGGGAGCAAAAATGACTTTTGCTCCCTCTGCGATTTGTTGCACATTTACAGAGGGAGCAAAAGTGACTTTTGCTCCCTCTGCGTTTTTATTTTATTTTCCTTGTCTTTGCAACCGATTAAAATGAGACAACATTATATAACTTCTCTTTCTAGCAGATAGCTAGTTTAGTACCTTTGTTTTCGTTTTTCTCATAGAAGGAGTGAAAAGTAGAGTGTACTACGCGGTAGCAAAATTATTTCGATCTCGGGTCACTTGAATCCCTCACCACGCTCAGGATTCCACGTTAGAATCCCTCGCTACGCTCGGGATTCTATTCTGGAATCCTTCGCTTCGTTCGGGATTCAACATGCTACCCTCGACCGAAATAAGTCATTTTGCTCCCTTGTAATACAATCTACTATTAAAACCAAACTCAAAAAGTTGCTATTAAACACTTCAACTCAAGATTGAATAAATAATTTATATTAAATGTATAAGTTAAATAAATACAAAAAAAAACCCATTTTGGGTCAGTTGTGCGTACATTAGTAATTTAGAATAAGGATAAGTTACTTAGGTTTTCGAGAAAATGTACAATTCACAAAAAAAACTACTTATTTTGTAATTATTGTCACAAAGAATTTTTATGACAATTCATGACAAACGATCTTATTTTCAACAAGAATACAAACTTTTAATACCAACCAAATTTACGGCACAAGAGAAGCCATAAATAATGAAAAAAGAAAAATCATACAATTTTAGTATCTAAAAAAGGGAAAATTAGAAAAAATCTGTGAATACAGTTTTACTTTTTAGGAAAAATAAAGGAATGTTTCCTTTCAGTGTATTGAGCTATCTCAACGTTTTAAGGTAGTTTCCCTCCAGGGCCCGACTTATCTTTCCACCCTGTATACCTATACTGCGAACATTCTAAAAAACGTTATTTGACACATGACACTGACAACAGCAATACAACGTAAAATGTCTTGCACATCGAAATCACAAAGGAAGACAATTGCACTGCGAACGTTTACGTTCTACGTCTTTTTATTTTTTATTTTAGGGTTGGCCGGACACCACCGTTATGAATCGGTAGTCGTCTAAGTAAATCGATATGAATTTTTCATTTTAGGTTATTTTTTAGGATATTTTGTTTTAACTTATTTTTACAATTTTTTTTAACAAAAAACTATTTTAACACATGTAAAAAAAACGTAAAGTAGTTTTATTTATTTTACGAATAGGTATACCAATTTCTCTTTGTATCTTTCTGACCCGGCTTCGTTTTTGGACTGATATTTGCATTCATCGTTGACTATCGGGGCTTCCGACCTCCTTGCTGACGAGACACTGAGACTACCCGACTGGCCAACCGACATACTTTTCTGGAACGACGGACTTTTAAATTCAAAATTAGACACAACAAAAAAAAGACAAGACAAACAGTCAGTCGACGACAGACAATCACACGAACTCTGGTTCGTTGTTGTGCCAGACGGTTCAGTTGTGTTAGCATCCTACCTAAATATATTTAATTTAATTGCATAATTAAAAGGGTAGAATAAAAAACCAATATTTTTCTGATTAAGAATGGCGGTAGGGCGCGGAGGCGGCCACCGGCCAGTCGGAGTGGACCCGTGAGACCGTACGGTTGTAACAGTGTTTTGAAAACGAATGTAACAGAATCAAAAGGAAATATAAGTTAATATTGATCCAAGGTTTTACTTTATTTCTCGAGGGACTCCTAACAGTTGGCCTTGGCTCGTTACTTATTGGACACTGATAAAATTCATTATACGTCACAATTCGATACCTCAGTCCAGGGCTTTAAATACCGTTAAAAAGTTGGTATCGTTACAGCTGTCAAACAGATTTAACGTTAAGTTGTTATTAACGTTAAACCATTTACCGTTACTTCAACTACTTTTTACCGGTAAAAAAATTGTAACGTTACCAGCTAATGCATAGAGCCGTTAACTCAAAGGTATCGTTAAATAATTTTAACGTTATTATTTAACGTTAGTAGCATAACTAGCATAGCAGCTTATTTAGATACACTGATGGATACCATCGTTAGATATCGAACGAGTGTTCATTCACGTACGACGCCGCCGGCGTCCTAGTGAGTGATTAAACCAAATTGAGTTATTAAAAACCGGCCAAGAGCATGTCGGGCCATGTTCAATTGTTCAGTGTAGGGTTCCGTTCCGCTGCCGCTCGTGATGTTTTCTTTTACTTGCGTCGATATTATTATGGTACGGTACGGAGATGTAAGATGGTGTTGTAAAATTGTTAGGTATTTCTTTTTTAGGCACGTATTATATTTTTTTGCTTTTTGGCAATGTATTATTTAATGGTTCGGTTGCGCTATTTTTTTTGTAAAAATCGTCGTGGTATGGTAGTAGTTTTTGACTAATTCGGGTGTGTAGATTTAGAAAATAATGTCTGTTTTAAAATCCAAGATGGCGGCCATCGACCTTTTTCGTAAAAATCGTCATGGTAGTCGTTTTCGACTAATTCGGGTGTGCAGATTTCGAAAATAATGTCTGTTTTAAAATCCAAGATGGCGGCCATATACTTTTTTCTTAATAATCGTCATGGTAGTCGTTTTCGACTAATTTGGGTGTGCATATTACGAAAATAATGACTGTTTTAAAATCCAAGATGGCGGTCATCCAACTTTTTGTAAAAATCGTCATGGTAGTCGTTTTCGACTAATTCGGGTGTGCAGATTTCAAAAATAATGTCAGTTTTAAAATCCAAGATGGCGGTCATATACTTTTTTCTTAAAAATCGTCATGGTAGTAGTTTTCGACTAACTTGGGTGTGCAGATTTCGAAAATAATGTCTGTTTTAAAATCCAAGATGGAGGCCATATACTTTTTTCTTAAAAATCTTATGGTAGTCATTTTCGACTAATTCGGGTGTGCAGATTTCGAAAATAATGTCAGTTTTGAAATCCAAGATGGCGGCCATATACTTTTTTCTTAAAAATCGTCATGGTAGTAGTTTTCGACTAACTTGGGTGTGCAGATTTCGAAAAGAATGACTGTTTTAAAATCCAAGATGGTGGTCATCCGAATTTTTGTAAAAATCGTCATGGTAGTCGTTTTCGACTAATTCGGGTGTGCAGATTTAGAAAATAATGTCAGTTTTAAAATCCAAGATGGCGGCCATATACTTTTTTCTTAAAAATCGTCATGGTAGTAGTTTTCGACTAGTTTGGGTGTGCAGATTTCGAAAATAATGTCAGTGTTTACATCCAAGATGGCGGCCATCCACCTTTTTGGTAAAAATCGTCATGGTAGTCGTTTTCGACTAATTCGAGTGAACAGATTTCGAAAATAATGACTGGTTTAAAATCCAAGATGGCGGTCATCCAACTTTTTGTAAAAATCGTCATGGTAATCGTTTTCGACTAATTCGGGTGAGCAGATTTCGAAAATAATGTCTGTTTTAAAATTCAACTTCCAAGATGGCGGCCATGTACTTTTTTCGTGAAAATCGTCATGGTAGCCGTTTTCGACTGATTCGGGTGTGCAGATTTCGAAAATAATGTCTGTTTTAAAATCCAAGATGGCGGCCATATACTTTTGTCGTAAAAATCGTAATGGTACTCGATTTCGACTAATTCGGGAGTGTAGATTTCGAAAATAATGTCTGTTTTAAAATCCATGGCGTTCATGCACTTTTTCTTAAAAATCGTTATGGGTATTCTCGATTAATTCGGGGATGTAGATTATGAAAATAAGAACCGTTTCAAAATCTTAGATGGCGAAAATATACAATTTTGTCATAATCATCATGATAAAAAATGAAATGTATAGCCGCCATCCTGGATTTCAATACTACATTATTTCCGAAATCTAAACACCCGAATTAGCCCAAAATGACTACCATGATGATTTTGACAAAATAGTATTTTCCATTTCGGATTTTCAAACGGTCCTTATTTTCGAAATCTATATCCACGAATAAACAGAACACGACACCCATAACGTGTTTAAAGAAAAAGTGCATGGCCGCCATCTTGGATTTTAAAACAGACTTTATTTTCGAAATCTACACATCGGGTATTAGTCGAAATGAGTACCATAACGATTTTTACGAAAAAATTTATGACAGCCAACTTGGATTTCAAAACCGATATTATTTTCGAAATCTGCACCCCTGAATTAATCGAAAACGACTACCATGTCAATTTTGACAAAATTGACCATTTCCGCCATCTTGGATTTTAAAACCGTCTTTATTTTTGAATTCTACTGCCCCGAATTAATAAAAAACGACTAACATGTCGATTTTTTTGAAAAAAGTGTCCGCTATCTTGGATTTCAGAACAGTTATTAATTTTCGAAATCTACACACCCTAATTAGGCCAAAATGACTACCATGATGATTTTGACAAAATTGTTTATTTCCGCCATCTTGGATTTTAAAACGGTCCCTGTTTTGGAAATCTACATACCCGAATTAATCCAAAAGACCCCTAACGATTTCTAAGAAAAGTGCATGAACGCCATGGATTTTAAAACAAACATTTTTTTCGAAATCTGCACACCCGAATTATTCGAAAAGGACTACCATGACGATTTTTACTAAAAAAGTATATGGCGGCCATCTTGGATTTTAAAACTGACATTATTTTCGAAATCTGCACACCCCACACCCGAATTAGTCGAAAACGACTACCATGACGATTTTTACAAAAAGTATATGGCCGCCATCTTGGATTTCAAAACAAACATTATTTTCGAAATCTGCACACCCGAATTAGTCGAAAACGACTACAATGACGATTTTTACGAAAATGGTCGATGGCCGCCATCTTGGATTTTAAAACAGTCATTATTTTCGTAATCTGCACACCCGAATTAGTCGAAAACGACTACCATGATGATTTTCACGAAAAAGTATATGCCCGCCATCTTGGAAGTTGGATTTTAAAACAGATATTATTTTCGAAATCCACACACCCGAATTAGTCGAAAACGACTACCATGATGATTTTTAAGAAAAAAGTATATGGCCGCTATCTTGGATTTTAAAACTAACATTATTTTTGAAATCTGCACACCCGAATTAGTCGAAGACGACTACCATGACGATTTATACGAAAAAGGTCGATGGCCGCCATCTTGGATTTTAAAACGGGCATTATTTTCGTAATCTGCACACCCGAATTATTCGAAAGCGACTACCATGATGATTTTTAAGAAAAAAGTATATGGCTGCCATCTTAAATTTTAAAACTAACATTATTAAATTTTTAAACTAACATTAAAATTTCTCCTACTTTTTCTTACTGGCAATACGATACCAATTAAGCCCTTAAGCGGATCACCAGTATTTTTGTTACACCCTGTATTAATCACAGCCAAGTCACAAACTGTTACCAACCAACAGTCAACACAAAACGTCGCGCAATACCCACCCGCATTCGACTCGAGCGAAATGTGTAGGGTTCAAGACTCTCGGCAACGTGTCACGGAGGCCAGTGCACGAAGTGGCAACAATGCGAATCAACTAGCGCCGCGCGGCGTGCGCCTTTCTGGTAGGGCGGTGTCGCAACGTAGCATTACTGATCAAAATAGTGTTACTTAGTTAACGTTATTATAATGTGAATTGGGTAACGTTAGCCAGCCCTGCAATGTAAAGTAAATTTACCGATAAAAAGTAACGTTAATTGGGTAACGTTACCATAAAGTTATGTTATTAAGTAACGTTACATTTTTACTACCGGTACTAAGGTATTTTTATGGTTTTACCGTTACCTAATGTTATTTTATAATGTGAATTGGTAACGTTTTAAAGCCCTGCCTCAGTCTAGGTGCCATCCAATCGTAATCGCTTGCTGTGACAAATCGATTTGGGCTAGTTACATCTCTATAAACTTCAGTCATAATGTGTCAAGTAACGTTTTTTAGAATGCACACAGTATAATACGTTACAGAACGACGCATTTTACCTCCAGCGAACTTTAACACCGATCAATTCACTCAATCCTTCGTGTAGTACAGTCACCAGCATAAATATATGACTGTGAGCAGCGCTGCAAAAATATCTGATTCCCCATTGAGGGCAAAATTATATGACGACAATTACACGGTAAAAATATCGTTTTGCATCGATCAGCATAAATATCGGATCAGTCCGCTTAAAAATATCTGATTACCTATTAAAAGCAAAATTATGTGACTACTGTCACCGGCATAAATATCTAACCACTAAGAAAGCTTTATTGCAATGGAAGCATAGGATTATTTAACTGCACGAATATATAGACCGATCCATTAAATAATTAATGCATTGACAGATTATGTGAGTTGTTTCTTGTTTACTTACAATATTAGGTACTACGTAATCAATGGGTTCTACCGACTTATTAATGCATTTGTAATTTTATGTTGTTTTTAGAGAAATACTGTGAAATCATGGATTACTTGCGGAAGTTGCAAAATCGACCATCCTAAAAATTTTGGCCGTATTCGCGAAAATACAGCTTTATTTAGGATATCGTCTGGAGAGCCCGGAATGGTCGAGTGTATAATGCTGAAGATAAATAGTGCAAAACAAAATAATTGAATATTTAACGTGTTTTATTGCATGTTACAAGGCAGCTGTCAGACAACAAGCGTCAAGCAGGCAACTAGCAATGAGCCTATAAACCTTGTAGTACAGGTAAAGTAAGACTAGATATGCCATTTTGACGGCAAAATTTGTACCACATCAATGAAACTTTGCTTTATAACTTTATCATGGCACTAGGAATAAGGATCTGCCGAGTCCTATCAAAATTTATGCTTACTACCCCCGCCCAAATGGAATGGGCAGGGGGCAACATTTGAAAATTACAAATTTTCCAAACTGGGTAAGTAAAATATCATTTTCAATGTATTTTTTTACTCTGAATCGAATAAGACGATTCTCATACTTATAAGATCAATACTTTATATGAAGGGTTTTCGTCGTGTGAGAATACGTTTGTGCCATACGCCACTTACATTCGTTTGCAGGACAACGATAAGAAGCAAAAAAATACTTTTTGAAAGTTTTACATTTAGGAAATATTTAACTTATTTATCAATTGGACACATATGTTTATTATTTATGTTACCATACAAGTATTTTAAATATAGTGATAATGATGAGTAAATGTTAAACGTACAATGTATGACATGACATATAAAAGTGTTGGATATGTCACACTTTCGTGATAGTTTTCAGTTAACAGAGTGTAATTATCCTATAGTAAAATGCGGATATGGCACAACATTGTTGAAAAATATCTTTTTTCAAAAACCGATTAGAGTCAGGTATTCCATATTTTATTGTTATTTTAGAAATGGTTTTGCTCAAAAATGGATATGGCACGTATTGTCAGCCGTGAGGGTTGGACGCATACATTTTCGAAGTGCCAAGGTAAAGGTATAAAGAAAAGTTCAACTGATATTTGATATACATATTTTGCCTCTAAAATATGCTATTTTTCTGTACTATTGGTTTCGCATACGAATCGTAGGAATAAACCATTTTCAAATTGCATGTTCCTTCCTAGGGGGCCTGTGCCCACGTATAAATTAATCTTATAGCACACGGAAACACTGCAAAAAATCTAAGATGGGTAATTCCACGAGACTGTAACGTCAGTTACCAATTCTTTCGTGTATTCTTTGATTGATTAAGCAAATTTAAATGTCAATTTATCTACCTGTAGGCATAGGGAACATATATATAAACTTACATTTGCTGAATTAATCAAATAACACACGAAAGAATTGGTAACTGACGTTACAGTCTCGTGGAATTACCCAGATATATTTTTTATTCCTTTGAGCCTATAGGATTGTTTTATATAAGCATACGTATATTTTTGAAGTGAAAACTACTTTAGCCGCGTTGGGCACTTTCTAGTAGGGGGAAATCTTATGAGTTCGCGTCATCGATACCGTCACGAAAACAAAAACGCATCACAAGATTTTCCTTGGGTTGGACGGCTCGTTCGATAGTTAAACTTATAACCATTCAAATAAAGTTTAATTTTGTGAGTAGTATTTTTCTCTTATGCTTTTAATAATATATTAATCATAGAAAATCATTATTGTAAATTGCCTCTAGGTACACATTAAGTCCAATATAAACCTTGGGTGTTAAAGATAGGTCTACCAAATAATAATTACTAAACAGACTCTGAAGATTACGGCATAATTATTATGCCGTAATATTCAGGGTATGTTTAGTGGACTATTTGGTTCTCAGTTTCTAGCTAGCTATAGTTTCTGAAGAATAAGGCTGGGACAGAACCGTAATTTTAGTATGAAAATTGCATTTTCAAATGGTTTTTTATCGAAACTACTGCACGTAAAATGAAGTCAAAATCAGTCAGCTGTCCTAATTTTTTGCAATTTTCTATTGGTACCCCACACGTGTCATACAAATGAAAAATTAAAACCATTTCCCCCTTAAAATATAATTAATCTCTCTAAACTTCCTAAACTTTTGGAGTAAATTGGCTGTGACAGACGCACGGACAGACAAGCGAGTGATCCTTCAAGCGAGGCTTCCGTTTTTATTTTTTAAGGTACGAAACCATATAAACGTGCATATAATTGTTGCTCGGAGTGTCAGTAAATGTAAAAACCCGATTGATGTTGATAATTTTAATTCAAACAGTATGAAGTTTCAAATTTTAATACTAAAAGCTCTAAGTTTTCACTTCTATCGGCAGTCCCTATGACTGCCAATTTTTTTTCTTAACTTTCATTAAATAAAATCTCGCTTCTCGGAGATTGACGGCAGTCGCACCGAGTCCTAACTGTATGAATAAATCGTAAATATTGTAATGACTCTTTTAATGCAATGAAACAATATCAATTTGAATTTTTGACACATTCACACACACTCACGATAGAAAATGTGAGATAGACATATGCAGTGACACTTCAATGACAAGTCTGCACTCTTTTCGTGGATTGTCAAACAGCTTTTCACAATTAAGACCTCTATGCCAGCTAGATAAGGTTTGTTTTTGTATATTGATAACATAATTTTGATTTTGTTATTATGTCAGATATTTATGCGGTTGACCTTTCATCCGATAATAAAGCTTTCTTAGTGGTTAGTTATTTATGCCGGTGATAGTAGTCATATAATTTTGCTTTTAATAGGTAATCAGATATTTTTAAGCGGACTGATCCGATATTTATGCTGATCGATGCAAAACGATGTTTATGCCAGCCACAAAGCATCATATATTTTTACCGTGGAGGTGTCGTCATATACTTTTGCCCTCAATGGGGAATCAGAATTTTTTGCAGCGCTGCTCATAGTCATATATTTATGCTGGTGACGTACAGTTGGCCAAAAATGTGGTCTACCACCCTACGGTTGAGGTTCGTTTGAACGTCATGAGACAGCAAGGTCGTGCATGTTTTAAACTCCGTTAGAAAATTAAGTCAACCTTAGCGATCATTAGATCTCGCAGAAACTTTTGTCAAAACTGGTAGACAACTTTCTTGGTTGACTGTACGAATTGTACGATGCCTTAGGTATGTACCTACTCTAATATAGTCGTGAGACATCCCTGCTAGGTCCTGCTTACAAGTTCTACAACTATAAGTACTAGTAGATGGATCAAATTAATTCAATTTGTTCATGTGCGTTCCCATTGAGGGTCCAAGTTGGAATTTTGAGCTTTTAAGCTTACCAGTCTTTAGTAAAAGTTCTCAAACCATTGTAAATTCAACCAATAATTTGTAAAAGTCGTTACTCAAAAGTTACGTTCGGTTAAAGGTGGACCCTCAGTCGTGCATGCCAGGTATCCATATCTAATAAACTACTTAAAATGTATAACTGCTGTAAATGACTACTTTTAGTAAAAGATTTGTAAAACTAATTTCATTAATCGTGACTCCATTCTGCTAACTTAATACGAAGAAATAGCATGCATGCAAACCTTAGATGAAGAAGGATAATAAATTTTAACTATAAAACTTTCGTGAGACTCTAACATATTAAAAATATTTATAACGGGTTACTCACGTAATTTTTGTCGATTTTTGAGCAAAAATCGACAAAAATTACGTGAGTAACCCGTTATAAATATTTTTAATAAGGATAATAAAATTCAAACCGAACCACGGGCTTCGTTCGACATACGGATAGTCCCAACAATCTGTTAACAAACAAACATAGGACGCATGATTATACTTTCTGTACCTACTTGCCTAACAGTTAACGCATGGTCAGACACGTGCGATTCATACCGTATTAGATTAGTTATACCTATACTAAAAATAACAATTCACTGAACACGTCGCCTCGTTCGTATTAACTCTTCCAAATTTGGCTTGGCACCGACTTGAAACATATCAGTTGGTAACGCATATAAATACTATAATGATTCATTTTATCCTTTTTGAAGTCGGTTTATCTTTTTTTTGTAAAAAGTTTTTATTTTTCCATTTTTAGTGGTTATACATTTACCAAAATTGGACAAAAAGTCTCGGAATAATCGGTAAAGATATATAAAAAAGTTCATAATACACCCATTCTGTCTAAGGAAATGTCCACGTATCATATGTGGACTTCATCATTAGGTCCTCTCTATCAAATTGGTGGTTTTCAAGAGGGAATGCTCGAGTTGCTTAAGAAAACACCCAAATTAACATACATGTGCCTTTAAAAATTTAGGAATTCTCTCAATTCCTCACGGATCCCATCATCAGAACAGCACCAGATTAATGTGGGACCATCTTCAAGGTACGAGTAGTTCCTATCAAACAAAAAAAAGGAATTGTCCAAATCGGACCACGGGTCTCGGAGTAATCGCTGAACATCCTACATAAAAAAATCTTCATCATTATCACGAAAACAATCATCATCATCAGGACCACTCCATCGAATTGGCGGTTTTCGTGAGAAAATGCTTGAGTAGCTTAAGAAAACACCCAAATCACTATACACGTGCCTTTAAAAATTGAGGAGTTCCCTCAATTGCTCATGGATCCATCATCAGAACAGCACCAGGTAAATGTGGGACCATCTTCGAGGTAGTTCCTTTCAAACAAAAGAAGAATTATTCAAATTGGATCACGGGTCTCGGAGTAATCGCTAAACATCCTACATTTAAAAATCTTCATCATTATGATCAAAACAATCATCATCAGGTCCACCTCATCAAATTGGTGGTTTTCGTGAGAAAATGCTTGAGTAGCTTAAGAAAACACCCAAATCACTATATACGTGCCTTTAAAAATTGAGAAGTTCCCTCAATTGCTCAGGAATCCCATCATCAGAACAGCGACAGATAAATGTGGAACCATCTTCAAGGTAGTTCCTTTCAAACAAAAAAATAATTATTCAAATTGGACCACGGGTCTCGGAGTAATCGCTGAACATCCTGCATAAAAAATCTTCATCATTATCATCAAAACAATCATCATCATCAGGTCCACTGCATCAAAATGGTGGTTTTCGTGAGAAAATGCTTGAGATGCTTAAGAAAACACCCAAATCACCATACATGTGCCTTTAATAATTGAGGAGTTCCCTAAATTCCTCATGGATCACATAATCAGAACAGCACCAGATAAATGTAGGACCATTTTCGAGGTAGTTCCTTTCAAACAAAAAAATAATTATTTAAATTGGATCAGGGGTCTCGGAGTAATCGCTGAACATCCTGCATAAAAAATCTTCATCATTAACATCAAAACAATCATCATCATCAGGTCCACTGCATCGAAATGATGGTTTTCGTGAGAAACGGTTTGAGTTGCTTAAGAAAACACCCAAATCACCATACATGTGCCTTTAAAAATTGAGGAATTCCCTCAATCATGGATCCCATCATCAGAACAGCACCATATTAATATGGGACCACCTTGGATGTAGATCCTTTGAAACAAAAAAAGAATTACTCAAATCGGACCACGGCTCTCGGAGTAATCGGTGAACATACATAAAAAAAAAACACCAAACCGAATGCAGAACCTCCTTCCTCAATGGAATTGAAGTCGGTTAAAAATACAATTTATTACATGTCATGTATATAATATTGTTTTCAGCAATTTCACTACAAAACTAAGTAGCGGCACACAAAAATCACTTATTTCCGAGTAAAATGGCTGTGACATACGGACGGACGGACGGACGGACAGACTGACATGAAGAAACTATAAGGGTTCCGTTTTTGCCATTTTACCTGCGGAGCCCTAAAACCCAAGATACACTACACTGTACATAGAGTACATAGACACCGATTTGTTTTGGGATCAAAAATGGGTTTAGGAAAACTTCATGTTCTATTTATCTATTTGCTAACGTACGCACCCTTTAACCCTATGTATTTATGTATTTGTGTGTTGTATTAGGTACATAGTCAACGTCATAGAGGTACAGATGCCTCTATGACGTTGAAGTGATACTTATCGATGACAGAAATGTCGATGTTTTTAATTTGGCAATCACTCGCTGTCAGTTGTTCGTGCTAGAAAATTATCTAGGTGTATTTATTAGATACTAGCAGTTGCCCGCGGCTTCGCCCGCGTACTAAAAGTACTAAAAAAGGAGATTATCAGTTTTACCCTCATTTCTGTGTTGTATGTATGTTTGTCCGCGATTATCCCGCGTTTGGCTGAACCGATTTAGATGCACTTTTCGGAATAAGTATTTGTTACTTTCTGGAGGTTTCGGTATAAAACATTTTGATGAAGACTTTCCCTTATTTTTTTTAATGAAATGGTTGCAATATTTCTTCTAATGTTACGCCAGCAACGACTTGCTGCTACTTACTAAGAGATTATGATTAATGCAGATTTCTACTCTAATGAATAAAAGTTTTTCCCCGCAACTTCCTCTGCGTGGAATTAGTAATAGACCCCCCTTTTTACCCTCTTAGGAAATGACTTCTGGGATAACAACTATTATGTATCCTTCCCCAGAACTCAAACTACCTCCATACCAAATCATCTAAATAGGTTAAGCGGTTATCAATTCCCCATACAAACTTTCAACCCCCTTTTCACCTCTTAAAGGGTTGATTTTCCGGATAAAAGTGTCCTATGTCGTTTTCCGAGACTCAAACTATCTCTATACCAAATTTCATCTAAATCGGTTTAGCTGCAAATAATTCTCTATAAAACTTCCAACCACTTTGCTTTGCACCCCCGTAAGGGTTGTTTTTCGGAATAAATACTATTTTGCCCCTTGTCAGGACATAAACTATCTCTATACCAAGTTTCATCACAATAGGTTCAACGTTTAAAAATGCCCCATTAAATCTTTCAACCCCCATTAAACCCCCTTAAGTAATGATTTTAGGAAATTAAAAAAACCAGGCAAGTGTTGGTCTTACTTGCGCCCCAAGGGGTTTGTAGGAACAAATTTTTTTATTACATTTTTGAAAAAAGACGCTTTCAGCATGATTTCAGAAGCAGGCAGGCGTCGGCAGGGTGTTCATCCTCACACCCTGGAGCCGAAAGGGTCGCGCACTGCACGGTTTAAGAGGAATTTCCTCCCGCGCACGCTCAGACTGTGGAATGAACTCCCTGCCGAGGTTATCCCAGAGGGCTACAGTATGAGGTTCTTCAAAAAAGGAGTGTATAGGTTCTTAAAGGGTAGGCAACGCGCATGTGAATCCTCTGGAGTTGCAGGCGTCCATAGGCTACGGTAACTGCTTACCATCAGGCGGGCCGTATGCTTGTTTGCTGCCGTCGTAGTATAAAAAAAATTACCGTGGCTGAGTGCGAATCGGACTCGTACCCCGATTCCAACTTTTTTTATGTCTTGACTGATGCTTGACTGCACTCTTTTTATTTTTTCTATAATTTATGCGTAAATAACTATTATATCTGTATTTTCTGCAAATTGTTCTGTCGAACAGTTTCCGAGATTGGTTACTTTTCACCTTTTTTTAAAATAACTTCTAAGTTATGTATGTTATAGGTATTCTAATTAGAGATCCTCACATTAAACCCTTTTATTTGATACGCCACACAATATACATAGTTATTTGTTTTTTTGATTTCTCATTTACCTACCCACAATTCAGGATATACCTACTGGAATTCAAACTTACTATATACCAAGTTTCGTCTAAATAGGTTCAACGGTTTAAAATTCCCCATACAAAATTACAAACCTGCAACCATTCTTAACTTTTTACCTTTAGGGTTAATTTTCGCGAAAAAACTATTTTTTGTTCCTTCCCGTCCCTCAAACTATCTGTATACCAAGTTTCAACTAAATCGGTTCAGCTGTAAAAAAGTCCCATAGACACTTAAAACCTCTTTTCACCCCTTTCAGGGTTTTTTTTTCAATGAAAACCACCTTTAGTCGTTTCCCGAAATTCAAAGTATCTATTATACCAAGTTTTATTTAAATCGGTTCATCGGTTAAAAATTATCCATACAACCTTCTAATCACCTTTCATCCCCTTAAGGGCTGCCCTATGCCCTTTCCCGGGATTAAAACTATTTCTATGCCAAAATTTCAAAATTGTTTCCATTTTCGTAATTAACGTCCCAAAATACCATAAATTGACACCCATATTGAGTCCCACCCCATATTATGACCCATATTTAGTCATTTCAACCTTATCGCACCCCAACAGGGGGATAATATTTCACGACCACCACGTTGTAGGTATTATAATTTTTTTTTGTTTTTCGTAATCAGCGACCCAATAAAACATAGAAACGATACCCATGTTGATTTTCAGACTTTGTCACCCCCATTTCCCCCTTTATGGGGTTATATTTTCAAAAACCTGTAACACGTGTTTACGCATTTATTTTTAGGAATAATCCTGTGAAGTGTCAAATAAAACAGTCTAACTAATCTTGTTTCCCCATACAAACTTTGTACCCCAATTTCACCCCCTGGGGGATGATATTTCACGCCTGCCACGTTGTATAATAAAATGGTTGTTGTTTTCTTAATCAGTGACCCGATAAACCATAGAAACGATACCCATATTGATTTTCAGATTTTTTCACCCCCATTTCTCCCTTAAAAGGGTTGAATTTTCAAAAAAGCTGAAACACGTGTTTACTAATTTATTGTTAGGAATACCCTGGAGAACTTTCAAATGAAATAGTCTAACTAATCGTGTTTCCCCATACAAACTTTGGACCCCCATTTCACCCCCGGGGGATGATATTTCACGCCTGCCACGTTGTATAATAAAATGGTTCTTGTTTTCTTAATCAGCGACCCGATAAACCATAGAAACGATACCCATGTTGATTTTTAGACATTTTCACCCCCATTTCCCCCTTTAAGGGGTTGAATTTTCAAAAAAGCTGAATCACGTGTTTACTCATTTATTGTTAGGAATACTTTGGTGAAGTTTCAAATAAAATAGTCAAACTAATCTTGTTTCCCCATACAAACTTTGGATCCCCATTTCACCCCCTTACGGGGTGAATTTTGAAAAATCCTTTCTTAGTGCACCCCTAGACCTTATAAGGCACCTACGTACCAAATTTGGAATCTCTAGAACCAGCGGTTTGGGCTGTGCGTTGATATGTCAGTCAGTCAGTCAGTCAGTCAGTCAGTCAGTCAGTCAGCTTCTTCTTTTATATATATAGATGGATACCTGGCATGCACGACTGAGGGTCCACCTTTAACCGAACGTAACTTTTGAGTAACGACTTTTACAAATTATTGGTTGAATTTACAATGGTTTGAGAACTGTTACTAAAGACTGGTAAGCTTAAAAGCTCAAAATTCCAACTTGGACCCTCAATGGGAACGCACATAATTTGTTCCCCTCGATAAATGTGTTTCCAAAGCTCATTAAGAATAGCCAAAGCATATATTATAAAGCGGCGAATAAGCAAGTAACTGCACGTCCAGCCTTTATTGACTTAGTATTGAGGGTGTCGTTTAACTGCTGCCTCGTCATCGTCGCAGGTTCGTAAAGGGGTCTACGGTGCGGTTCACGCCGGGGCCCAGTCTCCTGGGAAAACACGTGTTCCTTTACACCAATGCCGTCACCCGTGACCGTGAGTAACTGCTGCCTCGTCATCGTCGCAGGTTCGAGAAGGGCACGATCATCCGCTTCCGGCCGGGGCCCAGCCTGCTCGGCCGCAAGGTGTTCCTCTACACCAACTACGCCATCACCGACACCCGCGACCGTGAGTAACTGCTGCCTCGTCATCGTCGCAGGTTCGAGAAGGGCACGATCATCCGCTTCCGGCCGGGGCCCAGCCTGCTCGGCCGCAAGGTGTTCCTCTACACCAACTACGCCATCACCGACACCCGCGACCGTGAGTAACTGCTGCCTCGTCATCGTCGCAGGTTCGAGAAGGGCACGATCATCCGCTTCCGGCCGGGGCCCAGCCTGCTCGGCCGCAAGGTGTTCCTCTACACCAACTACGTCATCACTGACACCCGTAACCGTGAGTAACTGCTGCCTCGTCATCGTCGCAGGTTCGAGAAGGGCACGAGCATCCGCTTCCGGCCGGGGCCCAGCCTGCTCGGCCGCAAGGTGTTCCTCTACACCAACTACGTCATCACCGACACCCGTGACCGTGAGTAACCCTGCAATTGTTCTATTATCTAACATCTTTCTAACATATTTTGGGCAACAAGTACTTATAACAATAACAACATTTCAGAAATAAAAAAATTTCTGTAATGCTTGAATTGAGACTTTGTAGACGGAACTATTAGCGCATACTTTTCGTTGGAGTGCATAATGGTAGCATCCTCGACTGTAACATGTATCCCGAATCTAAAATGGATTTTCATACAATATTTTAACACTCGGGTGCTGGAGCCCGCTCGGCCACGCCGCCACCGTCGGCGGGGCGCCGGTACAATCACCGGGATATTGTAGTTAGGTATTCTCAATTGTATAGAGACCGCAGATTGTAACGCATTCGTCGAACTCAATTCTTACCGACTTGCGTATTTTGAGTACTCGTAGAATAAGTATTGTATACAATTGTGACCTAATATAATTAACTTTTTCAACCTCGTACCTTAATTAGGTAATGTGGCCTAAGTAAGGTACGAGATTGAAAAGCTTAATTATGTCACTATTGTATACAATACTTTTTCTACGAGTAATCAAATTAGGCAAGTCGGTTAGAATAGAGTTCAATAAATGCGTAACAATCTGCTGCCTTTATATGTAACTTCCATCTGACCATCTCCCGGTGATTGTGTCGAGCGCCGCCCGACCGCGACAGTGTGGCCGGGAGGCGCTCGACACCTGAGAGAACTAAAATATTGTATGATAGTAATTATTTAAGACTAGCTGACCCGGCGCACTTCGTACCGCCAACTTTGACCGCCTACATCGCCATAAACTTCACTCCCTACGTCAGTCCAGTCTGTTACCCCAATTCCTACCGTCTCGCACCACTCTTCCACTATCATCTACCCATCTCCCACTCTCGTTCTGTCTTCCATTCCTATCCCACCGACGGTACTCCCATCGATGTTCTTATCTTATCTTATTGTATTCAGGGGCCAATATGGATATACTTCCACCCAGAGGGATCTTTTGTTTAGTTACCCCCTAGTACACCTACTCGAGATCTTTCTCAACCATCTCCATGTGTTGGATGATGGAGCTCAAGGGCAGTGCTTTGAATTCCTCTGGATCTGGATAGCCAGTGCCAAAATCCTTCAATCTCTGTCTGGCTAGAGCGTGACATTCACACATTAAGAGTTTCATTGTCTCTTCCTCTTCACCACACATACAACATACAATCAGTGTTATCGCCATCTCCCACCCTACTCCCATTGTCTCCACCCATGTATATTGACTTTGTACCTCCTACTTCCACCGACTCCCATCGACCTCAGCTTCATCCTATGCCAGTCATACAGTCTGTTACCCCATTCCTACTGACTCGTACCACTCTCCCACCCTCTCCTATTCCCTTCCACCCTTATCCTACCGGCTCCTGATTCAATCCCATCGACTTTAATCCCATTCCCACTGGCTCCTGCGCCAGTTTCACCGCTTCACAACCCTTCCATTGTCTTTACTCACTCCTATTGACTCCCAATTTACTTTCCTTGTATAGACCATGTTAAGTTTTGTTTTAATTTCTTAAATCTATATTTATACCTTTTTTACTACTTAATATTATAAATGCGAAAGTTTGTCTGTATGTCTGGCTCTTCCCGCTTAAACGGCTTAACCAATAAGAATGAAGTTTGGTATGACGATAGTTTAAAACCCCCTCATGGAACAGTTTATCCCAGAAATCTTTCCTGTTTATTAAGGGAGTGAAAAGGGTGGTGGAACTTACACTTATGGGGAACCAATAACCGCTGAACCTATTTAAATGAAATTTAGAATGAAGATGGTTTTAGTTCTGGGAAAGGACATTGGATACATTAAAATCGGTCCAGCCGTACTCGAGTTATAAATGGTGTAACCGACACGACTTTCTTTTATATATTAGGAATATGCAGTGGTAGTCCAGGCGATTCCAATTAATTTAAAAATTATGTGGGATAGTTGACTACGTCATCCTGGTTTGTAGCTGTTACGACTGATTTGTAAGTAAACAACTCTCCTGGAAGGAAATTCTGAATTGTCGCATTGAGATCATTGACATCTTTGTTTTTTGCCGCCAATATTACTCGTTCTCTCAACCAATCAATACTACAAATTATAGAATGACAAATAAAATTTTCTTTAGCGTTAGTTTCAAGGCACTTTGCAAGGGCACTATATTCAGTGTGCACTTTGCATATATTATATTCAGTGACTTTGACAGTTCATATACGGGTTCAGATCGTGTAAAGAGAACTTTACTCTTTTAAAGTATATTTCTGAACGCACCCAACACAACAACCAAGTGTCACTATAGTGTCATTATTTTTACTCGTTTGGCTGAATGCGCCAGGAGCGCGATGCCATAAAAAAAAGTTACATGTTTTAAATCTAAATTTTCCTCGCAAATTTTCCATACTTATCACCGTTTAAACCTTCCCTGGACTTTCACGAATATTTCAAGACTAAAATCAGCCAAATCGGTTTAGCCGTTATCGAGTTTTAGCGAGACTCACTTTATTTATATAGATAGAAGATAGATATAATCCTTAAAAAAAGATGTTACTTACTTAATACTATTAAAAAATATTACAAACTTACGATTTTTGGCAATGCACAACGAACAGAACGAATAATCTATATAATAATAACTATCTATCTTTTCCTTGTTCAAGACGATCGCAACGAACCCGAAATCGTCCAAATCCGTTCACATTCAATTTTCTTTTAATGGGGTTGGCAACTGTCAAAGTGACATCTCCAAAATTGGTCCCTAAAAAAGGTAAATTTGTATGGCGCAATACTTTGCGCCATACAAATTACTTTGTATTACTTTGTTTTTATTTATTTTCGCGAAAATGACTCATTGTTTTGCCTTGAATTGCTCCGAAATTGAAATCCATCCGTTTTTGGAATTCACTAAAATTTAAATGATGTAGATTAACGCCATAGGGAAGGTTTTTGCCTAAGAAAAGCTTTATGCCTGCATACAAGGTAGGGACCATTTATCGTCTGTCTCTTTCTATCATTGTTAGTATCTCTTTCTCTTATTGTATGGAATCTGGAACAGCGCCCTCTGCAAAAGTTTTCACCGGCCAACCCCATTACCACAAAGAAAACAAATTATGACAGACAATGACAACATTCAAACATAAAAATAAAGTTCATATTGAAACTGGTAACACAAATTCGGCTACCGGCGTTTATGTATTGATCTTGAACAGACTCACGTTGCGTCAATTCAATTTTATAATGTTGGCCGCATTGGACCATGGCGGTTTATTCAAGTCGTAATTTATTAAATCGCAATTGCAGGGTCTTTTTTGTGAATCTTTTCTTTTTTTAAGCCTATTATTAAACTTTCGGCCGAGACGATCGCAACGAACCCGAAATCGTCTAAATCGGTTCAGCCGATCTCGAGTTATAAGCAAAGGAACTAACACAACTTTCTTTTATTAATATAGATGTCGGAATTTTACTAGGGATTTCTACCTACAATTCCGACACCTTAAATAAAACGTACTATATGAAAATCTATTTTAGTTTTGTCGACAAAACTAAAATAGGTGCCGAGCGCCTCCCGGCCACGCGGCGAATATGCGACCATCGAAATGTATGCGCTAGTAGTTCTCTGTACAAAGTCTCAATTGAAGCATTATAGTCGGCGAGTAGAAAAAGTACTATTTTATTACAACTAGCAAAGGTTGTCGACAAGTTGTCGGAGCGTTTCTAATGGGGACGCGATTGGTTTTGTTTCTGTTTAGAGGAAGAAATACCGGCGTTCAACAGACGACGGTATTTCTTGCTGGAGTGGCGCCGCTCGGACGAGGAGGGCGTCGAGGAGCTGGGCGCGGGCGCGCTCGTCACCGACACCGACCTGTTCGCCGACCTGCGCCTCGCGCGCGCCGGCGCCTTCCACTACTACTTCGTGTACGACAGCGCGTGAGTACCGCACGGATCTTCATTCGGCACCTAAGTGTAACCACCTGCTTCGCGTTGTAAGATTCATTCGCGTCGAGCTTTCCAATAGAGATATGAAAGTGTAGTGGCGGTGTCGGTGTTGCAGGGAGTCGTCGCTGGGCCCGCGCGGCTCGGGCTGGCTGCAGGTGGCGCCGGCGCTGCGCGTGGGGCCGGGCGGCCGCGAGCACTTGCGCTTAGAGGCTATGACCTGCCAAACCGTGCTGGCCAAGTGCCTCGGCCCGCTCCCGCGCTGGGAGAGCACGCTGCGCGTCGCCAAGGAGAGCGGCTACAATATGGTCCACTTTACGCCCATTCAGGTCTGTCGTCTCGTCTATTGCACCTCTCTTTCATCAATAGCAGTCCTATACTTGGTGATCGCTTGATGTTCTGAAAGCTGACCTCGACCTTGTGTGTAGGAGCTGGGCGCGCAACTTCACTTAAACCCGGCGTTCGGCGCCGAGGCGTCGTTCGCGGATGTCGACGCCATCCTAACCAGGCTCCGGGTGGAGTGGCGCATGGCGTCGGTAAGCGATGTCGTGCTTAGCCACACAGCTAGCCAGACGCCGTGGCTGGCGCAGCGCGCAGACGCCTCTTACAACTGCGGTGAGTACTAATGTTTTTGCTCTATATGTATGTACCGTATGTTCGGGAGTGTTGTAGTTAGTGATTGGCCATGTTGGTTGGTGCAGCGAACGTCCCGCGGCTGCGCGCGGCGGCGCTGCTGGACGCGGCGCTGGCGCGGGTGACGCGCGACGCGGCGCGTGGGGAGCTGGCGCCGCGCGGCATCCCCGCCACCATAAAGAACCAATGCCAGCTGGAGGTAAGCGTACGTGGGTAAATTTCAACAATACTAGTTTTTTGTGTCATTCCGGTGTAATTCTTTATTTAAGTTTCTTTGATTTTTCTTTTAATGTCAATCGACACCTCAGACTGTTCTTTGATAAGCCTCTTACAGAGCATTTGATATCTTAAGCCTTTTGAGAATTATCGGAGATTTAAAAAAATGACTCGCACGTGAATGATTAGTATACACAGGAATGATATAACACTCCACCTGAATGACATTTTCCCACCGGAATGAAAAAAATGACTCGCACGTGAATGATAAGTATGCAAAGGAATGATAGAACACTCCACCTGAATGACATATCATTCCGGTGTTATTTTCATTCTGGTGGGTATTAAAGTCATTTTACTACACCGAAATCACCGGAATGAAATTGGTGGAATGATAAACCGAGGTGAAATAAAATTAAAAAAAAATAACTAAATCCCACATTCTTTAACTATCGCGATATTTAAACTCACAAGTACAAACTACACGATCTGTAAATATTTGAAAAATAACAAATATGAAACAAAAAACATATAGCAAACTCCGGAATGATATTTTTTTTGTCCCCGTAACATCGAAATGTCATGACCATGTGTGTAGCAGATCTATTAAGCATCACGTCGACATCTTCTTGCGGTGAGAGCCTCGGCACAACTTACTCTCAAAGTGCGCAGGAGGTGGGGGGGGGGGGGGGGGGGCGGATGAAGTCAAACTTAGCCAATAAACGTCGATGAAATTTGTCCGCGGTAATAAGGATTATTTTGCCGGACAAATTTCTTTACGCATAATAAGGGGGTTTATTAAAGAATTAGGAAGCAAAGTAATATATTAAGGGATTCTTTATTGATATAGTTTTATAATGTACTAAAAAATAATTTGATATCTTGTATAATTTTAGAGTTATGCGGCATTAAACAAGAATAACTGGGTTCCGGACAACCCACCTGAATGAAAAATTGGGCCTTAATTTTTTTTTCTCAATGATTAAATTATTTAATATTTTAATATTAGTTAATGCCCGAGGTCGATAGCTAAGAGATGTTTCCAATAAAAAATAGTATATGACTATTTTGACTTTCTGCACCAGCGTTTTCAGTCTTGCCATCAAATTTTATTGCTTGGGATATTCACCCATATTCGACACAACACGACTCAGAAACTAAATTTCATTTAATAGTACTTTTTTTAATTTTTAACCGACTTCAATTCCATTGAGGAAGGAGGTTCTGCATTCGGTTTGGTGTTTTTTTTTATGTATGTTCACCGATTACTCCGAGACCCGTGGTCCGATTTGAGTAATTATTTTTTTGTTTGAAAGGATCTATATCCAAAGTGGTCCCATATTAATCTGGTGCTGTTCTGATGATAAGATCCCTGAGAAATTGAGGGAACTCCTCAATTTTTAAAGGCACATGTATGGTGATTTGGGTGTTTTCTTAAGCAACTCAAGCATTTTCTCACGAAAATCACCAATTTGATGGAGTGGACCTGATGATGATGATTGATTTGATGATAATGATGAAGATTTTTTTAATGTAGGATGTTCAGCGATTACTCGGAGATCCGTGGTCCGATTTGAATAAATCTTTTTTTGTATGAAAGGAACTACCTTGAAGATAGTCCCACGTGAATCTAGTACTGTTCTGATGATGGGGTGCATGAGCAACTAAGGGAACTCCTTAATTTTTAAAGGCACGTGTATGGTGATTGGGGTGTTTTCTTAAGCTACTCAAGCATTTTCTCACGAAAGCCACCAATTTGATGGAGTGGACCTGATGATGATGATTGTTTTGATGATAATGATGAAGATTTTTTAAAATATATGTTCAGCGATTACTCGGAGACCCATGGTCCGATTTGAATAATTATTTTTTTGTATGAAAGGAACTACCTTGAAGATAGCCCCATGTTAATCTGGTGCTGTTCTGATGATGGGGTCCATAAGCAACTAAGGGAACTCCTCAATTTTTAAAGGCACGTGTATAGTGATTGGGGTGTTTTCTTAAGCTACTCAAGCATTTTCTCACGAAAACCACCAATTTGATGGAGTGGTCCTGATGATGATGATTGTTTTGATGATAATGATAAAGATTTTTAAAAATGTAGGATGTTCAGCGATTACTCGGAGACTCGTGGTCCGATTTGAATAATTCTTTTTTTGTATGAAAGAAACTACCTGGAAGATTGTCCCACATTAATATGGTGCTGTTCTGGTGATGGGATCTACGAGCTATTGAGGGAACTCCTCAAGTTTTAAAGGCACGTGTATAGTGATTTGGGTGTTTTCTTAAACTATTCAAGCATTTTCTCACGAAAACTACTAATTTGATGGAGTGGACCTAATGATGAAGTCCACATATGATACGTGGAACTTTTCTTAGATTGAATCGGTATATTATGAACTTATTGATATATCTTTACTACAGAATTTTACGAGACTCGTTATCCGATTTTGATAAAAATAATATTTTTATCAAAATCATTTTCATAGGACGCAGGAATTCGCTAAATGCGTGTTAAAAGCTGGTGCTGGCAACACAGCAAGGCCCTTTCGATGCTCGCCAAAAACATTATCCTAATTTTGCGCATTATAGATTACGGCTTCAAAAACCGCCAGCGGCCCTCTATGACATTTGGTCGAGCACCCCCCCTCCAACCCCCACCGTTTGGTCAGGCCGTCGAACATTTTCTCGTCCAGGGACGGTAGACCGAAATTCGTATTTTTCTGGACCTACATTTTCTGCCCGCTACACGATCGTATAATTATTTTTTCAATAAACCCCCCCGTTTAGAAATAAAACGTATAGGTGAGAAATGAGTCGGGTTGCAGCTATATATAGTATTGACTAGTATATTGTATTGTGCGCGGGGCCCGAGGGCCCCGCGGTGGTGGTGTATGTTTGTCTTTGGTGCCTGTCTTGGTGTTGGTCTTTGTGTTTGTGTTGGTCTTTGTGTTTGTGTTGGTCTTTGTGTTAGAGTTTGTCTTAATGTTTGTGTTTTGTGTTGGTGTTTCTCTTGGTGTTGATTTGGGTTTGCCTTAGAGTTCTAGGAGGAATTTGGCTTTTGCGATTGTTTTTGCGATTTAGTGTTCCGCGTGCGAGCTACTGCCCTTGGTCGGGAAGTTGGGCTTAAACACGACCCAATAGTAAAAGTGTCCGGCCGCTCACCTTCGGGCCTGCGGCCCTCAGGTTCGCTGGACACTTTTACTATTGGGTCGTGTTTAAGCGCCAACTTCCCCCGGTCGTGTGACGCTCCGGGCCTTCGGCCCTACGCGGAGCTCGGCCTTCGGCCTTCGCTGGCTTCGACGCTTCGCCGTCGAGCCTTCGGCTCTCCGGCTACGCTTATTGAGACAGTTAGCCTTTGGGTTGAGTTCATTCGTCTTCTACCCGCAGCTCGGCCTTCGGCCTCGCGTCCTGGTGAGTGCTACTGCCCTTTGTCGGGAAGTTGGGCTTAAACACGACCCAATAGTAAAAGTGTCCGGCCGCTCACCTTCGGGCCTGCGGCCCTCAGGTTCGCTGGACACTTTTACTATTGGGTCGTGTTTAAGCGCCAACTTCCCCCGGTCGTGTGACGCTCCGGGCCTTCGGCCCTACGCGGAGCTCGGCCTTCGGCCTTCGCCGGCTTCGACGCTTCGCCGTCGAGCCTTCGGCTCTCCGGCTACGCTTATTGAGACAGTTAGCCTTTGGGTTGAGTTCATTCGTCTTCTACCCGCAGCTCGGCCTTCGGCCTCGCGTCCTGGTGGGGTGCTACTGCCATTTGTCGGGAAGTTGGGCTTAAACACGACCCAATAGTAAAAGTGTCCGGCCGCTCACCTTCGGGCCTGCGGCCCTCAGGTTCGCTGGACACTTTTACTATTGGGTCGTGTTTAAGCGCCAACTTCCCCCGGTAGTGTGACGCTTCGGGCCTTCGGCCCTACGCGGAGCTCGGCCTTCGGCCTTCGCTCGCCTCGACGCTCCGCCGTCGAGCCTTCGGCTCTCCGGCTGCGCTTATCAAGATACTTGACCTTGGTAAAATGCTTGGACGCTCAAATTACCCGCAGCTCGGCCTTCGGCCTCGCTTTAAATTACTTGGGTATGAACGCTCGGACACTCTTGGTGAAGGCTCCGGGCCTTCGGCCCTCCGCCGGGGTCAGCCTTCGGCCTCCCGGCCTGAAGCTCGCCCTTCGGGCTCGCCTAACATGGATTTGTATCGGATTCCGCTTGGTTCGTCCTTCCCGCGGCTCGGCCTTCGGCCTCGCCCAAAATTACTGGGGTATTGGACGCGCTTTGACGCTCTGGGGGAAGCTCCGGGCCTGCGGCCCTCCGCGGGGTCGGCCTTCGGCCTCCCAGCCTGAAGCTCGCCCTCCGGGCTCGCTTAAATTACTTGGGAATTGGTTTTGCCCGTGTCGGCCGCCATTTTGGATTTTTCCAAAAATTTTTTTTACGATACTAATCTCGGGCCCCCTAGGTCCCCGCGTGCCAAATCTCAGCGCGCTCGGACCATTTTGAAAAAAAAAAAAAAAAAAAGTCGGCCATTTAGAAAATTTTTTTTTACCATTCGTTTTCTCTGGCGGCCCTCTATGACTTTTGGTCGAGCACCCCCCACCCATCTCGCGCCGTTTAAAAGTTGCCATACAAACTTCGGGTGACGATTTTGGCCGCCATCTTGGATTTTTTTTATTTTTTTTCCGCCCATACAAATCTAGGGGCCGAGGTGATCCGGCATGCCAAATCTCAGCGCGCTAGGACTAATTTGAAAAATCGACCAAAAAAAAAGTCGGAAAATTAAAAAAAAAAAGAGGGCCTCAGAAACCGCCAAGGGCCCTCTATGACATTTGGTCGAGCACCCCCCCCAAAAGTCTAACCGTTTAGCCGGGCCGTCGAACATTTTTTCACCCAGGACAGGTAGCTCAAAAGTCAGATTTTTCTGGAGGTCACCGCGTCTCCCCCTATACGACGGTACTGTAAACTTTGAGGTGGTGACACTCCTTCTGGGAGAACAATTGTGTCAGTGAGTGAGTCAGTCGTGTTGCAGCTTTATATAATACTAACTAGTATATTGTATTGTGCGCGGGGCCCGAGGGCCCCGCGGTGGTGGTGTATGTTTGTCTTTGGTGCCTGTCTTTGTCTTCTGTCTTGTGTGTTTGTCTTTGTGTTTGTGTTTGTCTTTGTGTTAGAGTTTGTCTTAATGTTTGTGTTTTGTGTTGGTGTTTCTCTTGGTGTTGATTTGGGTTTGCCTTAGAGTTCTAGGAGGAATTTGGCTTTTGCGATTGTGTTTAGAGTTCCGCGTGCGAGCTACTGCCCTATGTCGGGAAGTTGGGCTTAAACACGACCCAATAGTAAAAGTGTCCGGCCGCTCACCTTCGGGCCTGCGGCCCTCAGGTTCGCTGGACACTTTTACTATTGGGTCGTGTTTAAGCGCCAACTTCCCCCGGTCGTGTGACGCTCCGGGCCTTCGGCCCTACGCGGAGCTCGGCCTTCGGCCTTCGCTGGCTTTGACGCTTCGCCGTCGAGCCTTCGGCTCTCCGGCTACGCTTATTGAGACAGTTAGCCTTTGGGTTGAGTTCATTCGTCTTCTACACGCAGCTCGGCCTTCGGCCTCGCGTCCTGGTGGGTGCTACTGCCCTTTGTCGGGAAGTTGGGCTTAAACACGACCCAATAGTAAAAGTGTCCGGCCGCTCACCTTCGGGCCTGCGGCCCTCAGGTTCGCTGGACACTTTTACTATTGGGTCGTGTTTAAGCGCCAACTTTCCCCGGTGGTGTGACGCTCCGGGCCTTCGGCCCTACGCGGAGCTCGGCCTTCGGCCTTCGCTGGCTTCGACGCTTCGCCGTCGAGCCTTCGGCTCTCCGGCTACGCTTATTGAGACAGTTAGCCTTTGGGTTGAGTTCATTCGTCTTCTACCCGCAGCTCGGCCTTCGGCCTCGCGTCCTGGTGGGGTGCTACTGCCCTTTGTCGGGAAGTTGGGCTTAAACACGACCCAATAGTAAAAGTGTCCGGCCGCTCACCTTCGGGCCTGCGGCCCTCAGGTTCGCTGGACACTTTTACTATTGGGTCGTGTTTAAGCGCCAACTTTCCCCGGTGGTGTGACGCTCCGGGCCTTCGGCCCTACGCGGAGCTCGGCCTTCGGCCTTCGCTGGCTTCGACGCTTCGCCGTCGAGCCTTCGGCTCTCCGGCTACGCTTATTGAGACAGTTAGCCTTTGGGTTGAGTTCATTCGTCTTCTACCCGCAGCTCGGCCTTCGGCCTCGCGTCCTGGTGGGGTGCTACTACCCTTTGTCGGGAAGTTGGCGCTTAAACACGACCCAATAGTAAAAGTGTCCGGGCGCTCACCTTCGGGCCTGCGGCCCTCAGGTTCGCTGGACACTTTTACTATTGGGTCGTGTTTAAGCGCCAACTTCCCCCGGTCGTGTGACGCTCCGGGCCTTCGGCCCTACGCGGAGCTCGGCCTTCGGCCTTCGCCGCCTTCGACGCTTCGCCGTCGAGCCTTCGGCTCTCCGGCTTCGCTTATTTAGACACTTGATCTTGTATAACGCTTCGTCGCTCTAATTGCCCGCAGCTCGGCCTTCGGCCTCGCTTTAAATTACTTGGGTATGAACGCTCGGACGCTCTCGGTGAAGGCTCCGGGCCTGCGGCCCTCCGCCGGGGTCGGCCTTCGGCCTCCCGGCCTGAAGCTCGCCCTTCGGGCTCGCTTAACATTGATTTGTGTCGGATTTCGCTTGGTTCGTCCTTCCCGCGGCTCGGCCTGCGGCCTCGCCCAAAAATACTGGGGTATTGGACGCGCTTGGACGCTCTGGGGGAAGCTCCGGGCCTGCGGCCCTCTGCGGGGTCGGCCGTCGGCCTCCCAGCCTGAAGCTCGCCCTCCGGGCTCGCTTAAATTACTTGGGAATTGGTTTTGCCCGTGTCTGCCGCCATTTTGGATTTTTCCAAAAATTTTTTTTACTATACTAATCTCGGGCCCCCTAGGTCCCCGCGTGCCAAATCTCAGCGCGCTCGGACCATTTTGAAAAAAAAAAAAAAAAAAAGTCGGCCATTTTGAAAATTTTTTTTTACCATTCGTTTTCTCTGGCGGCCCTCTATGACATTTGGTCGAGCACCCCCCACCCATCTCGCGCCGTTTAAAAGTTGCCATACAAACTTCGGGTGACGATTTTGGCCGCCATCTTGGATTTTTTTAATTTTTTTTCCGCCTATACAAATCTCGGGGCCGAGGTGATCCGGCATGCCAAATCTCGGCGCGCTACGACCAACTTGAAAATCGGCCGCCATTTTGAATCCGCCATTTTGAAAAAAAAATTATGGCTTTGAAAACCGCCAGCGGTTCTCTATGACATTTGGTCGAGCACCCCCCCTCCAACCCCCCCGGTTTTGCCACGCCGTCCAACATTTTTTCTCCCAGGGTCGGTAGAACGGATTTCGTATTTTTCCCATACGTCTCTCTACTTCCTCTATAGAAAGACATAAACTCCTAAATCAATCTCTCCCCCGTTCTCCAGATATAGGGAGAGGTTAGAAATGAGTGGGGTTGCAGCTATATATAGTATTGACTAGTATATTGTATTGTGCGCGGGGCCCGAGGGCCCCGCGGTGGTGGTGTTGTCTTGTTTTCGGTGTTTGTGTTTGTCTTTTGTCTTGTGTTTGTGTTTTGTATTGAGTTTTGTCTTTGTGTTAGAGTTTGTCTTAATTTTTGTGTTTTGTGTTGGTGTTTCTCTTGGTGTTGGTTTGGGTTTGCCTTAGAGTTCTAGGAGGAATTTGGCTTTTGCGATTGTGTTTAGATTTCCGCGTGCGAGCTACTGCCCTATGTCGGGAAGTTGGGCTTAAACACGACCCAATAGTAAAAGTGTCCGGCCGCTCACCTTCGGGCCTGCGGCCCTCAGGTTCGCTGGACACTTTTACTATTGGGTCGTGTTTAAGCGCCAACTTCCCCCGGTCGTGTGACGCTCCGGGCCTTCGGCCCTACGCGGAGCTCGGCCTTCGGCCTTCGCTGGCTTCGACGCTTCGCCGTCGAGCCTTCGGCTCTCCGGCTACGCTTAATGAGACAGTTAGCCTTTGGGTTGAGTTCATTCGTCTTCTACCCGCAGCTCGGCCTTCGGCCTCGCGTCCTGGTGAGTGCTACTGCCCTTAGTCGGGAAGTTGGCGCTTAAACACGACCCAATAGTAAAAGTGTCCGGCCGCTCACCTTCGGGCCTGCGGCCCTCAGGTTCGCTGGACACTTTTACTATTGGGTCGTGTTTAAGCGCCAACTTCCCCCGGTCGTGTGACGCTCCGGGCCTTCGGCCCTACGCGGAGCTCGGCCTTCGGCCTTCGCCGGCTTCGACGCTTCGCCGTCGAGCCTTCGGCTCTCCGGCTACGCTTATTGAGACAGTTAGCCTTTGGGTTGAGTTCATTCGTCTTCTACCCGCAGCTCGGCCTTCGGCCTCGCGTCCTGGTGGGGTGCTACTGCCCTTTGTCGGGAAGTTGGCGCTTAAACACGACCCAATAGTAAAAGTGTCCGGCCGCTCACCTTCGGGCCTGCGGCCCTCAGGTTCGCTGGACACTTTTACTATTGGGTCGTGTTTAAGCGCCAACTTCCCCCGGTAGTGTGACGCTCCGGGCCTTCGGCCCTACGCGGAGCTCGGCCTTCGGCCTTCGCTAACCTCGACGCTACGCCGTCGAGCCTTCGGCTCTCCGGCTTCGCTTATTTAGACACTTGATCTTGTATAACGCTTCGTCGCTCTAATTGCCCGAAGCTCGGCCTTCGGCCTCGCTTTAAATTACTTGGGTATGAACGCTCGGACGCTCTCGGTGAAGGCTCCGGGCCTGCGGCCCTCCGCCGGGGTCGGCCTTCGGCCTCCCGGCCTGAAGCTCGCCCTTCGGGCTCGCTTAACATTGATTTGTATCGGATTCCGCTTGGTTCGTCCTTCCCGCGGCTCGGCCTTCGGCCTCGCCCAAAATTACTGGGGTATTGGACGCGCTTGGACGCTGTGGGGGAAGCTCCGGGCCTGCGGCCCTCCGCGGGGTCGGCCTTCGGCCTCCCAGCCTGAAGCTCGCCCTCCGGGCTCGCTTAAATTACTTGGAAATTGGTTTTGCCCGTGTCGGCCGCCATTTTGGATTTTTCCAAAAAATTTTTTTACGATACTAATCTCGGGCCCCCTAGGTCCCCGCATGCCAAATCTCAGCGCGCTCGGACCATTTTGAAAAAAAAAGAAAAAAAAAGTCGGCCATTTTGAATTTTTTTTTTCATATTCTGTTTCGCCACCAGGCGCTCTATGACATTTGGTCGAGCACCCCCCACCCATCTCGCGCCGTTTAAAAGTTGCCATACAAACTTTGGGTGACGATTTTGGCCGCCATCTTGGATTTTTTTAATTTTTTTTCCGCCCATACAAATCTCTAGGCCCCAGTCTACCGGCATGCAAAATCTCAGCGCGCTACGACCAACTTGAAATTCGGCCGCCATTTTGAATCCGCCATTTTGAAAAAAAAATTACGGCTTTAAAAACCGCCAGCGGTTCTCTATGACATTTGGTAGAGCACCCTCCCTCCAACCCCCACCGTTTGGCGAGGCCGTCCAACATTTTTTCTCCCAGGGTCCGGAGACGAAAATCCATATTTTTCCGGACCATTTTTTATAGACTTTTATACGACCGCATAAAAAAAAGTGACCATTTATTGATAGTTTCCAAATAAAACATCTATATATGAAATGAGTGGTAAGTTGCAGCTATATATAGTATTGACTAGTATATTGTATTGTGCGCGGGGCCCGAGGGCCCCGCGGTGGTGGTGTGTTGTTTTTTGTCTATTGTCTTGGTGTATGTGTTTTGTCTTTGTGTTTTGTATTGAGTTTTGTCTTGGTGTTTGTGTTTTGTATTGAGTTTTGTCTTTGTGTTAGAGTTTGTCTTAATGTTTGTGATTTGTGTTGGTGTTTCTCTTGGTGTTGATTTGGGTTTGCCTTAGAGTTCTAGGAGGAATTTGGCTTTTGCGATTGTGTTTAGAGTTCCGCGTGCGAGCTACTGCCCTATGTCGGGAAGTTGGGCTTAAACACGACCCAATAGTAAAAGTGTCCGGCCGCTCACCTTCGGGCCTGCGGCCCTCAGGTTCGCTGGACACTTTTACTATTGGGTCGTGTTTAAGCGCCAACTTCCCCCGGTCGTGTGACGCTCCGGGCCTTCGGCCCTACGCGGAGCTCGGCCTTCGGCCTTCGCTGGCTTCGACGCTTCGCCGTCGAGCCTTCGGCTCTCCGGCTACGCTTATTGAGACAGTTAGCCTTTGGGTTGAGTTCATTCGTCTTCTACCCGCAGCTCGGCCTTCGGCCTCGCGTCCTGGTGGGGTGCTACTGCCCTTAGTCGGGAAGTTGGGCTTAAACACGACCCAATAGTAAAAGTGTCCGGCCGCTCACCTTCGGGCCTGTGGCCCTCAGGTTCGCTGGACACTTTTACTATTGGGTCGTGTTTAAGCGCCAACTTCCCCCGGTCGTGTGACGCTCCGGGCCTTCGGCCCTACGCGGAGCTCGGCCTTCGGCCTTCGCCGGCTTCGACGCTCCGCCGTCGAGCCTTCGGCTCTCCGGCTACGCTTATTGAGACAGTTAGCCTTTGGGTTGAGTTCATTCGTCTTCTACCCGCAGCTCGGCCTTCGGCCTCGCGTCCTGGTGGGGTGCTACTGCCCTTTGTCGGGAAGTTGGGCTTAAACACGACCCAATAGTAAAAGTGTCCGGCCGCTCACCTTCGGGCCTGCGGCCCTCAGGTTCGCTGGACACTTTTACTATTGGGTCGTGTTTAAGCGCCAACTTCCCCCGGTCGTGTGACGCTCCGGGCCTTCGGCCCTACGCGGAGCTCGGCCTTCGGCCTTCGCCGGCTTCGACGCTCCGCCGTCGAGCCTTCGGCTCTCCGGCTACGCTTATTGAGACAGTTAGCCTTTGGGTTGAGTTCATTCGTCTTCTACCCGCAGCTCGGCCTTCGGCCTCGCGTCCTGGTGGGGTGCTACTGCCCTTTGTCGGGAAGTTGGGCTTAAACACGACCCAATAGTAAAAGTGTCCGGCCGCTCACCTTCGGGCCTGCGGCCCTCAGGTTCGCTGGACACTTTTACTATTGGGTCGTGTTTAAGCGCCAACTTCCCCCGGTCGTGTGACGCTCCGGGCCTTCGGCCCTACGCGGAGCTCGGCCTTCGGCCTTCGCTGACCTCGACGCTACGCCGTCGAGCCTTCGGCTCTCCGGCTTCGCTTATTTGGACACTTGATCTTGTATAGCGCTTCGTCGCTCTAATTGCCCGCAGCTCGGCCTTCGGCCTCGCTTTAAATTACTTGGGTATGAACGCTTGGACGCTTTCGGTGAAGGCTCCGGGCCTGCGGCCCTCCGCCGGGGTCGGCCTTCGGCCTCCCGGCCTGAAGCTCGCCCTTCGGGCTCGCTTAACATTGATTTGTATCGGATTCCGCTTGGTTCGTCCTTCCCGCGGCTCGGCCTTCGGCCTCGCCCAAAATTACTGGGGTATTGGACGCGCTTGGACGCTGTGGGGGAAGCTCCGGGCCTGCGGCCCTCCGCGGGGTCGGCCTTCGGCCTCCCAGCCTGAAGCTCGCCCTCCGGGCTCGCTTAAATTACTTGGGAATTGGTTTTGCCCGTGTCGGCCGCCATTTTGGATTTTTCCAAAATTTTTTTTTACGATACTAATCTCGGGCCCCCTAGGTCCCCGCGTGCCAAATCTCAGCGCGCTCGGACCATTTTGAAAAAAAAAGAAAAAAAAAGTCGGCCATATTGAAAAATTTTTTTTACCATTCGTTTTCTCTGGCGGCCCTCTATGACATTTGGTCGAGCACCCCCCACCCATCTCTCATGGTTTAAAAGTTGCCATACAAACTTTGGGTGACATTTTTGGCCGCCATCTTGGATTTTTTAAATTTTTTTTCCGCCCATACAAATCTCGGGGCCGAGGTGATCCGGCATGCCAAATCTCAGCGCGCTACGACCAACTTGAAAAATCGACCAAAAAAAAAAGTCTGAAAATTAAAAAAAAAATAGGGGCCTCAAAAACCGCCAGGGGCCCTCTATGACATTTGGTCGAGCACCCCCCCCAAAAGTCTAACCGTTTAGCCGGGCCGTCGAACATTTTTTCACCCAGGACAGGTAGCTCGGAAGTCGGATTTTTCTGGGGGTCACGGCGTCTTCCTCTATACGACGGTACCAAAGTCCAAGAGCTGAGGATGCTCCTTCTGGGAGAACAATTATGTCAGTCAGAAATGAGTCGGGTTGCAGCTATATATAGTATTGACTAGTATATTGTATTGTGCGCGGGGCCCGAGGGCCCCGCGGTGGTGGTGTTGTCTTGTTTTCGGTGTTTGTGTTTGTCTTTTGTCTTGTGTTTGTGTTTTGTATTGAGTTTTGTCTTTGTGTTAGAGTTTGTCTTAATTTTTGTGTTTTGTGTTGGTGTTTCTCTTGGTGTTGGTTTGGGTTTGCCTTAGAGTTCTAGGAGGAATTTGGCTTTTGCGATTGTGTTTAGAGTTCCGCGTGCGAGCTACTGCCCTATGTCGGGAAGTTGGGCTTAAACACGACCCAATAGTAAAAGTGTCCGGCCGCTCACCTTCGGGCCTGCGGCCCTCAGGTTCGCTGGACACTTTTACTATTGGGTCGTGTTTAAGCGCCAACTTCCCCCGGTCGTGTGACGCTCCGGGCCTTCGGCCCTACGCGGAGCTCGGCCTTCGGCCTTCGCTGGCTTTGACGCTTCGCCGTCGAGCCTTCGGCTCTCCGGCTACGCTTATTAAGAAAGTTTGACTTTTAGTTTGAGTTCATGCGTCTTCTACACGCAGCTCGGCCTTCGGCCTCGCGTCCTGGTGAGTGTTACTGCCCTTTGTCGGGAAGTTGGGCTTAAACACGACCCAATAGTAAAAGTGTCCGGCCGCTCACCTTCGGGCCTGCGGCCCTCAGGTTCGCTGGACACTTTTACTATTGGGTCGTGTTTAAGCGCCAACTTCCCCCGGTCGTGTGACGCTCCGGGCCTTCGGCCCTACGCGGAGCTCGGCCTTCGGCCTTCGCCAGCTTCGACGCTCCGCCGTCGAGCCTTCGGCTCTCCGGCTACGCTTATTGAGACAGTTAGCCTTTGGGTTGAGTTCATTCGTCTTCTACCCGCAGCTCGGCCTTCGGCCTCGCGTCCTGGTGAGTGCTACTGCCCTTTGTCGGGAAGTTGGCGCTTAAACACGACCCAATAGTAAAAGTGTCCGGCCGCTCACCATCGGGCCTGCGGCCCTCAGGTTCGCTGGACACTTTTACTATTGGGTCGTGTTTAAGCGCCAACTTCCCCCGGTCGTGTGACGCTCCGGGCCTTCGGCCCTACGCGGAGCTCGGCCTTCGGCCTTCGCCAGCTTCGACGCTCCGCCGTCGAGCCTTCGGCTCTCCGGCTACGCTTATTGAGACAGTTAGCCTTTGGGTTGAGTTCATTCGTCTTCTACCCGCAACTCGGCCTTCGGCCTCGCGTTCTGGTGAGTGCTACTGCCCTTTGTCGGGAAGTTGGCGCTTAAACACGACCCAATAGTAAAAGTGTCCGGCCGCTCACCTTCGGGCCTGCGGCCCTCAGGTTCGCTGGACACTTTTACTATTGGGTCGTGTTTAAGCGCCAACTTCCCCCGGTCGTGTGACGCTCCGGGCCTTCGGCCCTACGCGGAGCTCGGCCTTCGGCCTTCGCTCGCTTTGACGCTTCGCCGTCGAGCCTTCGGCTCTCCGGCTACGCTTATCAAGATACTTGATCTTTGTAAAATGCTTGGACGCTCAAATTACCCGCAGCTCGGCCTTCGGCCTCGCTTTAAATTACTTGGGTATGAACGCTCGGACACTCTTGGTGAAGGCTCCGGGCCTTCGGCCCTACGACGGGGTCGGCCTTCGGCCTCCCGGCCTGAAGCTCGCCCTTCGGGCTCGCCTAACATGGATTTGTATCGGATTCCGCTTGGTTCGTCCTTCCCGCGGCTCGGCCTTCGGCCTCGCCCAAAATTACTGGGGTATTGGACGCGCTTGGACGCTGTGGGGGAAGCTCCGGGCCTGCGGCCCTCCGCGGGGTCGGCCTTCGGCCTCCCAGCCTGAAGCTCGCCCTCCGGGCTCGCTTAAATTACTTGGGAATTGGTTTTGCCCGTGTCGGCCGCCATTTTGGATTTTTCCAAAAATTTTTTTTACTATACTAATCTCGGGCCCCCTAGGTCCCCGCTTGCCAAATCTCAGCGCGCTCGGACCATTTTGAAAAAAAAAAAAAAAAAAAGTCGGCCATTTTGAAAATTTTTTTTTACCATTCGTTTTCTCTGGCGGCCCTCTATGACATTTGGTCGAGCACCCCCCACCCATCTCGCGCCGTTTAAAAGTTGCCATACAAACTTTGGGTGACGATTTTGGCCGCCATCTTGGATTTTTCCGAATTTTTTTCCGCCCATACAAATCTCGGGGCCGAGGTGATCCGGCATGCCAAATCTCAGCGCGCTACGACCGACTTGAAAAATCGACCAAAAAAAAAGTCGGAAAATTAAAAAAAAAATGAGGGCCTCAAAAACCGCCAGGGGCCCTCTATGACATTTGGTCGAGCACCCCCCCCGAATGTCTAACCGTTTAGCCGGGCCGTCCAACATTTTTTGGCCCAGGGTCAGAAGGCGGTCGCCCATATTTTTCTGGACCATACGTCTGGCGCCTCTATACGACGGTGTATAGACATTTAACGATTTTCTTATAGTTTCCAAAATAGACATGTCAGTCAGTGAGTCAGTCGTGTTGCAGCTATATATAATAGTAACTAGTATATTGTATTGTGCGCGGGGCCCGAGGGCCCCGCGGTGGTGGTGTGTTGTTTTTTGTCTATTGTCTTGGTGTATGTGTTTTGTCTTTGTGTTTTGTATTGAGTTTTGTCTTAATGTTTGTGTTTTGTGTTGGTATTTCTCTTGGTGTTGATTTGGGTTTGCCTTAGAGGTCTAGGAGGAATTTAGCTTTTGCGATTGTGTTTAGTGTTCCGCGTGCGAGCTACTGCCCTATGTCGGGAAGTTGGGCTTAAACACGACCCAATAGTAAAAGTGTCCGGCCGCTCACCTTCGGGCCTACGGCCCTCAGGTTCGCTGGACACTTTTACTATTGGGTCGTGTTTAAGCGCCAACTTCCCCCGGTCGTGTGACGCTCCGGGCCTTCGGCCCTACGCGGAGCTCGGCCTTCGGCCTTCGCTGGCTTCGACGCTTCGCCGTCGAGCCTTCGGCTCTCCGGCTACGCTTATTGAGACAGTTAGCCTTTGGGTTGAGTTCATTCGTCTTCTACCCGCAGCTCGGCCTTCGGCCTCGCGTCCTGGTGAGTGCTACTGCCCTATGTCGGGAAGTTGGGCTTAAACACGACCCAATAGTAAAAGTGTCCGGGCGCTCACCTTCGGGCCTGCGGCCCTCAGGTTCGCTGGACACTTTTACTATTGGGTCGTGTTTAAGCGCCAACTTCCCCCGGTCGTGTGACGCTCCGGGCCTTCGGCCCTACGCGGAGCTCGGCCTTCGGCCTTCGCTGGCTTCGACGCTTCGCCGTCGAGCCTTCGGCTCTCCGGCTACGCTTATTGAGACAGTTAGCCTTTGGGTTGAGTTCATTCGTCTTCTACCCGCAGCTCGGCCTTCGGCCTCGCGTCCTGGTGGGGTGCTACTGCCATTTGTCGGGAAGTTGGGCTTAAACACGACCCAATAGTAAAAGTGTCCGGCCGCTCACCTTCGGGCCTGCGGCCCTCAGGTTCGCTGGACACTTTTACTATTGGGTCGTGTTTAAGCGCCAACTTCCCCCGGTAGTGTGACGCTCCGGGCCTTCGGCCCTACGCGGAGCTCGGCCTTCGGCCTTCGCTCGTCTCGACGCTCCGCCGTCGAGCCTTCGGCTCTCCGGCTACGCTTATCAAGATACTTGATCTTGGTAAAATGCTTGGACACTCAAATTGCCCGAAGCTCGGCCTTCGGCCTCGCTTTAAATTACTTGGGTATGAACGCTCGGACGGTCTCGGTGAAGGCTCCGGGCCTGCGGCCCTCCGCCGGGGTCGGCCTTCGGCCTCCCGGCCTGAAGCTCGCCCTTCGGGCTCGCTTAACATTGATTTGTATCGGATTTCGCTTGGTTCGTCCTTCCCGCGGCTCGGCCTTCGGCCTCGCCCAAAATTACTGGGGTATTGGACGCGCTTGGATGCCCTGAGGGAAGCTCCGGGCCTGCGGCCCTACGCGGGGTCGGCCTTCGGCCTCCCAGCCTGAAGCTCGCCCTCCGGGCTCGCTTAAATTACTTGGGAATTGGTTTTGCCCGTATCTGCCGCCATTTTGGATTTTTCCAAAAATTTTTTTTACGATACTAATCTCGGGCCCCCTAGGTCCCCGCGTGCCAAATCTCAGCGCGCTCGGACCATTTTGAAAAAAAAAAAAAAAAAAAGTCGGCCATTTTGAAAATTTTTTTTTACCATTCGTTTTCTCTGGCGGCCCTCTATGACATTTGGTCGAGCACCCCCCACCCATCTCGCGCCGTTTAAAAGTTGCCATACAAACTTTGGGTGACGATTTTGGCCGCCATCTTGAATTTTCCCGAATTTTTTTTTGCTTGTGCCAATCACGAGGCCTCAGTCTCCCGGCATGCCAAATCTCAGCGCGCTAGGACTAACTTGAAAAATCGATCAAAAAAAAAAGTCGGAAAATTAAAAAAAAAATAGGGGCCTCAAAAACCGCCAGGGGCCCTCTATGACATTTGGTCGATTACCCCCCCCAAAAGTCTAACCGTTTGGTCTGGCCGTCCAACATTTTTTCACCCAGGACAGGTAGCTCGAAAGTCAGATTTTTCTGGAGGTCACCGCGTCTCCCTCTATACGACGGTACCAAAGTCCAAGAGCTGAGGATGCTCCTTCTGGGAGAACAATTATGTCAGTCAGAAATCAGTGGGGTTGCAGCTATATATAGTATTGACTAGTATATTGTATTGTGCGCGGGGCCCGAGGGCCCCGCGGTGGTGGTGTGTTGTTTTTTGTCTATTGTATTTTGTCTTTTGTCTTGTGTTGGTCTTTGGTGCCTGTCTTGATGTTTGTCTTTGTGTTAGAGTTTGTCTTAATGTTTGTGTTCTGTGTTGGCGTTTCTCTTGGTGTTGATTTGGGTTTGCCTTAGAGTTCTAGGAGGAATTTGGCTTTTGCGATTGTGTTAAGTGTTCCGCGTGCGAGCTACTGCCCTATGTCGGGAAGTTGGGCTTAAACACGACCCAATAGTAAAAGTGTCCGGCCGCTCACCTTCGGGCCTGCGGCCCTCAGGTTCGCTGGACACTTTTACTATTGGGTCGTGTTTAAGCGCCAACTTCCCCCGGTCGTGTGACGCTCCGGGCCTTCGGCCCTACGCGGAGCTCGGCCTTCGGCCTTCGCTGACTTCGACGCTTCGCCGTCGAGCCTTCGGCTCTCCGGCTACGCTTATTCAGACAGTTAGACTTTTAGTTTTAGTTCATGCGTCTTCTACCCGAAGCTCGGCCTTCGGCCTCGCGTCCTGGTGAATGCTACTGCCCTTTGTCGGGAAGTTGGGCTTAAACACGACCCAATAGTAAAAGTGTCCGGCCGCTCACCTTCGGGCCTGCGGCCCTCAGGTTCGCTGGACACTTTTACTATTGGGTCGTGTTTAAGCGCCAACTTCCCCCGGTCGTGTGACGCTCCGGGCCTTCGGCCCTACGCGGAGCTCGGCCTTCGGCCTTCGCTGGCTTCGACGCTTCGCCGTCGAGCCTTCGGCTCTCCGGCTACGCTTATTGAGACAGTTAGCCTTTGGGTTGAGTTCATTCGTCTTCTACCCGCAGCTCGGCCTTCGGCCTCGCGTCCTGGTGAGTGCTACTGCCCTTTGTCGGGAAGTTGGCGCTTAAACACGAACCAATAGTAAAAGTGTCCGGCCGCTCACCTTCGGGCCTGCGGCCCTCAGGTTCGCTGGACACTTTTACTATTGGGTCGTGTTTAAGCGCCAACTTCCCCCGGTCGTGTGACGCTCCGGGCCTTCGGCCCTACGCGGAGCTCGGCCTTCGGCCTTCGCTCGCCTCGACGCTCCGCCGTCGAGCCTTCGGCTCTCCGGCTACGCTTATCAAGATACTTGATCTTTGTAAAATGCTTGGACGCTCAAATTACCCGCAGCTCGGCCTTCGGCCTCGCTTTAAATTACTTGGGTATGAACGCTCGGACACTCTCGGTGAAGGCTCCGGGCCTTCGGCCCTCCGCCGAGGTCGGCCTTCGGCCTCCCGGCCTGAAGCTCGCCCTTCGGGCTCGCCTAACATTGATTTGTATCGGATTTCGCTTGGTTCGTCCTTCCCGCGGCTCGGCCTTCGGCCTCGCCCAAAATTACTGGGGTGTTGGACGCGCTTGGATGCCCTGGGGGAAGCTCCGGGCCTGCGGCCCTCCGCGGGGTCGGCCTTCGGCCTCCCAGCCTGAAGCTCGCCCTCCGGGCTCGCTTAAATTACTTGGAAATTGGTTTTGCCCGTGTCTGCCGCCATTTTGGATTTTTCCAAAAATTTTTTTTACGATACTAATCTCGGGCCCCCTAGGTCCCCGCGTGCCAAATCTCAGCGCGCTCGGACCATTTTGAAAAAAAAAAAAAAAAAAGTCGGCCATTTTGAAAATTTTTTTTTACCATTCGTTTTCTCTGGCGGCCCTCTATGACATTTGGTCGAGCACCCCCCACCCATCTCGCGCCGTTTAAAAGTTGCCATACAAACTTCGGGTGACGATTTTGGCCGCCATCTTGGATTTTTTTAATTTTTTTTTCGCCCATACAAATCTCGGGGCCGAGGTGATCCGGCATGCCAAATCTCAGCGCGCTACGACCAACTTGAAAAATCGATCAAAAAAAAAAGTCTGAAAATTAAAAAAAAAAAGAGGGCCTCAAAAACCGCCAGAGGCCCTCTATGACATTTGGTCGAGCACCCCCCCCGAATGTCTAACCGTTTAGCCGGGCCGTCCAACATTTTTTGGCCCAGGGTCAGAAGGCGGTTGTCCATATTTTTCTGGACCATACGTCTGGCGCCTCTATACGACGGTATATAGACATTTAACGATTTTCTTATAGTTTCCAAAATAGACATGTCAGTCAGTCAGTCAGTCGTGTTGCAGCTATATATAATAGTAACTAGTATATTGTATTGTGCGCGGGGCCCGAGGGCCCCGCGGTGGTGGTGTGTTGTTTTTTGTCTATTGTCTATTGTATTTTGTCTTTGTGTTAGAGTTTGTCTTAATGTTTGTGTTCTGTGTTGGTGTTTCTCTTGGTGTTGATTTGGGTTTGCCTTAGAGTTCTAGGAGGAATTTGGCTTTTGCGATTGTGTTAAGTGTTCCGCGTGCGAGCTACTGCCCTTTGTCGGGAAGTTGGGCTTAAACACGACCCAAAAGTAAAAGTGTCCGGCCGCTCACCTTCGGGCCTGCGGCCCTCAGGTTCGCTGGACACTTTTACTATTGGGTCGTGTTTAAGCGCCAACTTCCCCCGGTCGTGTGACGCTCCGGGCCTTCGGCCCTACGCGGAGCTCGGCCTTCGGCCTTCGCTGGCTTTGACGCTTCGGCGTCGAGCCTTCGGCTCTCCGGCTACGCTTATTAAGACAGTTAGAATTTTAGTTTGAGTTTATGCGTCTTCTACCCGCAGCTCGGCCTTCGGCCTCGCGTCCTGGTGAGTGCTACTGCCCTTTGTCGGGAAGTTGGGCTTAAACACGACCCAATAGTAAAAGTGTCCGGCCGCTCACCTTCGGGCCTGCGGCCCTCAGGTTCGCTGGACACTTTTACTATTGGGTCGTGTTTAAGCGCCAACTTCCCCCAGTAGTGTGACGCTTCGGGCCTTCGGCCCTACGCGGAGCTCGGCCTTCGGCCTTCGCTCGCCTCGACGCTCCGCCGTCGAGCCTTCGGCTCTCCGGCTGCGCTTATCAAGATGCTTGACCTTGGTAAAATGCTTGGACGCTCTAATTGCCCGCAGCTCGGCCTTCGGCCTCGCTTTAAATTACTCGGGTATGAACGCTTGGACGCTCTCGGTGAAGGCTCCGGGCCTGCGGCCCTCCGCCGGGGTCGGCCTTCGGCCTCCCGGCCTGAAGCTCGCCCTTCGGGCTCGCCTAACATGGATTTGTATCGGATTCCGCTTGGTTCGTCCTTCCCGCGGCTCGGCCTTCGGCCTCGCCCAAAATTACTGGGGTATTGGACGCGCTTTGACGCTGTGGGGGAAGCTCCGGGCCTGCGGCCCTCCGCGGGGTCGGCCTTCGGCCTCCCAGCCTGAAGCTCGCCCTCCGGGCTCGCTTAAATTACTTGGAAATTGGTTTTGCCCGTGTCTGCCGCCATTTTGGATTTTTCCAAAAATTTTTTTTACGATACTAATCTCGGGCCCCCTAGGTCCCCGCGTGCCAAATCTCAGCGCGCTCGGACCATTTTGAAAAAAAAAAAAAAAAAAAAGTCGGCCATTTTGAAAATTTTTTTTTACCATTCGTTTTCTCTGGCGGCCCTCTATGACATTTGGTCGAGCACCCCCCACCCATCTCGCGCCGTTTAAAAGTTGCCATACAAACTTCGGGTGACGGTTTTGGCCGCCATCTTGGATTTTTTTAATTTTTTTTCCGCCCATACAAATCTCGGGGCCGAGGTGATCCGGCATGCCAAATCTCAGCGCGCTAAGACCAACTTGAAAAATCGACCAAAAAAAAAAGTCGGAAAATTAAAAAAAAAATGAGGGCCTCAAAAACCGCCAGGGGCCCTCTATGACATTTGGTCGAGCACCCCCCCCGAATGTCTAACCGTTTAGCCGGGCCGTCCAACATTTTTTGGCCCAGGGTCAAAAGGCGGTTGTCCATATTTTTCTGGACCATACGTCTGGCGCCTCTATACGACGGTATATAGACATTTAACGATTTTTTTATAGTTTCCAAAATAGAAATGTCAGTCAGTCAGTGTGTCGTGCTGCAGCTTTATATAGTACTAACTAGTTGTGCGCGGGGCCCGAGGGCCCCGCGGTGGTGGTGTATGTTTGTCTTTGGTGCCTGTCTTGGTGTTGGTCTTTGTGTTTGTGTTGGTCTTTGTGTTTGTGTTGGTCTTTGTGTTAGAGTTTGTCTTAATGTTTGTGTTTTGTGTTGGTGTTTCTCTTGGTGTTGATTTGGGTTTGCCTTAGAGTTCTAGGAGGAATTTGGCTTTTGCGATTGTTTTTGCGATTTAGTGTTCCGCGTGCGAGCTACTGCCCTTGGTCGGGAAGTTGGGCTTAAACACGACCCAATAGTAAAAGTGTCCGGCCGCTCACCTTCGGGCCTGCGGCCCTCAGGTTCGCTGGACACTTTTACTATTGGGTCGTGTTTAAGCGCCAACTTCCCCCGGTCGTGTGACGCTCCGGGCCTTCGGCCCTACGCGGAGCTCGGCCTTCGGCCTTCGCTGGCTTCGACGCTTCGCCGTCGAGCCTTCGGCTCTCCGGCTACGCTTATTGAGACAGTTAGCCTTTGGGTTGAGTTCATTCGTCTTCTACCCGCAGCTCGGCCTTCGGCCTCGCGTCCTGGTGAGTGCTACTGCCCTTTGTCGGGAAGTTGGGCTTAAACACGACCCAATAGTAAAAGTGTCCGGCCGCTCACCTTCGGGCCTGCGGCCCTCAGGTTCGCTGGACACTTTTACTATTGGGTCGTGTTTAAGCGCCAACTTCCCCCGGTCGTGTGACGCTCCGGGCCTTCGGCCCTACGCGGAGCTCGGCCTTCGGCCTTCGCCGGCTTCGACGCTTCGCCGTCGAGCCTTCGGCTCTCCGGCTACGCTTATTGAGACAGTTAGCCTTTGGGTTGAGTTCATTCGTCTTCTACCCGCAGCTCGGCCTTCGGCCTCGCGTCCTGGTGGGGTGCTACTGCCATTTGTCGGGAAGTTGGGCTTAAACACGACCCAATAGTAAAAGTGTCCGGCCGCTCACCTTCGGGCCTGCGGCCCTCAGGTTCGCTGGACACTTTTACTATTGGGTCGTGTTTAAGCGCCAACTTCCCCCGGTAGTGTGACGCTTCGGGCCTTCGGCCCTACGCGGAGCTCGGCCTTCGGCCTTCGCTCGCCTCGACGCTCCGCCGTCGAGCCTTCGGCTCTCCGGCTGCGCTTATCAAGATACTTGACCTTGGTAAAATGCTTGGACGCTCAAATTACCCGCAGCTCGGCCTTCGGCCTCGCTTTAAATTACTTGGGTATGAACGCTCGGACACTCTAGGTGAAGGCTCCGGGCCTTCGGCCCTCCGCCGGGGTCAGCCTTCGGCCTCCCGGCCTGAAGCTCGCCCTTCGGGCTCGCCTAACATGGATTTGTATCGGATTCCGCTTGGTTCGTCCTTCCCGCGGCTCGGCCTTCGGCCTCGCCCAAAATTACTGGGGTATTGGACGCGCTTTGACGCTCTGGGGGAAGCTCCGGGCCTGCGGCCCTCCGCGGGGTCGGCCTTCGGCCTCCCAGCCTGAAGCTCGCCCTCCGGGCTCGCTTAAATTACTTGGGAATTGGTTTTGCCCGTGTCGGCCGCCATTTTGGATTTTTCCAAAAATTTTTTTTACGATACTAATCTCGGGCCCCCTAGGTCCCCGCGTGCCAAATCTCAGCGCGCTCGGACCATTTTGAAAAAAAAAAAAAAAAAAAGTCGGCCATTTAGAAAATTTTTTTTTACCATTCGTTTTCTCTGGCGGCCCTCTATGACATTTGGGCGAGCACCCCCCACCCATCTCGCGCCGTTTAAAAGTTGCCATACAAACTTCGGGTGACGATTTTGGCCGCCATCTTGGATTTTTTTTATTTTTTTTCCGCCCATACAAATCTAGGGGCCGAGGTGATCCGGCATGCCAAATCTCAGCGCGCTAGGACTAATTTGAAAAATCGACCAAAAAAAAAGTCGGAAAATTAAAAAAAAAAAGAGGGCCTCAGAAACCGCCAAGGGCCCTCTATGACATTTGGTCGAGCACCCCCCCCAAAAGTCTAACCGTTTAGCCGGGCCGTCGAACATTTTTTCACCCAGGACAGGTAGCTCAAAAGTCAGATTTTTCTGGAGGTCACCGCGTCTCCCCCTATACGACGGTACTGTAAACTTTGAGGTGGTGACACTCCTTCTGGGAGAACAATTGTGTCAGTGAGTGAGTCAGTCGTGTTGCAGCTTTATATAATACTAACTAGTATATTGTATTGTGCGCGGGGCCCGAGGGCCCCGCGGTGGTGGTGTTGTCTTGTTTTCGGTGTTTGTGTTTGTCTTTTGTCTTGTGTTTGTGTTTTGTATTGAGTTTTGTCTTTGTGTTAGAGTTTGTCTTAATTTTTGTGTTTTGTGTTGGTGTTTCTCTTGGTGTTGGTTTGGGTTTGCCTTAGAGTTCTAGGAGGAATTTGGCTTTTGCGATTGTGTTTAGAGTTCCGCGTGCGAGCTACTGCCCTATGTCGGGAAGTTGGGCTTAAACACGACCCAATAGTAAAAGTGTCCGGCCGCTCACCTTCGGGCCTGCGGCCCTCAGGTTCGCTGGACACTTTTACTATTGGGTCGTGTTTAAGCGCCAACTTCCCCCGGTCGTGTGACGCTCCGGGCCTTCGGCCCTACGCGGAGCTCGGCCTTCGGCCTTCGCTGGCTTTGACGCTTCGCCGTCGAGCCTTCGGCTCTCCGGCTACGCTTATTAAGAAAGTTTGACTTTTAGTTTGAGTTCATGCGTCTTCTACACGCAGCTCGGCCTTCGGCCTCGCGTCCTGGTGAGTGTTACTGCCCTTTGTCGGGAAGTTGGGCTTAAACACGACCCAATAGTAAAAGTGTCCGGCCGCTCACCTTCGGGCCTGCGGCCCTCAGGTTCGCTGGACACTTTTACTATTGGGTCGTGTTTAAGCGCCAACTTCCCCCGGTCGTGTGACGCTCCGGGCCTTCGGCCCTACGCGGAGCTCGGCCTTCGGCCTTCGCCAGCTTCGACGCTCCGCCGTCGAGCCTTCGGCTCTCCGGCTACGCTTATTGAGACAGTTAGCCTTTGGGTTGAGTTCATTCGTCTTCTACCCGCAGCTCGGCCTTCGGCCTCGCGTCCTGGTGAGTGCTACTGCCCTTTGTCGGGAAGTTGGCGCTTAAACACGACCCAATAGTAAAAGTGTCCGGCCGCTCACCTTCGGGCCTGCGGCCCTCAGGTTCGCTGGACACTTTTACTATTGGGTCGTGTTTAAGCGCCAACTTCCCCCGGTCGTGTGACGCTCCGGGCCTTCGGCCCTACGCGGAGCTCGGCCTTCGGCCTTCGCCAGCTTCGACGCTCCGCCGTCGAGCCTTCGGCTCTCCGGCTACGCTTATTGAGACAGTTAGCCTTTGGGTTGAGTTCATTCGTCTTCTACCCGCAACTCGGCCTTCGGCCTCGCGTTCTGGTGAGTGCTACTGCCCTTTGTCGGGAAGTTGGCGCTTAAACACGACCCAATAGTAAAAGTGTCCGGCCGCTCACCTTCGGGCCTGCGGCCCTCAGGTTCGCTGGACACTTTTACTATTGGGTCGTGTTTAAGCGCCAACTTCCCCCGGTCGTGTGACGCTCCGGGCCTTCGGCCCTACGCGGAGCTCGGCCTTCGGCCTTCGCTCGCTTTGACGCTTCGCCGTCGAGCCTTCGGCTCTCCGGCTACGCTTATCAAGATACTTGATCTTTGTAAAATGCTTGGACGCTCAAATTACCCGCAGCTCGGCCTTCGGCCTCGCTTTAAATTACTTGGGTATGAACGCTCGGACACTCTTGGTGAAGGCTCCGGGCCTTCGGCCCTACGACGGGGTCGGCCTTCGGCCTCCCGGCCTGAAGCTCGCCCTTCGGGCTCGCCTAACATGGATTTGTATCGGATTCCGCTTGGTTCGTCCTTCCCGCGGCTCGGCCTTCGGCCTCGCCCAAAATTACTGGGGTATTGGACGCGCTTGGACGCTGTGGGGGAAGCTCCGGGCCTGCGGCCCTCCGCGGGGTCGGCCTTCGGCCTCCCAGCCTGAAGCTCGCCCTCCGGGCTCGCTTAAATTACTTGGGAATTGGTTTTGCCCGTGTCGGCCGCCATTTTGGATTTTTCCAAAAATTTTTTTTACTATACTAATCTCGGGCCCCCTAGGTCCCCGCTTGCCAAATCTCAGCGCGCTCGGACCATTTTGAAAAAAAAAAAAAAAAAAAGTCGGCCATTTTGAAAATTTTTTTTTACCATTCGTTTTCTCTGGCGGCCCTCTATGACATTTGGTCGAGCACCCCCCACCCATCTCGCGCCGTTTAAAAGTTGCCATACAAACTTTGGGTGACGATTTTGGCCGCCATCTTGGATTTTTCCGAATTTTTTTCCGCCCATACAAATCTCGGGGCCGAGGTGATCCGGCATGCCAAATCTCAGCGCGCTACGACCGACTTGAAAAATCGACCAAAAAAAAAGTCGGAAAATTAAAAAAAAAATGAGGGCCTCAAAAACCGCCAGGGGCCCTCTATGACATTTGGTCGAGCACCCCCCCCGAATGTCTAACCGTTTAGCCGGGCCGTCCAACATTTTTTGGCCCAGGGTCAGAAGGCGGTCGCCCATATTTTTCTGGACCATACGTCTGGCGCCTCTATACGACGGTGTATAGACATTTAACGATTTTCTTATAGTTTCCAAAATAGACATGTCAGTCAGTGAGTCAGTCGTGTTGCAGCTATATATAATAGTAACTAGTATATTGTATTGTGCGCGGGGCCCGAGGGCCCCGCGGTGGTGGTGTATGTTTGTCTTTGGTGCCTGTCTTTAGTCTTGTGTTTGTCTTTGTTTTTGTGTTTGTCTTTATGTTTGTGTTCTGTGTTGGTGTTTCTCTTGGTGTTGATTTGGGTTTGCCTTAGAGTTCTAGGAGGAATTTGGCTTTTGCGATTGTGTTTAGTGTTCCGCGTGCGAGCTACTGCCCTTTGTCGGGAAGTTGGGCTTAAACACGACCCAATAGTAAAAGTGTCCGGCCGCTCACCTTCGGGCCTGCGGCCCTCAGGTTCGCTAGACACTTTTACTATTGGGTCGTGTTTAAGCGCCAACTTCCCCCGGTCATGTCACGCTCCGGGCCTTCGGCCCTACGCGGAGCTCGGCCTTCGGCCTTCGCTGGCTTTGACGCTTCGCCGTCGAGCCTTCGGCTCTCCGGCTACGCTTGTAAAGACAGTTTGACTTTTGGGTTGAGTTCATGCGACTACTACCCGCAGCTCGGCCTTCAGCCTCGCGTGCTGACGAGTGCTACTGCCCTTTGTCGGGAAGTTGGGCTTAAACACGACCCAATAGTAAAAGTGTCCGGCCGCTCACCTTCGGGCCTGCGGCCCTCAGGTTCGCTGGACACTTTTACTATTGGGTCGTGTTTAAGCGCCAACTTCCCCCGGTCGTGTGACGCTCCGGGCCTTCGGCCCTACGCGGAGCTCGGCCTTCGGCCTTCGCTGGCTTCGACGCTTCGCCGTCGAGCCTTCGGCTCTCCGGCTACGCTTATTAAGACAGTTAGAATTTTACTTTGAGTTTATGCGTCTTCTACCCGCAGCTCGGCCTTCGGCCTCGCGTCCTGGTGGGGTGCTAATGCCCTTTGTCGGGAAGTTGGGCTTAAACACGACCCAATAGTAAAAGTGTCCGGCCGCTCACCTTCGGGCCTGCGGCCCTCAGGTTCGCTGGACACTTTTACTATTGGGTCGTGTTTAAGCGCCAACTTCCCCCGGTAGTGTGACGCTTCGGGCCTTCGGCCCTACGCGGAGCTCGGCCTTCGGCCTTCGCTCGCCTTGACGCTCCGCCGTCGAGCCTTCGGCTCTCCGGCTGCGCTTATCAAGATGCTTGACCTTGGTAAAATGCTTGGACGCTCAAATTGCCCGCAGCTCGGCCTTCGGCCTCGCTTTAAATTACTTGGGTATGAACGCTCGGACGGTCTCGGTGAAGGCTCCGGGCCTGCGGCCCTCCGCCGGGGTCGGCCTTCGGCCTCCCGGCCTGAAGCTCGCCCTTCGGGCTCGCTTAACATTGATTTGTATCGGATTTCGCTTGGTTCGTCCTTCCCGCGGCTCGGCCTTCGGCCTCGCCCAAAATTACTGGGGTGTTGGACGCGCTTGGACGCCCTGGGAAAAGCTCCGGGCCTGCGGCCCTCCGCGGGGTCGGCCTTCGGCCTCCCAGCCTGAAGCTCGCCCTCCGGGCTCGCTTAAATTACTTGGGAATTGGTTTTGCCCGTATCTTCCGCCATTTTGGATTTTTTCAAAAAATTTTTTTACCATACTAATCTCGGGCCCCCTAGGTCCCCGCGTGCCAAATCTCAGCGCGCTCGGACCATTTTGAAAAAAAAAAAAAAAAAAAAGTCGGCCATTTTGAAAAATTTTTTTTACCATTCGTTTTCTCTGGCGGCCCTCTATGACATTTGGTCGAGCACCCCCCACCCATCTCGCGCCGTTTAAAAGTTGCCATACAAACTTTGGGTGACGATTTTGGCCGCCATCTTGGATTTTTTTAATTTTTTTTCCGCCCATACAAATCTCGAGGCCGAGGTGATCCGGCATGCCAAATCTCAGCGCGCTAGGACTAACTTGAAAAATCGATCAAAAAAAAAAGTCGGAAAATTAAAAAAAAAATAGGAGCCTCAAAAACCGCCAGGGGCCCTCTATGACATTTGGTCGAGCACCCCCCCCAAAAGTCTTACCGTTTAGCCGGGCCGTCGATCATTTTTTCACCCGGGACAGGTAGCTCGAAAGTCAGATTTTTCTGGAGGTCACCGCGTCTCCCCCTACACGACGGTACCGTAAACTTTGAGGTGGTGGCACTCCTTCTGGGAGAACAATTGTGTCAGTGAGTAAGTCAGTCGTGCTGCAGCTTTATATAGTATTAACTAGTATATTGTATTGTGCGCGGGGCCCGAGGGCCCCGCGGTGGTGGTGTGTTGTTTTTTGTCTATTGTTGTCTTGTGTCTTTTTGTCTTGTGTTGGTCTTTGTGTTTGTGTTGGTCTTTGTGTTTGTGTTGGTCTTTGTGTTAGAGTTTGTCTTAATGTTTGTGTTTTGTGTTGGTGTTTCTCTTGGTGTTGGTTTGGGTTTGCCTTAGAGTTCTAGGAGGAATTTGGCTTTTGCGATTGTGTTTAGAGTTCCGCGTGCGAGCTACTGCCCTATGTCGGGAAGTTGGGCTTAAACACGACCCAATAGTAAAAGTGTCCGGCCGCTCACCTTCGGGCCTGCGGCCCTCAGGTTCGCTGGACACTTTTACTATTGGGTCGTGTTTAAGCGCCAACTTCCCCCGGTCGTGTGACGCTCCGGGCCTTCGGCCCTACGCGGAGCTCGGCCTTCGGCCTTCGCCGGCTTCGACGCTTCGCCGTCGAGCCTTCGGCTCTCCGGCTACGCTTATTGAGACAGTTAGAATTTTAGTTTGAGTTTATGCATCTTCTACACGCAGCTCGGCCTTCGGCCTCGCGTCCTGGTGAGTGCTACTGCCCTTTGTCGGGAAGTTGGGCTTAAACACGACCCAATAGTAAAAGTGTCCGGGCGCTCACCTTCGGGCCTGCGGCCCTCAGGTTCGCTGGACACTTTTACTATTGGGTCGTGTTTAACCGCCAACTTCCCCCGGTCGTGTGACGCTCCGGGCCTTCGGCCCTACGCGGAGCTCGGCCTTTGGCCTTCGCCGGCTTCGACGCTCCGCCGTCGAGCCTTCGGCTCTCCGGCTACGCTTATTGAGACAGTTAGCCTTCGGGTTGAGTTCATTCGTCTTCTACCCGCAGCTCGGCCTTCGGCCTCGCGTGCTGACGAGTGCTGCTGCCCTTTGTCGGGAAGTTGGCGCTTAAACACGACCCAATAGTAAAAGTGTCCGGCCGCTCACCTTCGGGCCTGCGGCCCTCAGGTTCGCTGGACACTTTTACTATTGGGTCGTGTTTAAGCGCCAACTTCCCCCGGTAGTGTGACGCTTCGGGCCTTCGGCCCTACGCGGAGCTCGGCCTTCGGCCTTCGCTCGCCTCGACGCTCCGCCGTCGAGCCTTCGGCTCTCCGGCTGCGCTTATCAAGATGCTTGACCTTGGTAAAATGCTTGGACGCTCTAATTGCCCGCAGCTCGGCCTTCGGCCTCGCTTTAAATTACTCGGGTATGAACGCTTGGACGCTCTCGGTGAAGGCTCCGGGCCTGCGGCCCTCCGCCGTGGTCGGCCTTCGGCCTCCCGGCCTGAAGCTCGCCCTTCGGGCTCGCCTAACATGGATTTGTATCGGATTCCGCTTGGTTCGTCCTTCCCGCGGCTCGGCCTTCGGCCTCGCCCAAAATTACTGGGGTATTGGACGCGCTTTGACGCTCTGGGGGAAGCTCCGGGCCTGCGGCCCTCCGCGGGGTCGGCCTTCGGCCTCCCAGCCTGAAGCTCGCCCTCCGGGCTCGCTTAAATTACTTGGAAATTGGTTTTGCCCGTGTCTGCCGCCATTTTGGATTTTTCCAAAAATTTTTTTTACGATACTAATCTCGGGCACTCTAGGTCCCCGCGTGCCAAATCTCAGCGCGCTCGGACCATTTTGAAAAAAAAAAAAAAAAAAAGTCGGCCATTTTGAAATTTTTTTTTTATTATTCGTTTTCTCTGGCGGCCCTCTATGACATTTGGTCGAGCACCCCCCACCCATCTCGCGCCGTTTAAAAGTTGCCATACAAACTTCGGGTGACGATTTTGGCCGCCATCTTGGATTTTTTGAATTTTTTTTCCGCCCATACAAATCTCGGGGCCGAGGTGATCCGGCATGCCAAATCTCAGCGCGCTAAGACCAACTTGAAAAATCGACCAAAAAAAAAAGTCGGAAAATTAAAAAAAAAATGAGGGCCTCAAAAACCGCCAGGGGCCCTCTATGACATTTGGTCGAGCACCCCCCCCGAATGTCTAACCGTTTCGCCGGGCCGTCCAACATTTTTTGGCCCAGGGTCAGAAGGCGGTTGTCCATATTTTTCTGGACCATACGTCTGGCGCCTCTATACGACGGTATATAGACATTTAACGATTTTTTTATAGTTTCCAAAATAGAAATGTCAGTCAGTCAGTGAGTGGTTCTGCAGCTATATATAATAGTAACTAGTATATTGTATTGTGCGCGGGGCCCGAGGGCCCCGCGGTGGTGGTGTGTTGTTTTTTGTCTATTGTTGTCTTGTGTCTTTTTGTCTTGTGTTGGTCTTTGTGTTTGTGTTGGTCTTTGTGTTAGAGTTTGTCTTAATGTTTGTGTTTTGTGTTGGTGTTTCTCTTGGTGTTGGTTTGGGTTTGCCTTAGATTTCTAGGAGGAATTTGGCTTTTGCGATTGTGTTTAGAGTTCCGCGTGCGAGCTACTGCCCTATGTCGGGAAGTTGGGCTTAAACACGACCCAATAGTAAAAGTGTCCGGCCGCTCACCTTCGGGCCTGCGGCCCTCAGGTTCGCTGGACACTTTTACTATTGGGTCGTGTTTAAGCGCCAACTTCCCCCGGTCGTGTGACGCTCCGGGCCTTCGGCCCTACGCGGAGCTCGGCCTTCGGCCTTCGCTCGCTTTGACGCTTCGCCGTCGAGCCTTCGGCTCTCCGGCTACGCTTATTGAGACAGTTAGCCTTTGGGTTGAGTTCATTCGTCTTCTACACGCAGCTCGGCCTTCGGCCTCGCGTCCTGGTGGGTGCTACTGCCCTTTGTCGGGAAGTTGGGCTTAAACACGACCCAATAGTAAAAGTGTCCGGCCGCTCACCTTCGGGCCTACGGCCCTCAGGTTCGCTGGACACTTTTACTATTGGGTCGTGTTTAAGCGCCAACTTCCCCCGGTAGTGTGACGCTTCGGGCCTTCGGCCCTACGCGGAGCTCGGCCTTCGGCCTTCGCTCGCTTTGACGCTTCGCCGTCGAGCCTTCGGCTCTCCGGCTACGCTTATCAAGATACTTGATCTTTGTAAAATGCTTGGACGCTCAAATTACCCGCAGCTCGGCCTTCGGCCTCGCTTTAAATTACTTGGGTATGAACGCTCGGACACTCTTGGTGAAGGCTCCGGGCCTTCGGCCCTCCGCCGGGGTCGGCCTTCGGCCTCCCGGCCTGAAGCTCGCCCTTCGGGCTCGCCTAACATGGATTTGTATCGGATTCCGCTTGGTTCGTCCTTCCCGCGGCTCGGCCTTCGGCCTCGCCCAAAATTACTGGGGTATTGGACGCGCTTGGACGCTGTGGGGGAAGCTCCGGGCCTGCGGCCCTCCGCGGGGTCGGCCTTCGGCCTCCCAGCCTGAAGCTCGCCCTCCGGGCTCGCTTAAATTACTTGGGAATTGGTTTTGCCCGTGTCGGCCGCCATTTTGGATTTTTCCAAAAATTTTTTTTACTATACTAATCTCGGGCCCCCTAGGTCCCCGCTTGCCAAATCTCAGCGCGCTCGGACCATTTTGAAAAAAAAAAAAAAAAAAAGTCTGCCATTTTGAAAATTTTTTTTTACCATTCGTTTTCTCTGGCGGCCCTCTATGCCATTTGGTCGAGCACCCCCCACCCATCTCGCGCCGTTTAAAAGTTGCCATACAAACTTTGGGTGACGATTTTGGCCGCCATCTTGGATTTTTCCGAATTTTTTTCCGCCCATACAAATCTCGGGGCCGAGGTGATCCGGCATGCCAAATCTCAGCGCGCTACGACCGACTTGAAAAATCGACCAAAAAAAAAAGACGGAAAATTAAAAAAAAAATGAGGGCCTCAAAAACCGCCAGGGGCCCTCTATGACATTTGGTCGAGCACCCCCCCCGAATGTCGAACCGTTTAGCCGGGCCGTCCAACATTTTTTGGCCCAGGGTCAGAAGGCGGTCGTCCATATTTTTCTGGACCATACGTCTGGCGCCTCTATACGACGGTGTATAGACATTTAACGATTTTCTTATAGTTTCCAAAATAGACATGTCAGTCAGTGAGTCAGTCGTGTTGCAGCTATATATAATAGTAACAAGAGCTGAGGATGCTCCTTCTGGGAGAACAATTATGTCAGTCAGAAATCAGTGGGGTTGCAGCTATATATAGTATTGACTAGTATATTGTATTGTGCGCGGGGCCCGAGGGCCCCGCGGTGGTGGTGTGTTGTTTTTTGTCTATTGTTGTCTTGTGTCTTTTTGTCTTGTGTTGGTCTTTGTGTTTGTGTTGGTCTTTGTGTTAGAGTTTGTCTTAATGTTTGTGTTTTGTGTTGGTGTTTCTCTTGGTGTTGATTTGGGTTTGCCTTAGAGTTCTAGGAGGAATTTGGCTTTTGCGATTGTGTTTAGAGTTCCGCGTGCGAGCTACTGCCCTATGTCGGGAAGTTGGGCTTAAACACGACCCAATAGTAAAAGTGTCCGGCCGCTCACCTTCGGGCCTGCGGCCCTCAGGTTCGCTGGACACTTTTACTATTGGGTCGTGTTTAAGCGCCAACTTCCCCCGGTCGTGTGACGCTCCGGGCCTTCGGCCCTACGCGGAGCTCGGCCTTCGGCCTTCGCTGGTTTTGACGCTTCGCCGTCGAGCCTTCGGCTCTCCGGCTACGCTTATTGAGACAGTTAGCCTTTGGGTTGAGTTCATTCGTCTTCTACCCGCAGCTCGGCCTTCGGCCTCGCGTCCTGGTGCGAGCTACTGCCCTATGTCGGGAAGTTGGGCTTAAACACGACCCAATAGTAAAAGTGTCTGGCCGCTCACCTTCGGGCCTGCGGCCCTCAGGTTCGCTGGACACTTTTACTATTGGGTCGTGTTTAAGCGCCAACTTCCCCCGGTCGTGTGACGCTCCGGGCCTTCGGCCCTACGCGGAGCTCGGCCTTCGGCCTTCGCCGGCTTCGAAGCTTCGCCGTCGAGCCTTCGGCTCTCCGGCTACGCTTGTAAAGTCAGTTTGACTTTTGGGTTGAGTTCATGCGACTACTACCCGCAGCTCGGCCTTCGGCCTCGCGTGCTGATGAGTGCTACTGCCCTTTGTCGGGAAGTTGGGCTTAAACACGACCCAATAGTAAAAGTGTCCGGGCGCTCACCTTCGGGCCTGCGGCCCTCAGGTTCGCTGGACACTTTTACTATTGGGTCGTGTTTAAGCGCCAACTTCCCCCGGTAGTGTGACGCTTCGGGCCTTCGGCCCTACGCGGAGCTCGGCCTTCGGCCTTCGCTCGCCTCGACGCTCCGCCGTCGAGCCTTCGGCTCTCCGGCTACGCTTATCAAGATACTTGATCTTTGTAAAATGCTTGGACGCTCAAATTACCCGCAGCTCGGCCTTCGGCCTCGCTTTAAATTACTTGGGTATGAACGCTCGGACGGTCTCGGTGAAGGCTCCGGGCCTTCGGCCCTCCGCCGAGGTCGGCCTTCGGCCTCCCGGCCTGAAGCTCGCCCTTCGGGCTCGCCTAACATGGATTTGTATCGGATTCCGCTTGGTTCGTCCTTCCCGCGGCTCGGCCTTCGGCCTCGCCCAAAATTACTGGGGTATTGGACGCGCTTGGACGCTGTGGGGATAGCTCCGGGCCTGCGGCCCTCCGCGGGGTCGGCCTTCGGCCTCCCAGCCTGAAGCTCGCCCTCCGGGCTCGCTTAAATTACTTGGGAATTGGTTTTGCCCGTATCTGCCGCCATTTTGGATTTTTCCAAAAAATTTTTTTACCATACTAATCTCGGGCTTTCTAGGTCCCCGCGTGCCAAATCTCAGCGCGCTCGGACCATTTTGAAAAAAAAAAAAAAAAAAAGTCGGCCATTTTGAAAATTTTTTTTTACCATTCGTTTTCTCTGGCGGCCCTCTATGACATTTGGTCGAGCACCCTCCACCCATCTCGCGCCGTTTAAAAGTTGCCATACAAACTTTGGGTGACGATTTTGGCCGCCATCTTGGATTTTTCCGAAATATTTTTTGCCCGTGCCAATCTCGAGGCTCCAGTCTCCCGGCATGCCAAATCTCAGCGCGCTCCGACCAACTTGAAAATCGGCCGCCATTTTGAATCCGCCATTTTGAAAAAAAAATTACGGCTTCAAAAACCGCTAGCGGTTCTCTATGACATTTGGTCGAGCACCCCCCCTCCAACCCCCACCGTTTGGCGAGGCCGTCCAACATTTTTTCACTCAGGACAGGTAGCTCGGAAGTCAGATTTTTCTGGAGGTCACCGCGTCTCCCCCTACACGACGGTACCGTAAACTTTGAGGTGGTGACACTCCTTCTGGGAGAACAATTGTGTCAGTCAGTCAGTGTGTCGTGCTGCAGCTTTATATAGTACTAACTAGTATATTGTATTGTGCGCGGGGCCCGAGGGCCCCGCGGTGGTGGTGTATGTTTGTCTTTGGTGCCTGTCTTGGTGTTGGTCTTTGTGTTTGTGTTGGTCTTTGTGTTTGTGTTGGTCTTTGTGTTAGAGTTTGTCTTAATGTTTGTGTTTTGTGTTGGTGTTTCTCTTGGTGTTGATTTGGGTTTGCCTTAGAGTTCTAGGAGGAATTTGGCTTTTGCGATTGTTTTTGCGATTTAGTGTTCCGCGTGCGAGCTACTGCCCTTGGTCGGGAAGTTGGGCTTAAACACGACCCAATAGTAAAAGTGTCCGGCCGCTCACCTTCGGGCCTGCGGCCCTCAGGTTCGCTGGACACTTTTACTATTGGGTCGTGTTTAAGCGCCAACTTCCCCCGGTCGTGTGACGCTCCGGGCCTTCGGCCCTACGCGGAGCTCGGCCTTCGGCCTTCGCCGGCTTCGACGCTTCGCCGTCGAGCCTTCGGCTCTCCGGCTACGCTTATTGAGACAGTTAGAATTTTAGTTTGAGTTTATGCATCTTCTACACGCAGCTCGGCCTTCGGCCTCGCGTCCTGGTGAGTGCTACTGCCCTTTGTCGGGAAGTTGGGCTTAAACACGACCCAATAGTAAAAGTGTCCGGGCGCTCACCTTCGGGCCTGCGGCCCTCAGGTTCGCTGGACACTTTTACTATTGGGTCGTGTTTAACCGCCAACTTCCCCCGGTCGTGTGACGCTCCGGGCCTTCGGCCCTACGCGGAGCTCGGCCTTCGGCCTTCGCCGGCTTCGACGCTCCGCCGTCGAGCCTTCGGCTCTCCGGCTACGCTTATTGAGACAGTTAGCCTTTGGGTTGAGTTCATTCGTCTTCTACCCGCAGCTCGGCCTTCGGCCTCGCGTCCTGGTGGGGTGCTACTGCCCTATGTCGGGAAGTTGGGCTTAAACACGACCCAATAGTAAAAGTGTCCGGCCGCTCACCTTCGGGCCTGCGGCCCTCAGGTTCGCTGGACACTTTTACTATTGGGTCGTGTTTAAGCGCCAACTTCCCCCGGTCGTGTGACGCTCCGGGCCTTCGGCCCTACGCGGAGCTCGGCCTTCGGCCTTCGCTGACCTCGACGCTACGCCGTCGAGCCTTCGGCTCTCCGGCTTCGCTTATTTAGACACTTGATCTTGTATAGCGCTTCGTTGCTCTAATTGCCCGAAGCTCGGCCTTCGGCCTCGCTTTAAATTGCTTGGGTATGAACGCTTGGACGCTTTCGGTGAAGGCTCCGGGCCTGCGGCCCTCCGCCGGGGTCGGCCTTCGGCCTCCCGGCCTGAAGCTCGCCCTTCGGGCTCGCTTAACATTGATTTGTATCGGATTCCGCTTGGTTCGTCCTTCCCGCGGCTCGGCCTTCGGCCTCGCCCAAAATTACTGGGGTATTGAACGCGCTTGGACGCTCTGGGGGAAGCTCCGGGCCTGCGGCCCTCCGCGGGGTCGGCCTTCGGCCTCCCAGCCTGAAGCTCGCCCTCCGGGCTCGCTTAAATTACTTGGGAATTGGTTTTGCCCGTGTCGGCCGCCATTTTGGATTTTTTCAAAATTTTTTTTCACCATACTAATTTCGGGCCCCCTGGGTTCCCGCGTGCTAAATCTCAGCGCGCTCGGACCATTTTGAAAAAAAAAGAAAAAAAAAGTCGGCCATTTTGAAAATTTTTTTTTACCATTCGTTTTCTCTGGCGGCCCTCTATGACATTTGGTCGAGCACCCCCCACCCATCTCTCATGGTTTAAAAGTTGCCATACAAACTTTGGGTGACATTTTTGGCCGCCATCTTGGATTTTTCCGAAATTTTTTTCGCCCGTGCCAATCACGAAGCCTCAGTCTCCCGGCATGCCAAATCTCAGCGCGCTACGACCAACTTGAAAATCGGCCGCCATTTTGAATCCGCCATTTTGAAAAAAAAATTATGGCTTTGAAAACCGCCAGCGGTTTTCTATGACATTTGGTCGAGCACCCCCCCCAAAAGTCTAACCGTTTAGCCGGGCCGTCGAACATTTTTTCACCCAGGACAGGTAGCTCGGAAGTCGGATTTTTCTGGGGGTCACGGCGTCTTCCTCTATACGACGGTACCAAAGTCTAAGAGCTGAGGATGCTCCTTCTGGGAGAACAATTATGTCAGTGAGAAATCAGTCGGGTTGCAGCTATATATAATAGTAACTAGTATATTGTATTGTGCGCGGGGCCCGAGGGCCCCGCGGTGGTGGTGTGTTGTTTTTTGTCTATTGTTGTCTTGTGTCTTTTTGTCTTGTGTTGGTCTTTGTGTTTGTGTTGGTCTTTGTGTTAGAGTTTGTCTTAATGTTTGTGTTCTGTGTTGGTGTTTCTCTTGGTGTTGATTTGGGTTTGCCTTAGAGTTCTAGGAGGAATTTGGCTTTTGCGATTGTGTTTAGTGTTCCGCGTGCGAGCTACTGCCCTTTGTCGGGAAGTTGGGCTTAAACACGACCCAATAGTAAAAGTGTCCGGCCGCTCACCTTCGGGCCTGCGGCCCTCAGGTTCGCTGGACACTTTTACTATTGGGTCGTGTTTAAGCGCCAACTTCCCCCGGTCGTGTGACGCTCCGGGCCTTCGGCCCTACGCGGAGCTGGGCCTTCGGCCTTCGCTGGCTTCGACGCTTCGCCGTCGAGCCTTCGGCTCTCCGGCTACGCTTATTGAGACAGTTAGCCTTTGGGTTGAGTTCATTCGTCTTCTACCCGCAGCTCGGCCTTCGGCCTCGCGTCCTGGTGAGTGCTACTGCCCTTTGTCGGGAAGTTGGGCTTAAACACGACCCAATAGTAAAAGTGTCCGGCCGCTCACCTTCGGGCCTGCGGCCCTCAGGTTCTCTGGACACTTTTACTATTGGGTCGTGTTTAAGCGCCAACTTCCCCCGGTGGTGTGACGCTCCGGTCCTTCGGCCCTACGCGGAGCTCGGCCTTCGGCCTTCGCTCGCTTTGACGCTACGCTTATTGAGACAGTTAGCCTTTGGGTCGAGTTCATGCGTCTTCTACCCGCAGCTCGGCCTTCGGCCTCGCGTCCTGGTGGGGTGCTACTGCCCTTTGTCGGGAAGTTGGGCTTAAACACGACCCAATAGTAAAAGTGTCCGGCCGCTCACCTTCGGGCCTGCGGCCCTCAGGTTCGCTGGACACTTTTACTATTGGGTCGTGTTTAAGCGCCAACTTCCCCCGGTAGTGTGACGCTTCGGGCCTTCGGCCCTACGCGGAGCTCGGCCTTCGGCCTTCGCTCGCCTCGACGCTCCGCCGTCGAGCCTTCGGCTCTCCGGCTGCGCTTATCAAGATGCTTGACCTTGGTAAAATGCTTGGACGCTCAAATTGTTCGAAGCTCGGCCTTCGGCCTCGCTTTAAATTACTTGGGTGTGAACGCTCGGACGCTCTCGGTGAAGGCTCCGGGCCTGCGGCCCTCCGCCGGGGTCGGCCTTCGGCCTCCCGGCCTGAAGCTCGCCCTTCGGGCTCGCTTAACATTGATTTGTATCGGATTCCGCTTGGTTCGTCCTTCCCGCGGCTCGGCCTTCGGCCTCGCCCAAAATTACTGGGGTATTGGACGCGCTTGGACGCTGTGGGGGAAGCTCCGGGCCTGCGGCCCTCCGCGGGGTCGGCCTTCGGCCTCCCAGCCTGAAGCTCGCCCTCCGGGCTCGCTTAAATTACTTGGAAATTGGTTTTTCCCGTGTCTGCCGCCATTTTGGATTTTTCCAAAAATTTTTTTTACGATACTAATCTCGGCCCTTCTAGGTCCCCGCGTGCCAAATCTGAGCGCGCTCGGACCATTTTGAAAAAAAAAAAAAAAAAAAGTCAGCCATTTTGAAAATTTTTTTTTACCATTCGTTTTCTCTGGCGGCCCTCTATGACATTTGGTCGAGCACCTTCCACCCATCTCGCGCCGTTTAAAAGTTGCCATACAAACTTCGGGTGACGATTTTGGCCGCCATCTTGGATTTTTTTAATTTTTTTTCCGCCCATACAAATCTCGGAGCCGAGGTGATCCGGCATGCCAAATCTCAGCGCGCTACGACCAACTTGAAAAATCGACCAAAAAAAAAAGTCAGAAAAAAAAAAAAAAAATGAAGGCCTCAAAAACCGCCAGGGGCCCTCTATGACATTTGGTCGAGCACCCCCCCCGAATGTCGAACCGTTTAGCCGGGCCGTCGAACATTTTCGTGCCCGGAAACGGTAGACCTGAACCCATATTTTTCTCGATTGAAGATCGATGGTCTTATTACAACCGTATATTGACATTAAACGATTTTCTTATAGTTTCCGAGAAAAACATGTCAATTAATAAGTCAGTCGTGTTGCAGCTATATATAATAGTAACTAGTATATTGTATTGTGCGCGGGGCCCGAGGGCCCCGCGGTGGTGGTGTGTTGTTTTTTGTCTATTGTCTTGGTGTATGTGTTTTGTCTTTGTGTTTTGTATTGAGTTTTGTCTTGGTGTTTGTGTTTTGTATTGAGTTTTGTCTTTGTGTTGGAGTTTGTCTTAATGTTTGTGTTCTGTGTTGGTGTTTCTCTTGGTGTTGGTTTGGGTTTGCCTTAGAGTTCTAGGAGGAATTTGGCTTCTGCGATTGTGTTTAGAGTTCCGCGTGCGAGCTACTGCCCTATGTCGGGAAGTTGGGCTTAAACACGACCCAATAGTAAAAGTGTCCGGCCGCTCACCTTCGGGCCTGCGGCCCTCAGGTTCGCTGGACACTTTTACTATTGGGTCGTGTTTAAGCGCCAACTTCCCCCGGTCGTGTGACGCTCCGGGCCTTCGGCCCTACGCGGAGCTCGGCCTTCGGCCTTCGCCGGCTTCGACGCTCCGCCGTCGAGCCTTCGGCTCTCCGGCTACGCTTATTGAGACAGTTAGCCTTTGGGTTGAGTTCATTCGTCTTCTACCCGCAGCTCGGCCTTCGGCCTCGCGTCCTGGTGGGGTGCTACTGCCCTTTGTCGGGAAGTTGGCGCTTAAACACGACCCAATAGTAAAAGTGTCCGGCCGCTCACCTTCGGGCCTGCGGCCCTCAGGTTCGCTGGACACTTTTACTATTGGGTCGTGTTTAAGCGCCAACTTCCCCCGGTAGTGTGACGCTTCGGGCCTTCGGCCCTACGCGGAGCTCGGCCTTCGGCCTTCGCTCGCCTCGACGCTCCGCCGTCGAGCCTTCGGCTCTCCGGCTTCGCTTATTTTAGACACTTGATCTTGTATAACGCTTCGTCGCTCTAATTGCCCGCAGCTCGGCCTTCGGCCTCGCTTTAAATTACTTGGGTATGAACGCTCGGGCGGTCTCGGTGAAGGCTCCGGGCCTGCGGCCCTCCGCCGGGGTCGGCCTTCGGCCTCCCGGCCTGAAGCTCGCCCTTCGGGCTCGCTTAACATTGATTTGTATCGGATTCCGCTTGGTTCGTCCTTCCCGCGGCTCGGCCTTCGGCCTCGCCCAAAATTACTGGGGTATTGGACGCGCTTGGACGCTGTGGGGGAAGCTCCGGGCCTGCGGCCCTCCGCGGGGTCGGCCTTCGGCCTCCCAGCCTGAAGCTCGCCCTCCGGGCTCGCTTAAATTACTTGGGAATTGGTTTTGCCCGTGTCGGCCGCCATTTTGGATTTTTCCAAAAATTTTTTTTACGATACTAATCTCGGGCCCCCTAGGTCCCCGCGTGCCAAATCTCAGCGCGCTCGGACCATTTTGAAAAAAAAAAAAAAAAAAAAGTCGGCCATTTTGAAAATTTTTTTTTACCATTCGTTTTCTCTGGCGGCCCTCTATGACATTTGGTCGAGCACCCCCCACCCATCTCGCGCCGTTTAAAAGTTGCCATACAAACTTTGGGTGACGATTTTGGCCGCCATCTTGGATTTTTTTAATTTTTTTTCCGCCCATACAAATCTCCGGCCCGAGGTGATCCGGCATGCCAAATCTTAGCGCGCTCCGACCAACTTGAAAATCGGCCGCCATTTTGAATCCGCCATTTTGAAAAAAAAATTACGGCTTCAAAAACCGCCAGCGGTTCTCTATGACATTTGGTCGAGCACCCCCCCTCCGACCCCCACCGTTTGGCGAGGCCGTCCAACATTTTTTCACCCAGGACAGGTAGCTCGGAAGTCGGATTTTTCTGGGGGTCACGGCGTCTTCCTCTATACGACGGTACCAAAATCCGAGAGCTGAGGATGCTCCTTCTGGGAGAACAATTATGTCAGTCAGAAATGAGTCGGGTTGCAGCTATATATAGTATTGACTAGTATATTGTATTGTGCGCGGGGCCCGAGGGCCCCGCGGTGGTGGTGTATGTTTGTCTTTGGTGCCTGTCTTTAGTCTTGTGTTTGTCTTTTGTCTTTTGTTTGTCTTTGTGTTAGAGTTTGTCTTAATGTTTGTGTTCTGTGTTGGTGTTTCTCTTGGTGTTGATTTGGGTTTGCCTTAGAGTTCTAGGAGGAATTTGGCTTTTGCGATTGTGTTTAGTGTTCCGCGTGCGAGCTACTGCCCTTTGTCGGGAAGTTGGCGCTTAAACACGACCCAATAGTAAAAGTGTCCGGCCGCTCACCTTCGGGCCTGCGGCCCTCAGGTTCGCTGGACACTTTTACTATTGGGTCGTGTTTAAGCGCCAACTTCCCCCGGTCGTGTGACGCTCCGGGCCTTCGGCCCTACGCGGAGCTCGGCCTTCGGCCTTCGCCGGCTTCGACGCTTCGCCGTCGAGCCTTCGGCTCTCCGGCTACGCTTATTAAGACAGTTAGAATTTTAGTTTGAGTTTATGCGTCTTCTACACGCAGCTCGGCCTTCGGCCTCGCGTCCTGGTGAGTGCTACTGCCCTTTGTCGGGAAGTTGGGCTTAAACACGACCCAATAGTAAAAGTGTCCGGCCGCTCACCTTCGGGCCTGCGGCCCTCAGGTTCGCTGGACACTTTTACTATTGGGTCGTGTTTAAGCGCCAACTTCCCCCGGTCGTGTGACGCTCCGGGCCTTCGGCCCTACGCGGAGCTCGGCCTTCGGCCTTCGCTGGCTTTGACGCTACGCCGTCGAGCCTTCGGCTCTCCGGCTTCGCTTATTTAGACACTTGATCTTGTATAACGCTTCGTCGCTCTAATTGCCCGCAGCTCGGCCTTCGGCCTCGCTTTAAATTACTTGGGTATGAACGCTTGGACGCTCTCGGTGAAGGCTCCGGGCCTGCGGCCCTCCGCCGGGGTCGGCCTTCGGCCTCCCGGCCTGAAGCTCGCCCTTCGGGCTCGCCTAACATGGATTTGTATCGGATTCCGCTTGGTTCGTCCTTCCCGCGGCTCGGCCTTCGGCCTCGCCCAAAATTACTGGGGTATTGGACGCGCTTTGACGCTCTGGGGGAAGCTCCGGGCCTGCGGCCCTCCGCGGGGTCGGCCTTCGGCCTCCCAGCCTGAAGCTCGCCCTCCGGGCTCGCTTAAATTACTTGGAAATTGGTTTTGCCCGTGTCTGCCGCCATTTTGGATTTTTCCAAAAATTTTTTTTACGATACTAATCTCGGGCCTCTTAGGTCCCCGCGTGCCAAATCTCAGCGCGCTCGGACCATTTTGAAAAAAAAAAAAAAAAAAAGTCGGCCATTTTGAAAATTTTTTTTTACCATTCGTTTTCTCTGGCGGCCCTCTATGACATTTGGTCGAGCACCCCCCACCCATCTCGCGCCGTTTAAAAGTTGCCATACAAACTTCGGGTGACGATTTTGGCCGCCATCTTGGATTTTTTGAATTTTTTTTCCGCCCATACAAATCTCGGGGCCGAGGTGATCCGGCATGCCAAATCTCAGCGCGCTACGACCAACTTGAAAAATCGACCAAAAAAAAAAGTCGGAAAATTAAAAAAAAAATGAGGGCCTCAAAAACTTCCAGGGGCCCTCTATGACATTTGGTCGAGCACCCCCCCCGAATGTCGAACCGTTTCGCCGGGCCGTCCAACATTTTTTGTCCCAGGGTCAGAAGGCGGTCGTCCATATTTTTCTGGACCATACGTCTGGCGCCTCTATACGACGGTATATAGACATTTAACGATTTTCTTATAGTTTCCAAAATAGAAATGTCAGTGAGTCAGTGAGTGGTTCTGCAGCTTTATATAATATTAACTAGTATATTGTATTGTGCGCGGGGCCCGAGGGCCCCGCGGTGGTGGTGTGTTGTTTTTTGTCTATTGTCTTGGTGTATGTGTTTTGTCTTTGTGTTTTGTATTGAGTTTTGTCTTGGTGTTTGTGTTTTGTATTAAGTTTTGTCTTTGTGTTAGAGTTTGTCTTAATGTTTGTGTTTTGTGTTGGTATTTCTCTTGGTGTTGATTTGGGTTTGCCTTAGAGGTCTAGGAGGAATTTAGCTTTTGCGATTGTGTTTAGTGTTCCGCGTGCGAGCTACTGCCCTATGTCGGGAAGTTGGGCTTAAACACGACCCAATAGTAAAAGTGTCCGGCCGCTCACCTTCGGGCCTACGGCCCTCAGGTTCGCTGGACACTTTTACTATTGGGTCGTGTTTAAGCGCCAACTTCCCCCGGTCGTGTGACGCTCCGGGCCTTCGGCCCTACGCGGAGCTCGGCCTTCGGCCTTCGCTGGCTTCGACGCTTCGCCGTCGAGCCTTCGGCTCTCCGGCTACGCTTATTGAGACAGTTAGCCTTTGGGTTGAGTTCATTCGTCTTCTACCCGCAGCTCGGCCTTCGGCCTCGCGTCCTGGTGAGTGCTACTGCCCTATGTCGGGAAGTTGGGCTTAAACACGACCCAATAGTAAAAGTGTCCGGGCGCTCACCTTCGGGCCTGCGGCCCTCAGGTTCGCTGGACACTTTTACTATTGGGTCGTGTTTAAGCGCCAACTTCCCCCGGTCGTGTGACGCTCCGGGCCTTCGGCCCTACGCGGAGCTCGGCCTTCGGCCTTCGCTGGCTTCGACGCTTCGCCGTCGAGCCTTCGGCTCTCCGGCTACGCTTATTGAGACAGTTAGCCTTTGGATTGAGTTCATTCGTCTTCTACCCGCAGCTCGGCCTTCGGCCTCGCGTCCTGGTGGGGTGCTACTGCCATTTGTCGGGAAGTTGGGCTTAAACACGACCCAATAGTAAAAGTGTCCGGCCGCTCACCTTCGGGCCTGCGGCCCTCAGGTTCGCTGGACACTTTTACTATTGGGTCGTGTTTAAGCGCCAACTTCCCCCGGTTGTGTGACGCTCCGGGCCTTCGGCCCTACGCGGAGCTCGGCCTTCGGCCTTCGCTCGTCTCGACGCTCCGCCGTCGAGCCTTCGGCTCTCCGGCTACGCTTATCAAGATACTTGATCTTGGTAAAATGCTTGGACACTCAAATTGCCCGAAGCTCGGCCTTCGACCTCGCTTTAAATTACTTGGGTATGAACGCTCGGACGGTCTCGGTGAAGGCTCCGGGCCTGCGGCCCTCCGCCGGGGTCGGCCTTCGGCCTCCCGGCCTGAAGCTCGCCCTTCGGGCTCGCTTAACATTGATTTGTATCGGATTTCGCTTGGTTCGTCCTTCCCGCGGCTCGGCCTTCGGCCTCGCCCAAAATTACTGGGGTATTGGACGCGCTTGGATGCCCTGAGGGAAGCTCCGGGCCTGCGGCCCTACGCGGGGTCGGCCTTCGGCCTCCCAGCCTGAAGCTCGCCCTCCGGGCTCGCTTAAATTACTTGGGAATTGGTTTTGCCCGTATCTGCCGCCATTTTGGATTTTTCCAAAAATTTTTTTTACGATACTAATCTCGGGCCCCCTAGGTCCCCGCGTGCCAAATCTCAGCGCGCTCGGACCATTTTGAAAAAAAAAAAAAAAAAAGTCGGCCATTTTGAAAATTTTTTTTTACCATTCGTTTTCCCTGGCGGCCCTCTATGACATTTGGTCGAGCACCCCCCACCCATCTCGCGCCGTTTAAAAGTTGCCATACAAACTTTGGGTGACGATTTTGGCCGCCATCTTGAATTTTCCCGAATTTTTTTTTGCTTGTGCCAATCACGAGGCCTTAGTCTCCCGGCATGCCAAATCTCAGCGCGCTAGGACTAACTTGAAAAATCGATCAAAAAAAAAAGTCGGAAAATAAAAAAAAAAATAGGGGCCTCAAAAACCGCCAGGGGCCTTCTATGACATTTGGTCGAGCACCTTCCCCAAAAGTCTAACCGTTTGGTCTGGCCGTCGAACATTTTTTCACCCAGGACAGGTAGCTCGAAAGTCAGATTTTTCTGGAGGTCACCGCGTCTCCCCCTATACGACGGTACCGTAAACTTTGAGGTGGTGACACTCCTTCTGGGAGAACAATTGTGTCAGTCAGTCAGTGAGTGGTTCTGCAGCTATATATAATAGTAACTAGTATATTGTATTGTGCGCGGGGCCCGAGGGCCCCGCGGTGGTGGTGTATGTTTGTCTTTGTGTTAGAGTTTGTCTTAATGTTTGTGTTTTGTGTTGGTGTTTCTCTTGGTGTTGATTTGGGTTTGCCTTAGAGTTCTAGGAGGAATTTGGCTTTTGCGATTGTGCTTAGAGTTCCGCGTGCGAGCTACTGCCCTATGTCGGGAAGTTGGGCTTAAACACGACCCAATAGTAAAAGTGTCCGGCCGCTCACCTTCGGGCCTGCGGCCCTCAGGTTCGCTGGACACTTTTACTATTGGGTCGTGTTTAAGCGCCAACTTCCCCCGGTAGTGTGACGCTCCGGGCCTTCGGCCCTACGCGGAGCTCGGCCTTTGGCCTTCGCTGGCTTTGACGCTTCGCCGTCGAGCCTTCGGCTCTCCGGCTACGCTTATTGAGACAGTTAGCCTTTGGGTTGAGTTCATTCGTCTTCTACCCGCAGCTCGGCCTTCGGCCTCGCGTCCTGGTGAGTGCTACTGCCCTTTGTCGGGAAGTTGGGCTTAAACACGACCCAATAGTAAAAGTGTCCGGGCGCTCACCTTCGGGCCTGCGGCCCTCAGGTTCGCTGGACACTTTTACTATTGGGTCGTGTTTAAGCGCCAACTTCCCCCGGTGGTGTGACGCTCCGGGCCTTCGGCCCTACGCGGAGCTCGGCCTTCGGCCTTCGCTGGCTTCGACGCTTCGCCGTCGAGCCTTCGGCTCTCCGGCTACGCTTATTGAGACAGTTGATCTTGTATAACGCTTCGTCGCTCTAATTGCCCGCAGCTCGGCCTTCGGCCTCGCTTTAAATTACTTGGGTATGAACGCTCGGACGCTCTCGGTGAAGGCTCCGGGCCTTCGGCCCTCCGCCGGGGTCGGCCTTCGGCCTCCCGGCCTGAAGCTCGCCCTTCGGGCTCGCCTAACATGGATTTGTATCGGATTCCGCTTGGTTCGTCCTTCCCGCGGCTCGGCCTTCGGCCTCGCCCAAAATTACTGGGGTATTGGACGCGCTTGGACGCTGTGGGGGAAGCTGCGGGCCTGCGGCCCTCCGCGGGGTCGGCCTTCGGCCTCCCAGCCTGAAGCTCGCCCTCCGGGCTCGCTTAAATTACTTGGGAAATTGATTTGCCCGTGTCGGCCGCCATTTTGGATTTTTCCAAAATTTTTTTTTACGATAGTAATCTCGGGCCCCCTAGGTCCCCGCGTGCCAAATCTCAGCGCGCTCGGACTATTTTGAAAAAAAAAAAAAAAAAAAGTCGGCCATTTTGAAAATTTTTTTTTACCATTCGTTTTCTCTGGCGGCCCTCTATGACATTTGGTCGAGCACCCCCCACCCATCTCGCGCCATTTAAAAGTTGCCATACAAACTTCAGGTGAAGATTTTGGCCGCCATCTTGGATTTTTTTAATTTTTTTTCCGCCCATACAAATCTCGGGGCCGAGGTGATCCGGCATGCCAAATCTCAGCGCGCTACGACCAACTTGAAAAATCGACCAAAAAAAAAAGTCGGAAAATTAAAAAAAAAATAGGGGCCTCAAAAACCGCCAGGGGCCCTCTATGACATTTGGTCGAGCACCCCCCCCAAAAGTCTAACCGTTTAGCCGGGCCGTCGATCATTTTTTCACCCAGGACAGGTAGCTCGAAAGTCAGATTTTTCTGGAGGTCACCGCGTCTCCCCCTACACGACGGTACCGTAAACTTTGAGGTGGTGGCACTCCTTCTGGGAGAACAATTGTGTCAGTGAGTAAGTCAGTCGTGCTGCAGCTTTATATAGTATTAACTAGTATATTGTATTGTGCGCGGGGCCCGAGGGCCCCGCGGTGGTGGTGTGTTGTTTTTTGTCTATTGTCTTGGTGTATGTGTTTTGTCTTTGTGTTTTGTATTGAGTTTTGTCTTGGTGTTTGTGTTTTGTCTTTGTGTTAGAGTTTGTCTTAATGTTTGTGTTTTGTGTTAGTGTTTCTCTTGGTGTTGGTTTGGGTTTGCCTTAGAGTTCTAGGAGGAATTTGGCTTTTGCGATTGTGTTTAGTGTTCCGCGTGCGAGCTACTGCCCTTTGTCGGGAAGTTGGGCTTAAACACGACCCAATAGTAAAAGTGTCCGGCCGCTCACCTTCGGGCCTGCGGCCCTCAGGTTCGCTGGACACTTTTACTATTGGGTCGTGTTTAAGCGCCAACTTCCCCCGGTCGTGTGACGCTCCGGGCCTTCGGCCCTACGCGGAGCTCGGCCTTCGGCCTTCGCCGGCTTCGACGCTCCGCCGTCGAGCCTTCGGCTCTCCGGCTACGCTTATTGAGACAGTTAGCCTTTGGGTTGAGTTCATTCGTCTTCTACCCGCAGCTCGGCCTTCGGCCTCGCGTCCTGGTGGGGTGCTACTGCCATTTGTCGGGAAGTTGGGCTTAAACACGACCCAATAGTAAAAGTGTCCGGCCGCTCACCTTCGGGCCTGCGGCCCTCAGGTTCGCTGGACACTTTTACTATTGGGTCGTGTTTAAGCGCCAACTTCCCCCGGTCGTGTGACGCTCCGGGCCTTCGGCCCTACGCGGAGCTCGGCCTTCGGCCTTCGCTCTCCTCGACGCTCCGCCGTCGAGCCTTCGGCTCTCCGGCTTCGCTTATTTAGACACTTGATCTTGTATAACGCTTCGTCGCTCTAATTGCCCGCAGCTCGGCCTTCGGCCTCGCTTTAAATTACTTGGGTATGAACGCTTGGACGCTCTCGGTGATGGCTCCGGGCCTGCGGCCCTCCGCCGGGGTCGGCCTTCGGCCTCCCGGCCTGAAGCTCGCCCTTCGGGCTCGCTTAACATTGATTTGTATCGGATTTCGCTTGGTTCGTCCTTCCCGCGGCTCGGCCTTCGGCCTCGCCCAAAATTACTGGGGTATTGGACGCGCTTGGACGCTGTGGGGGAAGCTCCGGGCCTGCGGCCCTCCGCGGGGTCGGCCTTCGGCCTCCCAGCCTGAAGCTCGCCCTCCGGGCTCGCTTAAATTACTTGGGAATTGGTTTTGCCCGTATCTGCCGCCATTTTGGATTTTTCCAAAAATTTTTTTTACCATACTAATCTCGGGCGCCCTAGGTCCCCGCGTGCCAAATCTCAGCGCGCTCGGACCATTTTGAAAAAAAAAAAAAAAAAAAAGTCGGCCATTTTGAAAATTTTTTTTTACCATTCGTTTTCTCTGGCGGCCCTCTATGACATTTGGTCGAGCACCCCCCACCCATCTCGCGCCGTTTAAAAGTTGCCATACAAACTTCGGGTGACGATTTTGGCCGCCATCTTGGATTTTTTTAATTTTTTTTCCGCCCATGCAAATCTCAAGGCCGAGGTGATCCGGCATGCCAAATCTCAGCGCGCTACGTCCAACTTGAAAAATCGACCAAAAAAAAAAGTCGGAAAATTAAAAAAAAAAAGATGGCTTCAAAAACCGCCAGCAACCCTCTATGACATTTGGTCGAGCACCCCCCCCAAAAGTCTAACCGTTTAGCCAGGCCGTCCAACATTTTTTCACCCAGGACAGGTAGCTCGAAAGTCAGATTTTTCTGGAGGTCACCGCGTCTCCCCCTATACGACGGTACCGTAAACTTTGAGGTGGTGGCACTCCTTCTGGGAGAACAATTATGTCAGTCAGAAATCAGTCGGGTTGCAGCTATATATAATATTGACTAGTATATTGTATTGTGCGCGGGGCCCGAGGGCCCCGCGGTGGTGGTGTGTTGTTTTTTGTCTATTGTTGTCTTGTGTCTTTTTGTCTTGTGTTGGTCTTTGTGTTTGTGTTGGTCTTTGTGTTTGTGTTGGTCTTTGTGTTAGAGTTTGTCTTAATGTTTGTGTTTTGTGTTGGTGTTTCTCTTGGTGTTGGTTTGGGTTTGCCTTAGAGTTCTAGGAGGAATTTGGCTTTTGCGATTGTGTTTAGAGTTCCGCGTGCGAGCTACTGCCCTATGTCGGGAAGTTGGCGCTTAAACACGACCCAATAGTAAAAGTGTCCGGCCGCTCACCTTCGGGCCTGCGGCCCTCAGGTTCGCTGGACACTTTTACTATTGGGTCGTGTTTAAGCGCCAACTTCCCCCGGTCGTGTGACGCTCCGGGCCTTCGGCCCTACGCGGAGCTCGGCCTTCGGTCTTCGCCGGCTTCGACGCTTCGCCGTCGAGCCTTCGGCTCTCCGGCTACGCTTATTGAGACAGTTAGAATTTTAGTTTGAGTTTATGCATCTTCTACACGCAGCTCGGCCTTCGGCCTCGCGTCCTGGTGAGTGCTACTGCCCTTTGTCGGGAAGTTGGGCTTAAACACGACCCAATAGTAAAAGTGTCCGGGCGCTCACCTTCGGGCCTGCGGCCCTCAGGTTCGCTGGACACTTTTACTATTGGGTCGTGTTTAACCGCCAACTTCCCCCGGTCGTGTGACGCTCCGGGCCTTCGGCCCTACGCGGAGCTCGGCCTTCGGCCTTCGCCGGCTTCGACGCTCCGCCGTCGAGCCTTCGGCTCTCCGGCTACGCTTATTGAGACAGTTAGCCTTTGGGTTGAGTTCATTCGTCTTCTACCCGCAGCTCGGCCTTCGGCCTCGCGTCCTGGTGGGGTGCTACTGCCCTATGTCGGGAAGTTGGGCTTAAACACGACCCAAATTGGTGGAATGATAAACCGAGGTGAAATAAAATTAAAAAAAAATAACTAAATCCCACATTCTTTAACTATCGCGATATTTAAACTCACAAGTACAAACTACACGATCTGTAAATATTTGAAAAATAACAAATATGAAACAAAAAACATATAGCAAACTCCGGAATGATATTTTTTTTGTCCCCGTAACATCGAAATGTCATGACCATGTGTGTAGCAGATCTATTAAGCATCACGTCGACATCTTCTTGCGGTGAGAGCCTCGGCACAACTTACTCTCAAAGTGCGCAGGAGGTGGGGGGGGGGGGGGGGGCGTGTGAAGTCAAACTTAGCCAATAAACGTCGATGAAATTTGTCCGCGGTAATAAGGATTATTTTGCCGGACAAATTTCTTTACGCATAATAAGGGGGTTTATTAAAGAATTAGGAAGCAAAGTAATATATTAAGGGATTCTTTATTGATATAGTTTTATAATGTACTAAAAAATAATTTGATATCTTGTATAATTTTAGAGTTATGCGGCATTAAACAAGAATAACTGGGTTCCGGACAACCCACCTGAATGAAAAATTGGGCCTTAATTTTTTTTTCTCAATGATTAAATTATTTAATATTTTAATATTAGTTAATGCCCGAGGTCGATAGCTAAGAGATGTTTCCAATAAAAAATAGTATATGACTATTTTGACTTTCTGCACCAGCGTTTTCAGTCTTGCCATCAAATTTTATTGCTTGGGATATTCACCCATATTCGACACAACACGACTCAGAAACTAAATTTCATTTAATAGTACTTTTTTTAATTTTTAACCGACTTCAATTCCATTGAGGAAGGAGGTTCTGCATTCGGTTTGGTGTTTTTTTTTATGTATGTTCACCGATTACTCCGAGACCCGTGGTCCGATTTGAGTAATTATTTTTTTGTTTGAAAGGATCTATATCCAAAGTGGTCCCATATTAATCTGGTGCTGTTCTGATGATAAGATCCCTGAGAAATTGAGGGAACTCCTCAATTTTTAAAGGCACATGTATGGTGATTTGGGTGTTTTCTTAAGCAACTCAAGCATTTTCTCACGAAAATCACCAATTTGATGGAGTGGACCTGATGATGATGATTGATTTGATGATAATGATGAAGATTTTTTTAATGTAGGATGTTCAGCGATTACTCGGAGATCCGTGGTCCGATTTGAATAAATCTTTTTTTGTATGAAAGGAACTACCTTGAAGATAGTCCCACGTGAATCTAGTACTGTTCTGATGATGGGGTGCATGAGCAACTAAGGGAACTCCTTAATTTTTAAAGGCACGTGTATGGTGATTGGGGTGTTTTCTTAAGCTACTCAAGCATTTTCTCACGAAAGCCACCAATTTGATGGAGTGGACCTGATGATGATGATTGTTTTGATGATAATGATGAAGATTTTTTAAAATATATGTTCAGCGATTACTCGGAGACCCATGGTCCGATTTGAATAATTATTTTTTTGTATGAAAGGAACTACCTTGAAGATAGCCCCATGTTAATCTGGTGCTGTTCTGATGATGGGGTCCATAAGCAACTAAGGGAACTCCTCAATTTTTAAAGGCACGTGTATAGTGATTGGGGTGTTTTCTTAAGCTACTCAAGCATTTTCTCACGAAAACCACCAATTTGATGGAGTGGTCCTGATGATGATGATTGTTTTGATGATAATGATAAAGATTTTTAAAAATGTAGGATGTTCAGCGATTACTCGGAGACTCGTGGTCCGATTTGAATAATTCTTTTTTTGTATGAAAGAAACTACCTGGAAGATTGTCCCACATTAATATGGTGCTGTTCTGGTGATGGGATCTACGAGCTATTGAGGGAACTCCTCAAGTTTTAAAGGCACGTGTATAGTGATTTGGGTGTTTTCTTAAACTATTCAAGCATTTTCTCACGAAAACTACTAATTTGATGGAGTGGACCTAATGATGAAGTCCACATATGATACGTGGAACTTTTCTTAGATTGAATCGGTATATTATGAACTTATTGATATATCTTTACTACAGAATTTTACGAGACTCGTTATCCGATTTTGATAAAAATAATATTTTTATCAAAATCATTTTCATAGGACGCAGGAATTCGCTAAATGCGTGTTAAAAGCTGGTGCTGGCAACACAGCAAGGCCCTTTCGATGCTCGCCAAAAACATTATCCTAATTTTGCGCATTATAGATTACGGCTTCAAAAACCGCCAGCGGCCCTCTATGACATTTGGTCGAGCACCCCCCCTCCAACCCCCACCGTTTGGTCAGGCCGTCGAACATTTTCTCGTCCAGGGACGGTAGACCGAAATTCGTATTTTTCTGGACCTACATTTTCTGCCCGCTACACGATCGTATAATTATTTTTTCAATAAACCCCCCCGTTTAGAAATAAAACGTATAGGTGAGAAATGAGTCGGGTTGCAGCTATATATAGTATTGACTAGTATATTGTATTGTGCGCGGGGCCCGAGGGCCCCGCGGTGGTGGTGTATGTTTGTCTTTGGTGCCTGTCTTGGTGTTGGTCTTTGTGTTTGTGTTGGTCTTTGTGTTTGTGTTGGTCTTTGTGTTAGAGTTTGTCTTAATGTTTGTGTTTTGTGTTGGTGTTTCTCTTGGTGTTGATTTGGGTTTGCCTTAGAGTTCTAGGAGGAATTTGGCTTTTGCGATTGTTTTTGCGATTTAGTGTTCCGCGTGCGAGCTACTGCCCTTGGTCGGGAAGTTGGGCTTAAACACGACCCAATAGTAAAAGTGTCCGGCCGCTCACCTTCGGGCCTGCGGCCCTCAGGTTCGCTGGACACTTTTACTATTGGGTCGTGTTTAAGCGCCAACTTCCCCCGGTCGTGTGACGCTCCGGGCCTTCGGCCCTACGCGGAGCTCGGCCTTCGGCCTTCGCCGGCTTCGACGCTTCGCCGTCGAGCCTTCGGCTCTCCGGCTACGCTTATTGAGACAGTTAGAATTTTAGTTTGAGTTTATGCATCTTCTACACGCAGCTCGGCCTTCGGCCTCGCGTCCTGGTGAGTGCTACTGCCCTTTGTCGGGAAGTTGGGCTTAAACACGACCCAATAGTAAAAGTGTCCGGGCGCTCACCTTCGGGCCTGCGGCCCTCAGGTTCGCTGGACACTTTTACTATTGGGTCGTGTTTAACCGCCAACTTCCCCCGGTCGTGTGACGCTCCGGGCCTTCGGCCCTACGCGGAGCTCGGCCTTCGGCCTTCGCCGGCTTCGACGCTCCGCCGTCGAGCCTTCGGCTCTCCGGCTACGCTTATTGAGACAGTTAGCCTTTGGGTTGAGTTCATTCGTCTTCTACCCGCAGCTCGGCCTTCGGCCTCGCGTCCTGGTGGGGTGCTACTGCCCTATGTCGGGAAGTTGGGCTTAAACACGACCCAATAGTAAAAGTGTCCGGCCGCTCACCTTCGGGCCTGCGGCCCTCAGGTTCGCTGGACACTTTTACTATTGGGTCGTGTTTAAGCGCCAACTTCCCCCGGTCGTGTGACGCTCCGGGCCTTCGGCCCTACGCGGAGCTCGGCCTTCGGCCTTCGCTGACCTCGACGCTACGCCGTCGAGCCTTCGGCTCTCCGGCTTCGCTTATTTAGACACTTGATCTTGTATAGCGCTTCGTTGCTCTAATTGCCCGAAGCTCGGCCTTCGGCCTCGCTTTAAATTGCTTGGGTATGAACGCTTGGACGCTTTCGGTGAAGGCTCCGGGCCTGCGGCCCTCCGCCGGGGTCGGCCTTCGGCCTCCCGGCCTGAAGCTCGCCCTTCGGGCTCGCTTAACATTGATTTGTATCGGATTCCGCTTGGTTCGTCCTTCCCGCGGCTCGGCCTTCGGCCTCGCCCAAAATTACTGGGGTATTGAACGCGCTTGGACGCTCTGGGGGAAGCTCCGGGCCTGCGGCCCTCCGCGGGGTCGGCCTTCGGCCTCCCAGCCTGAAGCTCGCCCTCCGGGCTCGCTTAAATTACTTGGGAATTGGTTTTGCCCGTGTCGGCCGCCATTTTGGATTTTTTCAAAATTTTTTTTCACCATACTAATTTCGGGCCCCCTGGGTTCCCGCGTGCTAAATCTCAGCGCGCTCGGACCATTTTGAAAAAAAAAGAAAAAAAAAGTCGGCCATTTTGAAAATTTTTTTTTACCATTCGTTTTCTCTGGCGGCCCTCTATGACATTTGGTCGAGCACCCCCCACCCATCTCTCATGGTTTAAAAGTTGCCATACAAACTTTGGGTGACATTTTTGGCCGCCATCTTGGATTTTTCCGAAATTTTTTTCGCCCGTGCCAATCACGAAGCCTCAGTCTCCCGGCATGCCAAATCTCAGCGCGCTACGACCAACTTGAAAATCGGCCGCCATTTTGAATCCGCCATTTTGAAAAAAAAATTATGGCTTTGAAAACCGCCAGCGGTTTTCTATGACATTTGGTCGAGCACCCCCCCCAAAAGTCTAACCGTTTAGCCGGGCCGTCGAACATTTTTTCACCCAGGACAGGTAGCTCGGAAGTCGGATTTTTCTGGGGGTCACGGCGTCTTCCTCTATACGACGGTACCAAAGTCTAAGAGCTGAGGATGCTCCTTCTGGGAGAACAATTATGTCAGTGAGAAATCAGTCGGGTTGCAGCTATATATAATAGTAACTAGTATATTGTATTGTGCGCGGGGCCCGAGGGCCCCGCGGTGGTGGTGTGTTGTTTTTTGTCTATTGTTGTCTTGTGTCTTTTTGTCTTGTGTTTGTGTTAGTCTTAGTGTTTGTCTTTGTGTTTGTGTTTTGTATTGAGTTTTGTCTTTGTGTTGGAGTTTGTCTTAATGTTTGTGTTCTGTGTAGGTGTTTCTCTTGGTGTTGATTTGGGTTTGCCTTAGAGCTCTAGGAGGAATTTGGCTTTTGCGATTGTGTTTAGTGTTCCGCGTGCGAGCTACTGCCCTTTGTCGGGAAGTTGGGCTTAAACACGACCCAATAGTAAAAGTGTCCGGCCGCTCACCTTCGGGCCTGCGGCCCTCAGGTTCGCTGGACACTTTTACTATTGGGTCGTGTTTAAGCGCCAACTTCCCCCGGTCGTGTGACGCTCCGGGCCTTCGGCCCTACGCGGAGCTCGGCCTTCGGCCTTCGCCGGCTTCGACGCTCCGCCGTCGAGCCTTCGGCTCTCCGGCTACGCTTATTGAGACAGTTAGCCTTTGGGTTGAGTTCATTCGTCTTCTACCCGCAGCTCGGCCTTCGGCCTCGCGTCCTGGTGGGGTGCTACTGCCCTTTGTCGGGAAGTTGGGCTTAAACACGACCCAATAGTAAAAGTGTCCGGCCGCTCACCTTCGGGCCTGCGGCCCTCAGGTTCGCTGGACACTTTTACTATTGGGTCGTGTTTAAGCGCCAACTTCCCCCGGTCGTATGACGCTCCGGGCCTTCGGCCCTACGCGGAGCTCGGCCTTCGGCCTTCGCTGGCTTCGACGCTTCGCCGTCGAGCCTTCGGCTCTCCGGCTACGCTTATTGAGACAGTTAGACTTTTAGTTTTAGTTCATGCGTCTTCTACCCGCAGCTCGGCCTTCGGCCTCGCGTCCTGGTGGGGTGCTACTGCCCTTTGTCGGGAAGTTGGGCTTAAACACGACCCAATAGTAAAAGTGTCCGGCCGCTCACCTTCGGGCCTGCGGCCCTCAGGTTCGCTGGACACTTTTACTATTGGGTCGTGTTTAAGCCCAACTTCCCCCGGTAGTGTGACGCTTCGGGCCTTCGGCCCTACGCGGAGCTCGGCCTTCGGCCTTCGCTCGTCTCGACGCTCCGCCGTCGAGCCTTCGGCTCTCCGGCTACGCTTATCAAGATACTTGATCTTGGTAAAATGCTTGGACACTCAAATTGCCCGCAGCTCGGCCTTCGGCCTCGCTTTAAATTACTTGGGTGTGAACGCTCGGACGCCCTCGGTGAAGGCTCCGGGCCTGCGGCCCTCCGCCGGGGTCGGCCTTCGGCCTCCCGGCCTGAAGCTCGCCCTTCGGGCTCGCTTAACATTGATTTGTATCGGATTTCGCTTGGTTCGTCCTTCCCGCGGCTCGGCCTTCGGCCTCGCCCAAAATTACTGGGGTGTTGGACGCGCTTGGATGCCCTGGGGGAAGCTCCGGGCCTGCGGCCCTCCGCGGGGTCGGCCTTCGGCCTCCCAGCCTGAAGCTCGCCCTCCGGGCTCGCTTAAATTACTTGGGAATTGGTTTTGCCCGTATCTGCCGCCATTTTGGATTTTTCCAAAAAAATTTTTTACCATACTAATCTCGGGCCCCCTAGGTCCCCGCGTGCCAAATCTCAGCGCGCTCGGACCATTTTGAAAAAAAAAAAAAAAAAAAGTCGGCCATTTTGAAAATTTTTTTTTACCATTCGTTTTCTCTGGCGGCCCTCTATGACATTTGGTCGAGCACCCCCCACACATCTCGCGCCGTTTAAAAGTTGCCATACAAACTTTGGGTGACGATTTTGGCCGCCATCTTGGATTTTTTTAATTTTTTTTCCGCTCATACAAATCTCGAGGCCCCAGTCTCCCGGCATGCCAAATCTCAGCGCGCTACGACCAACTTGAAAATCGGCCGCCATTTTGAATCCGCCATTTTGAAAAAAAAATTACGGCTTCAGAAACCGCCAGCGGTTCTCTATGACATTTGGTCGATCACCCCCCATCCAACCCCCACCGTTTGGCGAGGCCGTCCAACATTTTTTCTCCCAGGACAGGTAGCTCGAAAGTCGGATTTTTCTGGGGGTCACGGCGTCTTCCTCTATACGACGGTACCAAAGTCCAAGAGCTGAGGATGCTCCTTCTGGGAGAACAATTATGTCAGTGAGAAATCAGTCGGGTTGCAGCTATATATAGTATTGAAACTAGTATATTGTATTGTGCGCGGGGCCCGAGGGCCCCGCGGTGGTGGTGTATGTTTGTCTTTGTGTTCGTGTTTTGTATTGAGTTTTGTCTTTGTGTTGGAGTTTGTCTTAATGTTTGTGTTCTGTGTTGGTGTTTCTCTTGGTGTTGATTTGGGTTTGCCTTAGAGTTCTAGGAGGAATTTGGCTTTTGCGATTGTGTTTAGTGTTCTGCGTGCGAACTACTGCCCTTTGTCGGGAAGTTGGGCTTAAACACGACCCAATAGTAAAAGTGTCCGGCCGCTCACCTTCGGGCCTGCGGCCCTCAGGTTCGCTGGACACTTTTACTATTGGGTCGTGTTTAAGCGCCAACTTCCCCCGGTCGTGTGACGCTCCGGGCCTTCGGCCCTACGCGGAGCTCGGCCTTCGGCCTTCGCCGGCTTCGACGCTCCGCCGTCGAGCCTTCGGCTCTCCGGCTACGCTTATTGAGACAGTTAGCCTTCGGGTTGAGTTCATTCGTCTTCTACCCGCAGCTCGGCCTTCGGCCTCGCGTTCTGGTGAGTGCCACTGCCCTTTGTCGGGAAGTTGGGCTTAAACACGACCCAATAGTAAAAGTGTCCGGCCGCTCACCTTCGGGCCTGCGGCCCTCAGGTTCGCTGGACACTTTTACTATTGGGTCGTGTTTAAGCGCCAACTTCCCCCGGTCGTGTGACGCTCCGGGCCTTCGGCCCTACGCGGAGCTCGGCCTTCGGCCTTCGCCGGCTTCGACGCTCCGCCGTCGAGCCTTCGGCTCTCCGGCTACGCTTATTGAGACAGTTAGCCTTCGGGTTGAGTTCATTCGTCTTCTACCCGCAGCTCGGCCTTCGGCCTCGCGTTCTGGTGAGTGCCACTGCCCTTTGTCGGGAAGTTGGGCTTAAACACGACCCAATAGTAAAAGTGTCCGGCCGCTCACCTTCGGGCCTGCGGCCCTCAGGTTCGCTGGACACTTTTACTATTGGGTCGTGTTTAAGCGCCAACTTCCCCCGGTCGTGTGACGCTCCGGGCCTTCGGCCCTACGCGGAGCTCGGCCTTCGGCCTTCGCTCGCTTTGACGCTTCGCCGTCGAGCCTTCGGCTCTCCGGCTACGCTTATTGAGACAGTTAGCCTTTGGGTTGAGTTCATTCGTCTTCTACACGCAGCTCGGCCTTCGGCCTCGCGTCCTGGTGGGTGCTACTGCCCTTTGTCGGGAAGTTGGGCTTAAACACGACCCAATTGTAAAAGTGTCCGGCCGCTCACCTTCGGGCCTGCGGCCCTCAGGTTCGCTGGACACTTTTACTATTGGGTCGTGTTTAAGCGCCAACTTCCCCCGGTCGTGTGACGCTCCGGGCCTTCGGCCCTACGCGGAGCTCGGCCTTCGGCCTTCGCCGGCTTCGACGCTTCGCCGTCGAGCCTTCGGCTCTCCGGCTACGCTTATTGTGACAGTTAGCCTTTGGGTTGAGTTCATTCGTCTTCTACCCGCAGCTCGGCCTTCGGCCTCGCGTCCTGGTGGGGTGCTACTGCCCTTTGTCGGGAAGTTGGGCTTAAACACGACCCAATAGTAAAAGTGTCCGGCCGCTCACCTTCGGGCCTGCGGCCCTCAGGTTCGCTGGACACTTTTACTATTGGGTCGTGTTTAAGCGCCAACTTCCCCCGGTGGTGTGACGCTTCGGGCCTTCGGCCCTACGCGGAGCTCGGCCTTCGGCCTTCGCTCGCCTCGACGCTCCGCCGTCGAGCCTTCGGCTCTCCGGCTTCGCTTATTTAGACACTTAATCTTGTATAACGCATCGTCGCTCTAATTGCCCGCAGCTCGGCCTTCGGCCTCGCTTTAAATTACTTGGGTATGAACGCTCGGACACTCTCGGTGAAGGCTCCGGGCCTTCGGCCCTCCGCCGAGGTCGGCCTTCGGCCTCCCGGCCTGAAGCTCGCCCTTCGGGCTCGCCTAACATGGATTTGTATCGGATTCCGCTTGGTTCGTCCTTCCCGCGGCTCGGCCTTCGGCCTCGCCCAAAATTACTGGGGTATTGGACGCGCTTTGACGCTCTGGGGGAAGCTCCGGGCCTGCGGCCCTCCGCGGGGTCGGCCTTCGGCCTCCCAGCCTGAAGCTCGCCCTCCGGGCTCGCTTAAATTACTTGGGAATTGGTTTTGCCCGTGTCGGCCGCCATTTTGGATTTTTCCAAAAATTTTTTTTACGATACTAATCTCGGGCCCCCTAGGTCCCCGCGTGCCAAATCTCAGCGCGCTCGGACCATTTTGAAAAAAAAAAAAAAAAAAAGTCGGCCATTTTGAAAATTTTTTTTTACCATTCGTTTTCTCTGGCGGCCCTCTATGACATTTGGTCGAGCACCCCCCACCCATCTCGCGCCGTTTAAAAGTTGCCATACAAACTTCGGGTGACGATTTTGGCCGCCATCTTGGATTTTTTAAAAATTTTTTCCGCCCATACAAATCTCGGGGCCGAGGTGATCCGGCATGCCAAATCTCAGCGCGCTACGACCAACTTGAAAAATCGACCAAAAAAAAAAGTCGGAAAATTAAAAAAAAAATGAGGGCCTCAAAAACCGCCAGGGGCCCTCTATGACATTTGGTCGAGCACCCCCCCCGAATGTCTAACCGTTTAGCCGGGCCGTCCAACATTTTTTGGCCCAGGGTCAGAAGGCGGTTGTCCATATTTTTCTGGACCATACGTCTGGCGCCTCTATACGACGGTGTATAGACATTTAACGATTTTCTTATAGTTTCCAAAATAGAAATGTCAGTCAGTCAGTGAGTGGTTCTGCAGCTATATATAATAGTAACTAGTATATTGTATTGTGCGCGGGGCCCGAGGGCCCCGCGGTGGTGGTGTATGTTTGTCTTTGGTGCCTGTCTTGGTGTTGGTCTTTGTCTTGTCTTTAGTCTTGGTATTTGTGTTTTGTGTTGGTGTTTCTCTTGGTGTTGGTTTGGGTTTGCCTTAGAGTTCTAGGAGGAATTTGGCTTTTGCGATTGTGTTTAGAGTTCCGCGTGCGAGCTACTGCCCTATGTCGGGAAGTTGGGCTTAAACACGACCCAATAGTAAAAGTGTCCGGCCGCTCACCTTCGGGCCTGCGGCCCTCAGGTTCGCTGGACACTTTTACTATTGGGTCGTGTTTAAGCGCCAACTTCCCCCGGTCGTGTGACGCTCCGGGCCTTCGGCCCTACGCGGAGCTCGGCCTTCGGCCTTCGCTAACTTTGACGCTACGCCGTCGAGCCTTCGGCTCTCCGGCTTCGCTTATTTAGACACTTGATCTTGTATAACGCTTGGTCGCTCTAATTGCCCGAAGCTCGGCCTTCGGCCTCGCTTTAAATTACTTGGGTATGAACGCTCGGACGGTCTCGGTGAAGGTTCCGGGCCTGCGGCCCTCCGCCGGGGTCGGCCTTCGGCCTCCCGGCCTGAAGCTCGCCCTTCGGGCTCGCTTAACATTGATTTGTATCGGATTTCGCTTGGTTCGTCCTTCCCGCGGCTCGGCCTTCGGCCTCGCCCAAAATTACTGGGGTATTGGACGCGCTTGGATGCCCTGGGGGAAGCTCCGGGCCTGCGGCCCTACGCGGGGTCGGCCTTCGGCCTCCCAGCCTGAAGCTCGCCCTCCGGGCTCGCTTAAATTACTTGGGAATTGGTTTTGCTCGTATCTGCCGCCATTTTGGATTTTTCCAAAAAATTTTTTTATGATACTAATCTTGGACCCCTTAGGTCCCCGCGTGCCAAATCTCAGCGCGCTCGGACCATTTTGAAAAAAAAAAAAAAAAAAAGTCGGCCATTTTGAAAATTTTTTTTTACCGTTCGTTTTCTCTAGCGGCCCTCTATGACATTTGGTCGAGCACCCCCCACCCATCTCGCGCCGTTTAAAAGTTGCCATACAAACTTTGGGTGACGATTTTGGCCGCCATCTTGGATTTTTTGAATTTTTTTTCCGCCCATACAAATCTCGGGGCCGAGGTGATCCGGCATGCCAAATCTCAGCGCGCTACGACCAACTTAAAAAATCGACCAAAAAAAAAAGTCGGAAAATTAAAAAAAAAATGAGGGCCTCAAAAACCGCCAGGAGCCCTCTATGACATTTGGTCGAGCACCCCCCCCGAATGTCGAACCGTTTAGCCGGGCCGTCCAACATTTTTTGGCCCAGGGTCAGAAGGCGGTTGTCCATATTTTTCTGGACCATACGTCTGGCGCTTCTATACGACGGTATATAGACATTTAACGATTTTCTTGTAGTTTCCAAAATAGACATGTCAGTGAGTCAGTGTGTCGTGCTGCAGCTATATATAATAGTAACTAGTATATTGTATTGTGCGCGGGGCCCGAGGGCCCCGCGGTGGTGGTGTTGTCTTGTTTTCGGTGTGTGTCTTTGTCTTCTGTCTTGTGTTTGTGTTTGTCTTTTGTCTTGTGTTTGTCTTTGTGTTGGAGTTTGTCTTAATGTTTGTGTTTTGTGTTGGTGTTTCTCTTGGTGTTGATTTGGGTTTGCCTTAGAGTTCTAGGAGGAATTTGGCTTTTACGATTGTGTTAAGTGTTCCGCGTGCGAGCTACTGCCCTTTGTCGGGAAGTTGGGCTTAAACACGACCCAATAGTAAAAGTGTCCGGGCGCTCACCTTCGGGCCTGCGGCCCTCAGGTTCGCTGGACACTTTTACTATTGGGTCGTGTTTAAGCGCCAACTTCCCCCGGTCGTGTGACGCTCCGGGCCTTCGGCCCTACGCGGAGCTCGGCCTTCGGCCTTCGCCGGCTTCGACGCTTCGCCGTCGAGCCTTCGGCTCTCCGGCTACGCTTATTGAGACAGTAAGCCTTTGGGTTGAGTTCATTCGTCTTCTACCCGCAGCTCGGCCTTCGGCCTCGCGTCCTGGTGGGGTGCTACTGCCCTTTGTCGGGAAGTTGGGCTTAAACACGACCCAATAGTAAAAGTGTCCGGCCGCTCACCTTCGGGCCTGCGGCCCTCAGGTTCGCTGGACACTTTTACTATTGGGTCGCGTTTAAGCGCCAACTTCCCCCGGTCGTGTGACGCTCCGGGCCTTCGGCCCTACGCGGAGCTCGGCCTTCGGCCTTCGCTGGCTTCGACGCTTCGCCGTCGAGCCTTCGGCTCTCCGGCTACGCTTATTGAGACAGTTAGACTTTTAGTTTTAGTTCATGCGTCTTCTACCCGCAGCTCGGCCTTCGGCCTCGCGTCCTGGTGAGTGCTACTGCCCTTTGTCGGGAAGTTGGCGCTTAAACACGACCCAATAGTAAAAGTGTCCGGCCGCTCACCTTCGGGCCTGCGGCCCTCAGGTTCGCTGGACACTTTTACTATTGGGTCGTGTTTAAGCGCCAACTTCCCCCGGTAGTGTGACGCTTCGGGCCTTCGGCCCTACGCGGAGCTCGGCCTTCGGCCTTCGCTCGCCTCGACGCTCCGCCGTCGAGCCTTCGGCTCTCCGGCTGCGCTTATCAAGATACTTGACCTTGGTAAAATGCTTGGACGCTCAAATTACCCGCAGCTCGGCCTTCGGCCTCGCTTTAAATTACTTGGGTATGAACGCTCGGACACTCTTGGTGAAGGCTCCGGGCCTTCGGCCCTCCGCCGGGGTCGGCCTTCGGCCTCCCGGCCTGAAGCTCGCCCTTCGGGCTCGCCTAACATGGATTTGTATCGGATTCCGCTTGGTTCGTCCTTCCCGCGGCTCGGCCTTCGGCCTCGCCCAAAATTACTGGGGTATTGGACGCGCTTGGATGCCCTGGGGGAAGCTCCGGGCCTGCGGCCCTCCGCGGGGTCGGCCTTCGGCCTCCCAGCCTGAAGCTCGCCCTCCGGGCTCGCTTAAATTACTTGGGAATTGGTTTTGCCCGTATCTGCCGCCATTTTGGATTTTTCCAAAATTTTTTTTTATGATACAAATCTTGGACCCCTTAGGTCCCCGCGTGCCAAATCTCAGCGCGCTCGGACCATTTTGAAAAAAAAAGAAAAAAAAAGTCGGCCATTTTGAATTTTTTTTTTCATATTCTGTTTCGCCACCGGGCCCTCTATGACATTTGGTCGAGCATCCCCCACCCATCTCGCGCCGTTTAAAAGTTGCCATACAAACTTTGGGTGACGATTTTGGCCGCCATCTTGGATTTTTTTATTTTTTTTTCCGCTCATACAAATCTAGGGGCCTAAGTGATCCGGCATGCCAAATCTCGGCGCGCTCCGACCAACTTGAAAATCGGCCGCCATTTTTAATCCGCCATTTTGAAAAAAAAATTACGGCTTCGAAAACCGCCAGCGGTTCTCTATGACATTTGGTCGAGCACCCCCCCTCCAACCCCCCCGGTTTCGCCGCGCCGTCCAACATTTTTTCTCCCAGGGTCGGTAGAACGGATTCCGTATTTTTCCCATACGTCTCCCTGCTTCCTCTATAGAAAGACATTAACTCCTAAATCAACCTCTCCCCCGTTCTCCGGATATAGGGAGAGGTTAGAAATCAGTGGGGTTGCAGCTATATATAGTATTGACTAGTATATTGTATTGTGCGCGGGGCCCGAGGGCCCCGCGGTGGTGGTGTATGTTTGTCTTTGTGTTAGAGTTTGTCTTAATGTTTGTGTTTTGTGTTGGTGTTTCTCTTGGTGTTGATTTGGGTTTGCCTTAGAGTTCTAGGAGGAATTTGGCTTTTGCGATTGTGTTTAGAGTTCCGCGTGCGAGCTACTGCCCTATGTCGGGAAGTTGGGCTTAAACACGACCCAATAGTAAAAGTGTCCGGCCGCTCACCTTCGGGCCTGCGGCCCTCAGGTTCGCTGGACACTTTTACTATTGGGTCGTGTTTAAGCGCCAACTTCCCCCGGTCGTGTGACGCTCCGGGCCTTCGGCCCTACGCGGAGCTCGGCCTTCGGCCTTCGCCGGCTTCGACGCTCCGCCGTCGAGCCTACGGCTCTCCGGCTACGCTTATTGAGACAGTTAGCCTTTGGGTTGAGTTCATTCGTCTTCTACCCGCAGCTCGGCCTTCGGCCTCGCGTCCTGGTGGGGTGCTACTGCCCTTTGTCGGGAAGTTGGGCTTAAACACGACCCAATAGTAAAAGTGTCCGGCCGCTCACCTTCGGGCCTGCGGCCCTCAGGTTCGCTGGACACTTTTACTATTGGGTCGTGTTTAAGCGCCAACTTCCCCCGGTAGTGTGACGCTCCGGGCCTTCGGCCCTACGCGGAGCTCGGCCTTCGGCCTTCGCTGACCTCGACGCTACGCCGTCGAGCCTTCGGCTCTCCGGCTTCGCTTATTTAGGCACTTGATCTTGTATAACGCTTCGTCGCTCTAATTGCCCGAAGCTCGGCCTTCGGCCTCGCTTTAAATTACTTGGGTATGAACGCTCGGACGGTCTCGGTGAAGGCTCCGGGCCTGCGGCCCTCCGCCGGGGTCGGCCTTCGGCCTCCCGGCCTGAAGCTCGCCCTTCGGGCTCGCTTAACATTGATTTGTATCGGATTTCGCTTGGTTCGTCCTTCCCGCGGCTCGGCCTTCGGCCTCGCCCAAAATTACTGGGGTGTTGGACGCGCTTGGATGGCTTGGGGGAAGCTCCGGGCCTGCGGCCCTCCGCGGGGTCGGCCTTCGGCCTCCCAGCCTGAAGCTCGCCCTCCGGGCTCGCTTAAATTACTTGGGAATTGGTTTTGCCCGTATCTTCCGCCATTTTGGATTTTTCCAAAAATTTTTTTTACGATACTAATCTCGGGCCCCCTAGGTCCCCGCGTGCCAAATCTCAGCGCGCTCGGACCATTTTGAAAAAAAAAAAAAAAAAAAGTCGGCCATTTTGAAATTTTTTTTTTACCATTCGTTTTCTCTGGCGGCCCTCTATGACATTTGGTCGAGCACCCCCCACCCATCTCGCGCCGTTTAAAAGTTGCCATACAAACTTTGGGTGACGATTTTGGCCGCCATCTTGGATTTTTTAAATTTTTTTTCCGCCCATACAAATCTCGGGGCCGAGGTGATCCGGCATGCCAAATCTCAGCGCGCTACGACCAACTTGAAAAATCGACCAAAAAAAAAAGTCGGAAAATTAAAAAAAAAATAGGGGCCTCAAAAACCGCCAGGGGCCCTCTATGACATTTGGTCGAGCACCCCCCCCAAAAGTCTAACCGTTTACCCGGGCCGTCGAACATTTTTTCACCCAGAACAGGTAGCTCGGAAGTCGGATTTTTCTGGGGGTCACGGCGTCTTCCTCTATACGACGGTACCAAAGTCCAAGAGCTGAGGATGCTCCTTCTGGGAGAACAATTGTGTCAGTGAGTGAGTCAGTCGTGTTGCAGCTATATATAATAGTAACTAGTATATTGTATTGTGCGCGGGGCCCGAGGGCCCCGCGGTGGTGGTGTATGTTTGTCTTTGTGTTCGTGTTTTGTATTGAGTTTTGTCTTTGTGTTGGAGTTTGTCTTAATGTTTGTGTTCTGTGTTGGTGTTTCTCTTGGTGTTGATTTGGGTTTGCCTTAGAGTTCTAGGAGGAATTTGGCTTTTGCGATTGTGTTTAGTGTTCTGCGTGCGAACTACTGCCCTTTGTCGGGAAGTTGGGCTTAAACACGACCCAATAGTAAAAGTGTCCGGCCGCTCACCTTCGGGCCTGCGGCCCTCAGGTTCGCTGGACACTTTTACTATTGGGTCGTGTTTAAGCGCCAACTTCCCCCGGTCGTGTGACGCTCCGGGCCTTCGGCCCTACGCGGAGCTCGGCCTTCGGCCTTCGCCGGCTTCGACGCTCCGCCGTCGAGCCTTCGGCTCTCCGGCTACGCTTATTGAGACAGTTAGCCTTCGGGTTGAGTTCATTCGTCTTCTACCCGCAGCTCGGCCTTCGGCCTCGCGTTCTGGTGAGTGCCACTGCCCTTTGTCGGGAAGTTGGGCTTAAACACGACCCAATAGTAAAAGTGTCCGGCCGCTCACCTTCGGGCCTGCGGCCCTCAGGTTCGCTGGACACTTTTACTATTGGGTCGTGTTTAAGCGCCAACTTCCCCCGGTCGTGTGACGCTCCGGGCCTTCGGCCCTACGCGGAGCTCGGCCTTCGGCCTTCGCCGGCTTCGACGCTCCGCCGTCGAGCCTTCGGCTCTCCGGCTACGCTTATTGAGACAGTTAGCCTTCGGGTTGAGTTCATTCGTCTTCTACCCGCAGCTCGGCCTTCGGCCTCGCGTTCTGGTGAGTGCCACTGCCCTTTGTCGGGAAGTTGGGCTTAAACACGACCCAATAGTAAAAGTGTCCGGCCGCTCACCTTCGGGCCTGCGGCCCTCAGGTTCGCTGGACACTTTTACTATTGGGTCGTGTTTAAGCGCCAACTTCCCCCGGTCGTGTGACGCTCCGGGCCTTCGGCCCTACGCGGAGCTCGGCCTTCGGCCTTCGCTCGCTTTGACGCTTCGCCGTCGAGCCTTCGGCTCTCCGGCTACGCTTATTGAGACAGTTAGCCTTTGGGTTGAGTTCATTCGTCTTCTACACGCAGCTCGGCCTTCGGCCTCGCGTCCTGGTGGGTGCTACTGCCCTTTGTCGGGAAGTTGGGCTTAAACACGACCCAATTGTAAAAGTGTCCGGCCGCTCACCTTCGGGCCTGCGGCCCTCAGGTTCGCTGGACACTTTTACTATTGGGTCGTGTTTAAGCGCCAACTTCCCCCGGTCGTGTGACGCTCCGGGCCTTCGGCCCTACGCGGAGCTCGGCCTTCGGCCTTCGCCGGCTTCGACGCTTCGCCGTCGAGCCTTCGGCTCTCCGGCTACGCTTATTGTGACAGTTAGCCTTTGGGTTGAGTTCATTCGTCTTCTACCCGCAGCTCGGCCTTCGGCCTCGCGTCCTGGTGGGGTGCTACTGCCCTTTGTCGGGAAGTTGGGCTTAAACACGACCCAATAGTAAAAGTGTCCGGCCGCTCACCTTCGGGCCTGCGGCCCTCAGGTTCGCTGGACACTTTTACTATTGGGTCGTGTTTAAGCGCCAACTTCCCCCGGTGGTGTGACGCTTCGGGCCTTCGGCCCTACGCGGAGCTCGGCCTTCGGCCTTCGCTCGCCTCGACGCTCCGCCGTCGAGCCTTCGGCTCTCCGGCTTCGCTTATTTAGACACTTAATCTTGTATAACGCATCGTCGCTCTAATTGCCCGCAGCTCGGCCTTCGGCCTCGCTTTAAATTACTTGGGTATGAACGCTCGGACACTCTCGGTGAAGGCTCCGGGCCTTCGGCCCTCCGCCGAGGTCGGCCTTCGGCCTCCCGGCCTGAAGCTCGCCCTTCGGGCTCGCCTAACATGGATTTGTATCGGATTCCGCTTGGTTCGTCCTTCCCGCGGCTCGGCCTTCGGCCTCGCCCAAAATTACTGGGGTATTGGACGCGCTTTGACGCTCTGGGGGAAGCTCCGGGCCTGCGGCCCTCCGCGGGGTCGGCCTTCGGCCTCCCAGCCTGAAGCTCGCCCTCCGGGCTCGCTTAAATTACTTGGGAATTGGTTTTGCCCGTGTCGGCCGCCATTTTGGATTTTTCCAAAAATTTTTTTTACGATACTAATCTCGGGCCCCCTAGGTCCCCGCGTGCCAAATCTCAGCGCGCTCGGACCATTTTGAAAAAAAAAAAAAAAAAAAGTCGGCCATTTTGAAAATTTTTTTTTACCATTCGTTTTCTCTGGCGGCCCTCTATGACATTTGGTCGAGCACCCCCCACCCATCTCGCGCCGTTTAAAAGTTGCCATACAAACTTCGGGTGACGATTTTGGCCGCCATCTTGGATTTTTTAAAAATTTTTTCCGCCCATACAAATCTCGGGGCCGAGGTGATCCGGCATGCCAAATCTCAGCGCGCTACGACCAACTTGAAAAATCGACCAAAAAAAAAAGTCGGAAAATTAAAAAAAAAATGAGGGCCTCAAAAACCGCCAGGGGCCCTCTATGACATTTGGTCGAGCACCCCCCCCGAATGTCTAACCGTTTAGCCGGGCCGTCCAACATTTTTTGGCCCAGGGTCAGAAGGCGGTTGTCCATATTTTTCTGGACCATACGTCTGGCGCCTCTATACGACGGTGTATAGACATTTAACGATTTTCTTATAGTTTCCAAAATAGAAATGTCAGTCAGTCAGTGAGTGGTTCTGCAGCTATATATAATAGTAACTAGTATATTGTATTGTGCGCGGGGCCCGAGGGCCCCGCGGTGGTGGTGTGTTGTTTTTTGTCTATTGTTGTCTTGTGTCTTTTTGTCTTGTGTTTGTGTTAGTCTTAGTGTTTGTGTTGGTCTTTGTGTTAGAGTTTGTCTTAATGTTTGTGTTTTGTGTTGGTGTTTCTCTTGGTGTTGATTTGGGTTTGCCTTAGAGTTCTAGGAGGAATTTGGCTTTTGCGATTGTGTTTAGAGTTCCGCGTGCGAGCTACTGCCCTATGTCGGGAAGTTGGGCTTAAACACGACCCAATAGTAAAAGTGTCCGGCCGCTCACCTTCGGGCCTGCGGCCCTCAGGTTCGCTGGACACTTTTACTATTGGGTCGTGTTTAAGCGCCAACTTCCCCCGGTCGTGTGACGCTCCGGGCCTTCGGCCCTACGCGGAGCTCGGCCTTCGGCCTTCGCTGCCTTCGACGCTTCGCCGTCGAGCCTTCGGCTCTCCGGCTACGCTTATTAAGACAGTTAGACTTTTAGTTTTAGTTCATGCGTCTTCTACCCGCAGCTCGGCCTTCGGCCTCGCGTCCTGGTGGGGTGCTACTGCCCTTTGTCGGGAAGTTGGGCTTAAACACGACCCAATAGTAAAAGTGTCCGGCCGCTCACCTTCGGGCCTGCGGCCCTCAGGTTCGCTGGACACTTTTACTATTGGGTCGTGTTTAAGCGCCAACTTCCCCCGGTCGTGTGACGCTCCGGGCCTTCGGCCCTACGCGGAGCTCGGCCTTCGGCCTTCGCTGGCTTCGACGCTTCGCCGTCGAGCCTTCGGCTCTCCGGCTACGCTAATTAAGACAGTTAGAATTTTAGTTTGAGTTTATGCGTCTTCTACACGCAGCTCGGCCTTCGGCCTCGCGTCCTGGTGAGTGCTACTGCCCTTTGTCGGGAAGTTGGGCTTAAACACGACCCAATAGTAAAAGTGTCCGGGCGCTCACCTTCGGGCCTGCGGCCCTCAGGTTCGCTGGACACTTTTACTATTGGGTCGTGTTTAAGCGCCAACTTCCCCCGGTCGTGTGACGCTCCGGGCCTTCGGCCCTACGCGGAGCTCGGCCTTCGGCCTTCGCTGACCTCGACGCTACGCCGTCGAGCCTTCGGCTCTCCGGCTTCGCTTATTTAGACACTTGATCTTGTATAACGCTTCGTCGCTCTAATTGCCCGCAGCTCGGCCTTCGGCCTCGCTTTAAATTACTTGGGTATGAACGCTTGGGCGCTTTCGGTGAAGGCTCCGGGCCTGCGGCCCTCCGCCGGGGTCGGCCTTCGGCCTCCCGGCCTGAAGCTCGCCCTTCGGGCTCGCTTAACATTGATTTGTATCGGATTTCGCTTGGTTCGTCCTTCCCGCGGCTCGGCCTTCGGCCTCGCCCAAAATTACTGGGGTGTTGGACGCGCTTGGATGCCCTGAGGGAAGCTCCGGGCCTGCGGCCCTCCGCGGGGTCGGCCTTCGGCCTCCCAGCCTGAAGCTCGCCCTCCGGGCTCGCTTAAATTACTTGGGAATTGGTTTTGCCCGTATCTTCCGCCATTTTGGATTTTTCCAAAAAATTTTTTTACCATACTAATCTCGGGCCCCCTAGGTCCCCGCGTGCCAAATCTCAGCGCGCTGGGACCATTTTGAAAAAAAAAAAAAAAAAAAAAGTCGGCCATTTTGAAAATTTTTTTTTATTATTCGTTTTTTCTGGCGGCCCTTTATGACATTTGGTCGAGCACCCCCCACCCATCTCTCATGGTTTAAAAGTTGCCATACAAACTTTGGGTGAAGTTTCTGGCCGCCATCTTGGATTTTTCCGAAATTTTTTTTGCCCGTGCCAATCTCGAGGCCCCAGTCTCCCGGCATGCCAAATCTCAGCGCGCTCCGACCAACTTGAAAATCGGCCGCCATTTTGAATCCGCCATTTTGAAAAAAAAGTTACGGCTTCGAAAACCGCCAGCGGTTCTCTATGACATTTGGTCGAGCACCCCCCCTCCAACCCCCACCGTTTGGTCAGGCCGTCGAAAATTTTCTCTCCCAGGGTCGGTAGACCAAAATCCGTATTTTTCTGGACCTACATTTTCCGCCCGCTACACAATCGTATAATTATTTTTTCAATAAACCCCCCCGTTTAGAAATAAAACGTATACTTGAGAAATCAGTGGGGTTGCAGCTATATATAGTATTGACTAGTATATTGTATTGTGCGCGGGGCCCGAGGGCCCCGCGGTGGTGGTGTATGTTTGTCTTTGTGTTAGAGTTTGTCTTAATGTTTGTGTTTTGTGTTGGTGTTTCTCTTGGTGTTGATTTGGGTTTGCCTTAGAGTTCTAGGAGGAATTTGGCTTTTGCGATTGTGTTTAGAGTTCCGCGTGCGAGCTACTGCCCTATGTCGGGAAGTTGGGCTTAAACACGACCCAATAGTAAAAGTGTCCGGCCGCTCACCTTCGGGCCTGCGGCCCTCAGGTTCGCTGGACACTTTTACTATTGGGTCGTGTTTAAGCGCCAACTTCCCCCGGTCGTGTGACGCTCCGGGCCTTCGGCCCTACGCGGAGCTCGGCCTTCGGCCTTCGCCGGCTTCGACGCTCCGCCGTCGAGCCTACGGCTCTCCGGCTACGCTTATTGAGACAGTTAGCCTTTGGGTTGAGTTCATTCGTCTTCTACCCGCAGCTCGGCCTTCGGCCTCGCGTCCTGGTGGGGTGCTACTGCCCTTTGTCGGGAAGTTGGGCTTAAACACGACCCAATAGTAAAAGTGTCCGGCCGCTCACCTTCGGGCCTGCGGCCCTCAGGTTCGCTGGACACTTTTACTATTGGGTCGTGTTTAAGCGCCAACTTCCCCCGGTAGTGTGACGCTCCGGGCCTTCGGCCCTACGCGGAGCTCGGCCTTCGGCCTTCGCTGACCTCGACGCTACGCCGTCGAGCCTTCGGCTCTCCGGCTTCGCTTATTTAGGCACTTGATCTTGTATAACGCTTCGTCGCTCTAATTGCCCGAAGCTCGGCCTTCGGCCTCGCTTTAAATTACTTGGGTATGAACGCTCGGACGGTCTCGGTGAAGGCTCCGGGCCTGCGGCCCTCCGCCGGGGTCGGCCTTCGGCCTCCCGGCCTGAAGCTCGCCCTTCGGGCTCGCTTAACATTGATTTGTATCGGATTTCGCTTGGTTCGTCCTTCCCGCGGCTCGGCCTTCGGCCTCGCCCAAAATTACTGGGGTGTTGGACGCGCTTGGATGGCTTGGGGGAAGCTCCGGGCCTGCGGCCCTCCGCGGGGTCGGCCTTCGGCCTCCCAGCCTGAAGCTCGCCCTCCGGGCTCGCTTAAATTACTTGGGAATTGGTTTTGCCCGTATCTTCCGCCATTTTGGATTTTTCCAAAAATTTTTTTTACGATACTAATCTCGGGCCCCCTAGGTCCCCGCGTGCCAAATCTCAGCGCGCTCGGACCATTTTGAAAAAAAAAAAAAAAAAAAGTCGGCCATTTTGAAATTTTTTTTTTACCATTCGTTTTCTCTGGCGGCCCTCTATGACATTTGGTCGAGCACCCCCCACCCATCTCGCGCCGTTTAAAAGTTGCCATACAAACTTTGGGTGACGATTTTGGCCGCCATCTTGGATTTTTTAAATTTTTTTTCCGCCCATACAAATCTCGGGGCCGAGGTGATCCGGCATGCCAAATCTCAGCGCGCTACGACCAACTTGAAAAATCGACCAAAAAAAAAAGTCGGAAAATTAAAAAAAAAATAGGGGCCTCAAAAACCGCCAGGGGCCCTCTATGACATTTGGTCGAGCACCCCCCCCAAAAGTCTAACCGTTTACCCGGGCCGTCGAACATTTTTTCACCCAGAACAGGTAGCTCGGAAGTCGGATTTTTCTGGGGGTCACGGCGTCTTCCTCTATACGACGGTACCAAAGTCCAAGAGCTGAGGATGCTCCTTCTGGGAGAACAATTGTGTCAGTGAGTGAGTCAGTCGTGTTGCAGCTATATATAATAGTAACTAGTATATTGTATTGTGCGCGGGGCCCGAGGGCCCCGCGGTGGTGCTGTGTTGGCTTTTTGTCTATTGTCTATTGTCTTGTGTGTTTGTCTTTGTGTATGTGTTTTGTCTTTGGTGCCTGTCTTGATGTTTGTCTTTGTGTTTGTGTTTTGTATTGAGTTTTGTCTTTGTGTTAGAGTTTGTCTTAATGTTTGTGTTTTGTGTTGGTGTTTCTCTTGGTGTTGATTTGGGTTTGCCTTAGAGCTCTAAGAGGAATTTGGCTTTTGCGATTGTGTTTAGTGTTCCGCGTGCGAGCTACTGCCCTTGGTTGGGAAGTTGGGCTTAAACACGACCCAAAAGTAAAAGTGTCCAGCGAACCTGAGGGCCGCAGGCCGCAATTTTATTATGATGGCGTTAAATGTTTAGTGTGCGAGCTCTATTTTACCGCAATACACTCTTTGACTCATTGTTACGGAGAGCGTGGGGCAGCGACTCAGTTTGAACTACGCTTATTATTTAATTAATTAACCACAATTGCAACAGACTATACATAACATGGCAGTATAATCAGCAGTAGAAGTAATTATTGTTTGAGTAAAGTGTTACAAATCATCTTGGCATTATTTTATTAGTTAACAGTATAATACTGACACGTGATAGCGAGTGGAAATTGTTTTAAACATCTCACTTACAAATTTATTTATACGCTAAACACGTCAAATACCACACGGAAAGTTGTGCCTTCAGCGCCAGTATGTGATTATTACGTTTAAAATATAACTGGTTTGCCTTCCCTGGGGCTGAAGGTACGAATTTTCTGTCCGATGCTTAACGTTCTAAAGGTTAATATCAAATGTGTTTAAGCAAGTATATATAAGTAAAATAATTTTAAACAAAAAAGAACCAACTTCCGCGTTTAGGATCCGCTATTCCAAGAGGAAGTGGCCGAGTTGCTGTAAAAAATAGTGAAATCACTATAGGTGTCTCTATAATAGTTGAAGAGTTCCCTCGATTTCGCCAGGATCCCATCATCAGACCTCGACTTGGTAAAAATGGGACCATCTCGGGGTTATACCGGTTCGATTAAAAAAAAAAATTTGAAAATCGGTTCACGATTCATGGAGATATCGAGTAACATACATACAAATAAAATGATAAATCGGGATCCTGGAGAAATCGAGGGAACTCTTCAACTATTATAGACACACCCATAGTGATTTCACTATTTTTTACAGCAAACCGACCACTTCCTCTTGGAATAGTGGATCCTAAGTGAAGTCGGTTCTTTTTTGTTTAAAATTATTTTTTATCATATTATTTTTTGTATGTATGTTACTTGATATCTCCGTGAATCGTGAACCGATTTTCAAAATTTTTTTTTAATCGAACAGGTATAATCCCTAGATGGTCCCATTGTCACCAAGTCGGGATCTGGTGATGGGATCCTGGAGAAATCGGGGGAATTTTGCAACTATTATAGGCACACCTATAGTGATTTCATTATTTTTTACAGCAACTTGACTACTTTCTCTTGGAATAGCAAATCCTAAGTAAAGTCGGTTCTTTTTTGTTTAAAATTATTTATTTATCTATACATGTATAGATGGAATTTTGTCTAAGCAAACAAAGCGCCACCTATGGGATAAGAACTGAGAAATATATAATGCATCGAATTTTTGTCCATGTATCGTAGAAACGTTTCGTTCTCCAGATATCGAGTTAATGTGTATGTAATACAATAGATGGCGTTGCTACGTACAAACGAATAAGTACTCGTATAGTACAGTTGTCATCAGATATATCGGAGCGGCCAAGGTGGTCACAAATATCTGAACAACGCCTTTATTGTCAAGGCGATAAGGTACTTGTTCAGATATTTTTGAGTACCGTGGCCACTCCGATATTTGATGGCGTCTGTAAAATTTTTGAAGATTGTATCAAACTGTTTTCATGTGTATACATTTTCGACGCCAATCCTTATGTATTTAACTGTACAGTCGCTATTAAATAATTCTGAGCGGCCAATGTACTCAAAAATATCTGAACATGTACTTTATTTTATTTATTTAATAAAAGAGGCGTTGTTCAGATATGTATGATCACCTTGGCCGTTCCGATATATCTGATGGTGACTGCACAGTCAGCAACAGAAGTAGCTAAGCGGGTGAGGTATTCAAAATGAGCTTGACACGATTTTATTGGCAATTTGTTATCTTAATTTAGTTCTGAATTCATCAGTTCAAAGACTATTGTTTATGGCTTCCACACTAAAGATAGACACATTATCGCAATCATTGCTAAATTATTTATAAATTCAGATCAAGTGTGTAGAGTTTTATCGGGTAAATAAAAGATACTAACCATATTGTGCAGTCAGTTGTTAATATCCACGAACTCCAATAGCTCGCGTGAGGGTTGTATCGAGCTGTTATCATTCATTTGCATACATTTCGGGGCCAGCTCTTGTGAATTTAGCTGTACAGTCAGTAGCAGGAGTAGCTAAACGGATGTGGTGTTCAAAATGTGCTTGATATTACTTTATTGGCAAGAACATAAGAGCGTGTGTAGGTCATTTTGAGTACCTCACCCGTTTAGTTACTTTTGCTGTTGACTATACATACATAGATGGATGCAATTTTGTCAAATATAAACAAATACATGGGATTTATACGGCCATTTGACTAATAAGATATAAATAAGTATTTATGGATTTGTTATAATTAAGTCGCATGTATTAACTTATTTACTGTTGAATTTTACAGAATGTGACTATATTAATTCTGAATGGAACAATATGTTGATTGATACATATTGTTGTATACATTTATTTAACGTTTATGCTGATTTTCCCAGACTCCAGTGTGTTGATGATGACTTGATGAGAGATCCTTTTCCCTTTTTTGTTTTAGCCGTCAACACAGTAAATCTTCCTTTTTGTAAAAGTTCGGTAACGCGCATGTGACCTCTCTGGAGTTGCAGGCCGTATGCTTGCTTGTTACCGTCCTCGTATATAAAAAAAACTTTCTACTTTGTGCTTTTGCAAAATCGCTGTAGAGTCATCGACAGACAAATTCAACGCAGTTATATTAAAACCTAAAGTTTTCGGTATTCTATTAAAACAAAAATAAAACTTCTTTATTATTTAATTTTGTTATACAGTAATACTATAAGTTATTTTATGCTTATAGGTAGTTAATATATATATTTAGCAAAATCATATTCAGTAAGTGAGCTCGTTCTCTTTTTCAATTTATTATGAATCGTCTTAACATTCTTTTGGAATTTTTGGCGTTATTTAATCGCGGGCTTTTTAGGCGTGACTTCCGGTGCCACCGTCTTGTGGTGTGGTGGGTTCCTGAGGGTGGCAGGGTGGTGGACTTATTGTCCAGTCGCTGGTGAAGGGAGCGGGCGCGGTGCTCTGGCCGTGCGGGTGTTGTGGCCGTCGTGGGCTTTGGTCGTCAGGCGAGCGCGTGTGGAGCGGCGCTGCGGACCGTTGAGTACAACAGCAGTGCAATGGTCTTTGTTGTGGCAGTTTCGGTGACGGTTTCGTTGGCGGCTTCAGTGTCGGTTTTGGTGGAGTTTGAGGAGCTGAGGGGGTCCTTAGAACGGTATTGAGCGGGCAGTGGGCTCAGTGGGCTGGCTGTTTCTGCGATTCCTCAAGACGATGCGTAGTCGTTGCATTTGTGCATTCTGAAAAAAAAGTACTTAATGTTATATTGGTAAATTAAATATTATATCCGACAGGATTTTTTTTTTAAGTAAAGGTGAGGATTTGTAAAGTAGTCGTAAGATGCTCGTATTGAAATAAAACTAAAATCTGGAAATCATCATTTAATTACAGCGCCATCTATGAGATATATGAGAAACAAATGTAAGTAGTCTATCAAAAATCTTTCGATTCGTGAAATAATATTTAGCTATTCAAGCTTTGAGTTAATACATGTCAAATATAACAGATGGCGTTGTAAAGCAATTTACGGGATCTCAATATTGATTTTATGTTCGCATTTTGAAATGACATAGGGCGTATTAAAGCTTTAAATTTTGTAAATCATAAATTAATCAAAGCGCCGCTTATGGGATGTATTGAGAAATATTTAGTCTATTGACTATTTCTTTGATTTGAGAGATGTTTCATTCACCAACACTGATTTCAATTAGTGTACAGTAAATGTAATAAATAGATGGCACTGTTAACTAATTTCTGTTTTGAAATATATGTGTAGGTATTATTTACCTTGTTTCTAGATTTTCAATGTTGATTCTTTGTTTGCAATCCGGAATGACATGGGATGGGGGCGTGTTTGTTCTGCACCTGTTTTAAAAATAGTAATGTTAGTTTAATTGGAGTGTTAACTTATTATTGAAACTGCAAAGATAAGGCAATGTTACGTAAATTATTATGACGGTGGAGAATTTAAATGGCTATAAAAATAGTATCTAAAAACAAATTTAACTTTATTTGGTTTGCGTATATTTGTGTTATTATGAATACGGTGACAAATACACTGAATAGTACAGTGGGCATTGTGGGCAATGAAAATTAAAGAGAGAAATATAATATATTTTTTGTACCTAATTAGTGTAACCTCAATAGTAGAGTGTAGCGGTGCGTTCAGCGGTGAGGTGGCGTTGCGTGGACGTGTTCTCGATGTCGCGCGTGTGCTGGACGGAGGCTGTTGACGCTCGAATAAGATGATCACTCAGTTTGCACCCTCATCTACTGAGAAGAGTCTATAACATATAAAAAAAAGTGGGTAAAGGATGATACACGGTGACCATTCCCGGGTCCGCCACGTCGACGGGCCGATACCGGGCGTTCCGGGCACTAAACGATCAGTGCCCGGGTCGGTTCCGGGCCCGAGCCTTCCGATATCGCCCTGTTATATATGAGAGCTTCCGTCGAGCTTTCGGGCACGAAGCGAGCCGAGTCCGGGCTGTTTTAATTATTAACTGGCCGAGTAGCGAAAAAGCTACGCTCTCATATTTGACATACAATTTATTGACATTTTGCAGCCTACATATTTTGGCAAATATATTCCGACACATCGTTGCCGTATAGTCTCCGGGTCATCTCCGGGTGGTCGACGGACCGTGCACGGGGCGAGTCAGGTCCAAGCGTTGTTTGTACCTAGTAACGGCCGTCAAATAACAAAACGTGACCGTGCCGTCGACATTCCGGGTACGGAACGAGTCTCTTACAATACTCGGAGGTCACGTGATGTTTTCTATACAAAATGAATTATCGGAAGTGTCGGATCGGACCCGGGAATGGACACCGTGAATCATACTTAACACAAATAATTTGTGGGCAAGTGTAAAATTTTCTTCTCGTTCGGCAACTCAGCTTGATGAAGTAATCTGACTGAAAGTTTTCTGAAAATAAAACAATACAAATGAGAATTTACATTTAATATCGACTGATTATTTTAGTTCTACCTGTTTATCGGCGGCGGTAAACAGGAAGTTAACGGGTAGCAACCGCGAGAAGGAAATAATCAGTCTTGCTTCAGAGTTCTTAGCAACTGTGAGCTCCCCCTGAAACCGTTCGCCACATTAGACACAATGCCAGTGCAATCAGCGACCGGTCGCAAATTTGTATTGATCTGGCCCCATGTCCACCCAACTAACTACGTGTGGATCGTATTAAGTGTACCTAATTTGTACTAAACTACAAGTGTATCTGAAACATATGATACATATTATATATTTAATAAAAGTGTCGTGCCTAAGTGTATGTTTTGTAAGTGTAATGTTGTAATAAGATCGAAAAACTCGTATTCGAGAGTATACGTACAATTGTCACTATTGATCAATTGCTGCGTGAGAAGAAAACACAAAACGAGTTTATGAAAATATACAGTTTAAATATATCGTTAAATCGAAACGTTACAAGTCTTGTGCCCCCTTAAACAGGATCTGATGGTTGGATCTGGTCAGATTCGTATCGTTACATAATATTCAGACATTGAATCAGGACAGTTTTTTGCTATTTGAATTGAAATGAAGACGACTGTCACATTCCTGAGGTATAATACAGCATGGCTGTATTATTTCTTAGGATTGTGGACGATCGTGTCTAGTGAAATTATCAAGCTATGTATCAAGGATAGTGTACACGTGCGACTTTGGGCGTAGGAACGAAACAGCAGTTCTGAATGCGAGTGCAACTGATGCACTGCGAGGAGCAGTTCCAGAGGAGAATCTCGCAAAGGCAAGTACTGACGCAGTGCGCAACACGCGAGTCGACCAGGCGGGGCGAGTTTGTCAAGTCGACTGCTGATCAGCCCTTCTGCGAACCATTACCAGTGGTTCCCGTGTACAGCGAATGGTGAGTGTGCTATTTACATTACACTCATGAACAATGAAAACGGGTCGGGTTGTATGGAAATTTTCCTACAATGTGCGATCCGTTTCATAACTCTCGAGTGGACCTACTATTGATGACGATCAGTTCCACTAACACTGTCAAAAATAATGAATGCGTAGAAAATCGAGAATCAACTGATATATAAGTAAATAAATATAATAATTATACATATAAATAAGTTATTTGAGATAAAGACATTGGAGAGTAAATGGTCGGTAGCTATGAGTTAAAATTTGTTTGATGTAAAGTTTTTTGAACCTATTTTAAATATATATTTTTAAGGCTTAAACAAATCGCAAATTTAAATAACTATTGACGGTTGGCCATAGTATCCATATATACCGTTGTTATCAGAGGTGAAATTTTAGTGGAAATGCATTCATATCATTTTATATCGGTATAGAAAATCTATCTTTAGGTATACAAGGTGTAACAAAAACACTGGTGATCCTTTTAAGGGCATAATTGGTATCGTATTCTTATTGTGAAAAAGTAAGAAAAAAAATTTTTCTCGCGAAAAAAGTTTTGGTTTTGTATGGAGGGTTCGCCAGCTAGGACGACTCGCCCCATGCAAAAAAAATGATTTTTTGGCTTCCAAAAAATTTTTCTTCTACTTTTTCCTACTCAAAATATGATACCAATTATGCCCTTAAACGGATCGCCAGTATTTTTGTTACATCCTGTATGAAATATTATGAAAATCGTACAGTTTATTTTACAGTGATGTATTAGAATTTCCTAAAACAGTAAATATGACAAAATGAATTCAAAATAATGTACGTTTAATAAAGTATGACTCAATCTAAGAGTAAGTCCAGAGTTTTCATATTGAAGTCACAGGCGATCATAATATCAGATCAAAATATTTTAATTGAGTAATATGGGTGAGCGAGCGGTAGTGTCATACGGAAAAGGGCTAAAACGTAATATCAAAAAAAATTTTTGAAACTAAAATTCAGACCCCGTTATCAGTGGTGAAAGTTTAATGACATCGTGTCATAGGGTTGTCATACAATATTTATTCCGTGTCCATATGATATATTGGTTTAAAACTGAAATACAACCTGTATTTTTTTAGCATGAAAAATCCTGGCTAAAACCCAATGTTTTCAAATTAGAAATCCGGACTACCTTCCCTATACAAAACATTTCTGATAGAAAACAATTTTAATATCACCTAGCCTAACTGTCAGGTTTTTTTTTTCGTCAAAGGGCTCACAGCGAATATACCTAGACTATTTTTATCTGTAGTATTCAAGTAGCGAGAGTGATAGAGGTAGAGACATATAATTTAAATAGAAATCTAATATTATTATGTTGAAAACTCTCAATGGTTATTTTGAAAATAATTTCTACAAGTATTGTTTAATATCGCAGAACGCATTGAAGTGGTTAAAGAATGCATGTTCTAGTCTTTTTTGCATCACATAAAAGTACTATATTTTAGAATGAAAAAACATTTTCTGGTTTTGTAGCTCATGGAATTTACTTTCAAAGTTTTCTTTTTTAACCTAATACTTATGCCGGCAACTGATTCATTCCTCAATTCGATAATAATGTACATAAGTATCTAATTAGATATTATTGTTGAATGTCTTTAAAGTGGTATATGAGAAGATAACCGTCTGACTTCTTTAATAATTAAAAATAAAACTATTTGATCACATGTGTAATACTTTGTAACATTTGTTTAATAAAAAATGCATTATTGTTGTTGATGGTTTGAAGTCATGGTATACTTGAATGGATTTTTTTTTATTATCTTGGAGTACTTATTGATGAAAATTAAATACTGTAATGTCACTTTTTTGGTTCAACATAAAATTTTGGTAAAGTATCAATATACAAAATTGAATCCTCAAAGTATGTCAAGTAACATTAAAACAATTTAGATGTAGTCAATTAATGTATTTCCCCATGCTACGTATTGTTTTTTTTACGTAAAACTTTTTTTTTCATTTTGTATTTTTTTTGTCGTTTCATTTTAAAAAATTGATTCCTTTTTTTTACGTTTGTTGTGGATCTTTTTATTTCTTTTTTTTTTTGTTTTATGCATTATTTCTTTTTTTTATATATAGGGAAATACATTTACAAATGTTGTTTTGCATTTAAAATTAATTAAGTACCTATGTATAAAAATACATTACTTATGTTTAGATGTTAAACATACTAAATCGAGTAATGCCATTTACACCCGGCTTTTCTGTTGTTTTTTCTTCTCTTTTCAGTTTCAGTTTTGATCGTTGTAATCGTACGATACAATTATGTAGCTATGTCACCCATACATATATTCCTTTCAAAAGATGTGAGTTGTGATGTGATAATAGTCATGTGATCTATATGGGAAATGCGATTAATGGTGTGTTGTTTATTTGATATGTTGATAATGTTACTTAAATGGCACATAGTTAAATGGCATATAGAAACTTCATGCCCTTATTGCATGTGATCTTGATTAGCGTTATTCTTGATCAACGTTGCAGTTTTCTTCACTACAGTTGTAATGTAGGTATGATTTGCAGGAGTCAACATTTATGATGTATAAGTTGAGTGATTTAGTCCATGTCCATGCAATATTCAGTTGCCATTAACAATTAGTGTCGCCATTTATGAGGTTCATCTTCATATAAATCACGCATTTCCTTGTTTTATGACTTCACTTCGGTTTATCAGCTTCTATCACGGAGTATCACAAGTGTAGATGTTGGTATGGGTCAAAGATCTTCTATAGGTAGTTGTTCATATTTTCGTACTTCTAAAATGCTGCTTGTTATATAAATCTTGATCACGTTGAAGAGCAGGTTTCACGGGTGGCAATGGCAAGTTTAATATTTTGTTTTGTATCAAAATGGAATGCAAAAATATTTTAAAATTACAATATTATATAAAGCAAAAATTAGTTTTCTATATAGTTCTTAAGGAAATGCAAATCTTGACATACAATTTGAGAATGATAGTAGAAAACGATTTAAAAATGAAAATACATACGTAACGTTACATTATTTAGTGATGTTCATCAACTTTTTTAGGTATTTAAAAGAATGTTAAGTCACATTATACATATAACATGTTACAGTATTACACATGTAGAAATTTATCAAAAGACGCTTTCGTATCAAAATAATAACATGCAAAATATATATTATATAATAGGTATAAGTACATCACTAATATGAGTAACATTTGTGTTATGCTCCCGTTCGACAGTAGTAAAAACTCCCAAAAAGTCTGTCAAAAGTAGGGAGCGATAAGGTTAATCGTAAACTAAAGATTGCCCAGGTGGGCCAGCCAGTGGTTGTCTTACGTTATGTTACTTAATGCTATTATTATTTAAAATAGTAACAAAAGTAAACGTAAGCACGCCGAACAAAGTACAAAATTAAACAGTAAATTGGAAACAATCCAATTTATTGCAATTTGTTGAAATAAGGTTCGTGCGTGGACTTCACACTACTTGACCCACACGTATAGGTAACCCTTCTGGCAAATTCACGGGTGATGTATTTATACGGTAAGAATGTAATTGTTACTCATATATATGACTAAAATTTGAATTACTCTGACATTGGGCAACGGCGTAAATGCCATAATAAAAGTGGCTCGCAATATATGTGTATGAGAACGTCTTAAGTCGCGATGTAAATTCAACGTGTCAAGAAAAGCGAAAAATTTACCATAAGACGTTTTCATATCAATATTTTATCAAGTCATGTATGCAAAATATATATTATATAATAGGTACACATCGCTTATACGAGTAACATTTGTGTTATGCTGCCATATGGCAGTGGTAAAAACTCCCAAAAAGTCTGTCAAAAGTAGGAAGCGATAAGGTTAATCGTAAACTAAAGATTGCCCAGGTGGGCCAGCCAGTGGTTGTCTTACGTTATGTTACTTAATGCTATTATTATTTAAAATAGTAACAAAAGTAAACGTAAGCACGCCGAACAAAGTACAAAATTAAACAGTAAATTGGAAACAATCTAATTTATTGCAATTTGTTGAAATAAGGTTCGTGCGTGGACTTCACACTACTTGACCCACACGTATAGGTAACCCTTCTGGCAAATTCACGGGTGATGTATTTATACGGTAAGAATGTAATTGTTACTCATATATATGACTAAAATTTGAATTACTCTGACATTGGGCAACGGTGTAAGTGATATAATAAAAGTGGCTCGCAACATATTTGTATGAGAACGTCTTAAGTCGCGATGTCAATTCAACGTGTTAAAAAATGCGAAAAATTTACCATAAGACGTTTTCATATCAACATTTTGTCAAGTCATAAATGCAAAATATATATCATATAATAGGTACACATCACTCATACGAGCAACATTTGTGTTATGCTGCCATATGGCAGTGGTAAAAACTCCCAAAAAGTCTGTCAAAAGTAGGGAGCGATAAGGTTAATCGTAAACTAAAGATTCCCCAGGTGGGCCAGCCAGTGGTTGTCTTACGTTATGTTACTTAATGCTATTATTATTTAAAATAGTAACAAAAGTAAACGTAAGCACGCCGAACAAAGTACAAAATTAAAAACAGTAAATTGGAAACAATCCAATTTATTGCAATTTGTTGAAATAAGGTTCGTGCGTGGACTTCACACTACTTGACCCACACGTATAGGTAACCCTTCTGGCAAATTCACGGGTGATGTATTTATACGGCAATAATGTAATTGTTACTCATATATATGACTAAAATTTGAATTACTCTGACATTGGGCAACGGTGTAAGTGGTATAATAAAAGTGGCTCGCAATATATTTGTATGAGAACGTCTTAAGTCGCGATGTCAATTCAACGTGTTAAAAAACGCGAAAAATTTACCATAAGACGTTTTCATATCAACATTTTGTCAAGTCATAAATGCAAAATATATATCATATAATAGGTACACATCACTCATACGAGCAACATTTGTGTTATGCTGCCATATGGCAGTGGTAAAAACTCCCAAAAAGTCTGTCAAAAGTAGGAAGCGATAAGGTTAATCGTAAACTAAAGATTGCCCAGGTGGGCCAGCCAGTGGTTGTCTTACGTTATGATACTTAATGCTATTATTATTTAAAATAGTAACAAAAGTAAACGTAAGCACGCCGAACGAAGTACAAAATTAAACAGTAAATTGGAAACAGTCCAATTTATTGCAATTTGTTGAAATAAGGTTCGTGCGTGGACTTCACACTATTTGACCCACACGTATAGGTAACCCTTCTGGCAAATGATGTATTTATACGGTAAGAGTATGTAACTTAATCATATATACGAGTAATATTAGAGTTGCGCTGACGTTGTACAGCAGTGTAAGTGACATCATAAAAGTGGCTCGCAATATATTTATATGAAAACGTCTTAAGTCGTGATGTAAGCGAAAAATTTCCTAAAAGACGCTCTCATACTAATATCTCGTTAAATCTACAAATTATGTATATGATCAGTAAGTCTTTTTTAGATATTTAGGTATATGTTGCTCGTTCACGACTCGCGAGATATTCGTACAAGACGGTTTGAAGTCGCGGTGTAAATAAATCGTGTTAGAAACGCGAAAAAATTACCAAAAGACGCTCTCATACGAACATCCCGTGAAATTTACATGTGATGTTATACGGTAAGTATTTTTTAGATATTTATATGTTGCTCGTTGACCACTCGCGAGATATTGGTACAAGACGGTCTGAAGTCGCGGTGTAAATAAATCGTGTTAGAAACGCGAAAAATTTACCAAAAGACACTCTCATACGAACATCTCGTGAAATTTACATGTGATGTTATACGGTAAGTATTTTTTAGATATTTATATGTTGCTCGTTGACCACTCGCGAGATATTGGTACAAGACGGTCTGAAGTCGCGGTGTAAATAAATCGTGTTAGAAACGCGAAAAATTTACCAAAAGACGCTCTCATACGAACATCTCGTGAAATTTACATGTGATGTTATACGGTAAGTATTTTTTAGATATTTATATGTTGCTCGTTGACGACTCGCGAGATATTGGTACAAGACGGTCTGAAGTCGCGGTGTAAATAAATCGTGTTAGAAACGCGAAAAATTTACCAAAAGACGCTCTCATACGAACATCTCGTGAAATTTACATGTGATGTTATACGGTAAGTATTTTTTAGATATTTATATGTTGCTCGTTGACAACTCGCGAGATATTGGTACAAGACGGTCTGAAGTCGCGGTGTAAATAAATCGTGTTAGAAACGCGAAAAATTTACCAAAAGACGCTCTCATACGAACATCTCGTGAAATTTACATGTGATGTTATACGGTAAGTATTTTTTAAATATAAAATATGTTGCTCGTTGACGACTCGCGAGATATTGGTACAAGACGGTCTGAAGTCGCGGTGTAAATAAATCGTGTTAGAAACGCGAAAAATTTACCAAAAGACGCTCTCATACGAACATCTCGTGAAATTTACATGTGATGTTATACGGTAAGTATTTTTTAAATATAAAATATGTTGCTCGTTGACGACTCGCGAGATATTGGTACAAGACGGTCTGAAGTCGCGGTGTAAATAAATCGTGTTAGAAACGCGAAAAATTTACCAAAAGACGCTCTCATACGAACATCTCGTGAAATTTACATGTGATGTTATACGGTAAGTATTTTTTAGATATTTATATGTTGCTCGTTGACGACTCGCGAGATATTGGTACAAGACGGTCTGAAGTCGCGGTGTAAATAAATCGTGTTAGAAACGCGAAAAATTTGCCAAAAGACGCTCTTATACCAACATCTCGTGAAATCTACAAGTGATGTATACGGTAAGTATTTTTTAGATATTTATATGTTGCTCGTTCACGACTTCAAAGTCAACAAATGTCTTTTCACTCAAAAGTATAGTACTTTTTATATGATGCAAAAAATACCAACCATGCATTATTTGACATTAATTTCAATGCGTTTTGTAGTAGTAAACAATACTTATAAGAATTATTTTCAAAACAACCATTGGGAGGCTTCAAAATACTAATATTATATTTCTATTTAAATTGTATGTCTCTATTTTTATCACTATGAAGGAATTCGGTTATTAGTAAGTGTTTTTTTTTTCTAAAAAAATTGGGGTTGCATTTCAGTTTTAAACCAATTTATCACATGTACAGTCGACGTCAATGATATCGTTACGGCCAAAGTTACAAAAATATGTTTACACGACTTTATTGTCTTAGCCATAAAGTCGTGTAAACATATTTTTGTAACTTTGGCCGTAACGATATCTTTGACGTCGACACATACGACACCTGCGGGAAGAGCCGGGGTGGCACTATTTTAAAACCGGGGCCACGCAGCAACATACATGTACACGAAATAAATATTGTATGACAACCCTATGACATGATGTTATTAAACTGTCTTTACTGATAACTGGTTCTGGATTTTAGTCTCAAGTTTTTTGATATTATGTTTTGGCCCTTTTCCGTATGACACTACCGTTTGCTCACCCATATTACTCAATTTAAATATTTTGATCTGATATTATGATCGCCTGTGACTTCAATATGAAAACTCTGGACTTACTCTTAGATTGAGTCATACTTTATTAAACGTACATTATTTTGAATTCATTTTGTCATATTTACTGTTTTAGGAAATTCTAATACATCACTGTAAAATAAACTGTACGATTTTCATAATATTTCATATACCTAAAGATAGATTTTCTATACTGATATAAAATGCTATGATGACTTGATGAGTCTTGGTTACGACTTACTTCATTAGTAATCGCTGGAAAAGTTTTTTTTTTACTTTAAAAATATTCCAAATAGAGAAGGTATATAATGCTTTATAAGCACTTCTATGAATTCTACGGAACCATCTATAATCAAAAAAATCTAACTTTTGTTTTTTATAATTTTTTAACACCCCTTAGTTTTTTTTTTCAGAACCATATTTTATAATTAAACCGGATATACTAACATAATTTATGACTCTGCTTATATTGGCATGTTATGGCATACTAACTAATGTAAGTATTGTTTAAATGAAATTAACCAGATGTAGAAAATTATAATTACGACGATTGCGATTACGACTGTTTACATGAACGGGGAATGCCTGCAGATGTAATGAAATCGAATTTGTAGATAGTTATATTATAAGTATCTCGGCTTAACGGTAGACTGCCACATCTCATGGTTGGTGCACGTTATTAACGTATGTGATAAACTGAAGTCTGTGTTAGGAAAAATTTATTATTTGCGAAATATAGTAAAGAAGGCAACATTATATATGCTATATCACGTACTTATTAGGTTCGATACTATCTTACGGTCTCAGTAGCTACGACCGAACCTTCCCTAATACCTAGATAGAATAAACGCGATACAAATAATTTTTTAAAAATACTTAGTTGTTTAATAAACAAAGCAATTCTGTAGAAATTACTTTGTTAAACTTTTTGTGATTTGAAATACAATTATTACCAGTGCATAAAAAGCGATATTTGCTCGTAGCCTTGGAACAGTATCAACGTAATGAATATAAAAAACCGTTAAATCATAGATTCGAAACAAGAAGCGTTACCAAATAAATTAGTTTTCGGTAATAGCTAGTATCAAAAAGGTTTACCAGGTCAGTTAAAATCTTGCCAAGATGTATCAAAGGTTGTGTATAAAAAGAAGGAAAAAAAGATCTTTTATCTGCGCTGTTGGCTTCGGCCTTACGCAAGCCTATCAAAGGTCCGGGGCCCCGTGGTCCCGAGATATGGAAAGGACATCCAAATAATAATAAAAGTTAAAAAAAAAGTGTATAAGAGAGAGAGAGAGATAGAGAGAGAGAGATGATAAATAATACATAAATAAACATATAAAGTTCAGGGATTAAAATAAGCTCGACCATGTGTAAACAACTCGGGTCGAGCTTACTTCAATCCCCTGGTCAATTCTCAATCTGCTACGCATTCATTATTTTTGACAGTGTTAGTGGAAATGATCAACAACGGTAGGTACACTCGAGAGCATAAAAAACGGATCTATTTGTAGGAAAATTTCCATACACGGTAACCCGTTTTCATTGCTCATAAGTGTAAATAAGCACACTCACCTTTCGCTGTACACGGGAGCCTCCGGTAGTGATTCGAAGATGAGCCAAGCAGCGGTCGAGTCGGTCCGCTCGCGCCGTCCGGTCGACCCGTGCGTTGTACAGCGTGTCAGCAGTCACCCTCGCAAGCTTCTCGTCTAAAACCACCCGTCGCAGTGCGTCGGTCGCAGTCACATTCAGAACTGACGTTTCGATCCTGTTGCCGAAAGCCACTCGAGCACACTTACCTAGATCCATTGCTCGATTTTGACACTTGACAGATTGTCATCTCGGTTTCAATCTAAATAGCGGTGACATGCCTCATTCACTGTCGATTATTATGAAACAAATATTATCTGCAGATCGCAATCAGCAGATCACTGTAAAGTTGACACCGAGCCAAGTAATGTTAAATTTAACGAAATATCTTCGCCATATGAATGCATAAAAACATTTTATGATTATTCTCACACAAAAATTGCCAACGGACAATTGGTACAGACTCCGCAAATATGCGTTTCTTTACCTTATTACATGAAAAATGTTTGTGTAAAGTGTATAATTGTTAAAAAAAACAATTCGCAGCAATATAGCCATATAATCCATAATTTAGTATACATTCGGTGTATATAATACAATATATAATTTACAGTTAATATTTACACAAAACCATCGTTTAGGCGAATGGCGAACAGTTACGATGCTTAGAGGAGGGCACATTTTACTTTTATGTTTACAACAATTGCGGGAATACGATGTTATTTGCCATAAATCTATTATTTGATACTCGATGGACGGAAGTTAAAATTTTGATGGCATCTCGGTTTTGCGCGCGACCTAAAGCTACGTATAGCTGACCGTGACTAAAGACATCGGATCTCAAGTCAACGCCTACCCGCGAGATGGTCTGGCCTTGCGATTTGTGAATTGACATCGCGTAACACACCTGTAACGGGAACTGCGTCCTCATCATTTCGATCGGGCTCCGGCGATCGATCGGGGCTTTAAATTGTATACGCGGTATTAAATAGTCCTGGTGTTGATTTGGTTTGCGGACTTTGATGAGGCGAGGTGATGTTACCGATACTACGATGACTTTGGTCCCGTTTACCAAGCCATCGGCAAAGCTGAGGTTACGAGTTATCATACAAACGGCGCCAACTTTGAGTACCAAGTCGTACTCTGGAAAACCGCTCGGTTGGAGCCTATTCAACGTTTCCGGACCGAAGAACAGCTCATCGGGGCCTTCACTTACGACCTTGTCAACAGCGAAGAAATGCATCGCGTCATCCGTTAATCGATTTCTCATTATTTCTTCGTTGATTTCTTTCACGCCAACGTTATGGGTGCAAAGAATCGCTCTGCCTGCACACAGGTCAGGATCGTTTAAATCGTCTTCTGGGAACACGAAATCTATGAGATCGCTCAAAAGCGTTACATGTGCAATCATGGAAAGGTCTATTAAATTTTGGACGCTGCGTCCTACTGTTACTCTTTCCGTCGGCAGCAAATTTGATCCCAATTTCAATAAGAATTCAGCAAATTCAGGATCATTTGTCTGACGTTGGGACGTCGTCAGTGTGAATGTTTTTAGTTGATCCCAAAGTTCTGAGGATTTTACCGAACTGTTGATGACGTCGGATTCTGCTCGCGCGTTTGGTACCACCGGTGGTATCTGACGGAAATCACCGGCGAATATTACTACTTTGCCGCCGAATATTTTCTCCGAGTCCATAAGATCTCGAAGTGATCTGTCCAACATGTGGATCAAATATTTGTGTGCCATAGGGGCCTCGTCATAGATGATGACGTCAGATTTTGCGATGAGTTCGCCGCGTTGAGATCGCCTTGTGACGCCCCAATAACCAAGATCGTCCACCAATTCGATGGGGAACTTGAACATGCTATGTGCTGTCATGCCGTTGGGGTAGTTTTGGGCCGCGATGCCCGAGCTAGCCGTACATAAAACGACACCGTTCAAATCGCCGCGCACGTGCGATGTTATTAAATTGAGTAGCAACGTTTTACCGGTACCGGCCGGACCATCAATGAAAATTGCGTTTTCACTATTTTCGCGGTGCTCTTTATTGACGACGAGTTCGTGTACATAATCGTACACCGCGCGTTGATCAACTGACAATTTGGGCAGCCATACCGCTACGAACTCGACCAATTCGGCCCTGTCGTAGTCGGTATACTCACGAATCAGCTCGGTGGTGCTGTCGTCCGGTTCCGTTAACCCGATATCACTCAAGCGGCTGCCGTGCTTGCGTAATAATCTCCCGATGAGCACGAGGCATGCGTCGTATGCTCCAATCCTATCATCGCTCGGAAATCGTCGAATGAAATCCTCGCTCAGTTGATCTTTGAATTCTTCCCATAAAGACGCGACTGGGATTCCATTTACAGCTAACATTACAAAAAAGTGGCGTAAACGCGGCGCGGTCATAAAAGTTTGTGCCTCCTGCATCGATCTGCGGTACTCTGAATCGTCATCAGCCAAACCAACTGCTCGGGCAGCTTCCTGGAATGTGGTGCATCCGGCACCGCCAAGTCTGATGAGGTCATCGAAACTACGACACGGATACGCGGCCAATAGTACACGCAAATAAAACTGTTCGCCGCGATTCGGAGCGACCCAAAACATTCGAGCTACCATCTCTCCCCTCATTCTAGCGGTTAGGTATTTGCCGTTTGATAATTGCCATATTTGTGTTTTTATTGTCGGGTACGACGCGTGCACGATATAACGTTCGTAGAACTCTTGATAGGTCAGGTGGTCAAATAAGGCGGTCTCGGCTGTGTCAACTGGCCTCGCAAAATATGTCAACAGGGTCGAACCTGCTCCTTCCACAGCGTCCGCTACGTTAGCGGGATTGAAGTAGACCGCCTGTTGATTAGGCAAGTGGATGGCGAGTTGTTTAACGGTAGGATGATGGCCAACGGTATTAAACTCGAATATTCTCCACGCGGCGTCACACGATCCGATGTAACGTTTTGAGACATATATCTCGATTTCATTATTTTTATCCTGTTCCGGAATTAACGCAACTCGAGTAGCGTCGAGACCCTTGGTCATGTATTTGTACAGATATTTAATCATGGCGCGGGCCGAGCATGCTTCTAAATTTATATGACAATCATATTTCAGCAATAGGGCGGGATTGTACGGGACGACCCACAGATCATTTACCACGACGTCTCTGTTGCGAAATTTAATGGTCGCTTCATTTTTACTATCGCGGCGCAATTGCGTGAATCCTTTGTCATCACAGTACGTGACTGGAGTTTCTTTTTTAGGAAAATATCGTGTGCACTTCTTTGATTCACTATCCCAGCACTGCAAATCAGTACGGTGATTTTCTCCGCAAGGACCGTGTATCATGTGGTTTAGAACGGCCTTGCGAAGTTTGCCCTCTGCCTCGGTCGGACTTGGAATGTCGGCTCGAATAAAACTATCAATATCGACCGAGTGCACGGGTCCGCCGCCCTCTACTCTAAACGCGATATGAGCGTGAGGAAGACCCCTCTTTTGAAACTCAATCACGTGCAAAATGTAAACCATTTTACCAAAATACTTTCCACTTCTAATGTCATTCAAAAGCTCGGCAAGTTTTAAATGAAACACTCGTGCGCATACGGTCGGTGAGGGGTTTTGGCCAGGAGGTGTTGATTGTTGTATCTCCGGCCATTTGGGATTGCATGTCATCGTGAGAAAGAATGATGCACCGCCGAACCTATTTAATAATGCAATCGCATCTAAATATTTTTGCTTCATGTACCTCTCACCGCCTGTAAATGAGCAGGGTAAATAAATACGACCGGGTACAACACCGCCTTCGCCGTATATGGTCTCGTCGTTCAATGCCTCAACCACTTCGTTAAGCGGGGCAACTCTTTGTGCTCCAGTGTTTTTATTGCGTGATGTTTGCTGGTAATGCACGAACCTTAATCTTTGTTCTGAAATTCTACAAAACATATCTACTATCCACTCCTCGGAAAGTCGAGAGAGTTCCGTGAAACGCGGTTCTGAAAGCACAAGGCATCGGACGTACTTGCACTGCGATAATTCTGCTAAATCAAATTTATCCTTCTTTCCACGTTTCCATCCAAGTTCACCGTGGGGGTATAATAACGGATATTGAAATGTCTCATAGTAATCGACTTCTAAAATATCAACTTGATGCGCTGTGCGCGCTCCAACAGCCCAAATTGCAATCCGTTTTGGATAAAATCGCTCATTACTGAGGTTAATTACGGCAGCTACTTCATTACCTATAGGCAAATCCCCCAAAACGTTACCGTCACGTGGACGCGACGCGGTAGAATCAAACACTAAATGGGCTTGATCAGATGTTTCGCGACTCAAACGTTTGAAACATTCAATATATGGATTTACTTCGTACATGAAGTGCAATATCGATCTAACAATATCTCTATTGAGACCGCGTCCAGTGGCGATTCTTTCACGCTCACTGGGGTCTTCAATATACAGACCAATCGGATTGGTCGTCTCATTATAGCCCAAATCAAAAACGCGGTGGTAAATGCGGCCTTGAACTTTAACAAAAGCTATACCAGAATTTGGATTTTGGAAACCATGAGTGGTCCCAAGTGCGCTGAAGGCGAACAAATGATTATACGCGCGCGAATGCTTGAGAAAGTCTGGATTTTTGTAAAAGTCTTCGGTGAGCGGTTGGAATTGTGTTATTTTATTTTTTCCCAATCCGCAACACCATTTCAATAGTCCCGGTCTACTGCCTGTCTCTTCTTCGAAGAGTGGCGCATTGCAATGGGGACATCTATAGATGTCAGCCCCGTACAAAGATGTCTTTTTTAATGAAAAAAGGGGTACAGTGTTCAGTTCGTCGTCTTTATATGTTTTTTACTGAAGTAGAGACTAGAGTCCCACTCCAATACATTTTGTACTGCGTTACTTGATAATATTGAAAAATTAAGAAAAAAACTTAATGAAATTATTTTCAAAATTGCTTTCTTGGTGTTAAATATGAGGATATCTAGTATCATTTTTGATATATAATACCCAAAAAAAAAAATCAGCTATATGTATCTGGGGGAGCCCAAACTTGGTATGTTTTGAAAATTATTTTTGTTTTAATTTTAAAAAGTGGCTGAAATGTAATAATGTGGTATATTTTTAGAACCGCCCCTATTAGCTCTTTCATATGATACCACACACGATAGGTTTTTGAAAAAAAAATTTTTTTTCTCCCATACAAAAAAAAGATGAATCAGCACCCCCCCCTAAGGGATTTTTTTTAAAGAACTGCGGATCAAAAATTATGTTTTGACCTCTAGTATGTGTGTACCAAACGGCTAAACTGTACATCGTTTTTCGGTTTCTTTTTGTATACAAGGGACACTAAAATGGTTGTAAAGGCGGAAGTACACAATGAGCCAAGTACGTTGGCCCAATGTGTAACCTGCAGACGCCTTAAGTCGAATGGCCTGCATTTTTACCTTGTTGCCACAAATGGATTTTTATGAAAAAAATATATTTCATACAATATTGTATTGCGCATTAAATACCTAAAAATTGAGGTTGTCGCCCTCTTGTAAATAACAAAAAAAAAATATTAAAAGAAAAAAAAAATTTTTTTTGGCCTTTGTAAATATGTTAGAACTTTGATTTTTTTTTTGAAAATGTATTGCTATTAGGGCCATGTATGATCCGAATTTCAAAGAAATCTAACCATCAGTTTAGCTTAGAAAAATTAAAAAAGATTTTATATTTTTTTTAATTTTTATCCAAACCAAGGGGAATCCAGGCTTGAAATTTTGTAAAATGATATCTTATAATAAGACCAATTAACGCTTCTAAGAAAGGTATACATTTCAGCCAGGGGCAGTTTCACTATAGGAATCCGGCTAGACCCTTTAATCCAACATTATTCCCGACGTTGCAGGCGGTGCGCCACTACCTGCAGACGGCGGCGCTGCCCGAGCTGCGCCTGCACGAGCTGTACTGCTGCGACGTAGCCGAGCTGCTGCAGCAGTTCTACTGCCTGGCCACGAACAAGTACGTCACGGACTGAATGAAGCTGCAACAGAATCATAGTTTCGTTATAGAATTCGGATTTGAGTCAGCACTCAATGTTTGAACAAATAAACATTTGTCTGGTCTGTAAATACATACTCGTACTTACATGTAAACAAGTTGTCATCAGAAGTGTTTTTTAATGTAATGTTTGTTTGCACCGGCACCGGCAGGGTGCCGCGCGTGTCGGCGGGCGCGGGCGCGGAGCTGGCGCTGATCCCGGACCCGCTGCACCGGCGCCTGAGTGCCACCGTCGACATGGACCGCGCGCTGCAGGTACACATCTCACATAACACTGCAGGTACACGTGTCACATGACACTGCAGGTACACGTGTCACATGACACTGCAGGTACACATGTCACATGACACTGCAGGTACACATTTGACTCGCCATCGGTAGACCTTATCTTGTCGCATAAGAGTTGAGAATAGATTAGTAGGTCCTTGCGATAAGATCGGGCACTGCATGGGCACTGTCCACAGCTGTACAACGTGTACCGCGCCGATTGCTACGACGAGGAGGCGCGCCTGAAGAAGTGCTGCGACGAGCTGCGCCGGCGGCTGGAGCAGCTCAACGCGGCCGCGCGCGACGAGGTGGACGGACACCTCCGGGCTGCCGTCGACAACTGCATCGCCGGCATGAGGTACTGTACCCACTCTTATATGTACTGCGGACTGTGGAGTCACCATTTATTTGTTCGTAAGAATTCAATTTACACGTCTTCGAACTTCTGCTTATCAAACAATCGTTCATTTACAGATACTTTCGCTTACAGGCCGATGGGCCTAAGATAGAAGAAGTTAGCGCGAAGAATCCGTTGGTGCCAAGGTAAGTCCTAGGGAAAGTTTTGTACCAAAAGTGACTCTCACTGTATACTATCAAAGTCCGTTATATTTAATAATCAAACGAACTTACCTGTGAAGTTTGATTCCAATTATACTTCCTGTATCAATCCAGGATGATATCTTCAATATTACAAGCAGCAGTACGAGGAATCGTACCATCTTCGTCACGTATTCAGAGTTATAATACCCTAAAAAGAAATCTTTAGTGCCGTCTCGCTCACTCCCTTATGGTGAGAACCCCGACCGCGCCGCCGGCACGGGGTTCACACAACAACCTCATTTTTCAGAGTTGATCTAGTATTTTGTGCTATACGGAGACTATTTTAGTTTTGTTTTCAGGGACAGGGGGGGTGGGATGTTGATATCATCCTCGATTGATACACTCGTATAATTGGAATCAAACTTCACAGGTAAGTTCGTTTGATTATTAATTATACTTCCTGTATCAATCGAGGATGATATCTTCAATATTACAAGCAGATGTTCAAAGCGTTGTAATTCTTGATTAGAAAATAAACTAAAATGTTGAGAACAAATCAATATAATAATTTTAATTGTAGGTACGTAACAACTATTGGTACATACAATTGGTATTAAATTGTATACCTATACACAATTATATCAATAGAGATCGATGACACTAATATTAACTTAGGACAAAAATACATTTATCGCTCTCTTAAGCTTTACATCTTAATAAACTAAATGTAGCACCATACCACAGGGGCCAACTTTAGATTTAGATATTTAGTTTTAGATTATTTTATTGTAGGGTTTATTTTATAAGTATGTAGTTTAGTTATATTTTTAGTGATATTTTTAAGTCGTTATATGTACCATTTTAAAGTTTGTAATTAAATGTATTAAAACATTTAGGTACCTAGTTTTCTAGATTGCGCCTGAATATGGCATTAACAAAGTCATCATTATTAGTATGCACCACGTCCCTACGATAATATTTAAGGAATACATTAGAAGTATCGCTCCAGCCCGCAGCCCTACGAACCACTTCCAGATTAACCCCAGATCTATGAGCGGCCGATGTTGACGCCGAGCGAGTACTGTGAGCTCCAAATACTTTTATGTCAACACCGCTATTCTGCAATACATTTTTTTCCCAATGCGCTAACGTTTGTGAGCCTACTTTCTTATGAGGCTTTCTTATGCCGATAAATAGATTTCCTTCAACCTGATTTTGTCGTAAATCTCTAGTTTTATTAATATATGTCTGAAGTGCTAAAGCTGGACAAACGCTAGGTCGTTCAACAATGTATGGTAATCTGATAAGTGGTTGGAAAATGCCAGGCCTTGATGTTTTAATTAAATCTGTTATTTTGATAATGATTGCATCATTTTGAATTGATATATTTTTAATATTGATTAAACTGATAGTTTGCATTCTTTGAGCAGATGCTATAGCTAAAAGAGTACATGTTTTGTATGTCAAATCAGCTAGTGATACATTTTAGGTATTCGAAAGATAATTTAATACAATATTTGTGTCCCATGTTGATTGGTATTTAGGATGAGGTGGTTTGATTCAAAACACACCTTTAAGGAAGCGATTTATGTTGTCATTTAATGTGATATTAGAACCTAATATAATGGATAAGGCAGATCTGTGTGCATTAAGACTACTGTAACTAGCACCTTCATTGAATTTTTGTGTTAGAAATGTCATAATTTCAGTGCAATCAGCTTTACCTAAATCAACGTTTCGATCTCTACAGAAGTACCACCAAGACTTAATTGAGCTACTACGAGTATATTGGTTTAAGGTGAACACGAATATTTGGGCCGCCGTCCGGACAAGTAGCAGTTGCGAGCGCTTGTGCAGTAATTAATTCCTAAATATTGAAATATGGCGAAATCTACGGTTGACGCGTTAGAAAAAGTGATTAAAAAGTTTTTACTACCGATAGAAAATAAAATCGGATGTGTACTATCGGAACTTAAAAAGTTAGAACAGAAGATTAATAAAATAGAAATTGCCCAGCAAAAGTGCAAAAAGTGTCACCCGAGTTCGTCAAGCAATTCTAGCCCGAACGGATCGTTGGCTCTCAAGACGCGAGCAGAAAATCCCGTGACAGTGACTGAGCACCAAGCCAAACCGGCAGTTATCGGAAACCGAAGCTTACCCGCGAGATCAGCTGTTAGCGACGATCGCCGCAGCTCGCGTTACTCGCAAAAATCGACAAAGCCGAGATAACCACTCCTATACGTCCTGCAGAGGACGATGAAACTGAGCTGGTTAATATAACACTGACATCGCAAGTGGTAGATAATAACATTTCAGTTTATAACGAAAATATTATCGAGCAGACTCAACCGCCCCAAGGCTCACAAAACGGTAAATGGAGCACCGCATCATACTACAAAGGTCGAATGCGCCAAAAACCATCGCGCTTCGCGGTAACCGGCACTAAACCAATGGATATCGACCTAAAAATATCTGATCGTGTCAAAAAATTACATGCTTGTTTTTTTAAAGTTGATACCACCCCGGAGGCGATCAAATCATATATCACCAAGAAAACCGGTATTCCAGACTGTAATGTGAATAAGTTGCAATTAAAACATAATCATTACGCGTCATTTGTAATTACGGTCTCGCAGAGCATTTTCGAAAGCCTAATGTCCCCCGAAATATGGCCATCTGGAACGGAAGTTAGCGAGTGGTTTCGTGGAGGCACCGGGCGCGCGAGGCGCGCTCGCCCTTCTCGCCGCTCCCCCGCCGTTTCCAACGCCAGCGCAGCGAAATCAAAGCAAGGCATCGCCAGAAACCATCACGACGTGTCATCATAATATTAGGGGCCTTAATAGCAAGACTAGACAATTAGAAGTGTTGTTATCCGACGAGCTATTATGTGATATATTAATTATTACAGAGCACTTTTTACGTGACTACGAAATTCAATCAGTAACTCTGACAAATTTCGACCTTATGTCTTTCTACTGTAGACCTCCCTTTCCTGTCTTTGTACTGTTTCTAGGTTAGCTGGAAGAGATCCCTTAAAGGGATAAGCTCGCCTTTGTACACATTTACCTTAGTTTTTAATGGTCATGTACTTGTTTTGTGCAATAAAGTGTTTTACTACTACTACTACTACTACCTACCATCGAACGCGGAACGCGGTGGTAGCTGCATTTACGTTAAGTCGAACATTAAAGCTGTAAATAGACCTGATTATTGCGATTTATCCCATGAACAAATATTCGATGTATGCGCTATATACCTCGTTGACGACGACAACTTAATAGTGGGAATATACCACTCTAACCTCACTAGCCATCAGAATACCTAAAGCTTTTTGACGCGTTACTAACAAAGATAAACGATGACAAACTATCGGCAATCATAATGGGAGATATCAATATAGATTTGCGCGATAACACACCAATAAAGAGGCACTTGTTAGACATATTATGTTCACACGGGTTCAGTCAGTACGTCGAAGACGTCACCAGACGGGACGGCGCCAGTGCCACCTTGCTGGACCATGCGTACTCAAACATCCGAGACGACCGCGTAGCCGCCACCTGCGTGGACGTGGACACTAATCTGAGCGACCATGTAGCGCAAAGACTAGTCGTCCCGCGCCCCTCCCGTCATGCAACACCTGTACCGATAACAAAACGGGTTTATAGTAACAAAAACATTGCATCTTTCGTTTCCGCGCTGCAATCAATAGATTGGGATAGCATTATCGCCACCCATTATACGGATTGCAAGACATTTGCAAGCAAAGTTATAAACAGACTCACATTTTTACTGGATATTCACATTCCTTTAAAGAAAATTACAACACAGCGCAAAACTAGCCCTTGGATAGATTCTGAAATAATAGAATTGAAATTTTTAGCGAACGAACTTATTAACCTTTCAAACAAATACTCAAATAATACCTCAATATCTCAATCCTCCGAGAAAGCTTTAAACTTATACAACCAAAAACTTAAGTCTAAACGTACTGCTTATTTCAACTCATTGATTACTAACAACCCTAATAAGAGTAAGGCGATGTGGAAAGCCATAAACACTGAGTTAGCTCGAAAGACCCGCGAGCGCGTTGATTATACCGAGCTACTGGTAGACAATGCTGACTGCCCTTTCGCGACCAAACAGCAGGCAGTGGACGCGCTTAATCACGAGTTTGTGACGGCAGCTGCTGCGTGCGGGGCACCTGCAGCAAACCGCGACCGCTGTATCGCCGCATTGTCGGGCGGGTATGCCGCAGGTGACTGTTCAATGAGGCTAAAGCCTTTCACACCGGACGAAGTTGTAAGTATTTTTATTCATGACAAACAGGGCCCAAGTTGTTGTCGGAGACGGGGGTACCGTTGTGTCCTCAGAGCTGCGAAATCTGATGTGTGTTCCTCAGGGGTCTTGCCTCTCCAACACCTTGTTCACCATCCTGCTGAATGACTTACCAAAGGCGATACAAGGTGCGGAGTTATTTATGTATGCCGATGACGTCACAGCAGTCGTGAGTACAACCACTGAGCAGAACCTGGAAGAAGCCATAAATCACGTCATGGAACAACTACACGACTGGTTCCAGTTGAACGGGCTGGCTCTCAATAAAGATAAAACATGTTTTATAACATTTAAACTAAATGGGCACACAAGTCAAACCCTGAAGGTGTGCGCGGGCAGTACCCCTATACAGCATTTGTCTTGCGCGCGCCTTCTCGGTTTTCAGCTTGACAGTGCGCTCACATGGGAATTTCACATCGACGAGCTGTGCGGTAAGTTGGGGCGCGCGTGCTTCGCGCTGAGACGCCTGGCACGCACCGCGGGGGGAGACGCAGTGCGAGAGTGCTATTTCGCAACAGTTCACTCACTCCTTACCTACGGTGTTGAGTTATGGGCGCGCGCCTCCGACTGGAAACGAGCGTTCTTTTTGCAGAAGAGTGCAGTACGCGCGATGGCCGGCATGCCCGTCGATGCTCCGGCACAAGCCCTGTTTCGAGATCTCCAGATCTTACCCCTGCCCTGCCTATTCATTAACCAAGTAGCGGTATTTACACATTCGAACCTAAAAATATTCAAGCGTAAGGGCATCAATACAAACTACAACCTCCGCAGTAACAAACACCACAAAAGAGTAGTCCCCGAAGAGCACAGACTCGCCAAATCAGAGCGATATGTTTATCATTTAGGACCAGCTGTTTACAATCGCTTGCCTCAAAATATCAGAGATGCAGCTACCATCGCAGCGTTCAAAGCTAAACTAAAAAAATGGCTCTTGCATGAGTTATTTCATGACTATGATGATTTTTTTAAATTACCTTTACTCCTGTAATAAAATAATGCACGGAGGTTTTAATTATATGTGATAATGATAAATTAAATTATTTATACGACATATACGTATATTTTATATTTTAATATTAATATTGCAAATTGACTTATAACGATGTGTTATCAAGAATAAATTTCATTTCATTTCATTTCATTTTCATTTCATTTCATTTCATTTGATTTCATTTTCATTTCATTTAATGTATTTTTTGCAAAGGAGGCCATCACTACTTCTAAGGAAACTTGTGGAACACCGCGCTTGATCATAGATTGCCTGATAATTTCGCTGCCACCAGGGTAAGGCTTCCATGAAGTGGATGACAGACTCTGAAAGGAGAATGTAACAAAAACATATCAGGCCCAAAGTATATTTTTTCTGAGATAACAAGTCTGGACCACAAAGGAAACCATGGTTGTGATGGCCAGTAAGGTATTGCTTTATCTAAAACTATTTTTTCCAATACTTTTGTTATAAGGCTGAAAGGGGGAAAAGCGTAGAAATAAAGTCCCTTCCAACTAAAAGTAAACGCATCTATTACTTCGGAATACGGATCCAGTTTCCATGAAGCGTATCTTTCACATTTATAATTCTGTGCACTTGCAAATAGGTCAAAAATTGGATTGCCTAATACATCTGTAATTTGTGTAAAATACTTCTTCCGAAATTTCCCATTCAGTATCAACGTTAATTTTACGCGATTCCCAATCAGCTACCGTATTATCGCAAGATCTTATGTAGGATGCAAACACATGAATATTCCGACTTTCACACAACTGCCAAATATTTCTCGTAACATCGATTAAATGTGGGTGTTGAACACCGCCCATTCGATTGATGTAGCAAATGGCAGTTGTGTTATCTATTCTCAATAAGATATTACAATTTCGTACATCCGAAGTAAACATTTTTAGACCATAATACGCGGCTATCAGTTCTTCAAGCGTGTTTATGTGTAAATTCATTTGTGTATCCGACCAATTACCATGCGTACTTTGACCATTACAAGCTACTCCCCAACCAGTGTTTGATGCATCACTAAAGATTTCCAATACATAGTAATCTTTCCGAATAGGTGAAAATGACGCTTCTATATTTTTCTCCCACCATAACAAATCTTTTTTAAGATAATTTGGTATTCTCATTTGTTTGCTACTATAATTTTGGGAACAATTAAGTGCTAACATTTTTTCACGTTCAAATAATTTTGTGTACATCCAACCATAATTTAACAGCTGGGCATGCCGAGGTCAAGAGTCCGATGAATTCAGCGAAATACCTAACTGTACACTTATCTTTTACCATAATTTCCTTAACCTGATACAAAATGCGTTGCTTTTTCTCGTCCGGTCATATTTATTGTGTTAAAAACAAAACCTAAAAACTTGCAAACCTTTTTTGGTATCATACCTAACACTTTTCGTTAAGTTAATAACGAACCCTAATGACTTTAAAACACTGCATGTGTCGTTAACATTTGATAGACATTCTTCATATGATCTTCCTATACATAAAAAATCATCAAGATAATTTACTGATAGATGACCTGCTGAACGTAAATATGCCAAAACGGGTTTTAATATTTTTGTAAAAACATATGGAGCCGTGCACATACCGAACGGCATGACATTAAATTCATTTAATTGATTATTCCATTGAAAGCGCAACATTTTTCGATCATTTTTATGTATAGGTATAAGAAAGTAGGCATCTTTCAGATCGACTGTCGACAAGAAACAAGTACGATCAAGCAATTTAAGTGCTGTGCGATAATCCTCCATCTTAAAATGCTGAGTCTCAACAAATTTATTAAGTTGCTTTAAGTTTAAAATAAATCTGTAGCTGCCGTTAGGTTTCGGCACAGTAAAAATAGGTGAAATGAATTGACCTTCGCACGTTGTACATGCCGATATATAATTTGAATCCAAAAGTTCTAATAGACAATTATTTATAATTTCAGCCTGTTTATGACCGTTACACATACTATTTATAGGTTGTATAGTTTGGACAGGATTGCTCTTAAATGGAATTTTGTACCCTTTAATCCAATTTAAAATAGTATGATCATCAGTGATTTTGATTTCACACCATTTATGGTAGAAATACTTTAAGAGGGCGTCGTCCAAAATCAGCAAAAACACCAATCGCCGTTTAGGTTCCTGAGTTCACAATTCTTTACAAAAATCTATATAATTTATATCATTGTTATAACAAAGAGTGTGTCTACAATTTAAAGTAATTAGTACTCGATTATCATATGTAGTTTCCTCAATACAATGAAGTAAAGTTGTACAAAAACTGAAAAATACGCTTGTGCGGTTTAGGAAAAACATGAATTAAAAATGCATATTCTTATTAAATGGTAATGATATTTTGAAAGCCAGATAAATGGACTAGAGAATAAAGTGTTATTCATATTTTTCCTTCTAAATGCAACGAAGAAATTCAATCATAAACATAAAATTTCGTGAAATTCCCATACATTCGCCACATCAGTCAAATAATGTTTTTGACTCAGATGGCCGATGGGCCTCATTGGAAGCACACGTGTCGTCAAATTTCGTCCTGTGACATTTCATTTTGACAATTATTCTGACAGAAAATCATATATATACACGAAAAGGGATACCAGTAGCCAGAATGTATTCCAAATGAATAGGGAAAACAAATAGAGACCGTGTGTCATATTAAATCATATTTTTTGATGTTTACACGTCGTAATACTAGAAAAATACAACTAACGATTGAATAAAATAAACTTTTCTACCGAATCCTCATAATTCGTTTCGTCGCAAGCTATTTAATGCTAAAAGAGTTTTAGGATTACCTTTTAATTACTGGAGTTTATGTTTATTATGCTGGTCATAATATTACGGCATTAAAAAATGTAAGAATGTCAATAAACTTGATTGACAATTTTCTTATGACACAAATTTTGTATTTTTTTATAACAATTTTAATTATTCTACTTAGTATACGAGAAATAGTTACCTGTAGGTATATAATATTTCCGCAGTATATGAAAAATGTGTTACCTATTATTTATTGGCCGTAGAACCGACTTATTTTTTGCTAAATTTGCTGTAAGAATATAAAAGATTGAGTGCACATGTGATGAGATAAGTAAATAAGACCAAGAAATTAAAATAATGACAAAGCCAGCAGATCTACCGAATTTTTGTACACCACATGCGTAATGAAGAATGTCTCCGCCTGTAGCACACACAAATTGAGAGACACGTGAATCGGTGGTCGTTCTTATGGACAGAGGGGCTTCATGTCATGAGCTCACGCCAGTTACGCCATGCCTCTCGATCATCTGGAGCGCTCATAACATCACTCCAGGTCGTCTGAATAGTTTATTCTTAACAGAGTGCTACGGAAGACGAGATCTACGTTCGTCTCCTGATAGGACCCAGTTGAGAGCAGTGTATTACGTGATAGTTTTCATCCCGGCGGATTGTGTGCCTGCTGAACTATCTGAAATCTATTACCTTTATACAAATGTACCTATTTATAAAATAAAAAAAAAAAAAACATTGTTGTTTTCTGATTTTAACTTAGGTACATACAGTTTATAGAGTTTGTCAGGAAACAGAACTGTCGTGGTTTATATGGATTTGGAAGCTCATACATTCTACGACACATTTCTTTCCGGACAGACTCTACGGGACAATTTAGTCATAGCTATGAGCAAGAAAGTAACTTCACGTTCGGAACAGGCGAAATAATAAAAGTAGGTAGGTACCTAAGTGTACAGTCGACTACAAAGAGATGTATCCACTTTTGGACCATTATTACAACGCAATAAGTTGAAAAATTAGATACATCTCTTTGTAGTCGACTGTACGAAAAATGTAGTTTTTATTTCATCTATATTCGGTGAAAATCAACATATTTACTGGACTGAACGAAGCAAGTATACTTACAACTAAAATTTTAAAAGGCAACTATTTAGTTCTGGAGCTAGCCATACTGTAAATTTATCAATCATCTTAACGGTTGGCGTTGTAAAGCCCATCTCTGTGGTGTAGTAGTGATATGCTGTTCCCGGGAATATTCCGCAGGTGGGACCTCGATGGGATATTCGGGAATTTTGAAATTATTGAATGAATACAAATTGTATTTTCAAGGAATTGGTTAAAACTAAGACCACAAAACTCTTTATTGGAAAATCAAGTACAGGTAACTCCACCTAAAATGTTATTTCCTAATATGCCCGAGTAAATTCCCTAGGCTTATTCCTAATGTTCCCGGGAATATTTTCCCTCTCTCTTCTGTTTATAGGATATTTCCATATTTGATATGAATGATCGCGTAACCGAAAGAAAAATAGAGGTGATATAAATATTTTTCATGGTTAACCAACCAAAATGGCTAAAGGAAGCTTTTATAGTTGTTTCATACCTTTCTTTTCGTCAGCTCATCAGTCATCAGTCCATGAGTCCGTATGTTGCAGACATTGTATTCATTGTAGAGAATTTAATAAAGATTATTTCGTTCATTGGAAGATTTGTTGTGAACCCAACCATTTCTGATAAAAATGTGAAAATCTACAAATCTGGATACAATAGTGGGGAAAGGAGGGTGAACAATCACATGACGACTTGTTTCTATTTCAACTCTTACTGTTACAATACCAAAAATTTCGGTCGTAGCTTTTACTGTGTAGTAGCCGGCGCGTAGTGCATACTCCTGCTCAAACGATACCTTTATGAAAACGTTTAAGGTTTCGCAAAGAATAGCGGTATCGATATATTTCAGTTCAGAAAATTTTGGTTTCACTACTGAAACCATACCGAAGTAAACGGTATGAGGTACACCCCGTTTTAAAATTGTACCTTTATTTTTTGATTATACAGTCCCTGATTCTTTTGGCGAGTAAGGTGAGACGAGACGCCCCCAGCCCAACACTGTATGGGAGAAAATCGCTGAGAAATACATTGATTTATTATGTAGGTAGAACCTACTAGATGTGACATCTAGAACAAATTTTGTGCTGCATGTTTGGTCATTGACAGCTGTCAGTTGCTTAGCATCATGTCAGTGTTTCAAGAGCGAATGTATGGACTTTAAGTGCCGATCACTTAAACTCATGGCTGAAAATTTTTGTTAGGGATGTCATCTCCTGATGATACTCAATGGAGAAATATGATAAATTTAAACAACCGTGGCTTCAATATTGTACTAAACTAAATCCACACGAAAGAAGTACCGTCAATCACTACAACTTTGGCTACGATGCACAACTTTTCCTGGCTTGAAAAACACGGTTTTCTTCACCAAACAGCTATTTGTATCTTATTCCAGAGATGGGAGAAAGACGACCAACTCAGGAATTTAATATAAATCTGTTTGGGGAAGAAAACCATATTTTACAAGCCAGGCAAAGTTGTGCATCGTAGGTAAACTTGTAACAGTTGTTGGCGGTATGCGAAACGTTAGTTAAAAATAAAATTTGAATTTATTGAAAGTCGAATTATTGTTTATTTGGTGTTGCGTACAGCGTGTAGTTCGACATGCAGTGCCAAATAACCAATAACGAATATGTATAAATTAAAATAAACATTTTGAAAATATTGCATAGAAAATTAAAAACCGTAGCTGTAGATATTACGTAGAGTCGCCGTAAAATATATCTGAGCTATCAACGTACTCAAAATATCTGAACATGCACTTTATTGCCTTGATAATAGAGGATTTGTCCAGATACTTGGATAAAGATAAAGATAAAGATATATTTATTGGTAACATCCAGGTACAAGTCAGATACATACAATGTATAAAAATTACATTATTATTATTATTGTCTTTTTTTTTACATAGTTAGTGGTAATGTAATCATTTCACTAAATTTAAAGAAATTTTTTGTAAGTAGCCACGATTCCAGCTTACTTTTAAATGATTGGTGAGACTTTGCATCTCGTATGTTGTCTGGGAGGCGGTTGTATATCGCAGGGCCCGTGACGTACACCGACTGTTCTGACCGATGAAGCCTGTGAAAAGGTGCAACCAGGCGGTCTTGGTGTGCATTACTTCGGAGATCGTATGACGTCACTATGCCTTTTCGTTTAAATTTATCGATATTAGTGTGAGTGAACAACGCAAGCTGGAGGATCACAATGCTTGGTAGGGTTAGGATGCGTAAGTTTATGAAGTGGTCGTTAACCGGTTCGTCGCTGCGGATACCTACGATACGATGCCTCGCACAGCACGCCTCTGCATTCGGAATGCGCGCTCGAATTCCGATGCTTGACCCCACAACTCGGAACCATATGAGAGTATGGAGTGAATTGTGGCAAAGTAGCAGGACCTGACTATATCAGTACTAGCTGTGGATGCCAGACGCCGTATTGCGTGACAACGCTTGTGACAACGCTTGGCTGCTCCGATATATCCGACATGGCGACTGTCCAATCCGTCCTAATCCTATTACAGGTATACAGGTCATTTGATTTTACGCCTTATAGAGAGCTGTATACAGGGTGTAATCTAAAACGTGATACAAGATAATCAAACCTGAATCTATTCATGATTTTGAACAACTTTTGCTATGGACTCAACTTTGTAAATAAAATTAAAAATTGAGGTGTTCCATAGAAAAGGTCAAGGATAGGTAGACGAAAATGTATGAGAAAGTTCTTTTTTATTGTCAATTTACAAAGTTGACCCCATAGTAAAAGTTGTTCAAAATTATGAATAGATTCAGGTTTGATTATCTTGTATCACGTTTTAGATTACACCCTGTAGAGTGGTTATTGGCATTGTCAATCTGATTAAGTGACTTCTGTAGGTAGCTTGTAACGGTTTGCCGTTATATCTAATAAAAATCCTATAAAGCAAAATAAAACTACAAACTAAACAAACCTAAAAATTACTATAATACACATGATAAACATAATTACATTTAAAAAAATAATTAATCTTAAGTACTAATAAAAAAACGCAAAATAAATCTTCAAACAAACAGAATTGACGACTGCATTTGTTATTAGTTAAAACTAGATGCGAATACAAAAGACTACGTCACCTGCTCGCGATAAGCGGTGTGCACTGGCCAGCTAATGGGACACATACGCGACCGCGGCATTCCTACCACGGCTACAACAGCGAGAGGTCAAACCAAACTAAATACTCGCATACGAATTTAAAGTTTAACACGAAATGGTGTGACAAATTTTTAACATGGTGCTAAATTGATTTAAAATCAATGTTTTGGTTAAGTTCCAGTATTTCCCCAAATAGGGTGAGTGTTTGAATATTTTGTATTACTTAGAATAAGGTAGATAACGTATATAGTGTTAAAATAGTAATAAAACATTTTCTTAGTACAATCATCTTACATTTAGTTCTTACTGTACATATTTCACAGTCTGCTTATTAACAGTATTTTGACTATCGAAATAAAACTGCAAATAACTAGCTTCTAAAACTTTCTAGAAATATGGGACTACCCACTTCATGAAAATCTTGTACATTCCAGATAAAATTATGCTTAATTTTAATTAAATTGTTTGTGATTACATGCCCAATTGTAGTTAACGTGCATTTATAACGCTTTTAGTTGTTTTCTAGTTAGTAGAAATACATTTAGTAAATTGAATTTCACTTTCTTCTTTGTTTAATAAAAATAGTGATTTTGCCTGTGACTGCCACATCATTGATCACCATTTTAATGCTTGGGGTTCACTAAACCAGCCTACTTTCATACTAGCACATTAATTTGGCCTAAAAATCCGGATGTCGCAGACACTTGTTCGAAATAGGACTTTTCTTGAAATGCCCATTTGTCCGGATTTCCAGGGACCAAGTCTGGGGTTGAAATTGGAACCCACCAACCTGGATGCACATGCTCCTCTACGTTCCGGAAGGTTCCCGTGCTGCCGACCCGGAACCACACTGAAGTCGGCCACGTCCAAGTGCGACGATCTGCGGCGTAGTGCAGGGAAGTGACCCCTAACAAGGACTTGTTTCGCGCTTACTTCTGTTTACTTAATGCCAGCTCAGGAAAGGACTCACCACCTTGTTTTCTTTTAATTAGGTTAAATATACTTTGTAAAATTTAATCCAGGTATTTTTCTTACTTTTCTCTGTCTACCCTACTTCATGCGATGCTAAACGTCACATTGGCGCCCATACTAGGTATTTTCTGAGCTGTATATTATTGAAGCAAGTCCTTGGCCTTTTTCTTTCTTGGTTTTCTTTGGTGTTGGTGGCTTTCTAATGCTTTCACTTGTAATTCATCTAGTTTTTTAAGTCTGATTTGAGCAGTTGCTAGGTACGTGGTTGTCTACCTGTCTGCGTTTTTTATAATATAATTCTGTCGTGTATAAAAATATTGTACCCTAAGTCTATTCTAATTTAATTACAATATAAATTTTAATTATATTCTACAGTCCACTTGCTTAGCAACTAAACCTAACTGCTTTACAATCATTTGTAATCAAACACACACCTTTCTCTAAAGAGTGTAAACATGTCGTACCCTATTAAATATTTGTCACTCCAAAAAGCCGAACTCGAATATGAGGTGATTCTCAGAGGTGGTTCAACTGGCTCTGTACAAGATCTCCGCAGCCAGATTGTAAAATTAGCCATACCCCCTGAGGACATTTTAGAATCCCATTTAGAGCCTGCGGTTGACCTCGAAGCTGTTAAAGACAGCCTAACAAAGTCCCAAACAATGGTAACATCCCTAAAAACTAAATTTGATAAGACCCTGTTCTTACGTACAGAAAACCTGCTCCATCATATATTCCACAGAGTAAGACGTATCTCGAACGTTAGTGCCGCGTTGGCTGACCAGCACAAAACTTATTGCAGTAGCTTTAACAACCTATACAAAGAAATTATTGCGTTGAGGCCGGCAGCATCTACAAATGCAAATGCAGTCTCAGTTTTGGAACCGGAAGCTACGGTGGTTCATTGCGATCGTAACCTTACCTCTGACTTAGCTAAGCTAAAGTACTCTGGAAAAGCCTGCGTTTTTTATTTCATACAAAGAGTTGAGGAATTTGTAGAAGTTAGGAATATATCCAAAGATCGTGTATTGAAGTTTGCATACGAGATTTTTACTGACGACGCGTTACAAAAGTCGTATCTCAAAACCGCAATACAAAAGTACTAATCATTTAATTTAATCAAACCATTATCAAATCACATTTCAATACGTCATATGTGACATAAACAGGACAAACAAGGAAAGCAAGATAAAATTGATTATTTCTCTGTCTTCTTGTAATGCAACCTACGGGTTCAGTTTCTCAAAGGAGGTGTAGTCAAACTTATTATGCCAACTTAAAAAAATAGAGGTGAATGACCTGTCCCCCCAAAAGTGTGGTAATGTGCGTGAAGTCTGGACATGTGTGCATCGGGGTAATTTGACAGATTCTGAAAATTTACCCTCCTCGATACAGTCTTAAGCGACCAGCGATAGGTACCTGAGATTGGTCTGCTAGCGCCTCCTCGTGCGCTGGTGGTGCCGTGTGTAGTTGCTGTAGCGGCGGCCCCTCGGTGCTTCCAAGCGGCGATCCTGCGGCGGCCTGCGGGGTGTAGGGGTCGGCCGCGGCTCGGTCGCTGCTGGTATACGCGGCGGCGCCCCCCTCGAGTTTAAAGCTCCACGCTGAAACTGTGCTACAGGCGGCCTGTAAGCTGGGCGTAAGGGCGCCGGCTTCATATCCACACCAGTTTTGCTTATTGTCTTAGATGATTTAATGTGATCATTCAAATCGGCTCCAAAGAGGTGTTCGTTTGTTTAAAGTGTTTAGGGTCGCGAAACGGCGCGACAAAGATTCTCTGTACTGTCACATATTAGCCTACCGTTGAGTTCTAAATTATTGGGCAATGTGTCTTTTGCTGACTGGACGCACGCGCCGCATGAGGCTTAAAACGTGTAAGGTGCGTTGCACCGAACATCTTGGCGGGGGCAAACGATGAGATGAGATGAATTACTAAGATGATACAAGATGATCAACAATTTTTTTTTTAATCTAAGTTATGAATTCAGTTGTAAACACTGGCGAGCAGCTTCTGTCCACTTGTTTTAGTTCAATGTTGTCATGTTTATCACACTCTTTCACTTTTCGCGCACTTGCATTGCACTTATCACTATCACGGACACTGCAATGGCGGGCCAGCCCGCGGCGACCGGGCCGGGGGACGGCTCCTGCGCGAGGCTCTGCCCGGCGACACGTACCGTATCAGCTGCTCCTTGTATATAGCGGTGTAAGGCATGCATGAACTAATAAATACTTATGTCATTCGATAAAAGGTTGTCCAAGAGTGGTTTGTTCTGTTTCATGATGCTTATGTTGTCTCTGTGTCTCCGGTTTTAATTCTAAAGTTTCTCCACTTTTTCTGCAATGTTAATGTTAATACATGTGAGTAACATGTTTCAAATGTTCTCCACTCTTTCTCCAATGTTAAATATTAATGCAAGCGAGTAGCATGTTCCAAATGTTCTCCACTCTTTCTCCAATGTTAAATGTTAATGCATGCGAGTAGCATGTTCCAAATGTTCTCCACTCTTTCTCCAGTGTTAAATGTTAATGCATGCGAGTAGCATGTTCCAAATGTTCTCCACTCTTTCTCCAATGTTGAATGTTAATGCATGCGAGTAGCATGTTCTAAATGTTCTCCACTCTTTTTCCAATGTTGAATGTTAATGCATGCAAGTAGCATGTTCCAAATGTTCTCCACTCTTTCTCCAATGTTGAATGTTAATGCATGCGAACAGCATGTTCCAAATGTTCTCCACTCTTTCTCCAATGTTGAATGTTGATACAAGCGAGTAGCATGATCTAAATGTTCTTCACTCTTTCTCCAATGTTTATCCACTGTTTCTTTAATGTTTATGTTAATGTTATTGCTCGCTATTAGCCTACTTCCAATGTTTCTTCTCTTCTTCTTCTTGTAAATCTTTCTCCCATCACCCAATTTCGTTCTTCAATATTTATGTATATGTTAATGTATAAACCCATATTCTAACTTGTTTCTTCACCGTGTTCAACTGTTTATTCCACCCATCACTGAATATTGTATCCAAGTTTACTGCTAATGTTAATGTCTTGATTGACCTTTCTTCACCGCATTCAACTGTTCATTCCTCTCATCACCCAATAATGTTTTCTAAGTTTAGGTATAGTGAGTCGGGCACCATCATGAAATGTTAGCTTCGTTAAGTCTTCCTCCCACGAGCAGAATGTTGTTTTCCTCAATAAAAGGGTTTAGTTTCAAAAAATTGCTTACTTTCTGTGTCAACTCTGTTATGTTTACATAAGTACCTACTCTATGTCCGTTCCCATTTCTTCCGTCTGCATATGTTTTATTATTGTCAATGCAGCTTTTTGCAACTCCGGTAACGTGAGATATGTAGGTAAGGTGGCGCGGTCAACGCCCGTAATATCCATGCAACGATTCTTATTAATTTTGTAAGTGTGCAATATTTCTGTAATGAGTTATTTATAATGTTATCTTGTTTAACCGACTGCGTCACAAAAAGGAGGGTACTGTTGTCAATGTTTGTTGTGGTTGTGTCATTATTTTCTTTTCTCCGTCTGTTCTTCGTTAGACAATAATAATGTTTATGTTCCGTAATGTTGAGTTTCATTTAATCTTCTCTTAATGTAAATGTTTACACCATAACCACCTTGTTATTTTTCATTCGTTGAAATGTTAAATATCCATTATCGTTTTTTGACCATATCTTCGACCTGGTTTCACCATAATCTCAATGTTTTGTAATGTTTAACCTATAGAATACGATTTCTTCGCTACCCTATTCTCTGTTAAATGTTAGAATTCTACTTTGGATTTGTACACATTTATGCTTGCGCATGTGCTCCAATTCCTCTTGAAAGTTACAGTACTGGACATGTAACATTTTTATTTATTGTTAACTATACTTTCCGTACTTCTTGCAATGTCATATAACTCGGCCGGTGATTATGTTTGTTTAGGTATCAGTGCTCTTTGAATCCATACCTGTTTGTTATAATATCGAATGACCTATATTTTTCTAATAAGTCGTTTATAATGTTTTAAATATTTAAACATTTATTTAGACAGAATAAAATTAACATTGATAATTTAAATCCACATCGCAGGCTTCGTCCAGATTCCCAACATAATAACTTCCACAACATGCTTCGTCAAATACACAGTTCTAATCCACAACAGGTTTCGTCAACAACACTAAAACTAAATACAAACACAAATTCACATTACATTATTATTATTATGTTTTAAATTGTTATCTGATTGTTGTATGACGATTGAGTGAAAAACTTGTCTTTCTCGTACTGGTCAGCTGTTATGAATGTTTCTTGCTTAATGTTTTCTGGGTGGAACGTAGCTAGCCATGGGCTCATGTTACGTAATGTTTTCTTACACATGTAATGTTTTACATACTGGTGGAGTTACGTGACTCCGGGTAGGTAGAGTTAGGATACGGTTATTATATTAGTATATATTTTGAATGTTTTTCGTTGGCTTGTACAGTCGACGTCAAAGATATCGTTACGGACAAAGTTACAAAAATATGTTTACGCGACTTTATGGCTAAGACAATAAAGTCGTGTAAACATATTTTTGTAACTTTGTCCGTAACGATATCTTTGACGTCGACTGTACCACAGACTATAATATACTAATACAGACGCTCAGCCAACTACACAAAAAGCGATCCCGCTTAAGTATCCAAGACTTGTATCCCAAGTTGATTACATAGAAACGTTATCAGATGGCGGCACTGAGCACGAGAAAAATGGTGTCCCAGTTGCGACATCTATTAAAGTTCCAACACACATTAAGCTACCTGCTACCTTATGTTAATAAGTTGAAATGTCACTAGATGGCGTTTTACAGACACTCATATAACTACTAAACACAATTATTTAACCACAACTCTGCTATTATCGCCTACGGATATCATGACAGCAGTATGTAGCGTTGTACTTAAAGCTGTTAGCTACGCTGTATCGATATCGATAAAATAATTGTCATGAATATTGTAGAATCATCAAAAAGGATATCAATAAAACAATACTATTTAATTATTTTATTACTGTTTAATTACTTTACATCCATTCAGCTACACCTTAACAACTGGATCTTATGTTTATTGCCACCAGCGATACCAGATATCATAAAATAATCATTAAAAACACAGGGCGAAGTACGGTTTCCTTCTTCCAATTTTGGAATTAATCCGTTCTTAGACGACTACAGACTACAGCATCATTGCGGTGAAGTGAATCTCGTTCTGTGAAATGAATACACATGAGAATATCGTTAGTATTTAGAATACAAATGTACCTTACTACAACACTATTGTTTACAAAAAGATTCATTTTCAATTTCATAGAATAGATTATCATTTTTAGAATATTATTGTTTTAGTTTTCATGCATTAACCCAGGAAATTGGTACTTAAATAATCCCACACTTACCATTAAATATTAAATCCAGCTTAGGTATCCAGCCATGACTACCATGAAACGTCCGTTTTTTGACGTACTGTGGTGTAATATCTTCAGTTATTAGGTTAAGGTACTTTTAAGGTTTAAGTATATATTTTCTTGGTTAAAAAGCACATTTGCTTTAAGTTACACTTTATTCTTTAGCTTTAGTACGGAAAATCGAAACAACGTTTATTATATTGTCTTGACACATTGACATGTAATAATTGACAGTTCATGTCGCGAAAGATGGAATAAAGCGTTTGGTTGCAGCAAAATAACATACTATTCTATAAATACAAAAGCACTACATTTAAATCATAGAGTAAGTATGTATACTTACTCTATGATTATTAACTTATTTAAAAATCTAGGTCTCTTCCTAGCTTTTATACGATTTTATGGGGATGAATATGGAGTACTTTTTAAAAATGAAACGCACACATAACAACCTGAAGAAATTGTGTCAATGGCGATAGAATACCGAGGAAAGACCCAAATATCGATTTTAGTACTTTATTTTTGCTTTGAATAATTAAGAAGTGTCCGTTTTAATTTATTATATGTACAAAACAGTAAAAAATCTGCTATAAAATGTTGTATATATAGCATACTTGTTGAAGTGTGGGCTAAATTCGGCATGATCCTTTGATTTTCAGTTCTATTCAGTTCTTTTATGAAAATAAATGGCGTCTGCCCATTATATTGGGACAATTTTGCCAGTGTCGAAGTAGTGGCGACAAGTGTACGGTTAATTGTGAGTTTGCTCTTTGAACTTGATGTTGTATGGTGAGGCCTAGCGTTTTGTAGAAAGGTAGCTTCTTTCTACAAACAGCACGTGCCGGCCGAGGCAGGGCAACCGGTGACTGGCCCAAACAGTGGTTACACGCGTTTCGAGTCTAATTCTTCATTAGCTGGCACTTGTTCGTTAGATCACTGCACAATAAGCTACATATTAAGCACTGAACAACGAAAATGAACAAAAAACAAAAATTCTCTCGAGACACAAACCGACAAGTTTGTGCCCGGAACCGGAAGTTCTCCTTTGATTTTGATTGTTTAAAAACAAATGTCATGTGCGTTTTGACAGTGCAGTTGCGAAAGATATCAAGTATGAGTCATATATAATTATACTATATAATTTATACTATAATTCAATTGTCACGTCGTCCGTCTTTAAAGTATGCAATATTTTGTTTTTATTACCTTATTGATATTTGTTTACACATCTTGTGCTAAATTCTTTATTTCTAACGCGAAATAAATTATTCGAAATTGCATGTATGAAATGGATAAACAAAACGCAACTAATACACGATAAACGGCTGGCTATAGCACCATCTAGTGGCGGTGGACATTATTACTTAGAAAGATCGTAGACTACGGCATGGTTCTGCTCCTGGTGCTGTCGGCTACCAAATAATTATTGATACCAACATTTTAAACTAATGTACTGAATTTGTGTAGAAATTGTTGTTTATATTTCATATATTATGTACTTAATTTATTACACTGCAAACATCACGTAATATGTTGGACAAATATTTTGCAATGTACGATCGAGACCCACAGCGCCCTCTATGATATAGATTTAACAATAATTATATCATATTCGAGATGGGAGGGCATGACTGTACTAAATGTGGTTGTCGATATGTTTTAAGATTGCTACACTCTCACTATAGACTCGATCCAGGGTGTCCACTTTCTGGAAAGTCAGGGAAAGTCAGTGAAAAGTCAAGGAAGCTCGAAATGGCACTGGAAAGTCATGGAAAGTCAGGGAAATTATAATGAGGTCAGGGAAAAATATGTACCTGGAAAAAAATAAGGAATATAAAAAATAATGGAAAACAAAAGTTTTATTCTCTTGGTTATAGGCGAATTTCATTTCATTTCATTTATTCCTTTATAAAACATAGTTTTACACGTCAATATTATATATACAATGGTAATAACAGAATTAATCTAGGTATACTCGTATCCAATCATAGGTTAACATCTAACATTTCATTTCAATTGGTTTCTTAAATACTTATGTAGGTATGTCAAATAAAGGTACATAGTTGGTATACAGTTGAAGCTTACATAGTTAGGTAGGTAGCGAACCAGTTTGTGTTTTATTGTCTGAGTATGCATTAAAAAACTCGTCAACACAAACGGCACGAATCCAAAGAATTCATAGAATTACTTATAAGGCGTCATACCTTCTCTATTTAGAATATTTTTTTAAGGTTTAAAAAATCTTAATCCCTCTCAGTGATTGCTAATGAGAAAGCCTTTGGTCAAGCTGACTAGTAACTCAAAGCATTGTATTTCAGTGTAGGAAGGATCTATAGTGCTCTCCCTTATGGGAATATAGTTCAGAGCTGGATACGGTTACCTTCTTTTAGTATGTTGTTGGGTACGACACCAGGACCCTAAAACTGCCGAGAGACGGGGACGTCGATGAATGTCTCTCGAGTAATGACGTCATAAAAATGGCTGCCGCTTCGTTACGAAAAGTGTAAATTTCATCCAAACTGTGCATTGCACCTATACGTGTTAGTGGGGTGGCCAAGTTGAAGCGGAGAATTCTTCGTAGGACTGAAAAGGTTTATACCAACAAGTGGTATCGTTGGAATCAGCATAAGCTACTGATTATTAAACTATCTCTTGTCACTTCATAAAGTGGTGGAATGAGTTTTTATGACGTCACAAAGATGGCGCGCGACTTAGGGTTAGATTTTGTCGATTATTTCAAAAAATATTTAGTCAATTTAAGCAAACAAGGTGTCATATGATTGATATTTTCATGCTTAATAAAATATTATTTTATTATTTATTTATTTAACATAAAAAGATACAACTTAAACTAATATGGAGTCCCACAAAACAGTTTTCACGGTTTGACTGTGGGATCGTGAAGTCTCTACTCTCTAAAAAATAAAAAATCTAAAAATCTATCTTCAACCAAAAAGTTAAATAAAAACCAAATTTATTTTTATTTAAATTTCTAACACGCATTAATTTACATTATTAATTATGTTAAACTTTATTGCACAATAATAAAAAAATAAGTTCAAAAGGCGCACTTAATGCTTTAAGGCATTCTGTTCCAGTCAACCATAGGGCAAAACAGAAATTTTCTATGGTGTGTGCAGTGAGATAAAAGGATTGTGTAATAATTAGTCTCATATTTAAGTCCTAATTTCTAACTCTACACATTGTAAAGAAATATTTGTAGCTAATATATATGTATATGTAGTATATGTGTACCTATATGTAATAATCTTTACCTTTATTTAGCCTTATCATTATACATTTTATCAATAAGTAGTGTATTTTACAGTGTGTTTTTAACATACTGTTTACGCTGTTGGGGCAGCTCTTGTAAAACAGTTATCATCGAGGCCGAAAGAGCACAGCGTGCTGTCCTTAAAACAATGTTAAAGAAACCCTTCCGGTATTCCACACTTTTACTATATACAAGTCCGAAGTGTTGACGGTTCGTCAATTTACCTACTCAAAATTGTTGTTGATAAGCACAAGCAAATACTTGAAACGAAGAGTGTATCGAACACAGGTTCCGTCCGTGAATAATGCCCTTGCAAAACGATTTGAACCGAATATATCTAGTTTTGTTTATAATTCCGTGACACTTAGACATTAAAGATAAATCCGTTTTTAAAGCCAAACAAGTCATTACAAAAGCAAAAGCAATGGCTAGCCACCTTAACCTATGAATATACTGAAGATATTATCCAAATCAGAAAAAGTTAGACCTTCGTGATAGTCAAAATAAGCTTAGTGTTAATTTGATGCACTTTTACTTAAGTATAGTTATAATAAATTAGCTTAAGTAATTTGAATACTTATGTATTGTGTTGATTGTAGACAACATCATACTTTAAAAAATAAATCTTTAATTTGTGAACCGGTTATAGCATATATTGTCATAACATGTGATATTGATCTCCGCGATATAGGCATGCCTAGTGCGAGTATCCAGGTTAACTTATTTATTTATTTAAATTTAAGGAGTTCCGACAACTAATATACAAACAGAGAAGTTCGGAGTGAACGAATTATTCTTTTGCATTACATATGTCGAGCACCCAAAGGTTGTATGGAATAGAATGATCTGGCGTTCGCACAGCTAAAAATATGTATATCGTCAGGTAAATTAGGTACATAATCCGATATCGTTAGATAGTCTTTATTGCGTTTCTATATAATTGTCCTGTGCAACTGCGAAATCATTTTATTTATTATAAAAATAAAGACTTCTAATATTGGAACGGCCACAATGAACTGTTGTAAGTAAACTCCAGTGGGGATTGAGTTCTAAGGACACCGGCTTGGTTTTCTTTAGATATCAATACTTTTTGTGGTCTAAGAACAGTATTGCCAGTCTTGTGTTTTTTTCACATGTAATGTTTTTAATGGGATCTCATTACTTTTTGTAAATAAGTAGGGCTCCCTTTTCTCCTCCCACGATCTTGCCGTGCACATTCCCATACCTAGTCTCACCCATGAACCCGTACGCATGCCCACATCCGAAGGTATTAATGGGCACCTAAAACTGCCTTTATTTTACTATCAACTACTATGGTCAAAAAAAGATCAAAATTTTATCAACTGAAAATGTAACTTTGCAGTTCTTTATAAGGGATTGCAATGTACTTGAAAGGTTTGTAAAACTAGGCAACCTGGCTGACATTGCAATATGTTAAGATTTTCAGAGGCTTTATAGCTCTAGTACTAGATGTATTCATAATTTGGAGCTTGTGGATTAGCTAGAGTTAGAATTCAAATGATCTGTCATATAATGGTCATATAATAGTCAGTCAGTAACAAAACTAAGGAACTTTGACTTGCAATAATTCTTAAATTATAAGTTAAAATTAAATGATTTTGAGAATATGTCTTCCTTGTGTTATGACTTCTTTTTCACTGAAAATTAAGACTTCTAGCTACCACCAAACACCAGAATACTAGAATTAGAGGGCGTCGAAAATAGCTTGAATGGCTACGGGAAAAGGATAGTACGGCCGTGAAAGAGACTAATAATTTCACAATCCTTTTATCTCACTGCACACACCATAGCAAATTTCTGTTTTGCCCTATGGTTGACTGGAACAGCATGCCTTAAAGCATTAAGTGCGCCTTTTGGACTTATTTTTTTATTATTGTGCAATAAAGTTTAACATAATTAATAATGTAAATTAATGCGTGATAGAAATTTAAATAAAAATAAATTTGGCTTTTATTTAACTTTTTGGTTGAAGATAGATTTACATATTTTATCAAGCATGAAAATATCAATCATATGACACCTTGTTTGCTTAAATCGACTAAATAGTTTTTGAAATAATCGACAAAATCTAACCCTAAGTCGCGCGCCATCTTTGTGACGTCATAAAAACTCATTCCACCACTTTATGAAGTGACAAGAGATATTTTCATAATCAGTAGCTCATGCTGATTCCAAAGATACCACTTGTTGGTATAAACCTTTTGGGTCCTACGAACATCGAAAATAAGATAGCTCCTACGAATTGGCCTTTCCTCTATGTGTAGTATCAAACGAAAGAAGATTAAATGTGCTATATTGTTGTAATACATTGTATACTACTGTATATTACAGTTTGACAGCTATAAACGAAAACCCAAAATCAGGCTAAAAAATAATTCGGATATTTGCATTTTACAACAAAATTATTAATTATAAGTTAAACTTTAAAGCAAGCAAACAATAACAAAACAGGCTATTTTAGCTATACATTGCTATAAAAATTATTAAAATCTGGTAATAATTGTGGCAGCTATGTTAAAAAACATGTCGGCAGTGCCGAGCTATTTCCTTAGAGTGAAAAAATAACAATTTTCACAATTTACAGAATATCCGCAGAAGCTTCGAGTATATTGTTGGTCAAATAATTTGGAGCCCTTAAATGTCAGAAAAATATCTCTATAGTGATTGAGGTCCAAATAATGACGTTATGAACGTGACCACTACCGAAATTTGTAAAACATAAATTAAAGCTCTACCATGACACATACACACATGTGTGTAGCATCGATCGAAAGCTTATTGAATTTACTATAATACATACATACATTATTTGTGAAAATAATGTATAGTTTAGGAGTTGTTGACAAAATAAAATATTTTGTTAGGAAAATAAAATGTGTATGTTAATTCTGTGGCCAAAGAAAATACAATATACGAATGTTTTGTATAACATTAAAAACACCAACTATTCAACTTTAAAACCCAGTTTGAATTTATATAATTTGATAAGAACTATAAAAGTTGTGCTTACAACTCTAAAGCACACTAACTATTTTACCTACAATGCACTCATACTATGAGAAGCTTGGGCCTAATTATTGACTAGTTTTTTCTAAATTTTGTAAGGATTTAGGGTTCCTTTCCATTAAAGTAAATAAAGAAACCGGCCAAGTGCGAGTTGGGCTCGCGCTCCGAGGGTTCCATATACATCACACAATTTTAACAATTTGTATTTTTAAGACCAACTTACACTTAACCGCAGACTTTTTAGTGTTTTTTTCTTTAATGTACAGGCAAAAAACTATATATGGTTTTTTTTTCTAAAATGTAGGTTCGTCGGTTTCCGGGGGACGGAGAGCAATGGAAAATTTTCGCCTTATTTGAAACTTAAAGCAAATCAAATTATTTTGTTGAATCTTTTTGATTTGCAATTTTTTTTAAGTAGTAACACTACGATATAAATTATAAACTGAAATAGATGTCATATACTTCAGAAAAAATGACCAAGTCCTCCGGTGTCCGAGGCCAGATTCGAACTGGCGTCTTCAGCTATCGCGGCTGACGCGCTGACCCCTACACCACCCGGTCACGGCCGTACCGGTCGAATTTTCCCAAGTATATGCAATCTCTGGATTTGAAACGGCTAGGCGCCGTTGACCATCTCTAAGGGCATGCATTTCGTGCTTGCACCTCCTATCCGAATCACTTACGCGATCCTGGTATAGCGAGAGAGATGGTGCTGCCATCTATGAAACTTAAAGCAAATCAAATTATTTTGTTGAATCTTTTTGATTTGCCTAGCCGTTTCAAATCCAGAGATTGCATATACTTGGGAAAATTCGACCGGTACGGCCGTGACCGGGTGGTGTAGGGGTCAGCGCGTCAGCCGCGATAGCTGAAGACGCCAGTTCGAATCTGGCCTCGGACACCGGAGGACTTGGTCATTTTTTCTGAAGTATATGACATCTATTTCAGTTTATAATTTATATCGTAGTGTTACTACTTAAAAAAAATTGCAAATCAAAAAGATTCAACAAAATAATTTGATTTGCTTTAAGTTTCATAGATGGCAGCACCATCTCTCTCGCTATACCAGGATCGCGTAAGTGATTCGGATAGGAGGTGCAAGCACGAAATGCATGCCCTTAGAGATGGTCAACGGCGCCTAGCCGTTTCAAATCCAGAGATTGCATATACTTGGGAAAATTCGACCGGTACGGCCGTGACCGGGTGGTGTAGGGGTCAGCGCGTCAGCCGCGATAGCTGAAGACGCCAGTTCGAATCTGGCCTCGGACACCGGAGGACTTGGTCATTTTTTCTGAAGTATATGACATCTATTTCAGTTTATAATTTATATCGTAGTGTTACTACTTAAAAAAATTGCAAATCAAAAAGATTCAACAAAATAATTTGATTTGCTTTAAGTTTCATAGATGGCAGCACCATCTCTCTCGCTATACCAGGATCGCGTAAGTGATTCGGATAGGAGGTGCAAGCACGAAATGCATGCCCTTAGAGATGGTCAACGGCGCCTAGCCGTTTCAAATCCAGAGATTGCATATACTTGGGAAAATTCGACCGGTACGGCCGTGACCGGGTGGTGTAGGGGTCAGCGCGTCAGCCGCGATAGCTGAAGACGCCAGTTCGAATCTGGCCTCGGACACCGGAGGACTTGGTCATTTTTTCTGAAGTATATGACATCTATTTCAGTTTTCGCCTTATTTCTTAAATAACTTCAAAACTATTAAAATTTAAATTATAAAAATTATATATTTGTAGTTTTCACATCAAATCCTTTCATTTGATATATAACAAGGTATAGTTTGTAAGTAATTTAAGAAATAAGGCAAAATTTTTCCATTGCTCTCTGTCCCCCAGAAACCGACGAACCTACATTTTAGAAAAAAATACGTAATATAGTTCTTTACCAGTACATTACAGAAAAAAATACTAATAAGTCTGCGGTCAAGCGTAAGTTGGTCTTAAAAATACAAATTGTTAAAATTGTGTGATGTATACGGAACCCTCGGAGCGCGAGTCAACTCGCACTTGGCCGATTTCTTTATTTACTTTAATGACAAGGAACTCTAAATCCTTACGAAATTTAGAAAAAACTAATCAATAATTAGGCCCAAGCTTCTCATAGTATGAGTGCATTGTAGGTAAAATAGTTAGTGTGCTTTAGAGTTGTAAGCACAACTTTTATAGTTCTTATCAAATTTTATAAATTCAAACTGTGTTTTAAAGCTGAATAGTTGGTGTTTTTAATGCTATACAAAACATTAGTGTATTGTATTTTATTTGGCCACAGAATTAACATATACATTTTATTTTCCTAAAAGAATATTTTATTTTGTCAACAACTCCTAAACTATACATTATTTTCACAAATAATGTATGTATGTATTGTAGTAAATTCAATAAGCTTTCGATCGATGCTACACACATGTGTGTATGTGTCATGGTATAGCTTTAATTTATGTTTTACAAATTTCGGTAGCGGTCACGTTCATGACGTCATTATTTGGACCTCAGTCACTATAGAGATATTTTTCCGACATTTAAGGGCTTCAAATTATTTGACCAACAATATACTCGAAGCTTCTGCGGATATTCTGTAAATTGTGAAAATTGTTATTTTTTCACTCTAAGGAAATAACTCGGCAGTGCCGACATGTTTTTTAACATAGCTGCCACAATTATTACCAGATTATAATAATTTTTATAGCAATGTATAGCTTAACTATTCTGTTTTGTTATTGTAGTACATTGCTTTAAAGTTCGACTTATAATTTTGTTGTAAAATGCAAATATCAGAATTATTTTTTAGCCTGATTTTGGGTTTTCGGTTATAGCTGTCAAACTGTAATATACAGTAGTATATAATGTATTACAACAATATAGCACATTTAATCTTCTTTCGTTTGATATTACACACGTATAGGTCCAATGCACAGTTTGGATGAAATTTACACTTTTCGCAACAAAGCGGCAGCCATTTTGATGACGTCATTACACGGGAGACATTCATCGACGTCCCCGTCTCTCGGCAGTTTTGGGGTCCTAGTGTCGTAACCGTATGCAGATCTGAACTATCACTTAGGCCCTCTCCCATAACGGAGGGGACTACTACAACATTATGATTTAATGTACCATAATTCAATTTCTGCTTTTAGGATATGAAATATCATAAAAATCATACAGTTTTTTTACAGTGATGTGTTAGAGTTTCATAAAACAGTGAATATGACTAATGAAATGAGTTCAAAATATTGTACGTTTAATAAAGTATGACTCAATCTAAGAGTCCAGAGTTTGCATATTGAAGTCGTAGGCGATCATAATATCAGCATTCAGCGTATTTAATTTCAGACAATGTTGCAAAATATTTAAATTGAGGAATGTGGATGAGCGAACGTAGTGTTATATAGAAAAGGTCCGAAACATAATATCAAAAATCTTGATACTAAAATCAGTTGACCACTAATTAAACATTATAATAACTTGTACCAACATTAAATGCAGTTCTGAACTGAACAAAATCTGCCAAAACTCTTGCGACGGGGACGGGACTAAAATACAGCGTAACAAAATGTTCCCAGATAGCAAGATTGCTTTCAACAACTCTATGGGAAAGACAAAAGTCGTGTATGTGACCAATCACGGAATAGCACACATGCTATGTCTGGATGTACAGAATTCGCGATTTAATTTACATTGATAAGGTGGCTTGAAAATGGACTATGCCTTGACAGATCTATAAAAGCATCAGGTTCGAGAATTTGCTTCTAATGAGCGAAAACAAAAAACCTTATTGTAATGAAAAATCCATTGGAAATCGTAGGATCTATTGTACATTTGCCATCAGATATATCAGAGCAGCCGAGGTTGTCACAAATATCTGAACAACGCCTCTATCGTCAAGGCAATAAAGTGTATGTTCAGATATTTGTGACCACTTTTGCCACTTCGAAATATCTGATGGCGACTGTACCGCGTTTATACTTGTGTGGGAGTGACGAGGCGAATAAACCGGCGAATAGCGCGTGGACTGTCTACACATGTCGCGTCGGGGAGTTATACCCACAGAGCCGAATATGTGAACGGACATTCGCGTTGGCACTCGTACGCGAATGGTTCGTAGAACGTTTCGACGAGCGTCTACTCAAATGCCAACATACAAGTGTAAACGTAGTATTTATTAAAAGGGATTACCAACCATTTTATGGCTATTTCAAAGCAACAAACCTCTAGCGTCATTTGTACATGTTGCTATAATGGACTTGATAAATAAATCTATAAAAAAGGCCGATTCGTTTTGATTCGTACGCTGCACGCTGTGAGACATACGGAATCAATACAACATGCTGATATTGTGCTAGGAATATTGCGTGACTCTGGAAAAATTACAACGGAACGTATACTTACAAAGGAAAAGTGACCAAGGTCTCTGGTGGCTGCGATGAAACCAGCGTCTTTAGCATTCGCTGCAGTAGCCCTAACTCCTAGGCTAACGGGTTATTTTAAGTAGGAGTTTGTGATGCGATGCAGAAGACGCTTGTTCGATCCCATTCCTGGACACCAGATGCTCTTTATGACATACATATATTTAAGTTTATAATTTATATGTATAGTAACCAAAGAGCTCAAAGAGGACCCAGTGTGTTGGCGACGAGGGACCTCTCTTGTTCCTTTAGCCGTCAACACAGGGAATCCTCCTGTTTTTAAAGGGTCGGCAACGCGCATGTGACACCTCTGAAGTTGCAGGCGTCCATAGGCTACGGTAGCTGCTTACCATCAGGTGGGCCGTATGCTTGTTTGCCACCGCCGTTGTATAAAACAAAATTGTAGCGTGTCCGTATACTTAAAACTAACAATTTAAAATTGGTCTCTATATATACTTTTGTTCTGAAACTTGATTCGATTTTGTAAAAATTCAACAGACAGACACTAATAAGGATGCGCATATTTACGTTAAGTAATATTTGCGTAAACACTGAAATAGAGACACAAAAAAATGCGATACTAAAGTCTTGCGTATGGAAATTCGACTACCTTGAGCTAAAAATAGTAAAAATGTTTTTGTAGATGGACATTTTGGTCAGGGAAATTTAAAAAAATGGTCATGGAAAGTCAGGGAAAAGTCAGGGAATTTTTTTGGGGGTTTATAGTGGACACCCTGCCGGATCTTTCCTGTCTGTTAATTATTAAGTTGTTCTAAATGTTTACTAAAATACGAATATTTTGACGGCTTCGTCTTTCTTTCTGCACTACCTTTCTTAAGGTTAGTAAGCATAGTCTCAATGGTGCGCTGAATTTCCTCTTGAAGGATTACGCTGGCCATCTTCATTTTTGGTAATAAAATAGGAAAGATCTTACTTGAGAGTCTTCTATGTAGGTACAGTAAGCGTCAGAGATATGTGACCCCCCTCCAGCAATAGACAAATGTGGTCGCTAGTTCGAACCCCAGCATAAGAATCACACTTTTTGGTTTTTTTATTACTTTTGTTTTATAATCCTGGTTTTAATATTTTCTTACATTACCACAAATATTTATTTTATACGTTTTGTTATTCCTTATTACCTACTCAGTTATTAACTCGGAACATTAAAATTACCCTTTTAATCAATTTTTAACTAGAACAATAATTTCGTTAACTTCACAAGAGTCCGTGCAGCGTGGTGGATAGTGTAACAGACTAGTAAACACTAGGTTCGCGGTTCGAATCTACGTAGAGGATACTTTTTGTATTTTTATACTTGTTCTTTTTTATTAATAATTTATTAACATCCTATTTAATATAGTAAGTTTAATTAAAATAGAAGTTAAAATCTTTTTTTAAGGACTAATAATGAAAATTCCATAGTCACTGGTAACTTTTTATTAACTAAAAAGTAGGTATTTAAATACTATTATATTAAATATTGTTTACTAACTGAATAATGGGGGTAATATATATATATATATATATATATATAATCAACCCATCACGGTAAAAGTTGATCCAGTACTGTTTTAGAACAAATGTTGATCCACCTGTTTTGTGCGTACATTCCGCTCCGGATAGAGATACGGTTGTACAGCTCGAATATATGAAATCAGCGTGTGACGTCAGTGGATGTGCATTTATCCATTTTCGAAAAACTTGTCATAAAATTTTAAGGTTTTCGTTGATCCATTAACGGTCAAAAAAATTATACGTAAGCGCATAATGTGGCTCCGATATATGTCCGACTTAGTGGTAAATGTGGCTCCGGAGCTGAATGTGAAGGGTAAGTACGGCAACGTCGCGCTATTCAACTTCAAGTTAAAGTGAGACAACACCATCGTGTATACTGTTGACTATAAGGTACTTGGGCAGTCCTTGACAGTCGCTGGACGTTTCGTGAGCATTTTAAATGCCATGGCGCCTACATTGATCAGGGCAGCGTCGGCTCTTAGTCGTCTTCTCCCAAGTGACACTGGGCCGAACACCGGAAGTCGGAGACTGTACGCAGGAGTGGTATGGTCGATGGCCCTGTACGGGGCACCCATATGGCCTGGGTCCCTGTCTGCCCAAAACCAGGCCCAATTACGCAGGCCGCAACGGGTCATCGCGGTCAGGATGGCGAGGGCATACTGATCCGTCTCCTATGAGGCAGTGTGCGTTATGGCGGGAACCCCGCCCTGGGACCTGGACGCCGCGGTTCTGACCGATATTATAAGTAGTTGAGACACAGTATTCAGTCGACTTAACATCAACATGCAAATTATTTATTGGCGTGTCACCGAGGCGCAGACGAGAGGAAATTTCCTCCGTCTAGAAGAGGTCAGACGGTGGAGGCTATACTCTCGTCGAGTGCTCCTAGAAAAATGAAACAGGAGGTTGAGGAGCCCAGTGCTGGCCATCGGAGCAATTCTTCTGGAGAAATGGTTCGAAAGACGTGATAAGTTTCTCGCCTTCCACCTCACACAGATCCTTTCTGGGCATGGCTGCTTCGGCAAATACCTGTGTAGGGTGGCGGGATGAGAACTAACGGCGGAATGCCACGGGTGCGGCGACGCCGAAGACACGGTACTACATACCGACGTGGGTGGAGCAGCGGGCCGCACTCGTGGTGGTTGTAGGACGTTACCTTTCCCTGCCTGCCATGATGCAAGCCTTGGTCGATAGCGACAAAGCCTGGAAAGCGGTGGTCTCCTTCTGCGAGAATGTGATGGCTCAGAAGGAGACAGCGGAGTGTGTAAGGGAGGAAGATCCGGCCTCCCACCCAATGCTTCGCAAGCATATGGGGCGGCAACGGCTGGCGTATGACCGCCGACTGCCACCCTAACGGCGTCTGTGGGCGACAGACTCGGGGACGTATGCTGCCTATACAAGGGCCCCTGAGTTGGAAAGCGCACGATTATGTCTCTCAGTTCGCATCTTAGAGAGGAAATAGGGAGAAAACGCTCGCAGAGAAGAGTCCGCTGTGGGGACAATTGGTGACGGAGTTACGGTAGTGTGCCTTATCGTTGTCGCGACCCCGCCCATTAGTACCGAGGCGGCAAACAGAGGGGTTTTTAGTGGGTAAATTAAATATCCGCCTGACAAATCCTGCTCTTAGTTATAACAGTTATATTAGAAACTTAAACTGTAAAAATAGAATGAAAATAAATGATAAAAAGGCGAATCTTATTTATTTGAACCTAACTGAACTAAATCTGCCAGAAGGGACAGCAATTGTTGATCCGATCGGAGCTGTATGCAAAGTTATGACTTTGCAAAGTAACGCACGTTACTCATACAAAAGATTCTAAAAAACCTTCCTATTTCCTTGCCTATGCCGCGAGTTTTTGTGGATCTAATATTAGATCCACAAAAACTCGCGGATCAACCATAGTTGGCAAATAGCGAACGGATCAACAATTGACTCATGCCACAACCCATCTGATCAACATTTGTTGAGTTGAGTGAAATTATATTTCACCGATCATCTATCTATACAGGTTTTATTTATTTATTATAAAAACAAAAGTATAACTACAGACAAAATAAAGATACCTTAAACTAAAAACTATATCAATACACATAAAAGGAAAGGTCCTGTCCTGACTGACTGACTGGCTGACTGAAACATCAACGCAGACCCGAAACTACTTAACCTTTAAGTCTCTAGACTTGAAATTTTCACAGTCGTAGGCAAGGAAATAGGAAGGAATTTTAGAATCCTTTGTATGAATAACGTGCGTTACTTTGAGCAAGCGATGTGATATTTTGAGTGTAGCCTTTGAGGTCATTAAACCTTTGAGGTCATTGAACCTGTAAAGGTTCGAAAGAAATATAATTATATATATATATATGAGAGAAATATAATTTGACTCAACAAATGTTGATCAGATGGGTTGTGGCGTGAGTTAATTGTTGATCCGTTCGCTATTTGCCAACTATTGTTGATCCACGAGTTTTTGTGGATCTAATCTATGACTTTGCATACAGCTCCGATCGGATCAATAATTGCTGTCCCTTACAGTTTAAGATTCTAATATATTAAAGATCATTTATTATATCAGAGCAGGATTTGTGATATTTAATGAAATGCGGTCAGTTAATTGATGAGTGGGATTTTGCGAAATGAGTTATTGGATGGGTGGTTGTTTGGTAAGGGTGTATGGTTGGTTGGGATAGATTTCCACATCCTTGCGGAGAGCGTCAGAATCAGAACCGTTAACTGATTTGATGATGAAAGATGCAAAGTTTATATTTGGCTCTGAAGATGGCCCTTTGGGGCCGGCGGATGGGCGGCATTTTGCCTCCTATGGAGAAAGTCCGCACAGATTGGGACCATGTAAAGGGTCATGCTCCCCAAATTCGGCAGGAGTCACCAGACACCGGCCGCGGCCTTCAGCAGGCGCGCCGACAGCCCGCATAAATGCGGGCCGAAGTGCCACCTGCTGTCTAGTATGAAACCCAGATACTATACTAATAATCCGCCTCGAACTAAGAACTCGCTCGTTGACGTTTGGGGTATTTTGGCTTCACAACCCCTTGATTGATCTTGCTCACATTTTAATGATGAAATTTTGTGCGCCACAGCTGTAACTCTACCAAATTTTGTAAAGATTGGAAAAATGATACTCTAGTTATCGTCTAACATACTATCGAAATGAAAAAGCTGATAAAATGCACGGCCGTCCCACTGGCTCGCTAAAAATTGAATTAAAGAACTTCGTTTACTACCGCGCACTCGTCCAATGATTTTCAATTGATGTTTTGTCAAACTATTAAAATATCATTTTAAACAAATGATAAAAAAGCGAATTTTACTTATTTAGACCTAATTTAACCTACAAGAAGGGCCAGCAATTGTTGATCCGATCCGAGCAACATCTGTTTGTATGCAGAGTTATACATTAGATCAAATAAAACTGTTCGTATCAACAATAGTTGGCAATAGCCAACGGATCAACAATTAACGCATACCAAAACCCATCGGATTAACATTTGTCGGTTAAATTATATTTCTCGATGAGGCCATTGAACTTGTACAGGTTCAATGAATTCAAAAGTTCAATGACCTCAAAGCCTACAGTCAAAGTATCACATCCCGTGCTCAAAGTAACGCACGTTACTCAATTGATCGGGGCAGCGTTGGCTCTTAGCAGTCTTTTGCCAAATGTCACTGGGCCGAACCTTTATTTTTCTATTTATTTATCAAAAACAATATATTGCCTTGGCATTACAGTGTACACCAATGCGCCGCGTAACTAAATATATTAAAAGTGTAATAATAACAACATTACATAATAAGACTAACGTCATTCCACTGATTCAAATATGATCATCGTATGTCGGAGACTGTACGCAGGAGTGGCACGGTCGATGGCCTTGTACGCCGCCCATATGGGCCGGGTTCCTGACCGCCCTAAACCAGGCCCAATTACGGAGGCCGCAACGGGCCATCACGGTCAGGATGGCGAGGGCATACCGAACCGTCTCCTACGAGGCAGCGTGCGTACTGGCGGGAACCCCGCCCTGGGACCTGGACGCCGCGGTTCTGTCGATATTTATTGGCGTGTCACCGAGGCGCGGGCGGTAGGAAATTTCCCCCTTCTAAAAGAGGTCAGAGGTCAGACGGTGGAGGCTAGACTCTCGTCGAGTGTTCCTAGAAAAATGGAAGAGGAGGTTGAAGGAGGCCAGTGCTGGCCATTGGACCATCGGAGCAATTCTTCTGGAGAAATGGGTTGAAAGACATTATTAGTTTCTCTCCTTCCACCTCACACAGATTTTTTCGGGGCATGGCTGCTTCGGCAACTACTTGTGTAGGGTGGCGGGATGGCAAAAAACGGCGGAATGCCACGGGTGCGGCGATGCCGAAGACACGGCACTGTCGGCACTACATACGCTGGCTGTGTGCCCGACGTGGGCGGAGCAGCAGGGCAGGTCGCACTCGTGGTGCTTGTGGGACGTTGCCTCTCCCTGCCTGCCGTGGTGCAAGCCATGGTCAACAGCGACAGGGCCTGGAAAGCGGTGGTCTCCTTCTGCGAGGATGTGATGGCTCAGAAGGAGACAGCGGAGCGTGTAAGGAAGGGAGGCAGATACAACCTCCCACCCAATGCGCCGCAAGCATGTGGGGCGGCGACGACTGGCGTACGACCGCTGACTGCCACCCTAACGGTGTCTGTGGACGGCAGACTCGGGGACGTTTGCTGCCTACACATGGGCCCCTGTGCTGGAAGGCGAACGATTAAGTCTCTCGGTTCGTATCTTAGAGCGGAAATAGGGAGAAAACGCTCGCACAGAAGAGTCCGCTGTGGAGACAACCGCTGACGGAATTGCAGTAGTGTGCCAGGCCTATAACCGCGAAACACTTCGTTCATCGAATCGCCTATTTGCATCACTCTCTTTCGTATATGCAAGAGCGATAGAGACGGGACAATCGTTTTGTCGATTTTCGAACTTCGCGGTAGCCCACCTGATCGCTCTCGCAACCCCGCCCATTAGCACCGAGTCGGCAAACAAAAGGGTTTTTAGTAATAATAATAATTTCACTTAACTACTATTGATCAGATGGGTTGTGGCGTGAGTTAATTGTTGATCCGTTCGCTATTTGCAAACTATTGTTGATCCGCAAGTTTTTGTGGATCTAATGTATGACTTTGCATACAGTTTCGATCGGATCAACAATTGCTGTCCCTTACAGTTAAGATTCTAATATATTAAAGATCATTTATTTAACTAAGAGCAGGATTTGTCAGGCGGATATTTAATGAAATGCGGTCAGTTATTGAATGGGTGGTTGTATGGTATGGGTGTATGGTTGGTTGGGATAAATTTCCACATCTTTGCGGAGAGCGGCAAGATAAGAACCGTAAACTGATTTAATGAAGACAGATGCAAAGTTTATATTTGGCGGCTCTGAAGATGGCCCTATGGGGCCGGCGGATGGCAGCGGCATTTTGCCTCCTTTGTTTGAGTCCGCCCACATTGGGACCCCGTAAAGGGCCATGCTCACCATATTCTGGAGGAGCCAGGAGACACAGCCGCGGCCTTCAGCAGGCGCGCCGATAGCCCGCTAAAATGCAGGCCGAAACGCCACCTGATGTCTAGTATGAAGCCCAGATACTATACTAATAATCCGCCTAGAACTGAGAAGTTGCTCATTGACGTTTGGGGTCTTTTGGCTTCACAACCCCTTGATTGATCTTGCTCACATTTTAATGATGAAATTTTGTGCGCCTCAGCTATAATCCTACCAAGTTTTGTAAAGATTGGAAAAATGATACTCAAGTTATCGTCTAACAAACTATCTAAATGGAAGTGCCATCAAAATGCACGGCCGTTCCACTGACACGCTAAAAGTTGAATTAAAGAACTTCGTTTGCTACCGCGCACTCGTCCAATGATCTTTAATTTATTTTAATGTCAAACTATAAAAATACCATTTTAAATAAATGATAAGAAGGCGAATCTTATTTATTTGGACCTAATTTAATCTAGCAGAAGAGACAGCAATTGTTGATCCGAGCGTTGGCAATAGCTCACGGAACAAAAATTAACGCATACCACAACCCATCGGATCAACATTTGTAAAGTGAAATTATATTTCTCTGTGAGGGTGAACCTCAAAGGTTCAATGACCATCGCTTGCTCAAAGTAACGAACGTTACTCATACAAAAGATTCTAAAAATCGTTCTTTTTTCCTTGCCTACATTATAAATAATGTCTACTGTAAAAAATGTCAAGTATCTAGGTTAAGTAGTTTCGGGTCTGCGTTGAAGTTTCAGTCAGTCAGTCAAGACAGGACCTTTCCTTTTATATGTATAGATAGATGATCGGTGAAATATAATTTCACTCAACAAATGTTGATCAGATGGGTTGTGGCTTCAGTTGATTGTTGATCCGTTCGCTATTTGCCAACTATTGTTGATCCGTGAGTTTTTGTGGATCTAAGTAATATATGACTTTAATAAATATAATAAATAAATAGGATTCGCCTTTTTAGCATTTATTTTAAATAGTATTTATGCAGATTAACATTTAAATAAATTTATGATCATTAAACGAGTGTGAGGTAGTGAAAGTTCTTTAATTCAACTTTTAGCGAGCCAGTGGGACGGCCGAACATATCGATGACATTTCAATTTTGACAGTTTGTAAGACGATAACTTGAGTATCGTTTTATCAATCTTTACAAAATGTGGTAGGGTTACAGCTTAGGCGCACAAAATTTCATCATTATATTAAAATCAGAGCAGGAGCAATCAAGGGGTTGTGGAGCCAGAAGACCCTAAATGTCAACAAACAAGTTCTTAGTTTGAGGCGGACTACTAGTATAGTATCTGGGCCTCATACCGGACAGTAGGTGGCGCTTCGGCCTGCATTTTAGCGGGCTGTCGGCGCGCCTACTTGAGGCCGCAGACGCTCTCTTCTGGCTCCTCTCGAATCTGGCGAGCATGTTCCTTTACGGGGTCCCAATCGGCGGACTCCCTCCATAGGAGGCAGAATGCCGTCGTCATCCACCGGACCCAAAGGGCCATTGGACAGCGGATGGCGAGGGCTTAACGTTTGGTAGGCTTCACGGTCGCGTGCGCTCTGACCGGCACCCTGCCTTGGTAACTCGAGGCGTAAGTCAATCATTCGGGACTTACCCTTTTATCTATATAGATAGATAATCACTCTTTCAACCTGTACAAGTGCAATGGCCTCACCAAGAAATATAATTTCACTCAACAAATGTTGATCCGATGGGTTGTGGAATGAGTTAATTGTTGATCCGTTGGCTATTGCCAACTATTGTTGATCCGAACAGTTTTTGTTGATATAATGTATCACTTTGCATACAACTTCGATCGGATCAACACTTGCTGTCCTTTCTGGCAGGTTCAATTAGGTCCAAATAAATAAGATTCGCCTTTTTATCATTTATTTTAAATCTATTTTTATAGTTTAAGATTCTAATATATTAGAGATCATTTAATTAACTAGGAGCAGGATTTGTCAGGCGGATATTTAATGAAATGCTTTCAGTTATTAGATGGGTGGGATTTTGAGAAACGTGTTATTGGATGGGTGGTTGTTCGGTATGGGTGTATGGTTGGTTGGGATAGATTTCCACATCTTTGGGGAGAGCGTCAGGACCAGAACCGTAAACTGATTTTATGAAGAAAGATGCAATGTTTTTATTAGGTTCTGAATGGAGTTGCCCCTGATTGGGACCCCGTAAAGGGCCATGCTCTCCTGATTCGGGAGGAGCCAGGAGACACCGGCCGCAGGCTTCAGCAGGCGCGCCGACAGCTTGCTACAATGCGGGCCGAAGCGCCACCTGCTGTCTAGTATAAAATATCACATCGTTTGCTCAAAGAAACTCACGTTCCCTATACAAAAGATCACAAAAATCCTTCCTTCTCTTTGCTTACGTTAGTTATAAATAATGTCTACTGTGAAAATTCGAGTCTGTAGGTTTAGAAGTTTCGGGTCTGCATTGATGTATCAGTCAGTCAGTCAGGGTTTTTCCTTTTATATGTATGAATTATAGATGATCACTCATCCAACCTGTACAAAATCAATGGTCTCACCGAGAAATATAATTTCACTCGACAAATGTTGATCCGATGGGTTGTGGTATGCGTTTAATTGTTGATCCGTTGGCTATTGCCGACTATTGTTCGGCCTCACACCCAATGCGTCGCAAGCATATAGGGTGGCGGCGACGGCTGGCGTACGAACGCTGACTACCACTGTGGGCGGCAGAATCGGGGACGTTTGCTGCCTACACATGGGCCCTTGAGCTGAAAGGCGAACGATTAAGTCTATCGGTTCGTATCTTAGAGAGGAAATAGGGAGAAAACGCTCGCAGAGAAGCGTCCGCTGTGGGGACAACCGCTGACGGAGTTGCCGTAGTGTGCCTGATCGCTCTCTCAACCCCGCCCATTAGCACCGAGGCGGCAAACAAAAGGGTTTTTTAAGTAACAATAATAATTTCACTCAACATGGTATATGACGTGAGGTAATTGTTGATCCGTTCGCTATTTGCAAACAATTGTTGATCCGAGTTTTTGTGAATCTAATGTATGACTTTGCATACAGTTCCGATCGGATCAACAATTGCTGTCCTTTACAGTTTGAGATTCAAATATATTAAAGATCATTTACTTAACTAAAAGAAGGATTTGTCAGGCGGATATTTAATGAAATTCGGTCAGTTATTGGATGGGTGGTTGTTTGGTATGGGTGTATGGTTGGTTGGAATAGATTTCCACATCTTTGCGGAGAGCGTCAGGATCAGAACCGTATACTGATTTGATGAAGATAGATGCAAAGTTTATATTTGGCGGCTCTGAAGATGGCTTTATGGGGCCGGCGGATGGCGGCGGCATTTTGCCTCCTATGGAGGGAGTCCGCCCACATTGGGACCCCGTAAAGGGCCACGCTCTCCAGATTCGGGAGGAGCCAGGAGACACGGGCCGCGGCCTTCAGCAGGCGCGCCGATAGCCCGCTAAAATGCGGGCCGAAGCGCCACCTGCTGTCTAGTATGACGCCCAGATACTATACTAATAATCCGCCACGAACTAAGAACTTGCTCGTTGACGTTTGGGGTATTCTGGCTTCACAACCCCTTAATTGATCTTGCTGACATTTTAATGATAAAATTTTGTGCGCCTCATCTGTAACCCTACCAAATTTTGTAAAGATTGGAAAAATGATACTCAGGTAATCGTCTATCAAATCTAAATGGAAATGCCATCAAAATGCACGGCCGTCCCACTGGCACGCTAAAACTTGTATTAAAGAACTTCGTCCGCTACCGCGCACTCGTCCAATCAGGGCTTGTAACCGTAACCGAAATCCATAGTAAAAAACCGGTTTGTTTTTTCGTTCTTTTCGTTACTGTTTTATACTCAATCGAATAATCCTATAATTTGAAGTCAAAACTATAATAAAACATCAGGTTTTACATAATAACCATAAAATAATTAAATATATTGGATCATTTCGGGGTTTTTTGCATTAACCGGTTACAAGCCCTGCGTCCAATGATCTTTAAAATATTTTAATGTCAAACTGTAAAAATACCATTTTAAATAAATGATAAAATGGCGAATCTCATTTATTTGGACCTAATTTAACGTAGCATAAGAGACGGCAATTGTTGATCCGATAGTTGGCAATAGCTAACGGATCAACAATTAACGCATACCACAACCCATCGGATCAACATTTGTTAAGTGAAATTATATTTCTCGGTGAGGTGAACCTCAAAGGTTCAATGACCTTAAAGCTTACAAAATCATCGCTTGCTCAAAGTAACGCACGTACCTCATACAAAAATCCTTCCTTTTTCCTTGCCGGGACCGGAACCGGTTACCAATGAAAGGGTATTAGATAGATATTATACATATAAACCTTCCTCTTGAATTACTCCTATTAAAAAAACGCACCAAAATCCGTTGTTTAGTTTTAAAGATAAAAGCACACATACAGGCAGACAGCGGAAACGACTTTGTTTTAAAACTTAGTAGTGATGGTATTTTTACAGTTTGATATTAAAATAAATTAAAGATCATTGGACGAGTGCGCGCCGCGCGGTAGCGAACGAAGTTCTTTAATTTTACTTTTAGCGAGCCAGTGGGACGGCCGTGCATTTCGTTTCGATGGCATTTTCATTTCGATTGTTTGTTAGACGATAACGTGAGTATCATTTTTCAAATCTTTACAAAATTTTTGGGGGGTTACAGCTGAGGTGCACAAAATTTCTTCATTAAAATCTGAGCGGGATCAATCAAGGGGTTGTGAAGTCAGAAGACCCCAAACGTCAACGAGCAACTTCTTAGTTCGAGGCGGATTATTAGTATAGTATCTGGGCCTCATACTAGACGGCAGGTGGCGCTTCGGCCTGCATTTTAGCGGGCTGTCGGCGCGCATGATGATGGCTGCGGCCGGTGTCTCCTGGCTCCTCCCAATCTGGGCAGCATGGCCCTTTACGAGATCCCAATCTGGGCGGACTCCCTCCATAGGAGGCAAAATGCCGCCGACATCCGCCGGCCCCAAAGGGCCATCTTCAGAGCCAAATAAAAACTTTGCATCTTGCTTCATCACATCAGTTTACAGTTCTGATCCTGACGCTCTCCGCAAAGATGTGAAAATCTATCCCAACCAACCATACACCCACACCAAACAACCAGCCATCCAATAACTCGTCTCGCAGAATCCTACGCATCCAATAACTGACCGCATTTCTTTAAATATCCGCCTGACAGATCCTGCTCTTATTTAAAAAAAGAAAAGATAAAAGATATTTATTCTCTAATTTAGGCACATTACAATGCACTTATGAACGTCAGAGAGAAAAATAGACTACTACATATGAACAACCCATATGAACAATATATACAATATATAGCCTACCAGAAGGGACATCAATTGTTGATCCGATCGGAGCAACATCTGTCTGTATGCAGACTCATACATTAGATCAACAAAAACTGTTCGGATCAACAATAGCTGGCAAATAGCGAACGAATTAACAATTAACTCACGCCACAACCCATATGATCAATATATATAGCCTACCAGAAAGGACATCAATTGTTGATCCGATCGGAGCAACATCTGTCTGTAGGCAGACTCATACATTAGATCAACAAAAACTGTTCGGATCAACAAGAGTTGGCAAATAGCGAACGGATCAACAATTAACTCACGCCACAACCCATATGTACAATATTTGTTGAGTGAAATTATATTTCTTGGTGAGGTGAACCTCAAAGGTTTAATGACCTCAAAACCTACACTCAAAATATCACATCGCTTGCTCAAAGTAACGCACGTTACTCATACAAAAGATTCTAAAAAGCCTTCCTTTTTCCTTGTCTACATTATTATTTATGTCTACTGTGAAAATTTCAAGTCTCTAGGTTAGGTTAAGTAGTTTCGGTTCTGCGTTGATGTTTCAGTTAGTCAGTCAATCCGCACAGGGCCTTTTCTTTTATTTGTATAGATAGATGATCGGGGAAATATAATTTCACTCAACAAGTATTGATCAAATGGTGGCGTGAGTTAATTGCTGATCCGTTCGCTATTTGCCAACTATTGTTGATCCGCGAGTTTTTGTGGATCTAATGTATGAGTTTGCATACAGCTCCGATGGGATCAACAATTGCTGTCCCTTCTGGCAGGTTCAGTTAGGTCCAAATAAATGAGATTCACCTTTTTATCATTTATTTTAAATCTATTTTTACGGTTTAATATTTTAATATATTAAAGATCATTTATTTACCTAAGAGCAGGATTTGTCAGGCAGATATTTAATTTACACTGAAAAACCCCTTTGCCGCCTCGGTGCTAATGGTCGGGGTCGCGAGAACGATAAGGCACACTACCATAACCCCGTCAGCGATTGCGCGCACAGCAGACTCTTCTCTGCGAGCATTTTTTCCCTATTTTTTCTCTAATTTGCGCACCGAGAGACTTAATCGTTCGCCTTCCAGCTAAGGGGCCCATGTGTAGGCAGCAAACGTCCCCGAGTCTTCCACCCACAGATGCCGTTAGGGTGGCAGTCGGAGGTCATACGCCAGCAGTCGTCGCCTCACACAACAATTGATGTCCCTTCTGGTAGGCTATATATATTGATAATATGGGTTGTGGCGTGAGTTAATTGTTGATCCGTTCGCTATTTGCCAACTATTGTTGATCCAAACAGTTTTTGTAGATTTAATGTCTGAGTCTGCATACAGGCAGATGTTGCTCCGATCGGATCAACAATTGATGTCCTTTCTGGTAGGCTATATAATGTATATATTGATCATATGGGTTGTGGCGTGAGTTAATTGTTGATCCGTTCGCTATTTGCCAACTATTGTTGATCCGCGGGTTTTTGTGGATCTAATGTATGACTTTGCATACAGCTCCGATGAGATCAACAATTGCTGTCCCTTCTGGCAGGTTCAGTTAGGTCCAAATAAATGAGATTCCTCTTTTTATCATTTATTTTAAAATCTATTTTTAGGGTTTAATTATCTAATATATTAAAGATCATTTATTTACCTACGAGAAGGATTTGTCAGGCGGATATTTAATTTACACTAAAAACCCCTTTGCCGCCTCGGTGCTAATGGTCGGGGTCACGAGAACGATAAGGCACACTACCGTTACCCCGTTAGCGATTGCCCACGCAGCAGACTCTTCTCTGCGAGCATTTTTTCCCTATTTCTTCTGGGCGGACTCCCTCCATAGGAGGAAAAATGCCGCCGATATCCGCCGGCCCCAAAGGGCCATCTTCAGAGCCAAATAAAAACTTGGCATCTTGCTTCATCAGATCAGTTTACAGTTCTGATCCTGACGCTCTCCGCAAAGATGTGGAAATCTATCCCAACCAACCATACACCCACACCAAACAACCAGCCATCCAATAACTCGTCTCGCAAAATCCCACGCATCCAATAACTGACCGCATTTCTTTAAATATCCGCCTGACAAATCCTGCTCTTATTAAAAAAAAGAAAAGATAAAAGATATTTATTCTCTAATTTAGGCACATTACAATGCACTTATGAACGTCAGAGAGAAAAATAAACTACTACCGGTTCTAACCCTACACCTCTGACCGGCGACTATTACCGGTAAGAAACTCGGCGGGACTTATTTTTTCAAAACAGTAATACTAATACATTAAAGATGGTTTATACAATAGTGTAATTAAAATGAAAAATAAAAATAAAATCCAAATCTGGCTGCTTCGCAAAACGTTTGATATGATTTCTTACCTGAACTGTGTCCTCTAAATAAATAAGAGAGTTAAATAAATGACCTTTAATCTATTAGAATTTTAAACTGTAAGGGACTGCAATTGTTGATCCGATCGGAGCTGTATGCAAAGTCATACATTAGATCCACAAAAACTCGCGGATCAACAATAGTTGCCAAATAGCGAACGGATCAACAATTAACTCACGCCACAACCCATATGATCAATATATACAATATATAGCCTACCAGAAGGGACATCAGTTGTTGATCCGCTCGGAGCAACATCTGTCTGTATGCAGACTCATACATTAGATCAACAAAAACTGTTCGGATCAACAATAGCTGGCAAATAGCGAACGGATCAACAATTAACTCACGCCACAACCCATATGATCAATATATATAGCCTACCAGAAGGGACATCAATTGTTGATCCGATCGGAGCAACATCTGTCTGTATGCAGACTCATACATTAGATCAACAAAAACTGTTCGGACTAACAATAGTTGGCAAATAGCGAACGGATCAACAATTAACTCACGCCACAACCCATATGTTCAATATTTGTTGAGTGAAATTATATTTCTCGGCTATATATATTGATCATATGGGTTGTGGCGTGAGTTGATTGTTGATCCGTTCGCTATTTGCCAACTATTGTTGATCCAAACAGTTTTTTTAGATTTAATGTCTGAGTCTGCATACAGGCAGATGTTGCTCCGATCGGATCAACAATTGATGTCCCTTCTGGTAGGCTATATATTGTATATATTGATGATATGGGTTGTGGCGTGAGTTAATTGTTGATCCGTTCGCTATTTGCCAACTATTGTTGATCCGCGAGTTTTTGTGGATCTAATGTATGACTTTGCATACAGCTCCGATGAGATCAACAATTGCTGTCCCTTCTGGCAGGTTCAGTTAGGTCCAAATAAATGAGATTCCTCTTTTTATCATTTATTTTAAATCTATTTTTAGGGTTTAATTATCTAATATATTAAAAATCATTTATTTACCTACGAGAAGGATTTGTCAGGCGGATATTTAATTTACACTAAAAACCCCTTTGCCGCCTCGGTGCTAATGGTCGGGGTCGCGAGAACGATAGGGCACACTACCGTAACCCCGTCAGCGATTGCCCGCGCAGCAGACTCTTCTCTGCGAGCATTTTTTCCCTACCTTTTCTCTAATATGCGCACCGAGAGACTTAATCGTTCACCTTCCAGCTAAGGGGCCCATGTGTAGGCAGCAAACGTCCTCGAGTTTTCCACCCACAGACGCCGTTAGGGTGGCAGTCGCCGCCCCACACGCTTGCGACGAATTGGGTGGAAGGCCGGATCTGCCTCCCTTACACGCTCCGCTGTCTCCTGCGGAGCCATCACGTCCTCGCAGTAGGAGGAGACCATTGCTTTCCAGGCCCTGTCACTGTCGACCATGGCTTGCACCGGTAACGTCCTACAACCACCATGAGTGCGGCCTGCTGCTCTGCCTACGACGGGCACACAGCCAGCGTATGTAGTGCCGTGTCTTCGGCGTCGCCGCACCATTTGTGGCATTTTGCCGTTGGTTCCCAACCCGCCACCCTACACAGGTATTTGTCGGAGCAGCGATGCTCCGAAAGGATCTGTGTGAGGTGGAAGGAGAGAAACTTATCACGCCTTTCGACCTATTTCTCCAGAAGAATTGCTCCGATGGTCCAGTGGCCAGCACTGGGCTCCTCCAACCTTCTCTTCCATTTTCCTAGGAGCACTTGACGAGAGTCTAGCCTCCACCGTTTGACCTCTTCTAGAAGGGGGAAATTTCCTCCCGCCCGCGCCTCGGTGACACGCCAATAAATATCGGCCAGAACCGCGGCGTCCAGGTCCCAGGGCGGGGTTCCCGCCAGTACGCACGGTGCCTTGTAGGAGAGGGTTAGGTATGCCCTCGCCATCCTGACCGCCATGACCCGTTGCGGCCTCCGTAATTGGACCTGGTTTTGGGAGGACTGGGACCCAGCCCATATGGGTGCCCCGTGCAGAGCCATCGACCATACCACTCCTGCGTACAGTATCCGACATCCGATGTTCGGCCTAGCGATTTGGCAGAAGACGGCTAAGAGCCGACGCTGCCCCGATTAATTTGGCGCCAGGCATTTAAAATGCTCCCAAAACGTCCAGCGACTGTCAAGGATAATGCCCAGGTACCTTATAGTGGATTTGACTTCGATAGCCGTTCCTCCTATTTATTTGGACTTAACTTAGCCTAAGGGACATCAATTGTTGATCCGATCGGAGCAACATCTGTTTGTATGCAGACTCATACATTAGATGAACAAAAATTGTTCAGATCAATAATAGTTGGCAATAGCCAAAGGATCAACAATTAACTCATGCCACAACCCATCGGATCAACATTTGTTGAGTAATAGTACATTATTGCAGAGGACGGGAAAGGGAAATTCGTGGATGAGCGATTTTTTCGGACGAAGCGCAGCTGAGTCCGAAAAAATAAGACGAGTCCACGAATTTCTATTCCCGCCGAGGCAAATATAGTGCTTTTCTCTAAATGTGCGAGGAAATAAAGTAAAGTAAATGAAATAAATTACAGATTTTGGTTACGTTATTAGCGTTCAATGTCATGAACTCATGAATTAGCTTCCCTCTATAATTTTTTCTTAAAGTATTAAGAACTATGTATACTGCCAATTTTCATTCAAATAATATTTAAAAAGAAATTTTCGTCAAAAGCTATTTAAGACAGTATTAAATATGCTCCTTTTATGCAACAGATACAAGATTAAACCTTAAAAATAGTTGTTTTGTCTATGATTGTATTAAGCCTCATTCGCACGATCAGACGCGGTGCTATGACAAAGAACGAGACAACCAAGGTTTTTGATCTAACTATCTCGCTCTATCCTACAGTTTGAAGGGATTGCCGTTCAGACGGTGTATAGACGTCGCTTAAGTATTGGCTGTTTGAAATGATATTTCTTAGTCGGATGAAAAGTTTAAAAGGTAAAAAACAATACAGTAATGGATTTTACTAGTCAACGCCTAAAATATGTATACACTTTGAACCTTATTACAATGGAGTAAGGTGCAAAAGTGTATACATATTTATGGCGTTGACAAATTACTTCACGGCCGCTAAAACAGGTAAATAATGATTTTTATTTTTTTAAATCCGTTTTGGTAAAAAATGAAGAACTTCACGTACTCATTTTGCTACAGTAAGCTGAAAATTTCCGAGCACATTGGAGAAAAATAATATTTCTCGGTGAGATCATTGAACCTGTTCAGGTTGGATGAGTAATCATCTATCTATACATATAAAAGGAAAAGTCCTGACTGACTGACATATCAATGCAGACCCGAACCTACTAAATCTAGACACTTGAAATTTTCACAGTAGACCTTATTTGTAGCAAGGAATAAGGAAAGATGTTTGTGATCATTTGTATGGGAACCATTCGTTTGTTTTAGCATGGGATGTGAATGATGTGATATTTTGTGTTTAGACTCTTAATTAAAAACTAAGAAACAAATTTTCACTGTTTTGGAAAATTCATCCCGTGACCCGAAACTACTAAACTAAGAGATTTGATATTTTCACAGTAGACATAATTTTAATTTATAACGTAAGCAAGGAATAAGAAAGGATTTTTGTGATATTTCGTATGGGGAACGTACGTTTCTTTGATTACCGCTCTTGTGACCACTCGAGCCAACCTTGTAGGACTGATCCCAGCGCGTCCAATGTCCGGCGGCCGAAAGTAGCGGAAGTGAGGTCATCCACCCAGTGTAGGATGAGTGCGTTCCCAGCCTCCTGCCGAATGGCCTCCCGCTCTTCCAGGGCCGGGCGCTCCCCAAGTGCTCTCCGTGCCGCCGTTCACTCGTACACTCTGGCGAGCACCCACGCCTCAAGCTACCAAGGCGGGGTGCCGACCAGAGCGCACGCGGCCGTGAAACTTACCGAACGGTAAGCCCTCGCCACCCGCTGTGCCATGGCCCTTTGGGGACGGCTGATGGCGGCGGCATTTTCCCTCCTATAGAGAGAGTCCGCCCAGATTGGGACCCCGGAAAGGGCCATGCTCCCCAGATTCGGGAGGAGCCAAGAAAAAGCGTCCGCGGCCTTCAGCAGGCGCACCGACATTCCGCTTAAATGCGGGCCGAAGCGCCACCTGCTGTCTAGCATGAGGCCCAGATATTTCATCTGGGCCTTTACTTCGATCCTGATGCCCTCCACAAACACGTGGAAATCTATCCCAACCAACCATACAACCCATACCAAACAACTAACCATCCAATCACTCGTTCCGCCGAATCCCCCCCATCCAATAACTGACCGCATTTTATTAAAATCAATTCAAACGAATGCATATTCTTATATTAATATAAAAACTTTGATTTTCGATTCTCAACGGATCAACAAATCTAGTAAGCAGAACGGCAACGTTGCATTGACTTCCATCGGCCAATCACAGAAGAAGTCATAAAGTGCTTCATCGTGATTGGTCCGTTTGAATCGGATCAACATTTATCGGAGCGGATTTGTATATTGGAGCCACATTTGACAAGCGTTATTTTCAGCCATGTCATGTGACTAAAATGGCAAATGTTGATCCGATCAGAGCCACATCAGTATTAGAAAAAGCGTAATAGATCAACATAAGGCCTCCGGATCAACATTTGTTTTTGGATCAACAATTTACTGATCATACGTCTCGAAAGATCAACATTTACCGTGTTGGTATCTCTATATATATATATATATATATATATATATATATATATATATATATATATGACAGTAGATATATTATGCGTGTTCTGTAAACTGATTACTATATATTTTACAGCTAAATATTTACTAGTTAAATTATAATGATTATGTGTAGTCAATTATACATCAGTGAAACTTAAAGTTAACAAGTAAAATACCTTTAGCTTAACTCTTACTGTTTAAAATTGTGGTATTGGTGGTCTGCATGCTGTTAAACTTTATAAGGCATTACACTTTGGTTGTTTACTTTAGATTATACCTACATTTTACTTCATTGAGTAGAACCGTAAAAACAAGTCGGGTCATAACTTTTTTTATAAGTAATACCAAACTACTCGGTTAAAAGTGAAATGTATAGTTTCCCTTTTCTTTGATTATAAATTAATATTCTTATTGCATTTAACACAATTTTTCAGTTATACTTTAGACAGAGATGGCGGGACACAGCGGTGGGAGTTGTGGAAATTGCGGGAAGAGGCTTTTAAGTATAAAATGGGCTATTCAAAAAACAATTTCAAAAATGAGTATAGGTTAGACCGCCCCTCGCCCTATTAGTCTGTATGCCATTATCAATATGTAATACGTAATCTAAACCAGCTATTTAACGTTGCAAAGAGAAACGACATGTTATCAAAGATAACAATAATTCATCTCTTAGCCCGTTACCAATGCAATGCAACCTTACCACAATCTTAGTAAGCATAGGGTATTTCTCCACTAATTAGGTCGAATTCAAACAGCTCCCATTAAAGTTACATTGAAATTTCCTATTAACAGAAACACTTTATTCAGTCATGTCACATCAAATTGACTTGAAATAATACTAATGAAGAAGAATCCATGTTAAAAAAACTACATTAAATGGCTAACAATATGTATGGTTTTTAAGGTAGAAATTAACGAGTTACCTCTTGGAAAAGCCTACTTGTTTAAGCACCATCTTGTTATTTGCAAAAAAACAATATAATTTGTTAGACACTACTTATACAATAGCATTATACCTACTCATTATTTTAAAACTTGCATGGAGTAAATATTTGCCCAATAATGGAGAAATACCAACAACATATTTTTTTTTACAATTTTTACTAATAAAGTAGAGGAAAACCTTTTTTATCTTCTACCTGTTTTAGCCGGCTTTTCATGTTTGTAACCATGTTTGAACATACATTGGTGTTCCTCATCAATTCCCACTTTCTATAAACTTCTTCGTCTAAGCTTTGTCTTGATTTGACTTGTGTAGGGTCCCAGTTAAGCACCATAAATTCTCAATAGGATTAAGGTCAGGGCTTTTAGAAGGCCAATCTAATACAGTGATGTCTGTTTGTAAGGCTAACCACTCTTTCACTATACGGGAACGATGCACTGCACTATTGTCATGCACCAATGATTTATGTCTTGCACTAAATAAATTTGTCCTTCGGGATAGGCGACGCGAACGGAAGGCAACATGACGTCACGTAACACTTCGAGGTATCGCTCGTTGTTCATTCGGCCTCCAACTTCAACGAGCTGCTCGGGCCCCATAGATGACATCCAGCCCCAATACGCTAAAAAAAAATCTCATGAGCATACCATAACTTGAAAAACGTAAAACTGAAATCACAGTTTTTTTTTTAAAGTGCAGGTAATGAAAATTGTATACTTAATATAATATACCCACCTAATGATATCCTTCCGCTTGTTCTAAGGTCTAGCATATTTTTGGGGTCAAATCGCTCTCCACTTCTGCGCCACAATATTTTTCTTCAATCTTTGTCTGACTTAAAATATTTCTCGTCAGTAAATACGATATAACGAATCTCACCCATCTGCGAATCGTATTTCTCTGCAAGTAAAAATAGTATTAAATTTGCTCGTTTATGATGATAAAACTTAAAAAACTCAAATAGCTTTAAAAATAAACATGGCTCTAAGACTATACCTATTACTTCACATAAAAAAGCTGCCGATTAAAAGACTTTTCCGTTAAATATATGTCGGGTCCTCCTCTAGGTTCTCACTATTTACGTTTCCATCCATGGTAGGTAACACGTTCACTTTTCGATGCAACACCAAAATAAAACGCAGTAATTACAGTTTAAGTGTGTATAATCCCATTGCAAACGAAACAATACAAAAATCATAAAGAATCACTATGATACGAATGGATTTGATTTAACGAAACAAGTTTAATTTAAAGAAACGCGGTGTGTTCGTTGCAGAGCTAGCTTAGCGTCCGCTCGCCACGATCGTTCCAACTAGAATGGCGTTCCCGGTAGTTGCTCCCTCCTTCCATCCACCCGACGGTTGGCCAACCCCACACTTCCGGTTTATTAGGTTAGCCAACCTTACGAATTACCATCGCTAGCTCTGCATCGACCGCACCCAAGCTTGCCGCTTGGCGTTTCTAACGATCACCAGTAGATGGCGTTAAAATCAATTGGCAAGAAATCAACACAGATCGATCTTCAATATAGATGGCGCTACGCCTGAAGAGAATATTTTAAATAGTCCTTAAATCTACGCTATTAGACAGCTCGTCGACACGGCCATCTTGACACCTCACACGTCCTCGTGTGACGTACCTGTAAAAGAAGAGCAAACTTGCAACAGTAGATATTCTAGGTCTCGGCCAACCTGACCATTTTAAATGTGATTTAGAGGGAAATAAAATGGCCGTGTCCCCGAGTCTACAGAATTTTCATAAAATCACATTGGGACATATAAATATAGCTAATAACAAATAATACACACAATAATACACAATTTTACAAACTAACTACAGTTGCTTCTATCTAGCAACTCTTGGACAACTCTCGAGGATGTCTATTGGTTATCTCCATCTGATAACCAAAAAAACACTCCTTTGGAGCGACCGACCTGGACAATCCTTACTGGCGACCGATGGTTGCCCCTCTAGGCACCCCATGGAGAACCCATAAGGACGACCGATATTTGCCTCCAACCGGCTTCTCCTGGACAATCCTTATAGGCGACCGATGGTTACCCCTCTAGGTACCCCATGGACAACCTATAAAGACGACCGATATTTGCCTCCATCCGGCTTCTCCTGGACAATCCTTATAGGCGACCGATGGTTACCCCTCTAGGCACCCCATGGACAACTTATAAAGACGACCAACAGACAAAAAAATACAACACAGCTAGTATTAAGAATACCATAAATAGTTACATTCTATACCATGAAAAATTCAATTCAATTCTAAGGATAAGGACAAAGAATCTGTTTATGCATCGGAATCATTGTTATCGTTACTGTCAATGTCATCGTCTTGGACACTATTGTCTGGCATTTTCCGAAGTCTATCATGCGCGTACTTGTAGGTCCGGTTCGAGTTCAGGGCTTTTAGGGTGTAACGATCACCTTCCAAAACCTCAATGATTTGAAAGGGACCTTTATATTTCGGGTCAAGTTTAGTTTGATTTCGTTCTTCATTTTGTAGGAGAACAAAATCACCAATCGAAAATGGAGTAAATTTTGCTTTTGTTTTGTCGAACCGGGCCTTGTCATAAGTTGAACCTTTCTCTATGTTTTCCATTGCTAGACTCCTTAGTTCTTCTATGTCGACTTCAAGTTCCGTCTCATCGGTAGGTATTATAGATAAAGGCCTAGCAACTTTACGTATAAGAAGTTCTAGCGGACTACACTTAGTAACGCGGTTTTGAGTGCAATTTATTGCGAGTTGTATATCGGGTAGGGCATCCTGCCAGGAACGACCGGTTGCCTCTGCCGCTGTAAGCATATTTTTTAAGGTTCCCATTACGCGTTCCACCTGGCCGTTAGCTCTAGCACTCCCTGTCGCGATTAGATGCAGTTTGACATTATTTTTGTCGCAATATTGCTTAAACTCTTTACTAGCGAAACAGCGACCTTGATCTGCAATGACGCGCGTTGGTGCACCAAATAAAGATACACTAGCTTTGAGTGCTTTAATGCTATTGACCGCATCTATATGTAGGGTGTGATGAAGCAAGACATATTTAGTGAACGCATCTATTAAAACAAATACGTACTCTTTTTTGTTGTTTTGGCCACTGAGTTTTCCAGTCGCGTCAATATGAACTGTATGCCAAGGGATACCTATTTTAGCAATTGGTTGCATTTCGGCTTGCACTTTGCCAGAGTGAGATTTAGAAACCTTGCAAGTTACGCAATTTGTTACGAACTTTTTGACGTACTTGGACATGTTTTCGAACCAGTATAATTCGAAAACCTTTTCCAGTGTCTTTTGCCATCCCAAGTGCATGAGGCTTTCATGTACGTTGTTAATAATTGTCCATCGAAGGGAACGAGGTATAATTGGTAATGAGCGGGTCTTACCTCGACGTTGTATCTTGCGATGTAAAATTCGGGCCTTTAACTCGTAAGTTTTTGCTATAGTTTCAGGTAGCCTGTTTTCTTGCAAGTCAGCTATTACCTTGCTCAACTCGGCGTCCCGATTTTGTTCAGCGTGAAGCCAGTTGTCAGATATTTCAGTAACGTCAATCCGCTTTGTCTTCGTATTCTCAGGAATACATCCGGCAGGATCATCAGGCAGCGGGTTTCTTGAGAAAAAGTCTGCATGAGACATGCGCTTACCGTCCACGTGAATGATATCAAAGTCGAAACTTTGAAGGAACGCCCACCACCTGTGAACTCTCGGAGTTAAGTCGAGCTTTTTCCTAGTAGCTCTAAGAGAGCTGCAATCCGTGACCACAAGAAATTTGCGACCATGCAAAAAGTGTCTGAAGTGTTTTACGGCATTGACGACCGCGAGAGTTTCCAACTCGTATGAGTGGTACTTTGATTCCGCGGCCGTCGTGCGCTTGCTAAAATAGGCAATTGCGTGCAACTTACCTTCTTTTTTCTGCATTAGAACGGCTCCATACCCTATAGAGCTTGCGTCCGTGTGCAGTTCTACTTCCAAGCTGGGGTCAAAGATCATCAGCACCTGCTCGTTCGTAAGGCTATTAATGATACGCTGTCTAACATCTTCGTGTTCCTGTTGCCAATTGAGTTTGCCACTGCCTTGCGCAGTAAGTGCATAGAGTGGTGCCATGATTTGTGAGAATTGAGGTACAAATTGACGAAAATAGGAGGCTAGTCCAATGAACTGCCGCAATTGTCTTACCGTTTCGGGAGGTGGAAGAGCTGTCAATGCCTGAATCTTACGAGGGTTTGGACGGACCTCACCTTGACTGACTTCGAACCCTAGGTACTCTACCTTTTGTTTGAGAAATGCGCATTTCTTGATGTTCAGAGAAAAGCCCTTTTCGGTGAGAACTTTTAGGACTATTTCGAGCCGTTCGATGGCCTGATCGGCACTATCCGCAACAATTAAGACGTCGTCCATATAAACAACAACGTAAGTGTTAACGAGGTCACCTAGTGCCTTTATGATGGCTCGCTGAAAGACTGAAGGCGCATTGCGAAGGCCAAAAGGCATAGACAGGTACTCGAATTGGCCTTCAGGTGTCACAAAAGCCGTACGCTCAATTGAATCAGGTTCGATTGGGATTTGGTGAAACCCTGAAGCCATGTCTAAGATGGTGAAGTAGTGGCCTCCATGTAATTTTGCTATTTGGTCCGATATGAGAGGCAACGGAAACCTGTCGGGTATTGTGTTGTCATTTAACTCGCGATTGTCTACGCACATCCTATCAGAGCCGTCTTTCTTTTTAACGAGAAGTATTGGACTAGCGAATGGAGAAGCACTGGGTCTGATGATACCTGCCTTAAGTAACTCGCTTATTTTATCACGAACTACCTGTCTTTCTTCGGGGCTTAACCGATATGGTCGACGATTGACGGTTTTATGTGGGTCTTTTAGGCGGATCTGCATCGGTTCCGTGTCCGCTCGGGTAGTCGGTACGCCTGTTGTAAAGGAATCTTTAAAAGGTCTTAATGTCTCTATCAACGACTCCCGTTTGTCTAAAGGAACGTCAGTGTTTATAGAATCAAAATCTATGCTGTTAGTTACTGGGACAGAGCATGACTCCACTACTTTCAACTTAGTGAAATGTAATGTGTCAGACGTCATTTCAACACGTAGGCCTTGCGCTAATACCTCACGTCCAACCAGTATACTGTGATGAAGGTGGGAGTCTGCTAACACGTGAAACAGAATCTCTAAGAAAATATCATCAATTTCAACAACCGTCAGTATCTGTGTAGTTGAGTTCACGTCAGTCTGCCCTATACCAGTCATAGTCACAACGTCATGAAGTCGTTTTCCGCTAAACTTGCATGCAACAGATTCTTTGACTAGTGAACATTCAGCTCCAGAGTCATAACAGAATGAAAAATGCTCACCAGAGATCCGCAGGCGTCCAGGTGGGGCAGCAACGACGCATAGGTCCACTCGTTTCTTCTTGATGGCTGTCGGTTCGGTGCTGTTCTCCCCTTGTGCACTTCTCTTTGGACAGCTGCTCGCGTAGTGGCCCTGGTCACGGCACGAGAAGCAGGTGATTGTCTTCTCTGCAGATGGGCCCTGCTTGCTGGCGTCGGTCTTCGGTCGGCTAGCGTCTCTCCTTGAAAAGCACTGATTAGACTTGTGGCCTAATTTGCCACAAAAGTAGCACTTGATGCTTGTGTTAGATCCGGCTACGTGACTCTTCTTAGGCTCAGGCTCATCATTGTCATTATTTGTCGACGACTTCCGTTTTAGAAACGATACAGCCTTGAGCTCCTGCTGTAGTTGATTACGTGTCTTTATGTCCGTTGTGAATGACAAACGTTGAACACGTGGCTCGAAACGTGATATATGATTTAAAACCGTAGCGATGGCTATTTGCTCGGTAGTCAGCCCTTTCCATCTCGACATGAGTGAAGACATTACACCGGAGGCGTAAGAAGCGAGACACTCCTTTTCATCTGGCTTTCTCGAATTCAGGTTAATCAGGAAAGCAGCGGCTGTCTCACACGAATCGTACCTTGTAATAAAGAGTTCCTTGAAATCGCTCCATTTCATTCCGGGGTAGGCGACCGTGGCAAGCCAGGTGGAGGCTTGTTTCTTAAGCGCATGACTCAATGCAATCATTAAAGGTGTTCCTTGGCATTGTGGATCATCAATACACATGTCGGCGGTGGATACCCAGGCTAGTGCGTCGACGTCTGGCTTATCAGGGTCGAATTCTGGCAACCTAATTTATTTAGATGTTGACTGTTGCGGCTTATTTAAAGTTTCCAATAAGGCCATAAAGTTTCGATTCTGCTGTTCCATCAATAGCCGCCATTTTTGATCACCACTTCGTCTTGCCGGAAGGCGCGGAGATTGCGGGCGATTGGATCCCACCACTTCTGATGTCGGGTCCTCCTCTAGGTTCTCACTATTTACGTTTCCATCCATGGTAGGTAACACGTTCACTTTTCGATGCAACACCAAAATAAAACGCAGTAATTACAGTTTAAGTGTGTATAATCCCATTGCAAACGAAACAATACAAAAATCATAAAGAATCACTATGATACGAATGGATTTGATTTAACGAAACAAGTTTAATTTAAAGAAACGCGGTGTGTTCGTTGCAGAGCTAGCTTAGCGTCCGCTCGCCACGATCGTTCCAACTAGAATGGCGTTCCCGGTAGTTGCTCCCTCCTTCCATCCACCCGACGGTTGGCCAACCCCACACTTCCGGTTTATTAGGTTAGCCAACCTTACGAATTACCATCGCTAGCTCTGCATCGACCGCACCCAAGCTTGCCGCTTGGCGTTTCTAACGATCACCAGTAGATGGCGTTAAAATCAATTGGCAAGAAATCAACACAGATCGATCTTCAATATAGATGGCGCTACGCCTGAAGAGAATATTTTAAATAGTCCTTAAATCTACGCTATTAGACAGCTCGTCGACATATATTTTTTTATCTTATCCCATATATAGGTAAACACACGACAGTAAATCCTCACAAACAAAATCTGGTGGCTTAACTTATTGATAACATTTTACTTTTTTTACTAAAAAATAAATGTCCCAATGGAGTCACAGGTTACAAACTTACCGTTATATTCAGTACTCGTGTGCTATTTGTTTAATACTTTTGTTCTCTTGCCAAAGAACCACAATTTTATCGAACCATATTGCCATTGAAACACAAAAAAACGGACGGGGGCAGTTATTCAATTGCTTGAAATGCAAAAGGATTGTCGAGAGATCGTAATTGCGTTGCGACACAGGTATGATTCGCACACGGAAATTATGACTTACCCTCAGACAAATTTTCTCCACGAAATAACTAGACGCATTTACTCCAGTAAATTAAACCTTAAAATGTAATTGGTAAAAGTCGTTGTTAGTCGTCTGTGGAAATAAAATGAATAAAAATGAGGGTAGGAAAATATTGATAAACCAAAGACATTACTAATATGATCCAAGACAAGCTTGCAAAACAGGGACGAGTATAGATATAAGTAATAGTTGGAACAGAATATCTATGTTAAGGGACCTCGATGTCGATGGCGCTTACGCCATTATCAGCGATGCTCCAATAAAAATGCAACGATGCGCAACCCGATGCGGCGTAAGCGCCATTGACAATAAAGTCCATTTTTAAAGATTTTGTCAGTAGTTAGATAATGGGAGTTGAACCCCACTCCAGGGCTAAGGGACGCTCCGCTGCCGCTCCGCTTACCCTAAGCGGTCGTGGGGTAGCAACTCCCATTATCTAAAAATAACTCCAGAGCAATGGGGCAGAATCCGACCTATTTAGGTTAGTTTGCGATGCAAAACTTTGATCTCCTGCTGTCTTTTATCCTGGCGGTGTTCCGATATGTTCCGTTACTGTGCCTAGTAAAGTAAGAATCTTAAAATCCCTAAAGTAAAGATCGAATTAATTAATATATACTCTAAAGCTCTTAAAATATACTATTTACATATTGTCTTTCAAATTCGTTGCACGTGTCAATTCGTAAAACAACATGAAATTCATAAAACAGCCTCAAAAATTGCAGTTGGATGTTGTTTGTGCCTCGCACAATGAACGCCATTTCCGCCATGGATTACTTTTACCCGACACTATTCGCTGTATAATATGCGGTCCTTCTAACTGTGGAAAAACTAATTTAGTTGTCGGTTTACTGCTACATGAACAAGGACTACACTTCCAAAATGTATATGTATATTCGAAAACCTTGTTCCAACCCATGTACCAATTTCTGGAGCAAGTTTTAAATTTGGTTCCATCAGTTTCTTTTCAAAAATATAGTGAAAATGATGAGGTTCTAAGTCCTCATGCAGCTATCAAGAATTCAATAATGATATTTGACGATGTTGCGTGCGAAAACCAAAATAATATACGGGATTACTTTGCAATGGGAAGACATAAAAATATAGATAGCTTCTATTTGAATCAAACGTATAGTAAAATACCTAAACAACTGATAAGAGATAACGCAAATTTAATCATTCTTTTTAAGCAAGATGATGTTAACTTACGCCATGTTTATGATGAACATGTAGGAAGTGATATGTCGTGGTCTCAATTCCGCGAAATGTGTGGTCAAGTATGGAACGAACCATTCAACTACTTAGTTATAAATAAAGACTGTAATAGAAACTCTGGATGTTACAGGAAAGGTTTTGATACATTCATTATAGTGGATTAACTGTAGTACATAAATAAAATATTTATATAACAATCTTATTACTTAAAATGAAACCACCTAGATCGGACATGGATCTTAAAATGGACAACGAGAAAATATTTAAACAAAAGGTACTTCGATCTGCTGAAGCAGTAAGAAAAAAAGTCAAGCTTCTTCGTGATGTTAAATCTAGCAATAATATGATGTTGGAAACAATGCTAAAACCAGTCACAGATCCTCTAAATGAAATGTTAAAAAATAATGATAACAACTTGAATAATAGCGACACAGATTTTGATAACAATAGATTTAAGTGGAATAATTCAGTAAAAAAATTAAAATATAGTCCTTCTGAAGATGGAAAGAGGGAAAGCCTAGCCAATAAAACGTTACTGAGAAAAACATTGGAATCTGATGGTAATAGTAGTGACTATGTATTAAACGATGGTGATTCTATATCAGATGAGGATGTCAACCAAAACGATTCTGATACAACAAATAATGATTCATTTAGAACATTAGATTCATATGCTTCTCCTCGCGAAGATCCTGCGTGGCAAAAGCAATATTCAAACATATACATCCCTTTTGGTGTACGAACGGAGCGTGGTAAGCTAATGCTGGGATCTCATTCAATTACTGTAAATGATAAAACACTAATAATAGGCGGAAAAACTTATTGCTTAACACAAGGTTTAAACGATTTGTTGTTTAAGAAAATACCCGACTTTGATGTGGTTACCGAAGACGATAAACGGGTGTATAAAACCTTGTTATTAAAAACAAATGCTCATAGACGTGATTTTGATTCAAATAAGCCTATAAAAAGTAATAAGGGTATGAAATATTTATACATCATAAAACCACTTTTTAAATTATCCAAACAACGCTCATTTAGTGAAGAGATGCATGTATCCGGCGATGGTTTGCCAATAATGAAGAAAGTGAAAGCAGACGTTTCTTATGTGTATTGGGACGATCCAAACGAATTAGTTGAAAGATTGAAACTGCTAATAGCTTCGCGTGACGCTGGCAATACAGGATTAGATAACGAAATCATATCTATCATTGAAGAATTACGCGAAGCAGGCTTAGTAAATAATATATAAATAAAATAATCTCGATTCTTATCAGTTTTAGTTTGACTCTCAGCAAAACACAATAAAAATGAATATTGACAAATTTGGTCACCATGTTCATAAACGCTTGCGTTCTAGTGCGATTTCTGATCTTAAGTATAAGGCTTTGCTTCGAACAGATGCAGGACATTATTTTGAAGGGAGTTTACAATTGAAGGGAGTTGCGAAACCTTTATCACCTGATGATGCAGTAAACAAGGAGTACGTCGACCAATATGTTCAAAACATGTATGATAAGAAGTATATAGATTCTATGGTTGATACAATAAATAAGCAAATTCATCAACTTGTATCTCAGTTAAAACTAAACTTTTATACAAAGAAGGAGACAGATAATATTTTAAAAAATTTAAATAATGGCAAAACAACAAATAGTGAACGAGATCCATCGGTCAGCACGAAAAAATTTTAAGCGACGATCAGTTGTATTAAAAGGAATTGACGATTTATGGCAAGCTGATCTGATTGATTTACAGAAACTACACACGTTTAATAAAGGAAACAAATATATATTAACTGTTATTGATACATTTTCAAAGTATGCATGGTGCGCACCTATTAAGTCTAAAACTAAAACGGAAGTCAAAGATGCGTTCAACCTCATTATAAACACAACTAAACGAAAACCTACAAACTTGCAGACAGACTTAGGAAAAGAATTCTATAATAATGAATTGGATTGGTATTTAAAATCTTTAAAAATAAATCATTACTCGACGTATTCAATTAAAAAGGCGTCTATTGTCGAAAGGCTGATAAAAACACTCAAGTCTAAACTTTACAAATATTTTAGTCTCGTTGGTAACTATAAATGGGTTGGTAAACCGTTGGACGATATTGTAAAATCGTATAATCAAACTGTACATCGCACAACAAAATTTAAACCAGTTGATGTAAGTTTAGATAATGAAAACATAGTTAAACAGAACATTGCAAACTCGCAACCTAATGTGCGTTATAAATTGAATAAATTTAAAATTGGAGATCATGTACGTATAAGCAAGTATAAAAGCGATTTTTGTAAAGGTTATACACCTAATTGGTCTACAGAACTTTTTACAATAAAACGTGTTAACCATACTCGTCCTGTAACATATTATATTGAAGACCAACGGAAAAACTTGATACTAGGCACATTTTATGAAGAAGAACTTCAAAAAACTAAGTATCCGGATGTTTATCTAATAGAGAAGGTGATAAAAAAAAAGGGTAAAAAGCTATACGTTAAGTGGTTGGGACTTAGTGATAGCGAAAATAGTTGGGTCGATAGAAAAGCTATTGTTTAGTATATGTAATAAATTCGCTTTCCTTATATTAAATTTGTCATTATGATTCGATATACGAAAGGAAGAGGACTTTTAAACAGTGCTATTAATAACTTACCTTTTGAATTACACTTACCTGGTTATAATTATTGCGGTCCAGGCACAAAGTTGCACAAAAGGTTACAACGAGGTGATAAAGGAATTAATGCGCTGGATAACGCGTGCATGAAACACGATATAGCTTATGATAAATATTCTGATTTACCTAATAGACACCTTGCTGATTTAGAACTCTACAAAATGGCAAAACAAAGAACCAAGTCGAAACATGCAGGAATAGGAGAAAAGATAGGCTCATGGATAGTGAGTAAAGTAATGAAATCTAAAATAAAAGCTGGTGCAGGTATTAAATCATTCAAACGTTTTGTATCCAAGATACGCACCGAATTAAAAAAGAACCCTAAAATAAAAGGTCATAATATAACGGATCGTGCACTTCTTGTCGCAAAAAAAGTTTTTGCCAACAACACTAAGGTACGGTTACCTCGCGTAATACCGATCCCGAAAACAGGAGGTTTCTTACCTCTGATACCTATTTTTGCTGGACTTTCGGCGTTAGGGTCATTAGCAGGAGGAGCTGCTGGAATTGCTAAAGCTGTAGGTGATTACAAAGCTGCAAAAAAGAACTTAGCTGAATCTGAGCGACATAACAAAATGATGGAATCTATTGCATTAGGCAAAGGATTACATATTATACCCTATAAAAATGGCAAAGGATTATGCATAAAAACATCAAAAAACTAAATAAGAGGTTACCCAGACGTGCTCTTTCAAATATTGACATTCTAAATCACTCATCGGACATTCCACATTTTCGGGGAGTTGTGAATATTTTAATAGTTATGGCGACCTTCCCCCTCCTCTGGAATTAAAGAAGTATTTGAAGAACTATGATATTTACTATAATTATAACACGTACCAAAAATTTAACACTGTAAATTGTGGTCATTTATGTCTTAAATACTTAAAACAATATTGGTATAATCGTTTAAATACTTACGTTTAATAAACAGCTTATCATTCTTACAATGTCTTTCACTTTGTCTATAACTGGATCCTCTTCAACTCTTATTACCAACCTTTCACCAGCTCTACAATTGGATGGGGAATACGAGTGTGGTCTGTTGTATATATCGACTTTTAATTCAATACCCAATATAGACTACAGAAACAATAAGTTCTATTATGGTAATAACAAAGTTATTGAAATTCTTGAAGGGTCCTACGAACTTCAAGATATTGATGACTACCTAAAAGATCGCCTCCAAGGATGTTCGTTTTCACTAACTTGCAATAATAATACCTTAAAAACATCTATTTTATGTTCTGAAAGTATTCATTTTGATAAAGAGAGATCTGTTGCAAAATTACTTGGTTTCGGACCAGACTCTATTCAAGCTAATATATTAACAGAATCTCCTTATCCTGTTTCCATTCTGTCTACAACTATAGTCCGCATTGAATGTGACATAGTGGGCGGTTCATTTGTTAATGGAAAACCTAGCCATATAATTCACGAATTTGTGCCTAATGTACCCCCTGGTTATCGGATTATAGAAACACCAAAAAACATTATCTATTTCCCGGTTACTCAAAATAGTTTAAGTTCAATTACAATAAGAATATTGGACGTTAACAATCATTTGGTTAATTTACGAGGCGAAGAGATTCAGATATATTTACACTTGAGAAAAAAATGATAGATTTCAATAAAACACCAGTCACAATCAAAAACAGTACTAGTACTCATCAGGCAATCAAGAAAAGAAGACCTAAAGTGCGACTTACGAAGCAAAACAAACAGTTCCTTCAAAGCATAGGGCTATTAAAATGAGTATATTAAATTTAACAGAATCCGTTACAGTCGACAACTCTATCGAGAGCTTTGAATACCATTCGTATAAGCCGTATGTAACGAGCTTTAATTTTAATGATGAAATACGTATACCTATAAACCAGCAAGATCTTTACGTACTACCATCAGCAAGTACTTTATACATAGAAGGTACTATAACCATATTCAATAGAGAAACGAAACAAGAAGTAAAGAGCGTTCTTTTCACCAATAACCCCATACTCTATTTATTTCAAGATATTCGTTACGAACTAAATGGAATCGAAATAGATAGAATTAAAAATGCGGGGGTGACAACAACTATGAAATCTCTGGTATCTATGAATGAACTCGAAGCATCGATGTCTAAGGCATGGGGTTGGGATATCAACGGTACAAAACAATCGCATAGTGCATTTTCTGCATCTATACCTTTAAACAAAATTCTTGGGTTTGCCGAGGATTATAACAAAATAATAATTAATTCCAAGCATGAACTTATACTTTTAAGATCGAACACAAATTTAAATAGCGTTAAATTAAATGCGCATGAATACATAGAAAATTTAAATATATCTAAAATTGTGTGGCGTATGCCTCATATTAAGGTGTCTGATCGAGAAAGATTGGCCTTACTCAAATGTTTAGAAAGAGATCGTGGTATTCTTGTACCATTTAGAAACTGGGATTTGTATGAATATCCGCTCTTGCCTGAAACCTCTAAACATTCTTGGACTATTAAAACTTCATCTCAAATTGAAAAGCCTCGTTACATTATAATTGGATTACAAACAGAGCGAAAAAATGTCGCTGATAAAGACGTAACACACTTTGATCACTGTAATCTGAGAGATGTTAAGGTGTTTTTAAATTCAAACTACTTTCCGTACGAAAGTTTTGATGTTAGTTTTTCGGCACAAAGGTATGCTATATTATATGAGAAGTATGCAAAATTTCAACAGTCTTATTATAACCGTGTTCAGGCACCATTGCTAAGCCCGCAAGATTTTAAAAAGATTGCACCTTTATTTGTCATCGACTGTTCTCGTCAAAACGAAACTTTAAAAACCGGTTCGGTTGATGTGCGAGTTGAATTAGAGTGTGAATCATCAATACCTAAGCAAACCTCAGCTTACTGTTTGATTTTGAATGATAGTATAGTTCAATATAATCCACTAAGTAATATTACAAAAAAAATATCATAATGTCTGACTACATGTTCGTTGATCTTCAAGGATTTAAAACAGATAAAAACGAATTTATTGTCAAAGAATTTGCATACGCCACCTTAGAGTACACTCAATTGTTTTTAATTAAACCTCCTTTTCCATTTTCTAAATTAACCGAAAGTGAAAAAAGACGGACAAGATGGTTAGAAATACATTTTGGTGTAATGTGGCATGAGGGGTACGTCGACTTTAGGGAATTCAGAAGGGTTATTGGTAACCACATAAAAGATAAAACAATCTATGTGAAGGGTATGGAAAAAATAAAATGGGTAAAAGAATTATATCCAAACTGTACTGTTATAGATTTGGGTGAAAAAAACGTACCTAATTTACGAGAGCTGTATAATAAATATTGTTCCAATGAATTTATGTTTAATTGTGTGTATCATAAAAAGTGTTGTGCATTAAAAAATGTTTTATGTATAAAAAAATGGTATTTAGACAATCAGCTATGCTTCTAATGTTAATATGTTAATTTATTTTTTGGAATAAATGCTATTCAATAAATTTTATTATATTTTTATTTCCAAACTTTCGTAATGCATATTTCAATAAGTATGATTTAATAATTATAATGAATATTACGAAAATAATAAAACATCAAATAACTTACATAAAATTTATTCAACCATAATAATAATACAATAACTATAGTGCAAACAGTCTTAATTAGTAATAAAAACAATTTTATAAACTAACACTGTACCCACACAATTTCTTTGAAATTTTATTTATGACACCTTCAGTACAGTCAATTATTTCATCATAATTGTCATTCGCCACATACTGAGCACTCAGAATCACCTTTTCATCAGGGTCGTTTAGTTCAGGAACGCCATCTCTGATGTCCATTATTTGAATTCTTACAAGCTTAGTACCTTTGCTTGCTTCGTTGTTAATAACAAAACTTGGCGGATGTCCCAGGTCTCGTTTTATGATCTTGTTGTTAACTTTTGCTGGACGTTTCTTCACTTTTGGGTTGTAGATAGCATTCCTGACTTTTTTATATAAATCGCTATCATCAAATTTTTCCGGAAGTTGGAACGGATCCTGTGCGTACTGAGACAAATCAATTGGTACATCTTCGGTATCAGCCATTTTTAGAAAATCTAAAACAACGAGAAAATACTAACTCAGATAAATATAGTAAAAATGACTTTTTTTTTATTTTTTTATTTTTTTTTAAATATAAGCACACATTTTAAATTTAATAATACGAGTCACTAGTGAAATTTAAATCAGAATCAGTTATGATAAACATAAATTATATATATATATATATATATATATATATATATATATATAAGTGAAAAAGTGATTAGTCAAAAAGCAACTTACCAAGGTCTATTGTCGCGAGTAGATTATGAAGAAGCGTTTGATGGTAGTCGAATGTGAGTAATTACAACTTGATATGCGCTTATAAATGTTAGCTACTGCTTGTTCAGCAAAATGTAAGCACATAAGTGTTATACGATAACTTTACACGTGGACCAGTATATACCTAAAACAAGTCACAACGTGTTTCTAATTCACCACATCATGTAATTTAATCAGGATGTGCATATGTAAACTATCAGCAAAATGTAAATGCACATAAGTGTTATATGATATCGTTACACGCGGACTAGAGTATAACTAAAACAAGTCACAACGTGTTTCTAATTCACCACATCATGTGATTTAATAAGAAAATGTTCATATTAATAGGGAAAAAGTTTAGGGTTAAGCATAAGGAAAACAACCAAATAATAAGTTTATACATTTAATTATCATAAAATCAGTTGTAAATACAATTATAACATAATACATATAAAAGAGAAAGAAATATTTAATTAATTTATAATATATAATTAGGACGTATAGTTGATACGTTAGTTCTGTTTTACTTGAATTTGTACTTTTTAAATCTAAAAATCTCGTTTCAATTATATGTCCTGTAGATTTACTAACAATCAACCTCTAAAAGTTTAATATATGCTTATGTTATGACAATCAATGATCAATTTAAACATTAAGTATTGAGGTATGTCCCCAAGCTTTTGTGGATTTTTGGTTATCCGATATCAGCCGCTTGTCATCTTTAGCTGATAGAGCAACTTTATTTACACTTTGGGTAAATATTTCGTGTTTAATCGGTTTAAATAATATGTTTTTTCTCTTAATTACATCTCCTCGAAATAATGAATTTGCATCTTGCGAAAACTTTAAATTTAGTACAACGGATTTCTTTACTCCTTTAGCCTTTTTAATAACAGGTATTTTATCTCTGGTGGTTTTAATACAATAAACTTTTGAACGCAGTCCTACAAACTCTTTAACCATGTCTCCTTTCATTTCATCTTTAAAAAGCCCGGGAACTTTTTTATTTTGAACTGGTAACAAATGTTTATTACCAACATCGTAACAACTAGTATCGAAATAAGACAAAAAATGCATTCTTAAATCTTCAAAATAGTCTTTTGTATATGATAAACAAAACTATCTGTATCCGTGTAGCACATTTGAAGACGAGAATCATAAAAACGTTTAAATACCGAATAATGAAAATCATACATATGACTTTTAGATAATTCTAGTACGGTGAAACCGATGTAAATTGGTTTGTCTAAAATAATGAGATCTGGTTTCAATTGAACTGCTACCAAATTTTCAGTAAAAACTGATGCACTGTGAAAATTGGGTCTAGCTATTAATCTATCGGCTGTAATTCGCTTTTTTGTTTTGTTGTCATTGTCAGACCACTGATTAACCAAGCGCACATTGACCCTTTTCTCAGTATTTTCTAAAGTCTTACCAAAGATACTATTATTCATCAATTTACAAAAATCTTGTTCAAAGACAGACGTTGCTTCTTGACGTAGCCTCGTATTCATATCAATGTATTGTTTCAAGTAAGGAGACTGTTTGAATGTGATTACCCTATGTATCTTTTTTAATTGTAAACCATGTTTAAGACACGTTTTCAAATGTATATAATGAATCACATACGAGTATTTATCATATAGATTAGGCACAAGTTTATTATGCGTTCCACCTGGCGGAATAAATTTTTCAGGACAAAATGGTAAATCATTATGTTTAACATGTAATTTTTTTGGGTAAGTAATATCCACTTCTAAAATAAATCCGTAATCCGAATCATCAGGGATTTTAGTGATATTTAAAGCATTTATTTCGTGGTTTTCTAGAAATCTAAAGTCTGATAGAGGCATATACTGACACATGCTGTAACCATATAAATTATTACAGTCGATATAAATTAGGAATGAGTCTATCTCGGATGGATCATAGTGCGGTAAGTATATATTATTAGCCTTAGCGTGCCGTAGAGAGGTCATACAGACCCCACCTCTAATTCCAGATTGGATCATTCTGTGCATGTTAAAGTCATCTATAAGCTCTAATTCAATACCAGTTTTCAAAAGCATGGCATCAAATGATAAACTAGGTGCAGTTAAATAAAAAGCAGGATCCAAGTCATAGTGTCGTTTGCAAGTAGCGCGAAACTTTTCAAATATATCGGTTAATAGAAGAACATCAGTTTGCAAATAAAGGTCTGTGTATTCACCTAAATTACTTATTTTGAACTGTTTCCACACTGATTGCGCATGATCATAATCTGTTTCAGAAATTTCCTCATTAGTAAGCGAATTATAAAAATCGTTAATAGATGGAAGATATTTTTCTTCAAAACATTGCCATTTATTCATATACTCATAGGGAAACACGCCTTTTCGTGTAAGTAATTTAAACTCCGCATCGTTACAAAAATATTTACGTAAATGAACAAAGTCAGATTTTTGCATAGTTTTAGCAAGTTCCTCTAAACTTGTACCTAAAAATTTTAACGAATCTACGAAACGAAGCTGAAAATACTCGTTCTCAATTGGAATAAATTTAGTAAACGAGATATAGTTTTCCTTGGTTTTAGGTATAACTTTCACGTTTCCAGGTGCTTCGCCTAGCTTTTTTATAAATAGATGGCAATCATAACCAGACAGGTTGTGAAAAAAAATAGGCACAAAACAAGGACGTTGATATTGCAAGTTGCACAGGCTATGTGCTGCTCCACGATAGCTTCCTGTAATGTGACAGTGATCCCGAACCCGATCAGAAAATAGAAAATGGTTACAAATATGACAACGTTTAGCGTTCAAAAAGTTTAGCTCGTCATTCTCGTTGAATATGATTGAGGTGTTTCTTTTCAAAACTTTATAAATTTTAGCAACATCTTCATAAATTGCTTCAATAAATTTATCAACACAATCAGAACCGCGATAAGAGAAATAACGATTATGACTTGGATCCGCATTACAAACAATATAATAACCAAAGGCAGCTGGTATATGATGATGTAAAGTTGTAGTGTTAGGGACATAGCTGTCAGAAGTATCAGTAGTATTAGTAGCATCCGTATCAGAGTCACTAGTTTCAGTTGGTTGTAATAACGATTCAAAATCTGCGTATATAACGAATGGAACATTTTGTTTACGATCGTAATGCTGGAATTTAATTACTGTCCCCTTTTCGGGTAAAACAGTAACTACTCCAGTACATAAGTGATTTGCAAGTTTCTCCTGTGTCGGAAAAAATACCAGACATGTATCGCAAAAGTATATCTTACCATTATGTTTCGTTACTTGACTACGCACGAGACGACTCAAGTCTTTAATTAGAACATAATGCGGTGGGTGGCTGCCATCGTCTATTAAAAGTAATTTTATATTTACTTTACTTTTCTGATCACTAGATACTTCAGACTTGTAAAGGGGGCCCACAATAATTTTATTATTTTTTATACCAAAAATCGTAATCGAAATCGTTGGATTGTTTTTTTCGAATATTCTAATGTCATCAAATGTGACTGGAAAAGAAATTTGAGAAACATCCAAAACGTCACGAAAATTAGGATAAGATGATACTCTTTCAGGGTGTTTAATAGAAGGATGCAAAGCCGCAGTTACACACCACAAAAAACAGCATTGATCGGTGTTTTGTATATTTATACATGCTTTTTTGTTTTTTATGAACTTTGGAAGGTCAACATAACTTGAACCTCGTAATGGTTCATACTTGTTTATGTTAATCTCTATGTGTGAGTTACTGACAAAAGCCCATCCACTATCACGGTCTTGAAACTCTTCAATTTTTTTCTTTAGACAGTTTACGATCTCGCAAAACAGTGCCTCAAAATCATAGCTTAAGTATAAAATTTTATTTTTAGTTCCAAATGATTTTATTGATTGGCTATTATCTTTAAACATTAAAAACAATCCAAAGAGTTCGAAATTTACTTTAACGCACGTATGTTTCGTAAGAGAATTATCTAAAAGTCGTTTTATTTTGTCTCGGATAGAGTTCATAAATGCATCGATAGATCCCAGACTTTGATCGTTGCTTGCAGATATACGATAAGTGGCTATGCGCATCCGAAATGCTGACTCTACTACTTCAACACCGTCACTCAATATGTTGTTAGAATTTACAATTGTTTTATGTGCAGTGCTTCGCAGATGACCTATCCATTTATTTTTTTCAACAGACGTACTGCACGGAACACAAAAAGGCATGATGATTTATTGTCATACAAAAATTTAACAAAACTTACTAGACTATTTTGAAACAGGGTTTAATACGCTATTTACTAAACCACTGTTATATGTTTACTTTTAGAATACGTTGAATTAATCAAGACGGCTGACTCGGATAACCTTAATTAAGAATGTAACTGGTGGTGATATGATCACTATGCAAAGTATGGATAAGCCTATAAATAAATATCAAATAAAGTCACGGAATTCAATTGCTACATTTGAAATTATTCTTTAAACATACAACCGAAACCTTTATTTTATTAGGAATTTAATTAAAATATTTTATACGCTATACTTTTTTTGCACAAAAAAAAAAATACATAAACAAATAAAAATGAAAATACCTAAAAAGACTACAATATTTATATATACTTCGGTAAACAAAATATTCAAAGAACGGTACTATGTATTATATTTAATGAAAAAACTATTTTCGAAATTTAATAATAGGCGTATCCATCCTTTGCTGTCACAACTTGCTATTATGAACAACGTAAAAAATGCGAATGTATTGCAATAACAACTTTTGAGTAAAAACGAACAAAATAAAGTTTAAAAATATTAATAGAATTAAATGAATCAAATGTTAACAGTATTATTTTTTAAAATTATTAAAATAAACGGGTTCGCAATTTTCGAAAATATTAAAAGCTTGCGCTAAAAACTTTTGCATTTGATTCCACTCAGAGGAATTCTCTTTACACTGTAATTTGACGGATGCTAACGCTTTTTTATAACGTTCTTCAGGCTCAGTCTTCTGATAATCATCAACATTGTACACTTTTAAATCAATAAAAAAGTTACCGTCTGTTATCAAGGAACGCCGAGTGGAACCCGTAGATAAGCGACTGGTAAACGATGATGGGGTCTTGACGGTTTTCAAATTGTGCTCGTTGGTGATTTTCTCTTCTTCTCTTATGATTTTGAAGATGTCCGTTTCAGCTGCTTTTTTTGAAGAACTAAAAAAAATAAAAATAGAAACTTAGTATATATAACATTAGTATTTCTAGCGAGAGTATATTACATAAACTAAATAATTTTCATTAAAAAAAAAACTAGTAAATTTGGTACCTTGAGCCCGAGTTCTTGTTTATACTGGTTGATGCACGCACTTTGGTGCTTGCTTTTTTCTTTTGCGTACAAGGTGCTGGTGATGGTGTACGCAACCGCTGATTTGCTGTTTCAAAGTCAAGCCTGAAAAAATAAGAAAAAAATATTATATATTTTAATAAGAGTAAAATAAAATAATATTTGAAGCACTTTAAAGAGATTTATCTAGCACTTAACTAAACAATGTTATTTATACGACTATACTATGGGGGGCATTAAATATAATTATGAAAAGGATGATATAGTAATAAATAAAATACCTAGATGCTGAGGACGATTTTCTTTTCTTAATATTCTTCGTAGATTTCTTGACCTCGGGTGATGGTGTACGCGCATACGTTGAATATTCGGAGTCAGACCTTAAAAGAAAAAGTAATAAGATAAAATAAGAAAATAATACTTTAAACAATGTTTTAAAGAAATTTCATAAATAAGGCACTTACTTACATTTCAAATGAAGATTGTAGTTGCAGTTGTTTCACTTAACAAAAATAACGAGCGGCTTCAAGTCACAAAGCGGAATGGTAAAGAAATAGATCCAAAAATCCGCTATGTTTTATAGTAAAATATTTGATGAGTTGCTATTTAACCGAAATAAGAATATAAGACCAAACGACCAAATTCGAGCATCCAACATTAAACCTAATTGGTATCACATTAGAAAACAATATATATCGCATTAATAACAGTACCTAAATCGTATTCAAAATATGTTTATTTCCTGTTTGACTCAAAGCGCCGACAAAATAGGTATCGAATTATCAAAAAATACTGCCGATTGCAAACTCAGCTACACGTGTAAAACGCCTGTTACCACGAGTGGTTGTCTATTTAAATGAAAAACATTATTATTTTTTCTCTATAAATTATCTTTAAACATATATAAAACAACTAAAAAACAAACCTTAGGAATCGATCAAAAGTTTAATTGAAAATCAAACCCTATATATTTTAACCATAGCATACATATTTTAACATACACAAATCTAAATTTATACCTAAATGTATAAACTTCATCATATATTAAAGTCACAAAAGAAAACATCTTGTTTCAATAAACAACAAATAGTACTAAAACATTACCTACTTACTTAAAAAGTTGGTTAAAATATATTTAATCCAAGTCTCATAGTACATGCTAAAAAACAGAAGTCAGCATTTCTTTGAATCCCACGGTCGTTCGGTCACGTAGGTAGCCTTTGTTATGAAATATGAACCAATATGCAGAGACCATAGAAAGCAGAACCGACATTTCTACTACTAGTTGTTGCTATGCAGGAAAACATTTTTTACTCTGGTTATTGTTTGGAAATATAATTAAGTGGAATTCAGTGCAATCATACTCATACCCTTTCTGTAAATATTTTAAAAATAAAGGGTTTTTAGTCATAATTTTAGTTGGTCTAGTGATTGAAATAATTCCAAAATAAAGGGTTTTAAGCAGATTTTTGGTTTAGTATTTGGAATAAAATTTCGTTTCTACACAACTCTACGCGAAAACACAAACAGAACTTACGCACATACCGTTGACAATTGTCCACAGGAAAGATAATTTTAGTTTTCCATTAGTGTTACTTTTGATACATTAACATAATGATGCGAGAATAATTAGAGATCATATACATAAATTACATTAACATTTTAGAGGGTTCACCTAACAAAGATAGAAACTAACCGTCAGTCTATTAATTTTGGTCTTTGACTTGTTTCAAAACCAGAGTGTTAATACTTACGGTACTTCACATTTAGTACTTTGTCATAGTGAATCGTTTAAGAGATCTCTAGTTGCTTTTATATTGGTTGTCAATGTTACATGGGACTAAATGGGTTGGATTAACATTCCATGACCGTGAGCACTGTTTTGTTTTGCGTTAACATATACCTATGAAACTTTAGATTCAAATAAAATAGATCTTTATGTTCGATCAGTAAGACTGATTTTATTGTATCCTAAGTGAACATTTAGTCTGTTTTACTTTCATAATATCAAGTTTGCACATGGCTTGAAATTGCATACTCTCGCTTAATGTATTTTGAACTTTAATGCGGGCGGACTATGATCGAAATGGGTCGGGTGGGTGGGTGGATCGAATGGGGTGGGATCGGAATGGGTGATAGACAAATCAAATATCATTAATCGTAAGTACTGTTTTATCTGACACTCACATGTACCTATAAAACTTTAGATTCAAATAAAATAGATCTCTATGTTCGATCAGTAAGACAGATTTTATTGTAACCTAACTAAACGTTTAGGCTGTTTTATACCACGCTACAGAATTTACGTATGGTTCGACATTATACCTCACATATGAATATTAGTTTTAAACTTTAATACGTTTGGATATGCTCGAAATTGGATAATAATGCATATACAAAACATAATGCGGTGGGTGGCTGCCATCGTCACATGAATTATCCAATCAAATCGTCGGGTCTACATCGCGCTAATGAAGTTTTTAAGATCGGTTCATATATATAAAATTTACGTTGTTAAACTGCCGGAGCATCTGTACATACGCAGACCGGTATTTACTATGCTCTTTACCACTTAACGTTATCAAAGGGTCTGGCCAACCCTGCGATTTCGACTTGGTAAACGCGGTAGCGTATGCAGTATTAAATTCCTGCTTGGTTTTAATAATCCGACCCATGGACAGGGCAGGTACTGTATGATACAACGTGGTGACGGTTATACACAACGTGGTGACGGTTAAACACATTACGCGGTGGCGTGTACAGTATAAAATTCCTGCTTGGTTTTAATAATCCGACCCATGGACAGGGCAGGTACTGTATGACACACGGGTGAATCATTTACTATGCGGTCGATAGCAATTTGAGGATCCCATCCATACTCTTCACGTCAAAGTTTCTGGCCAATTCTGCGATGTGTTTAGTGTGACAAACACCGTGATAAACCTAGCCCGGCAAATCTCTACCCGTTGCAAATCTGGGCTATGGTGCGTTACGAGATCTGGTTCTCAAGCAGAACAAGATCTGGTGGGTGCAATGCTAGCTTGTACCCATTGTGTTAAGCCTTTTGCAGTTTAAAAATGTACCAGCCTTTTGCACTTTAAAAAACAAACTTAAACGAAAGCCTTTAATGAAATATCCTGTTCGGATTCTACTCCACTATCGGGAACTAACCCAAATTGCGATTCGGATTCTGATAATTCGGTAAGATTGGAACACCATCAAGATAAAAGACAGCAGGAGATCAAATTTTTGCATCGCAAACTAACCTAAATAGGTCGGATTCTGCCCCATTGCTCTGGAGTTATTTTTAGATAATGGGAGTTGCTACCCCACGACCGCTTAGGGTAAGCGGAGCGGCAGCGGAGCGTCCCTTAGCCCTGGAGTGGGGTTCAACTCCCATTATCTAACTACTTTTGTCATAGTTCTCTATTGCCGGTCGGAACTGGTTCATATTTTTGTTGTGTAGTCCATGTGTTACGATAGCCCAGCGGAAAAAAGCCGGACTAATGTATCAGTGAAGCGAATGAGTGTGAGCCGAGGCCCCAGGATCGATCCCAGCTTAGCTGACAAGCAGATTTGAGATATTTCATTTTTGAAAGAATTAAATGACAGTGTGGTAAATGCCGATTCTCGTGTCGAACGAGAGTTCCAGTTTTACACCTAGGGGGGTCACGTATCTCTGACGCTGACTGTACGTCGTTACCAAGCACTCCTGCTTCGCTTCGCTGTTGTTTGTTGTTGTCTTGCATGTCCGTTTCGTATGAATAGTAACGTCTGTGCTCGTAGTCACTTTCCGATGTCGTCGTTTCCTTAATTTTGCTTCTAACTTCTTTACTTTTCGAAGTATATTTGAGTAATCGTCGTCCCCTGACCGTTTTCTTTTCCCCATTGTTGATGTTAATCACTAAACTAACTTGAGGCACTACTTTACTTAATCTATTATTTATTAAGAAGATTACGCGCGACTCGGATGGCACAAAATCACGTAATGAGGTTGTTGTGTTGTAGCATTTACCTCGAAACATCCTAGCGAAGCTGGGATAATTTTGTTCATTTATTCATATGCTGACTTTGCCGACGAAAGTCTCACGGTGCTCTCCACTACCGTGGCGTGTCGCGCTTTAACCTCATGTATCTTGTCGTCACCTCAGCATCTTAGATTTCATGCGCTGAAAACACGCAAGACATCAAACACAAAAACTCAAACACATTCTCGCCTTTTCTTTGTCGCGGAATTGACTTAAAGTTTCCAATCGTTCCTAAGAAGCTAGATCACTCACTTTCTTATAATTTCCTGTATCATTGTTTATAAAATCCCTTAATTGAAATACTAAATCTTCTACTTTATTAGTTTTCCTTGTAATTTTGATTTGTTTATTTACATATCACCATAGTAACGTACTCTGTCTAGTTTTCTTAACTTCTTAAATCTTAACCATGTAGTCAGGTTTTATACCTTTTGGCTAAGTTTGTTTAATATTTTATACTTATTATGTCCTGGTATGTGTTAATTTTGAAAATTCAACCTAAGAACGCTGAGTTCGCCGGCTGCCCCTATATAAGCGTGGCACAGCCATACTAAAATCAGTCTTAGTCTACGGTTCGTTCCGGAAGGAACTCCTCACCGAAAAAAATATTTTTCTACAATACTACAAGAATGTGTTGTTGTGAAAAATATAGTTATTTTTACTAGAATCTGGCGGAGGTAACAAAAAATATTGTATTTTGTAAAATTTTGTTTGTAAACGTTACTGGACGAGTCTGCTTAAACGCAATCGTAATAAATACAAAATATTTGTGTTATTTACAATATATATCGTAATCTGAACAATGACGCATTGTATTACAATTCGAAATACTGATTAATATTTTCACGGAACACCGCTAAGGCGCTCGTGGCGCAGCGGGTAGAACGTTAGACTTTCAATCGGGAGGTCTCGGGTTCAAATCCCGGCTGGGGTACCACTGAGCTTTTAAGCCTAGAAAATCTTGGATTTCGGTTGCAGAGCGGCAAAAAAAAAAACAAAAAAAAACAATGTACGTCGCCATCAAATATATGAGAGCGGCCAGGGTACTCAAAAATATCTGAACATGCACTTTATTTATCGCCTTGACAATAGAGGCGTTGTTCAGATATTTGTGACCACCTTGGTCGCTCCGATATATCTGATGGCGACTGTATACACACATAACTTTTGTCTAGTGGATACATGTCAATTACAATATTTTATAGTTATCAGTACAATATTTTATAGTTATCAGTACTATTCATATTGTAGTTCTCACGATTTTGATATAACCAGAAAAGTTTTGTTATGTTTACAAAGTGTTTAGTCGTCACATATACAGCAAGACAACACTGTAGAGATAACCGGATTCTGGTTACCAGTACGAGACTTTTTTTTCAGTGCTCTTCTAAAAAGGTCTGTGCAGGGCCAAGCTGGCCCTGCACTCGAAGCGACCACTGTATCTTGGCCTAGACTCCAATACCATCATCAACGTTCGCTGCAGTCGCCCCGGAAGGGCGAATCTCCATTGCCGTCTTCCTGAAGGGCGATTCTCCGCTGCAGTCGTCCCGGAAGGACGATTCTCCGCTGCCGTCGTCCCTGAAGGGCGATTCTCCGCTGCAGTCGTCCCGGAAGGGCGATTCTCCGCTGCCGTCGTCCCTGAAGGGCGATTCTCCACTGCCAGTCGTCCCGGAAGGGCGATTCTCCGCTGCCGTCGTCCCTGAAGGGCGATTCTCCGCTGCCAGTCGTCCCTAAAGGGCGATTCTCCGCTGTCCAGTCGTCTCTAAAGGGCGATCCACCTCTACGGTCGCCTCTGAAGGGCGAGACCTCTGCCCTTGCCTCTAAGGGCAAATCACCGCTACGATCGCCCTCCTCTGCTAACCGCTGCAAGCTCTTTCAACTACACGTCGCCCTCCGAGTGCAAGTATCGACAGCTGCTACCTTCTAAATTAATATCCATCCACGGCCATAGTCACTTATACGGCAACTTAATATATAAAAAGAACTCCATCACCTATCACGACAGATTTGGCGCCCAACTGCATTTCCTAATTTCTTCTCAGTTGCCCTTTCCCTAAATTCCAAAACAGACACAACACTCGTCTTTAAATTTATTACGTTTCGGTCCCCATTAGTTATTTTCTTTTTTTTAAATAAACTATAAGTCACTATGGCACGACCTATTAAGTATACTAGCTTAAATAAGCCTGAATTAGAATACGAGGTTCGTATTAGGCTAGAAGAACCTAAAGATAACATTACAGCTCTTAAGAAACAAGCGGAAGCTTTGGGTCAAACGCGACCATCGACCGAAGTACTAGACTCTATAATTTCACCTGAAGAAGACTTAGAACAAATCCAAACCTGTTTGGATTACATTGACGCTAAAATCAAGCAATTTAGTGATAAATCGTCGCCGTACGCTCTGAAAAGGTTAGAAAGTTTCCTAAATCATCTACACCATAGAATTAATCGTATAGATTTAGATCCACCTTCCCCACTACTAGAAAACCTTACTTTAATTTCTGAAAGGTTTAGATCATTGGATAATAAATATGAATCACTTCTTTTTGAATCTGCTGAATCAACACCAGTTATCTCTCCAGCCTGTCCTCACCCTCTCATCTCTCAAACCTCCACAGACGCATTGACATCCTCCATGCCCATCTCTTCAGATGCAGTCCACCAACTCGTGCCTCCAGCCTCAGTACAACAACTCTATCCTCCTTCCTCCTCCACTCAACAGCCCACCTTCCAAATTGTTTCCCCTCCCAACGTTATTACCGAACTCAGAAAACTAGCCTACAGTGGTAACTCATGCCCGAAATCTTTCTTACAAAAAATAGAAGAATTCAGTACTTCACGCAATCTAAAGAAAGAAAGTTTAGCTGAATTGGTTTTCGAAATTTTCACAGATAAAGCCCTACATTGGATACGATTTCTAAAAAATCGTACTCCAAACCTCACCTGGGACGAAATTTCTTGCCAGTTAATGAAGGATTTCGGTAATACGGATTATGATCATAAACTCTTAACTGCTATTCACGCTCAAACTCAAGGTGAGAACGAAGCAATAATTATTTATATTTCTATTATGCACGGCATGTTCTCGCGCCTTAATAACAAATTGCCAGAAGCCGAGCAACTGACGATTCTCCTGAGAAACATACGTCCTTCCTATTCAGTCTTCGTGGCACTAAACAAAATCACCTCCATAGATTCCCTCATAGCTGCGTGCCAAGACTACGATCACATCCTTGATAGAGATCGTAACTTTAAAGAACCCAAACCAGCTGTGGACCAACTTGCTTCGGAGTTCAACTACACTCCTACCACTTCAACTTCTAAGAACCCCTCCAATTTTAATCCTAAACCTACATCTAACTCTGATACAAGACCTCCTTATAGATATAATTTTCCTAAACAAGTTAATGCGATCTCTAACAATTCTAGCTCTAACCTCTTTTGTGTCAGATGCCGTACAAATGGCCATTCTCTTCGCGCTTGTAGTCAACCTCATTACCCTATTTGTTTTAAATGTGGCCTTAAAGAGTATAAAACTCCCGATTGCCCTAAATGCAATCCTACTAACACCCCCTCGACAAAAAACTAATTAAGCACGACTTAGATAAAACAAATCATTTTGACGCAACAGATTGGAATGATTGGTTATCTTACCTTCGAAATTTTTTCAAAATTTATAAAATTTCTTCAATTTTCTACGAAGAAGAAAGAGATAGCGACAGGCCTTTTATAAACTTCACTGTTGATAGCAAACTTTTTTCAGGTTTACTGGATAGTGGCAGTGCCCTTACCATTTTAGGAAATAATTCACACTTAGAATTTCTTAAAATGGGTTATTCTTTATCTAAGTCGTGTCCTTCTACAGTAGCCACAGCTAACAAACACAAACTACAATCACTAGGTTATATTGACTTACTTATGAATTTTAACAACCAAACACGCGCCATTAGAGCCCATGTGTTTCCAGATATACATCCTTCAATTATTCTCGGAGTAGACTTCTGGGTAGCCTTCGATCTTTTACCTCGCCTACTTAACCCTATCTTACTTAACCAACTCCAATGCAATACTATTACGAGTACCTCTGAACAAGGGAACATTCTCACCTTCGAAACTCTTAACGAGGAACAGAAAAATATTGCTTCTGATATAATCACTCGTTTCAAGCAGATATCTTTCGAAGAAAAAGGCGAACTTGGAAGAACTCACCTGATCTGCCACAAGATTGACACCGGCGACTCTCCGCCCATAAAACAGCGCTGCTACCGACTCTCACCTGAGAAGCAAAAGGCGCTCATCAACGAAGTGGATAAGATGCTCGCCTGGAAAGTAATCGAACCCTGCGAAAGCCCATGGCTATCCCCGGTAATAATTACTCCCAAGAAGAACGGTGAGTGGCGTTTTTGCGTAGACAGTAGAAAACTGAACTCCATCACCCGTCGTGATGCCTACAGCCTCCCACTAATGAACGAAATTCTGGACCACCTCAGAGAAGCTAAGTATTTATCTAGCATAGATATAGCTAAAGCATTCTGGGAAGTCCCACTACACCCTCCTGATCGGGATAAAACTTCATTCTACGTCCCCGGAAAAGGGATGTATCGCTTTGTGGTTATGCCCTTCGGCCTCACCAACGCACCTGCAACACAGCAGAGACTCATGGATGCACTGTTTACACCAGAATTTGATCATAAGGTATTCTGCTACCTAGACGATATAGTCATCGTCTCTAAAACTTTTGACGAACACATCTCCCTCTTACTTAAAGTACTAGAGAAACTGACTTACGCTGGTTTAACGATAAACTTCGAGAAAAGCCAGTTCTTCAAGAAAGAGCTCAAATACTTAGGGTTCATCGTAGACGAACAAGGACTCAGGGCTGATCCCGATAAGATTCGTGCGATTCTAGATTTTCCAACGCCAACCACGAAGAAAGAAATCAGAAGATTTCATGGAACCTCTAGCTGGTTCAGAAGATTCATCCCTAACTTCAGTTCTATAGCAGCACCACTAAACAAGCTAGCAGCGAATGGGAAGAAGGCTCCAAAATTCTCCTGGACTCCCGAAGCAAACAATGCCTTCTTAAAACTAAAAGAACTCTTGACTACAACACCTGTTCTCGCCTGTCCAAACTTCGAAGAAGCTTTCGCCGTTCACTGCGATGCGTCCAACTACGGAATCGGAGCAATTCTAACACAGCAACAAGACGATAAAGAAGCCGTCATAGCCTATATGAGCAAATCCCTTAACAAACATGAACAAAACTACTCCACGACTGAACGTGAAACATTAGCTGTCATTTCAGCATTGGAGCACTGGAGATGCTATCTGGACAACGGCAAGCAGTTCACAGTATACACTGATCATGCTGCCTTAAAATGGTTCCTGAATCTATCAAATCCTTCCGGTACACTCGCCAGATGGACCCTCAGACTCTCTACATTCAACTTCGTCTTAAAACACAAAAAAGGTAAAGATAATGTTGTTCCAGATCTACTCTCTCGCTTTAACATCAAGGACTCGGATATACATCATGTAGCACCACTAACTCAAGAGAATCAACCCAGAAATAACCCCGAAGAATTATTTAACAGGTTAATTGCAGGTTGTCAAAACAACCCGGACAGCTATCCAAACTACAACTTTAGCAACAATAAATTACTCCGTCGGTTTAACGACCCTAACTCCTTATCAGATGACTTCGCTTGGAAAGAAGTTCCTCCCCCAGCGGAAAGGAAATCACTCATACAAAAATCCCATGGATCTCCTCCCAACCCTCACTTTGGAACCTTTAAAACATACAAAAAGTTATCACAACACTACTATTGGACGGGTATGTTTAAAGAAGTTGCTAAGTACATATCTTCATGCGAAACATGCTTATCTTACAAACACTCCAACCACTCACCCTATGGCCCAATGGGTAAACCCAAAATTTGCTCACGACCCTTCCAATGCATATCATTAGATCTTTTAGGCCCTTTACCTATGACTAGAAAAAGAAATCAATATATACTAGTAGTAAACTGTTACTTTACTAAATATTGCATAATTTTTCCTTTGAAGCGCGCCCGAGCACCTGAAATTATCTTTTATTTAGAAAACTTCGTATTTTTAGTTTTTGGAGTTCCACAGACACTCATCATGGACAATGGCCCACAATTCCGCTCGCGCGAGTTTCACAATCTAATTAATAAATATATAATTCCCTTTGCAAACTTTAACCCACATTACTGTCCACAGGTCAACCCGACCGAGAGATACAATAAAACCATTCTTACAGCTTTATCCCCCCTGGTTGGCGAAGACCACAGATCTTGGGATCTCCACTTGCCAACGATTCAAGCAGCTATGAATAATTCCACGAACTTGGTAACCGGTTTCACTCCGTCATTTTTAGTATTCGGCCGGGAAACCATCTCCTGCGGCTCGACTTATACTCAATGTCAAAACCTCGATGAACTAATATTCCTTCCTAGAGACATTTACGCTAACAATCTTGGCTTTTTATCACCAATCTTCGATAAAGTCCAAGTTGCCCTATTTAAAGCTCACTCTAAAAACAGTACTAGATACAACTTAAGAAAATCCTTCAAAGAATTCAACGTTGGTGATATTATTTGGAGGAAAAACTACGTTCTCAGTAACGCAGGCAACTACTTTAGCGCTAAACTAGCCCCTAAATATATTAAATGCAGAGTTATCCAGAAACTCTCACCCTTAGTTTATTTACTTGAAAACCCTAATGGTTCCAGAAGTAAATGGCACATTAAGGACTTCAAAATATAATTTTTTTTTAGTATCTCATTTTATTAATTAAGTAACTTTATTGACTACTAGAATAAAATTCACACTTATTAAACTATTTAATAATTATCACCCTTAATTTAGGTTTAATGTCACCCCATCCATAATAATAATTACTTTTTCTTTTTCAGGCAATTAAGATGCCTTGGCTTGCGACTAGTATTATTAGTAATATTGCTTCGCACCTGCCATTTTATTTTGCTATTATCTAAATATTTTTCAGCTTTAACTTAAGCTTCCACTTCGTCCTCTCTTCTTATCTTGGCTGTACTAAGGCCAAGAATTCTGGAGCGGTAGACCAACTCTGAAAATAAGCCAAATGGTTAAACTTCAACTTACTTGACTTAGTTGTAGGCCTTCCCCTACAACTCACTACGTATTAACGATTCGATAATTGGTTCCAAACTAATTAATCTAGTCAGCTCTAAACTGACTAGGATTTGTAAATAATCTTTCATTATTCTGTTTCCCAGAGGAGCGGCTGACTACTCCCTTATAATGAAGCCTTAGGTCATGAAGGGAATTCCCTTAGGAGTGTGAGTCATTGACAGTGAACCACATCCCCTTACTTATACTAGAAATGAATGCATGCGCGACGTATGATAAAGAAGTACGACTGAGTAGGTAATTCCCTATTTTATTTCATTATATTTACTAGCACCTCATCTCATACTACGCACTAATCTTTAAACGTTTATTTATCTAGTTCCTAGTCTTCCAGCATCTAGTTTTCATGACTATAACTTTCACAACCAGAAAAAAAAAACTTTACGCCTTATAGAATACGTCAAAGTTTTTTTTCTCCGGGGTTTTTGGGGTAATGTAGCATTTACCTCGAAACATTATTTTGTTCATTTATTCATATGCTGACTTTGCCGACGAAAGTCTCACGGTGCTCTCCACTACCGTGGCGTGTCGCGCTTTAACCTCATGTATCTTGTCGTCACCTCAGCATCTTAGATTTCATGCGCTGAAAACACGCAAGACATCAAACACAAAAACTCAAACACATTCTCGCCTTTTCTTTGTCGCGGAATTGACTTAAAGTTTCCAATCGTTCCTAAGAAGCTAGATCACTCACTTTCTTATAATTTCCTGTATCATTGTTTATAAAATCCCTTAATTGAAATACTAAATCTTCTACTTTATTAGTTTTCCTTGTAATTTTGATTTGTTTATTTACATATCACCATAGTAACGTACTCTGTCTAGTTTTCTTAACTTCTTAAATCTTAACCATGTAGTCAGGTTTTATACCTTTTGGCTAAGTTTGTTTAATATTTTATACTTATTATGTCCTGGTATGTGTTAATTTTGAAAATTCAACCTAAGAACGCTGAGTTCGCCGGCTGCCCCTATATAAGCGTGGCACAGCCATACTAAAATCAGTCTTAGTCTACGGTTCGTTCCGGAAGGAACTCCTCTTCTAAAAAGGTCTGTGCAGGGCCAAGCTGGCCCTGCACTCGAAGCGACCACTGTATCTTGGCCTAGACTCCAATACCATCATCAACGTTCGCTGCAGTCGCCCCGGAAGGGCGATTCTCCATTGCCGTCGTCCTGAAGGGCGATTCTCCGCTGCAGTCGTCCCGGAAGGACGATTCTCCGCTGCCGTCGTCCCTGAAGGGCGATTCTCCGCTGCAGTCGTCCCGGAAGGGCGATTCTCCGCTGCCGTCGTCCCTGAAGGGCGATTCTCCACTGCCAGTCGTCCCGGAAGGACGATTCTCCGCTGCCGTCGTCCCTGAAGGGCGATTCTCCGCTGCCAGTCGTCCCTAAAGGGCGATTCTCCGCTGTCCAGTCGTCTCTAAAGGGCGATCCACCTCTACGGTCGCCTCTGAAGGGCGAGACCTCTGCCCTTGCCTCTAAGGGCAAATCACCGCTACGGTCGCCCTCCTCTGCTAACCGCTGCAAGCTCTTTCAACTACACGTCGCCCTCCGAGTGCAAGTATCGACAGCTGCTACCTTCTAAATTAATATCCATCCACGGCCATAGTCACTTATACGGCAACTGATAGTGAATAAAGAACCCATTACCTGATTTTTCCTCTTCTAATTTACCCCTTTTACCTGCTCAGATACGTGCTCTTCCACACATCTGTCTGGAAGAGGACGTATCGTGACAGTGTGAACCCCGTGCCGGCGGCGCGGTCGGGGTTCTCACCATAAGGGAGTGAGCGAGACGGCACTAAGGATTTCTTTTTAGGGTATTATAACTCTGAATGCGTGATGAAGATGGTACGATTCCTCGTACTGCTGCTTGTAATATTGAAGATATCATCCTCGATTGATACAGGAAGTATAATTATTGGATGCCAGCGTGCTATTAGTTAATGTGACGACGCCGCCGGTCTCGTGCAGGTACTTCACGGCGGTGGGGTCGTGCGGGTCGGCGGCGGAGGCGGAGGCGCTGGTGTTCGGGGAGGGCGGAGGGAGCGTGATGGCGCACAACGGCTGGGTGATGAACGCCGACCCGCTCGAGGACTTCGCGCGCACCTCCAACGTGTACCTGCGCCGCGAGCTCATCACCTGGGGCGACAGCGTCAAGCTCAGGTACACATCATTATTCTTCTACCATTCAACTCTACGACATGCTTCTCTTACACGATCTTTATCTAAATAATTTAAACGAGCCGTCTTTTATTTTGGTAATCATTGGTTCACCTGCTCGGTATGCGCACTAAAGTCATAAAAAATAATTCGAGAAAGGTTTCTACGTAATCTAACCGTTTGTAGTCGATTTTAACAACGATTATAAACTGTTTAAAGACATTTAGATAGTGACAAAATTGCATTTATCTCTATTGTCTAGTTGTGTATTTACACATTTAATACATGCAATTATGAGTGTTTGGTATGTTTAGATACGGCGACAAGCCGGAGGACAGCCCGTGGCTGTGGGCGCACATGCGCGAGTACGTGGAGCTGACGGCCGAGCTGTTCGACGGCCTGTGGCTCGACAAGTGCCACTCCACGCCGCTGCACGTGAGTTTGTCTAACAGGGTACACCGTTTAACCGAGCGGAGTATCAACTATTAAGAGTAGCGCTATTAACATTCGGAAATAAATAAAAAATCGTTTTTTTATTTATTTCCGAATATTAATGTTTGCCATATCGGTCGCAGACCAGTTTCGTTTCAAAGTAATAATAAATAAATAAATAAACGCCGGGCCATGCTCGTCGACATCACCGTCCCATGTGACGTGAACCTCGTGAAGGCTGAGAAGGACAAGTCCAGCAAGTACCTAGACTTAGCTCACGAGGTAACCGCCATGTGGGAGGTTGATTCGGCGATCATTGTGCCAATAGTTGTTTCTGCGAACGGTCTCATAGCGAAGAGTCTCGACCAACATCTTGAGAGACTTTCGCTACGGGGTTGTGGTTGGATCAAGGGTCAAATACAGATAAGGCGGTAAATCTGGACACGGCGCGCATAGTCCGAAGGTTCCTCACTCTGCGGCCCTAACCACCGGCAGCCTGGGCCTTGCTCCGTTGCCGGCGGCACCCTAGGTTAGGTTTTTTATAATGTTTTTATTGTTTTTGTATGTTTTTGATGAATTTTTGTATTTTACTTTTGTAAAAATATTATAAAACAACCTAACTTAAGATTGAAAATAAATAAAGAATAATAAATAAATAATAAAATTCATTTATTTCATGCTTCTAGGCTTATAGTAGTATAAGTCAACAATAAAAATATACACACATTGACAATAGCGAAACAGTTCTAATTAGATATGAAATAATTAAAATCTCAATAAAACATAATTAAAAAAAATTACATTTACAATTACAATTTATTAAATAATAATTTATAAATAAGTATTACAATTAAAATTCATTGAAATAAACAGGTACTTATGGCAAATTTTGTTTTGATGTCAAACTATATTCTATCTATTCTAACCTATCCCTGTTTTTACATGCCTGCCGCAGCAGTGCATGATGTATGGACAGTCCAGTCTGTCCGCGATCATCTTTAGAACGATGTTGGAGCTGCCTCGCACCCGCTCGCTGGACCAAGGACGCAGCGCGTAATCGCATAGTGGTATGAAAACACGCAGTTCGCGCCGCCGCGAACATACCCGAGGCGCTGCAATAGCGAGGCAGCCCCATCACCGCTCGAAACGCGATATTATACTGGACGCGGAGTGCATTGTACGCTTTCTGCGTGTAGTTAGCCCACAAGCTGCACGTGTACAGCGACGTGCAGTACGCTTTGAATAGCGCCAACTTCACGTCGCTGAAACACCGCGCAAACCTTCTGACCAACATGTTCGCCCTCACGCACAATGCCCTCCGCTCCCGTTCTATATCAAAGTTATCTTTTAAGTCGGCAGTAACAATGTGACCTCAATTTTTAAAATTGTCCACTCTTTCGAGTGGCACTTCATACAGACTTACGGCCGGTACATCCACTGGTCGATTACTGCCGGCTTCAAAGACCATGTATTTACTTTTAATCACATATATTTCAATCCGTGACTTGCGGCGTATTCCTCACACATTTTTAACAGCCGTCTGAGACCACACACCGACGCGCTCAGCAGCGCCATGTCGTCCGCATAGCTGAGGTTGTTTACACACACCCCATCAACATGACAGCCAACATGCTGACTGCTGAGTTTGCCGATGAGATCGTCCATGTACAGGTTAAAGAGTGCGGGGGAGGTCAACCCCCCCTGCCTCACCCCGCACTCCAACCCGTACTCTTCCGACGTTGCTCCCGCCCACCTGACTCTATTGACCTGGTGTCCATACCAGTATTTAAAGATATTAATTAATCCATTAGGTATGTTTATTTTTTTCCATCATTTCCCATAATACTTGATAGGACACCAGGTCAAAAGCCTTGGATAGGTCAAGGAAGCAAGCATAAACCGGGGTCTGACGATCAGTGTAATATCTGACTGTATGCTTCATACACAGTATTGCACTATCTGTGGACAAGTGAGGCCGGAACCCAAACTGATTGTCATGCAATCTTAAATATTTTTCCAACTGTGTATTAAGCATACAATCAAATACTTTCGCTACTATTGTTGCTAGAGATATGGGTCTATAGTTTGTTTTGTCCGTTAAGTCCCCGGTTTTGTTTTTCACTACAGGCACAACTATCGTTTTTAACATATCGGTAGGCATATATGAGTGACTTATGCAAAGGTTATAAAACATAGCAAGGACTCTTGCGATGTGTGGACCGGCATGCTGGAGGTTCTCGATGCTTAGCCCGTCATGACCTGGAGATTTACCCCTCGAAATAGATTTTATAGCATGCGCTACACCTTTAGCTGTAAATCTTATCCCACTACCATGCCGGACAAAGCATCGAGCGCTGTCCTTCCCGCACCCAAAGGAGATTGCACACGAAAATGCTCCTTAAATGCCTCCGCTATACTTTTAGGTTCATTCACCCCGTCGACACTCACCGGAAGACCTGGTCGAACGTTCATCTTTTTGGTGTCACGCCAAAAACCCCGGAAGTTGCCTTTAGAGTGTTTTTCAGCGAGAGTATCCATTTTTAATTGCTCCTCGTGATTTTGGCACCACTTTAGCCGAGATTTGAATACTTTTCGACTAACACACATCTCCTCAAATATTATACCTAACCTATCTAGGCTTTCCGCATGACAACCAATCGAGATACCTCTCCCTAGCCACCCGATGAGCCTCAACAACATGTTTATTCCACCCCATCACACGCTTGCCCTTTGCCCTCTTGGTCTTATCATGCCTGCCACACACCGCTGCGCTGCGTCACATAATGCGCTTACAATCCTATCATACAAATTGTCAAGAATATGCCTATGAGCCACTTTATCACAATACCCGTCAGCACAGCTTATGAAGTTTTTATTAAAGTCAATACACCTCAATCTAGAATGAGCCTCCCTTCTATATAGATCGGTTTGCTGCTCCGTTCGTTCCCCCCAAACTACATTTTTATTCGTTATTATTATATTAGGAAGTTTAGGAGTCAGCAACTCTAAATTGCATTCAATGATTAAGGGGAAGTGATCAGACCAGAATGAGTCATACTTGACTCGAACATCCCTCACTGAATCCACAGCGGCCTGAGTGAGAATACCGTGATCAAGCCAGCTGGGAGTTCCGTACACTTCGCTAATAAAGGTATAGGTACCAGAGAAAAGACCTAACTTATCTGTGTCGATGCACGACCAGTCTTGCTCACTACAAAACTCCATTAGCTCCGTGAAAAATAACTCCCCAGGGTTAGCATTAAAATCACCTAAGATATAAACGGATTCTACACCATACTCATCTATTACTGCACTCATCGTACCCAGGCAGTCCGTGAACTCAGGCAGATTAACAGGTGAATTTGTAGGCATGTATACACTCATTACAATTATATGACTATTTTTAACGGTAATTTTTATTGCATACACTCGACTGTTATTGCATTGTATTACTGACACATCCGAAAAAACACTATGTTTCCACAGTAGGGCAACTCCGCCATACGGCCTACTCCGCAGTATTTCCCCTGACGTGTCCATGGCCGAAGTTCCGGTGAACCCAAAATCATTATCAACAGTACTAAGAAAACATAGTTCCTCTTCTTGTAACCATAATTCCTGTAACGCATTTACGTCACACGTACGACATAAATCCCTTACACCATCAATTGAGCGTTTTATCGATTTGCAGTTGAAACTTGCAATATTACACATTTTATTATTTTCCATTTTTCTTATATGCAGTAGGCCGCCGGTCACGGAGTTCCCCCCGTTCGAATAATTAACAAAGCGCCTAAATATGATGCCACAGTTTCTCGTCCAAATACATATGTAGCTTGGTCTCCGATACGAACATTTTGTATGCCTTGTAGTCTCTCTGTTTTTGGATATTTATTTGTTTTAACGACACCGTATCTTTTGTTCGACTATGGATGTTTTTGATGACGTCATCTTCCGTAGTTTCCCTATGTACGTTTGTAATGAGCACAGGTGCCTTCCTTTCCGCGGCTTTAAAATTACATTGTAGGTCCCTTGCAACCCCGTACTTGCCGTGGAAACGATACTTTTTTGGTTTTTTGGGGCTCCCTACCCTGATCCATTTTCCTTCCTTATCGTCAGCTGGCAACTCATTGTAAGATGTTTCATGCGATGCGTGTTCACCGGAACCACTACCATTGTTTATGTTTACCATCTGATCAATCAGCTGACGCTCGGGCACAGCTGATGGTGTAACCTGTAAACCTATGCGAACTGCAAAAATGTACCCGGCTGGTTACATAAAACCTAGGGATGTATTATATGAAATAAGAACACAAGAGTCCACTTGATAATTATTTTATTTCTTCTTTCCTTACTCGTACATACCCTAAAATACAACTTCTAGCTCAGTCTGCCAACGGTAGAGCTGTTGGTTTGTTAATATCTGTAATCTTACCTAACAGGATAAACCACCATCAAGTTAATTGTCTACTAGAAATTATCATTTGAAAAGATGCACCTAAGCATTAAATTTGACAAGCAACACTGTCCATCAGATCTCATTAAACCTTTGTTATTAAATTAAATTACTTCTTATAATTGAGACAAGAGCAAAAAGGTTGTCGATCTATGACAATGACAAAACTTGAACTACAATTAAACTAAGCCATTTAAAGTTTCCCTAAAGGTTTCTTGAAGTATTCCTAAGGGTTACCTAAGGGCCAACACATACCTGCCGCCACAGACGATACTTTGTCATGCACTCCTTCGTATTTCACCTCCGTCGCCTGACGATCGAAACAGACGTCCTAAAAAATGGAAGAAGCATCATAAGATATAACTTGTGCACTACCGCTGACAAACACTTAAAACACTGGACCAAATCGTAACACTTACAGGAAAATCTGCAACGGTCAACAAAAACATGTGGGACTCTTAACAGTAGCCATGACGGCGTCCCACGCTGTAGAAGATTTGTGATCTACATAAATTTGCCACGCTCCAGGGCACGCTCCTCCCTCCTCAGCGTCTCGCGACAGGAAAACTTCATTTGCCGCGCCGTATTCAAATCGCTGGTTGGAAATCCCTTCAACCACGGCGTCAATTAATTACAACTCCTTACGAAAATAGTTTAATACGTTATTTATTTAATATTTTCATTCAGAAAACCAATGTCATCTTCTGAAGTCTAGCTTGCCTTCTTTTCTTCCCCATATTCAAATTTTGTATCCTCTAACACAGCCAGTACTGCACGTTGCCAGTAAAATAGCCGAACCTTTCTAAACTAATAGGTTTAAATACCCAACAACACAATTAACACAATAGTAAAGAAAAATGCTGTATTTCTGTTTGTAGCGAAATTAATTAAACTATGTTTAATATTTCTAAAATGTAAGCTAACAGAAATAAAAAATACAAACAACGAAGTTCCACCAAAAACCAATAGATGGCGCTATGTGACAATGGTTTCGGTCTGGCAACGCCGCTCGACGTTGAAGCACGGACAGCCGACGACGCGTCGTTGCCGCTCTTATCGCGCAACGACCGTTGCTAGACAGCTGACCCGTGCGTCGATTTTTGCGCGCCTACCTCCCAAACGTTTTTATGACTATTTTCGGACTTAGATTCCTGATCCTGGTAGCTATCACTATCTTGAAGCGTTGAGTTGCACTGCAGAATGCCTACCGGTCCACTGTCAATGGTATCCAGAGCCCAGGCGGCTCCTCGTTTCATATTTACATTGCATATAGGCGTAGGTGGCAAGGTATCATTTTTATTCGCTAGGAGATCCAGCTTCAAACCCTTGAGCTGTTCCAGAGTCGCGTAAGTCTCTTTAACCTCGGCCAAATCATTTTGTAACTTAAGCATGTCTTTTAATAATTTGGTACAATCCAGGCTGTTAAAGAGAATCGGCGGCAAACGCTCGAGTTGCCTCGCCAAAAACACTGGGATATCGTCCGGCTCCGTTTTCTTAAACACATTAAATATGTCTTGTAGGTCCCTTTCCTCCTTGCCCTTGCTTTTTCTGTTTATCTTGCGTGCCTCCGTCGGAATCGCGTCAAATAATAACGACTTCGAGTTCTTGATTTCGACACTGGAGAACGCTGACTTACAAATCCGTATAAGCGTGATCTCGTCCACTAACGACACTTTATTTTGAACATAGTAGGCCAACAGTTCGTCGATGACTATATTACACGAATTGCATTTATCTAGATCCATACCCTAATATGTCTATTTTATGGTCAGGATCGATGAGCAAACGCCCTATATTTAGATATGAGTATCTGTGGCTGCATCTTAATGTTTACATTTTAGTATCGGTAACATATTTACCTAATAATTTTTACTTCTTAAGAAGACGTTCGAAATTTGAACGTAATTAAGGTATCGGACCTTAATTACGTTCAAATTTCGAACGTCTTCTTAAGAAGTAAAAATTATTAGTTAGAACAAATGTGTTATCTGTAACGATGTTTTCTCAAACATACTCCGAAATGTATGCGTTAATGTCACGAAATGAAGACATGAAGTTGCTCATTTAAGGCCTAAGGCCAAGAAGTAATGTATGGAATTAGTATGAAGCGTACATTATTGTCCGCTGCTCTAACTTTTTAAATTTGCTTACTAAGATTACACTGACAAAGGAAATATCACATACAGCCAACGACCACTCTCTATGAAAGCATACTTGCGACATTAAAATTAAAAAAGAACTATATTTATGAGCGGTTAAACATGGTTCTCAAATGTCAAGTTTAAAAAATAAAAAGGCGCAATGTAAACATTTTACTTGATTACTTAGTAGTTGAAATAAAACAACTTTGAACGGATTATATCGCGTATACTGAATTTTAAATTACATCCCGACGTTTCGAACACTTTACAGCGTTCGTGGTCACGGGTCGACTGAGGAAAACATATTTACCCACATCTAAAATTACAATGTACAAAAGACTACCCACATGTATAACATTAAATGCAAACAAATAAAGGTGAGTGTACATCAGTGGCGGTGGCTCAAAAATTTTCCTAGGCAAGCCGGTGCTGAATTGAGCTTTGTATTTCTTCATTAGCTGTAAGAAAACTGCTTAGGCGTCTGAAACTTAGGTAAGCCGACGGGAATCGTGTTCTATAGACGCGCCGCCACTGGTGTACATGCCAGAAGGGCAAATAAAGCTAGTTCTACAATAGCTAATTATCGATCTACTACAAACTTTAATTAATTAATTTAAAAGGTAGCAAACAAACTGTTAAATTTAGAAATTAATAGGTCTACATTATTTTACAAAATAGAGCAATATATGTTAACACTATCCAACGCTATGGCCTCACAGTCGTGTGTCCTGCTTGCTCTTTGATCAAATGAACCACTGGATCCCAAGCCGGTAAAGAAATATCCAAACTTCAAAAGGGAGGAGGGCTTTTCTTTACCACGGACACACGACTGTGAGGCCATAGCGTTGGATAGTGTTAACATATATTGCTCTATTTTGTAAAATAATGTAGACCTATTAATTTCTAAATTTAACAGTTTGTTTGCTACCTTTTAAATTAATTAATTAAAGTTTGTAGTAGATCGATAATTAGCTATTGTAGAACTAGCTTTATTTGCCCTTCTGGCATGTACACCAGTGGCGGCGCGTCTATAGAACACGATTCCCGTCGGCTTACCTAAGTTTCAGACGCCTAAGCAGTTTTCTTACAGCTAATGAAGAAATACAAAGCTCAATTCAGCACCGGCTTGCCTAGGAAAATTTTTGAGCCACCGCCACTGATGTACACTCACCTTTATTTGTTTGCATTTAATGTTATACATGTGGGTAGTCTTTTGTACATTGTAATTTTAGATGTGGGTAAATATGTTTTCCTCAGTCGACCCGTGACCACGAACGCTGTAAAGTGTTCGAAACGTCGGGATGTAATTTAAAATTCAGTATACGCGATATAATCCGTTCAAAGTTGTTTTATTTCATGAATAACTATCGCGGCAACCGTAGAAGATATTATGTACTTAGTAGTTATTTTATAATATTTTCTTACAATGTTTGAGAAAAGCACTATACAATCCTTGGCCGGAAGAGGGATTGCAGGACTCGCTTTATCCGTCTACTGCAATCTCTTCCTTAAATCCCTTACTTCACGGCCTCTGAAGTAATGTACTATATTATTATCAAATAATAAACAAAAATTCGATATCATTATGAAAATCCGGGTGCGGGCATGCGCCGCCCGACCGCCGACACAATCGAGTTGGTCATGGCGATAGCGTGCAATCCGTGCAATTGCAGTCATTCAATCATCATTTCGGGTTTATAATATGTGTGTAGATAAAGCAGTGTATGCAACTGTACGTAATTAGGCCTTAAAACACTCGTGTGATCTTATTATGAAACTCACTTCGTTCGTTTCATAAAACCACACTCGTGTTTTAAGGACCCCTATTACGTAACAGTTACATAAACTACTATTAATTACGCCCGTCATTTTTAACGCGATCGTAAATACGCACCCGCCTTAGATGAGCGTGCGCGCGCGACTCCGTAATGCCCTTTGGGCTAGGAAGTGCACCATCGTTGAGGACGTATTACTGTATGGCGTGTGGTGTGAACTGGTGTTGTGTACCAGGTGGCCGAGTACATGATAGACTGCGCGCGCAACGTGAAGCCCGACCTGTTCGTGGCCGCGGAGCTGTTCACCAACTCCGACCACGTCGATAACATCTTCGTCAACCGGCTCGGCATCTCCGCGCTCATTCGAGGTGAGCGACTAGTTCAACTGTACCTGTACGCTGCAACTTTTGTAAACAAGCTAACTCTGTATCGTTTTATACAACGAAGGCACCTTCAAAGTATGCGATCCATGTGATCACCGTAGCCTATGGACGTCTGCAACTTCAGATGTGTTACGTGCACATAGTCGGCCGCTTTTATAACCTGTAGGTACAGTCGGCCAAAAATGTGATCTACTACCCTGCGGTTGTGGTTCGTTTGAACGCTCGTGCATGTTTTAAACTCCGTTAGAAAAGTCAATCTTAGCGATCGTTACATCTCGCAGGAACTTGTCAAAACTGGTAGACCACCTTCTTGGCCCACTGTACACTCCATTTTGAAGCGTTCGCGTTAACGAAATAATGTTTCACTGCACCGTGTGGTGTGGTACCGTTAGGTGACGGGTATCGTTTGAACAATAACAGTATCGTGTAGTGAGCCGTGAGTGGTGTTGCAGAGGCCCAGGCGGCGTGGGACTCGCGCGAACAGAGCCAGCTGCTGCACCGCTTTGGCGGGCGCGCCGTGGGGGCCTTCCGCCGCGCGCGCACCGACACCGCGCGCGCCGGCGTCGCGCCCGCCATGCTGGTCGACCTGACGTATAAAAACCCCTCGCCGCTCGAAAAGCGATCCATCCACGACGTGCTGCCCACCGGTGCGTACTGCCTGCTCGACACATAGTCCGCCGCGCGCGCACCGACCCCGCGCGCGCCAGCGTCGCGCCCGCCGTGCTGCTCGACCTCACGCACGACAACCCCTCGCCGCTCGACAAGCGCTCCGTGCACGACGTGCTGCCCACCGGTGCGTACTGCCTGCTCGACACATAGTCCGCCGCGCGCGCACCGACCCCGCGCGCGCCAGCGTCGCGCCCGCCGTGCTGCTCGACCTCACGCACGACAACCCCTCGCCGCTCGACAAGCGCTCCGTGCACGACGTGCTGCCCACCGGTGCGTACTGCCTGCTCGACACATAGTCCGCCGCGCGCGCACCGACCCCGCGCGCGCCAGGGTCGCGCCCGCCGTGCTGCTCGACCTCACGCACGACAACCCCTCGCCGCTCGACAAGCGCTCCGTGCACGACGTGCTGCCCACCGGTGCGTACTGCCTGCTCGACACATAGTCCGCCGCGCGCGCACCGACCCCGCGCGCGCCAGCGTCGCGCCCGCCGTGCTGCTCGACCTCACGCACGACAACCCCTCGCCGCTCGACAAGCGATCCATCCACGACGCGCTGCCCACCGGTGCGTACTGCCTGCTCGACACATAGTCCGCCGCGCGCGCACCGACCCCGCGCGCGCCAGCGTCGCGCCCGCCGTGCTGCTCGACCTCACGCACGACAACCCCTCGCCGCTCGACACGCGCTCCGTGCACGACGCGCTGCCCACCGGTGCGTACTGCCCGCCCGACACATAGTCATAGTCATAGTCATATAATTTATTGCAATCATAGTTTGTACAGCTGGTATAAATATCGGTTATGTGTACATTGTGGATCGTATGGGCCCTGGTAGGGCGCAACAATTTTCTTACACACTACTTATCTACTACTTAATTATAGTAATCTACATGCATATCTAAAGCGAATTTTATATACATTAAAAGATAAAAGGTAAAAAAGATAAAAGATATTTATTCTTCAATTTACGCACATTACAATGCACTTATCAACGTCAGAAAGAAAAAGAAACTACCACCGGTTCTAACCCTACACCTCTGACCCGAGAAGTATTACTTATTAAGCCCGCTCTACACTCGCGCCGCGAACGCCCGCGAAAGCCGCGAAACGCGAGTGTAGATGGTGTTCACGCCTAAGAATCGCATTGTTCGCGGCATTTCACGTGAATTCACGGAGCGACTTCGCGCGCGAGTGTAGAGCGGGCTTTACCGGCAAGAAACTCGGCGGGACTTATTTTTTCAAAACAATAATACAAATACATTAAAGATCCTATATATGTTATGGACCAAGTGATTAATGAGGGCATTATGAATACTGCCCAGCTGGATCAGGCAAACTGATTAATTATCATCTAAATGTCATTATTTATCACATTGTCTGGTCATTATGAATAATGTTACGTGACCATTGGGCAATTTGATAATATACCGGGGAACTTTAGACATTTGAGTCTGAATTTTTGTCTCAATCGACGCCGCTTGGCACGATTGTTTTGGTAGGTCAAACAAAGCTAATTAAGCTCCTAGCCGCGAGATTGAGCGGTGGCTAGCTCCTAAAAGAGAGGGTAATGGTCTGCTTCCGAGGTCCGGGTTCTGCTACATTTCTGGCGACCATTAGCTGCTAGGTCGAGTTTGATTTCATTTTCGTATAATTTGGGTGCAAGAAATCTATTTTAGATATTATTTTTTTACTCCTTCATACAAAAAAATGAACTTACCTACCTACGCATGTGTTGACGAAGGTTCGTAAATAAGGTAGGCGACACCAATTTTGAATATAAAAGGAGTTTACTCGTACAGAGCGATTAAATTACAAATATTTAAAAATGCATAGAAAATAAAACAAGTGCCGCGCGCGCACCGGCCGGTCTTCGTGGAGGAATGGCTGCGCTGGCGATCGGTGGGCCCGGCGCGGGGTGCGGGGTGCGGGCGCCGGAGGCGAGGGCGGCTGGCGCGCGTTCGAGGAGCGCGCTAACAAGCTGGCCCCCTTGGACCGTCCTGGTCCAATGTCAGTGGGACGGGGCAGAACCTGTTGTAGGCCCTCCTCAGCGTCCCTGTAGTGGTGGTGACGTCAGCCACACGGCTGACTCCGTCGTTTCCCGGGTAGATGGCGGCGACTCGTCCGAGCAGCCATCTGCTGGGTGGCAAGCGGTCGTCCTTGACGAGGACCATCTCGCCCAGCTTCAGCTGACCTTCGTTCTTGCGCCATTTGTTTCGGACCTGCAATTCTGAAATGAATTCCTTATAATAACGATTCCAAAAATGCGCCTTCAGTCCTTCTATCCTCTGGTATCTCGTGAGAGTATGTATCGGCGAGTCTTGCACCAGGGGAGCAGGTAGCATTGTGAGCGTTCGTCCGATTAAAAAATGCGCAGGGGTGAGAGGGGTTAAATCTGATGGATCAGATGAAATAGGAGTTAAAGGCGTACTGTTTAAAATCCCTTGCAGTTGAACAAGGAGTGATAACATCTCCTGGTAGTCTAAGTGTGCCATGGCGGTTACACGTTTCAAATGATATTTTACTCGCTTAACTGCGCCTTCTGCCAAACCATTAAAGTGGGGACTATAAGCTGGACAAAATTTGAATTCTATTTTCTTTGAAGCTGAATATGACATTATTTCGTTAGCATTATTTTTAAGGAACTTGGCTAATTCGTTACGAGCCCCTACAAAACAAGTTCCATTATCTGATAAAAGAGTGGCTGGTTTGCCTCTGCGGGCTATGAATCTATTTAAAGCGGCAATAAAGCCCATGGCTGTTAAATCAGTGACGAGCTCTAAGTGTACTGCTCTCACTGCCAAACAAACGAAAACAACGATCCATGCTTTAATTAATTGACAACCACGACCCTTTCTGCTCGCTATCAAGATTGGCCCAGCGTAGTCACATGATGTATTAGTGTTTGGCTAACCAAATTTTGTTGACAGACATTTCGTTGTTGTATCACCAATTGTCTATGAATTTAAAAAAAGCTAAAAGTCAGTTGTCAATACATGTCATTCAGTCAAATCTTGTTCAAATCAAATGTATGTTTACAAGGGATATTTTAAATTATATTAAATAATGACTATATACCGAGTGAGGTCTGCATACTATTAAGCTCGTAAGTAATTACGACAATGTGCGAAGTCGAGGTGAAGCTTTTTATAACGAAAAACTGCAATGTTTACATGTAGTAAACAAAAGTAGATTGGTGCTCTATACATATTTTGATACTTTAGTACGAGTTGTAACATTTGTCTATAACTCTGTATCGTGAATTTATTAATACCTGAATCTCATAAACAGAGCAAGCGTGTAAAGAAACTAGAAGGTCTGGAAAATATCAATAAAATTAAAACATTCGCAGTTTGGAACGTAAGGAGTTACTAACTGAAAACCTTATTTAGAAGAAATCTGTGGAGTGACTAGTCAGCAGTAATTTTATAAAAAAAATATAAAACAAGTTTATAAAAATGAGCGGCCAACGTGTCGACGAAATATCTATACATACTTAACCCATCACACCTAAATCTAACCTAAAGTAACGTAATTCAATGATCACATAGACCACAGTATGGGAAGGAAGGTATCAGTATCGGAGCAGCCAAGGTACTCAAACATCTGAACATGCACTTTATCGCCTTGGTAATAGAGGGGCTGTTCCGACATTCGTGACCACCTTAGCCACTCCGACATATCTGATAGCGACTGTACTTATAGGACCTAGCTCGATAATGCCATAATATTAAACCATCTGGTTTAATATTATGGCATTATCGAGCTAGGTCCTATTTACACTATACATTTCATTGTTCGCCTTGTTACTATGGTCACAGACTATACAGATACAGACGCTCAGCCAACTACACCCAAAGCATAAAGTAAGATATATCTAGAGGATTTGTCCCATGTAAAAAATTGCGACCGCCTAAAATACATTCTGCACTAGATGGTGCTACTGAAAATTCACTGATTACATCGACCGACCAGAGATAGCGTTACCCGTCACAGCGAAGTTGTAGTACTCCTAACGACATCTGTTAGTCCTGATTTAAAAGTTTTGTAGAGACGTATGTCAACTAACATTACGATTAACTAGTCAATAGATGTCGTCTTACAGTAGGAATATTTTAGTATTTTTTTATAATACGAAATAAACTTACTTTTTTTAATTTGTGTCTTATATTATTTTTTAAATTAGTTTTTTAATTATTCGTAAATCGATACATTTAAACCATGATAATAAGTTATCATCATAAAGCTCTATACCTGGAGGAGCCATCGCCTCATCTTTCCAAACAAAAAAGGCTGAGGTAGCATACGTATGGCGTTTTCAATTTAAAGGTACATTATTGTCGGTTGTTAATAAAGTTTATTTCTAAATGAAATTTTATAGCAGCATCGCCTTATTGATAAAGGACAATGATGTACCTTTCACTTAAAAATTTCACGCATATTTGACAGTAAGTCACGACACTAAATGGAGCAACAAATAGTTGATTTTACATATGTTGAAATATGGTTCATTATCGGATGCAGTCCTTGCAAATGTCAAACAAAAAAGCCAAGGATCATTTTTGCTTGTATTTTCAAACAAAATATAGAAGGCACCAATCCTTAGGGGCGTTAAATATGCATAAGTGTCAAACGTCAAAATAGTTACTGCCCGTCAGAAAATAAACGATTATCTTTGAATCGATTCAGTAAACGACGCTGGATTTTCGATATGGATTAATTTTTTAATCATAATAGTAATGATAAAAAAATTAAACTATAATTACATGTGAAATTATATTTCATATTTTTGTAAACTAGACATAATAGAACATTTTTTACACCTAAAAACAATACATAAAGGCATTTTCATGGAGCTCTTTACTCACTGAAAACGATTAACTGAATGCGTGTAATCGATTTTTGAAATATTTTTTATAAACCTATTAGATTTTCCTGCTAATAACGTTGACAGAGGGGAAATGTACCTAAGCTTACTACAGGTACCTATAGAGCTTTATGGGTATCGTATGTAAAAAAAATTGTAGCGACACCATAACACAGAGTAAATAATAGTATAAAACAGAGAGACCTCTGTAATGTCACGTAACGTCACGAATCATGTTGTCCCTTATTAACGCATGACAAGTTCTCTTTCGCACTTATGCAAACGTATCGGATACGTCGTGTCAAACTCAAATTTTTTGACAGATTTACTTTGAGTTGTACCCCCCTGACCTAGCCCCCCCCCCTGACTAGCTGCAGAGAAAAAGACGTTTTTTCGTTGCAGCTGACCGTAACGCCGGCTGTACATTCTCGGGCGAGAGCACTCGGGCAGGTACAACTCAAAGTAAATCTGTCAAAAAAATTGAGTTTGACACGACGTATCCGATATGTTTGCATAAGTGCGAAAGAGAACTTGTCATGCGTTAATAAGGGACAACCATGAATTTATATAAAGTGGATCTAATTCTTACACTTTTTCCCTAACCACAGTTGAACCTTATTACCGAGCATAGCAGTTGATTACAGGAGACTAGTAAAAAGTAGTAAAAACGTTCCCATAGAGAGCTTAAAGTAGGGGGCGGTGTCCCACTCGCACTCGTTACAAAATGGTCACATTTGATGGACATTTGTCACATATTGACATTTTGATTGTCTGATGACGTCATTACCTCCTTAGTCAAAACGAGACACAATCCCCTAGATAACCTTCTCTTTCAGTCACACTTTTTGATCGAAGTATTTCATCCACTTCATATATATCCATGAGGACAACATGATTCGTGACGTTACGTGACATTACAGAGGTCTCTCTGTATTATACTATTATTTACTCTGTGACTCGGGGTAGATTTTTCTTCTGGAAGCAAAGCGAGTGCACCCCTGTACACTCTTCCGCTCGGCCTGTCTCGGTTTGTCTCGGCGAGAGTGTACAGCCCGCATACTATTTACGCTCGCTCACTCGGATGGATAAACACTTTTTATGCGATGTAATCAACATACATGAAAAAAAGGCATTCTAATTCAGTAAAAAATATTTATCAATAATTATAATAATGATATAGTACCGTTATACTATTAAGTTTATTCATGTTTATTTGAAAATGTTGGACGAAAACAAAGAAACGAAACGTTATGTAAACCGAACCAAAATCACAGCCAATGCTACAAAATTGTGAAGATAGTTTGTATATTTTGATTCATGTTGTTGCCAGCAAAGTAAAAAGCTGGCAACGTCGCAACGTAAAACTTGTATTGTATCATAAATAATGTATTTTTATACTCGGCGACTGTAATACATTGAGATTGTGGTGGCGGAACTACTAGCGCATACTTTTTGATAGAGCTTCTATGGTCGCATATTGTAGCATCCATAACAATGACAGAAAGGATTTCCATACAATATTGTGAAACTGTTGTCGGGCCCCGCACTGCGTGTCGGGCGGGCGCCGCCGGCACAATCCACCGGGAGATGGAACGTTACGAGATTACATAGAAGCAGTAGGTTGTGCACGGCTTTCGTCGAACTCAATTCTTACCGGCTTGCTTAAGCACTCGTAGAAAAACTATTGTGTGCAATAGTACATAATAAGGGTTCTTAAAATTTTCGGGTCTGTTTTTACAAAATTCGGCTCCGCCTCATTTTGTAAATTCGACCCTCGAATCTTAAGAACGCTTATTATGTAACTGTTGCACAAAATACTATTACGGCCTTCTAGCCTAGCTTGGTAGTGACTCTGCATATGAAGCAGGAGGTCTCGGGTTCGAATCCTGGTCAGAGCATTTATTTGTGTGCTAATCACAGATGTTTGTACCTGAGTTCTGGATGTTTTCTAAGTATTTAGGGATTTATCTATAAGTACCTATCTATTATATAGATCGTCGCTTTGTACCCACAACACAAACCTTATTGAGCTTACCGTGGGACTTGGTTGATTTGTGTTGATGTAAGATTGTCGCATGATATTTTAATTATTTAATTAAACTCACAAGTTGCAATTTGATCACAAGTAGTGATAGATGAGGATACCTTCATTCAATTAATTGAAGAAAGGTATCCTCCCAATTGGCGTTTACGGATTTTGGAAGAAATAACAGGTTGCGAGAAAAAGGTCCATTTTTAACCGACTTCAAAAAAGGAGGTTTTCAATTCGACCATAAATTAATAATGTATATATCTTACTTTATGATTCGACTGAATTTTTTTTATCATTATTTTTTTTTTACTTTTTTTGTATGTTTGTTACTCGATATCTGCGGGAATCGTGAACAGATTTTCAAATTTTTTTTTAATCGAACAGTTATAACCCCTGGATGTTCCCATTGTCACCAAGTCGGGGTCTGATGATGGGATCCTGGAGAAATCGAGGGAACTCTTAAACTATTATAGGCACACCTATAATGATTTCACTATTTTTTACAGCAACTCGGCCACTTCTTCTTGGAAGAGCGGATCCTAAACGCGGAAGTCGGTTCTTTTTTGTTTAAAATTATGATAAACTTTTTTTTATGCCGATCATTCCCGTTCCTACTTTTTATGGGACCAAAATAATCCGGCTAGAAAAGCCACAAATCGAGAAAACTTTTTCCATGCAAATGCAATGCGAATGACTAAGTACATAATTTTCATTGAAAACTGCAATATTTTTTGGTTTTGTTGATAAAAACGTATTTTAGATTTTTATTTTAGTGACATCTATGAGCTATTATCATTAATCAAACCAGCTACATGGAGCTACACAAAGGGTTACTCCGAGATTGAGCTAAACCGTAAAATTATGAGGAACTACAATAGATGGCGCTTAAATTAATAATGCGATATTACCTGGATTAATTTTTTTCTTAGGTTTTATCAGATATTTTTGATTACTCTTGTTGTAATCAGTTGTGGTAATATAATGACGCAGGTTTAGATAAGTAGGGACTAGATTTCAAGTAACATGAAAAATAATTACGAGCCATTGGTACTCTGAGCGACATCTATTGAAGAGCATTGGAACAAAACGAAAGAAGTTCCTAATGAAATATCTTGTTATACTAATTTATCTATGCCCAAAGCCATAGATTTACTATATACAAGATGTGCTACCGAGCGACCGGGGGTATGAGAAACACTATCATGACGTCATACTGTGCACAAATATGGGGTTGCCAGGGTAGCAAAAAAAATCCACTAAAATGTCGTCGAAACCGTTGCAAGTACTTGACTCCGTAGTGACTGCAATGAGTGAGTCGCCATTTTGACATAGGATCATAACATAAATAATCACGAAAATAATTAGTCTCGAGCTCTCGAGTCAATAGAATGCTGCATTTCGGTGTTGCACAAACTGGGTTGTTGAAATTAAAACATTACTTTTCATTATTGACGATTTAAATGTTTTATTTGCATAACTTGGCTTTGAATGCAATTTGCCAATTTGCGCTTACGAGTATAAGAGGGTGTACAAATGACTTTTTTGAAATCGTCAAGTTTTGGGTAATTTTCGTGAAGAATCACGAGGACTAATGATTAAAACAAGAATAAAATGATCCGAATATCTTTATACAAATTCACACAAGCTAGTATCTCTAATATCCAACCTCCTTTTAAGTCTTTAGTTTTAGAAACCCTTCAAATAATAACAACGTCTAATATGTCATTAATTTTATTATAATGAATTACAGCAATACATGTAAATAAATTGAGTTTATTTTATTGGCGACGAGATAGACGCCGAACAATTCACGCAGCTTTTGAGCGTTCAACAAGCGCAACAAGAACAAATATTAAAAATTCTAAGCATCGCACTTGCGAACACCGCGACACGAACAGGAGCTAGTTCCTCACACCCGGACACAACGAACAGCGTGACGAGCGCCATCACTTCCGTGCAGGAATCTAAATTTTGCAAGTTTCTTCGTCCGTTGGAAATCTGCAAATATCAAATTGCTTGAAATACCCCTATATATGGGGAATTTTTTAGGGTATTTTTTCTTCTTGTAGGCAACCCTATAAACCGACCGATTTATTGGACTTGTATAATACTAAGCTGGCTAATCGTATATCTGTACTACGCAATTTGACCGGTTTGCATGTCAAACGTCACGAAGTTATTTTGAAAATCATTTACAGATTTTTCGTGTTTTAACTAGTTTTTTTATGATACAACTAATGATTTAACTCAGCAACTTGGTACTTGTGAGATTTGAGAAGGAAATAAGTGATCAAAATACAGAAAACTTGTACTTACGCATGAAATGTAAGATTTGCTTCTTTTTGATCGGTTCGGCTTTTGCAGACAAATACAGAACATCCCACCATTGTTTAAAGCACAATCAAACACTACACATCTGTTATTTGGCCGCTCATGTGCTAGAAACAAGTAATTAATTCGACAAAACCTTTGTTTACTTTTCGTCATAACACGACCAATTTGTGTTGTTCACTTGAGCAGATCAAAGTATGAAGTGTGCCATAACCCGACCATGAACAAAAGTCCGGTCGGTGATAAGGACAAAACATGATACTCTTTTCTATTTCCTCTTGTAGGAATCGCAATTAGGCTATCTTTCTTTTTCAATGTCAAATAAAAGCGTGTCAGGCCCTTGCCCAAAGCGATCCCGCCTAAGTATCCAAGACTTGTATCCCAACTTGATTACATAGAAACGTTATCAGATGGCGGCACTGAGCACGAGGAAAATGGTGTTCCAGTTGCGACATCTATTAAAGTTCCAACACACGTTAAGTTACCTGCTACCTCATGTTAATAAGTTGAATTGTCACTAGGTGGCGTTTTACAGACACTTCAAATAAATTTAACTACTAAACACAATTATTTAACCACAACTCTGATTTTTATCGCCTACGTATCGAATGACAGCAGTATGTAGCGTTGTACCTAGAGCTGTTAGCTACGCTGTATCGATATAGATAAAATAATTGTTATTGTTAGTGTTCAGAGCTGCAAAGCTGACCCAATTTCCCGCTAGATGGCGCTGTGCCATACAACGCGAATCCTGCCTCACGCAAGCGTTTGTCTTTCGGCGTTTGCACATAAGGCAGCATGATTAATTTTTGAATATAGGCTTTACATGTGAAATTTGGTGGTTTTATTCATTCACATTTAAAGAGCGCCCTTTTTGAAAGTAGGAGTACAAACATTGGTCCTTAACGAACCGGGATGTACTGTGGGCCTTAAGTATTTGAGGTGTTTCCTGCACTAAGTGGCAACGGATTGTTGTCGAGAGGGCAGTCTCCGAGGGTGGCAGCGGATTGGAGCAGTCGACGGAGTCAGCAGCGCCGTGACCTTGAGTGACGTCACGGTGATCAACTTGGCGGGAAGATTCAACTGAGGTTCAAGTACTAGTGAAGTGAAAGTGTAAGAAGATATAAACTGTGAGTACATTTATTTACTTTGTCTGTGGAAGTGTCAAAATTTGAAACTGTCAGCTGTCAGATGTCACTTGAAGCAACTGTCAAAATTGGACTTAGAGAATAATCATAAACTTGAGTAGAAAATTTCAAAGTGTTTAGGACTTAGAATAGTTTAGGAAAAAGTGATCCGACGGGGAACCTATGCCCGATTTCATAGCGGAATACATAAAAAATAGTAAAAATTTTAAGCTCTACTCAGGACTTAAAAAATTTTGAAGCAAAAAATACTTGTAAAATTTTAAGATCTACTCAGGACTTAGAAAATTTGGAAGCAAAAAAACACTTGTGTATTTTAAGAGCACAAGTTGCATGGGACTTAAGAGATTTACGAACAACTACAATAAGACTTCGGGAATTTGTGATTAATTTACTGGGACTTGTAAACTTTCAAGATGAGTAAGATAGAAGCCAGTATTAATTTTCAAATAGATCAAAATATACGTATTACAAAGGCGTTCAGTAATTATAAAAAGTCTCCAAAGGATCGAATTACCATCTCGTACGTCGAAACTAGATTGGAAAACCTAGAGCAAATATGGCAACAATTTTCACGCGTGCATATGCAGTTATTAATGTCATCATCAGAGCAAGACGCACTACAAGCGACTGCATACATGAAGGAGGATGTATATGACACGACTAACGAATTATATATGGATTATAAATGCGAGCTGAAGAGCGCATTAAGCAAGTTAAAGGCAATGCCCAGTAACGTTAGTCCAACATTATTAGCTCCACCCACGTCTAAATCTAGTCAAGTGAGGCTTCCAAAAATCACGATTCCAACGTTTTCGGGAAAATATGAGGAGTGGATGGGTTTCCGGGATTTATTTATTTCACTCATCCACAAAAATCAGGATATCGATGACATTCAGAAGCTTCATTATCTGAAGGCACATTTGACGGGAGAAGCGGAACAACTCCTTCGGCATATACCAATTACTAGTGAAAGTTATGATCAGTGTTGGACCCAGTTAGAGAGTCGTTATAACAATAAGCAATATTTAGCGAATTGCATATTAAAAAGATTTTTTGCACAAAAGACTCTTCTAACCGAGTCTGCCACGGACATAAAACATATGTTAGATTGTACAACTGAAACGTTAAATGCTTTATCCAGTCTCAAAATTGATACGAGCACTTGGGATATTATTATTATTTACATTGTTAGCCAAAAACTAGATCCAGAAAGTAGGAAAAATTGGGAAGGTAAAGTTAGTGAATCTGTTTCTCTGTCAGAACAGTTGCCGACACTGGAGCAGTTTAAGGATTTTTTGCAGACGAGATACCATTTCTTAGAATTCATGGAACCAAAACCGAGCTTTGCCCAAAAACCTAAGTTTACTAATTATAATTACAAGGGTAACAGCCCTCAGATCAGGGGCAATCAAACGCAAAGGGTCAATTATCTGCACATCTCTAATAATAGTAATAATCTTTCGTGCAACTATTGTAAAGGTGAGCATAGGGTAATACATTGTAAAGATTTTAATGCATTAGAAGTGGATGTAAAGCGTAATTTTGTTCAAACCAACGGGATGTGTTTCAACTGCTTAGGCAGCAATCACTCGGCCAGACACTGCAAAATCACGACAAATTGTCAAATATGCAACAGAAGACACCACTCTCTGTTACATCAGAAGGGCGAAACTCAAACCAATGAAAACAAGGAATCGTCAGCTAGTCAGGTTGTGACACATACTCAGCAAGTCACAAATTCAACGGCAGAAGCTACAGCGGGAACCAGTTTCACAAATCACTTCATAAATGAAGACTCACAGCAAGGTTTACTGGCTACCGCGGTAGTAAAAGCAAATGCATGGGTAAATGGGGAATATCAACTAATGAGGGCTTTAATAGACCCAGGATCAGAAGTATCATTTATCACCTCAGCTGCAGTTCAGTTACTCGGGTTAAAGCGGAATCCAGTGAAGGGTTCAGTGACTGGATTGGGGGGTCAACTGATTACAGTGTCAAAGTCAATAGTTCAAGTCACCATGACTTCACGCATCGACCCAAACTATACCATTACGGTTGCAGCATATGTGGTTGATAAGGTTACCAAACCCTTACCCTCTGCAAAGGTATCCGTCACTTCGTGGCCTGAGCTGCAAAATATCGACCTCGCCGACCTTGAGTATCACACACCCAATAAAATAGACATATTGTTAGGAACAAAGGTCTATGCGCGGATTATAGAAGCAGGTTTGCTCAAATCACCTCAGGGTACGACAGCAGCACAGAAGACGCCTTTCGGATGGATTATTTGGGGAGATGCAGATATACAGGCGAATATCTCTGGCACATTTGTAAGCACACACACTCAGGTGGAACAGTTGCTAAGATCTTTTTGGGAAATAGAATCAGAACCTAGCAACAAACAGAGGATTTTAACCCCTGAAGAACAAAGATGTGAAGAAATATATGAGGCGACTACCACACGGGACGAGAACGGACGTTATGTTGTAAGGTTACCGTTCAGGGATCAGAAGCCAGCGTGCGTAGAGGGTAGGTCCAGAGAGATAGCTTTAAGGAGATTTCACTATCTGGAAAGGAAGCTTCAAACCGATGAGCGCCTGCAAACAGAATACACAAAAGTGTTTCATGAATACCGGGATTTAAATCACATGGAACCTTTGTCGATTCAAGAGTCAAAGGAAAAAGGCCTATACTTACCTTATCATGCCGTAGTGCGTGAAGACCGGGATACCACTAAGGTTCGTATAGTTTTCGATGCGTCATGCAAAGGCACTAACGGGGTGTCCTTAAACAATGACCTGATGGTAGGGCCCACATTACAGTTGGAGTTAAAACACATCATCATGCGTTGGCGAATGCATCCGATTGTTTTCATTGCTGACATCGTCAAGATGTACCGGCAAGTACTCGTTGACAAAAAGGACACGAAATATCAACGCATACTGTGGAGAGAGCATAGTGATCAAGCAGTCAAAGAATATAAGTTAAATCGAGTCACCTTTGGGATGTCATCAGCTCCTTACCTAGCTGTCAAGAGTCTGATTCAAGTTGCTGTAGATGAAGGTGCAGACTTCCCTCTTGCGGCATGTCGGGTGCGTTCGGACTTCTATATGGACGACCTAATGTCAGGTTGTCAAACCGAGCAAGAGGCAATAGAGGTTTACCATCAAATGAAGGCGTTATTAAGCAAAGGAGGCTTTGAACTTCAAAAATGGTCTAGCAACAGCAAAGCTATGTTAGAAGAAATCCAAGAAAGCACAGCAAGGAAAGATGAGCATAAAAAAATTGAAATGAAACAAGAGGCAGTTAATAAAATCTTGGGACTTACCTGGAACCGAAATAAGGATGAATTTTCTTATGCAGTTCAGTTACCTCCACCAACAGCACCTGTAACTAAAAGGAAGGTTACATCCGATATTGCAAGACTGTACGACCCTCTTGGATGGATAGCACCAAGCATCGTTCAAGCTAAAATATTCATACAAAAACTATGGTTGGCTGGTATCGAGTGGGATCAAGAGTTACCACCTCCTCTGCTTGAAGAATGGTTGAGCTATAGAGAAGAATTGTCGCAGCTTACCGAATTCAGACTTCCTCGCTGGACAAATCATACAACGGATGCAAAGTTAGTTGAACTGCATGGGTTTAGCGACGCTTCAAATGCGGCATATGCTGCTGTGGTATATTTACGTGTTATTGATGCAAAGGGTTAATACACGTCAGTCTAATATCAGGAAAAACAAGAGTTGCACCAATAAAGCAAATTTCAATTCCACGAATGGAATTATGCGGGGCAGTATTATTGGTCAAACTATTGGTTGAGGTTGCAGAAGTATTGAGTGTGCAAAGGTCCGACATTCATGCGTGGACAGACTCTGAAGTGGTGTTGGCATGGTTAAGCAGCCACCCAAGCCGTTGGAAAACTTTTATAGGGAACAAATGTTCAGAGATATTGACAGCCACTAGTCGGAGCCAATGGTCGCACGTAAAATCAGAGCACAACCCGGCAGATTGTGCATCTAGGGGAATCCCAGCATCTGATTTAAGTAAATTTAAACTATGGTTAAACGGGCCTGCTTGGCTAAAACAAGAATTGATTCGTTACAACGAGTCAAAAACAAAAAATACCCAGTTAGAGGAACGAAAAATACATACTTACCTGCAAAGGGCAGTCTCGGTGACCGACGGTGAGGAGTCTATGTGGTCGAAGTACTCTTCACTCACAAAGCTATTAAGAGTGGTCGCGTACTGCCGAAGACTCTTGAAAAATAAAAGGAAAAATCATACATACTTGCTAAAAAGTGAATTAGATGAAGCTTTGGCAGTTATGGTCAAAATGACTCAGCAACATGCATATGGGGAAGAAATTGAAGAGATCAAAACCGGTAAACTAAAAAAGAAAAGTCAACTTACCTCATTTACTCCACAACTAGACGGTTTAGGAATAATCCGTGTTGGTGGGCGGCTTCAGAGTGCAGACATGAAATTTGATCAAAAGCATCCAATGTTGCTAACAAAATCAGCGTGGTTGACTCAGCTAATCCTTCGAGATGCGCATTTCAAAACTTTGCATGGAGGACCGCCACTGATGGTTAACTACATTAGGAGCAAGTTTTGTATACCAGGACTCAAGAATTTAGCTAAAACACATGTCAAGAAATGTATTCCATGTGTTCGAAATGCAGCTAACATTCGAAACCAATTGATGGGACAGCTACCCTCAGCCAGAGTGAACCTGGCAAGGCCGTTTATACGCAGTGGAGTGGATTACGCTGGACCGATTAACATACGTGTATCCAAGGGTAGAGGAAACAAATCATATAAAGGGTACATTTGCCTATTCGTATGCATGGCAACTAAGGCCGTTCATATAGTGTAACGTAAAGTTACATAAATATTATTATTAAATAGGATAATAACAAATAACAACATTAGTTTAACCTAAACGAACTATTTACTGTTTTTTTAATTAATAATTATCTATTTACAAACTAACTATTAAATAACTAATTATAAATATAATACTATAGTTAAAATAAAATAATCATAAGCATCTTATTAAAAGTAGGTAAACGCGGCACCTTAATGGTATCGATGCTATTCGTCGCCTGCCGCCTTAACATCTCGTCTACTTGCAGGACAAGTTTTTTCTGTATGGGGATATCGTGGCGGGAGCGGCCGCTCTGCCCGGCCATTTGCCTCTTGCATCGAAAGCGAACGGACGCCGCGCTGCGCTCGCACGGAACACATTTCGTGGCGGGTCGTTCGCGTCGGTCGTCTCCGCAATTTATTTAAATCATAAGTTCATAAGTTACAAAACTTAAATCTATTATAGATCCGGGACGCTGATTCCCATCCATGCTAATTATAATGTTCTAAGTGTGTGTTATCGCGCCCCTTATTCGGGGTGCGACATTCAGATTAATAATTTCTCCGTGAGAAGCACGAGGCGCGCTTCCCTGGCGTCCGACACGTGGAGCCACACCCTCTTGCCGGCCGGCCAACGCCCTTGTCTTCGGGACTGACTCCTGGGGTCCTCCACTGCCGACCGTCACCGCCGAACACCAGCGCCAGGGCCAGGGGAGTACCAGTGATCCGCGGAAGCGAACCATTCGGGCACATAGAATCCAGACCTTGAGACATTTAATAATAAATTTGTGTTGACTTAAGGTGCCGTTGTTTTAATTTTCAAACCGCCATCTTAACTAACCGTCACAATAGAAGCAGTGAGTGAACTATCAACGGCCGGCTTCCTAGCAGCCTTTAAGAGGTTTGTTGCGAGGCGAGGTTACTGTAGCGACCTCTACAGTGATAATGGGACGAATTTCGTGGGTGCTGCAAAAGAACTCCAATACCTCTTTAATGCTGAAAAATCAAGTTTGATCCCGGAGCTAGCAGACTGGATGGCCTCCAACGGAACCCAATGGCACTTTATACCACCCTATGCCCCCAATTTCGGCGGACTTTGGGAGGCAGGAATAAAGTCATGTAAATTTCATCTCAAACGTGTTATTGGAAATTCCACACTTACTTTTGAAGAGATGAGCACGGTCCTATCACAAATTGAGGCGTGCTTAAATTCAAGACCACTGTGGCGAGTTGAGGAAAACGGAGAATCCTTACCATTAACGCCAGGTCATTTCCTTGTGGGAGAACCACTTATAGTGGCACCAGATCAGAGCTATGATCAAGTACCAATTTCTCCGTTGCGTAGATGGCAATTATGTCAGCGAATGATGCAGGACTTCTGGCGTTGCTGGTCCCAAGAGTATTTAAATCAGTTCCTTCAAAGACACAAGTGGACACAGCAAACTCCAGAACCTAAGGTAGGCGATGTAGTTCTGGTCAAAGAGCCAGATCTACCACCAACGCTGGCTTCTTGGTCAAGTGGTTGAAACACACCCAGGTTTAGACAAGGTAACGCGAGTGGTTACGCTTAAATGTAAAAATAGTCTTATAAAAAGACCCACTTCACGAATTTGTATTTTGCCATTGTCCGAGTAAGCTTTATGCAATTATGTAATTGTGTTTATGTTGCGAAAAAACTTACATTCTATTTAATATATTTAGATGTTTTGTTACAAATATGAGTTAAGAAACTGTTGTTCTTAGTGGGCGGCATGTTAGTGTTCAGAGCTGCAAAGCTGACCCAATTTCCCGCTAGATGGCGCTGTGCCATACAACGCGAATCCTGCCTCACGCAAGCGTTTGTCTTTCGGCGTTTGCACATAAGGCAGCATGATTAATTTTTAAATACAGGCTTTACATGTGAAATTTGGTAGTTTTATTCATTCACATTTAAAGAGAGCCCTTTTTGAAAGTAGGAGTACAAACAGTTATGAATATTGTAGAATCATCAAAAAGGATATCAATAAAACAATACTATTTAATTATTTTAATTACTTTAATGGATATTCAGCTACACCTTAACAACTGGATCTTATGTTTATTGCCACCACCTATACCAGATATCATAAAATAATCATTAAAAAGACAGGGCGAAGTACGGTTTCCTTCTTCCAATTTTGGAATAAATCCATTCTTAGACGACTACAGCATCATTGCGGTGAACTGAATCTCGTTCTGTGAAATGAATACACATGATAATATCGTTAGTAGAATAGAAATGTACCTCATAGATTAAGCTCCCATTGCATGAAACCTTACCTCACACGGTGGCAGAGCAGACACATACTACAGCGATAGATAATACTTAGGAGCACTGGACTATAGTAGGTTGCCATGGCCTAGCCTGGAAGAACATAGTTTTTTTAAAATTTTAAAACGTCAATTTTTGCCAAAATTTGCATCATAAGGTGGCAGATCGAAACCTTTACCCATCGAAAGAGACCCCTTTGGTGACCTGAACCCGCATAGGTTGCCAGCCCTAAACCTGGTAGATTTCAAGGTCAGCCATATTTTAGGAGGCCAAAAAATAGGGTAATTTACCTCATCAGGTGGCAAGCTGAAATTGATGCAGATCGATAGCCCTAGACGTGCCATTCACGGATATATAGGGTTGCCTGCCATCAGCCTGGTAGTTTTTCTGGTCAGCCTCCTCAAAGTATCGATTTAGTAACTTGGACCAACGAGAAATTCATGTACAGATGCTAACATTCGAGGAATATTTTGATGCAAACCGTGATATTTAATTAAACTCTACATATTTTTTTATTTATTTTTTATTTATTTAATCTTTATTGCACCAAAGAAAATCTTATAGTACAAAAGGCGAACTTAATGCCAAGAGGCATTCTCTACCAGTCAACCTTAAGGCAAAGCAGAGAAGTTGTGGGCGGTGCTAATATTAGTTAATCGACAACAATATCATACGTTTGAAACCTGACTTACAATACTTACATATAAGCAATACATACAAAATGTAAATATAAATAAATATAATATATAAATATATACATATAATATGCGATACATACATATTTTATTCTATAAATATATATAACGACGATACTCACGAAACTGAAACACTTATACATTTATTCTGCTAGCAAAGAAGCACGAGCAGCTTTTTTAAACGCGAACTTGCTGGGGGCATCTTTCACATTTCGAGGAAGAGTGTTCCACAGGCGCGCTGCCTGGACGGAGAAGGAGTTAGACATAAAACCAGTGTGGTAGCAAGGAATCGAGAGGGACAAATTACCAGAAGAGCGGAGTTGACGGACACGAGTCACGCCATAATATTTAAATAATGATTTGAGGTATCCGGGAGAATGTGGGTCATTAAGAACGGAAAAGAGCGTGCATAATAGGCGAAGGTTACGTCGAATACGGATAGGGAGCCAGCCAAGCTGAGTACGGAAAGAGGACACATGATCATATTTACGAAGACAGAAGATGAAACGAATACAGTTGTTGAGCAGGCGATCCAACTTATCAAGTAGTTCCTCGTTTAAGTCCGGATAACACACATATTGACAGTCTTGCACTTCATACTTGTTGAAATAATAGGGTAAATGAACCAGTTCTGGTCATTTCTTACTAATTATATAGGTGACTACCGGAAAACCTAGACTGCGGGTAATATTGAGGACGCCGCGACAGTAAATCATCAGTGTGTGAGGTAAAATTGGTTCCTCACCTCATTTCCGCAGTCTCCTATTTCTGCTTCCCATAAATATGCTCAATCTGTGGGTGAAAAAACACCCTGACTTGTGCACTTCGACTACTGGGCGAGGTCATAATATATACTACCGACGCCTACTAGATCACTCTCTACTACTGGAGGGTAAACCTCTTTCATGTCTCATCGATCTGCATCAATTTCAGCTTGCCACCTGATGAGGTAAATTACCCCATTTTTTGGCCTCCTAAAATATGGCTGACCTTGAAATCTACCAGGTTTAGGGCTGGCAACCTATGCGGGTTCAGGTCACCAAAGGGGTCTCTTTCGATGGGTAAAGGTTTCGATCTGCCACCTTATGATGTAAATTTTGGCAAAAATTGACGTTTTAAAATTAAAAAAAAACTATGTTCTTCCAGGCTAGGCCATGGCAACCTACTATAGTCCAGTGCTCCTAAGTATTATCTATCGCTGTAGTAAGTGTCTGCTCTGCCACCGTGTGAGGTAAGGTTTCATGCAATGGGAGCTTAATCTATCACTACAACACTGTTGTTTACAAACTGATTCATTTTCAATTTCATAGATTATCATTTTTAGAATATTATTATTTTAGTTTTCATGCATTAACCCAAGAAATTGGTACTTAAATAATCCTATACTTACCATTCAATATTAAATCCAGCTTAGGTATCCAGCCATGACTGCCATGAGACGTCCGTTTTTAGGCTTTTTTGACGTACCGTGGTGTAATATCTTCAGTTATTAGGTCAAGGTACTTTTAAGGTTTAAGTATATATTTTCTTGGTTAAAAAGCACATTTGCTTTAAACTACACTTTATTCTTTAGCTTTAGTACGGAAAATCGAAACAACGTTTATTATATTGTCTTGACACATTGACATGTAATAATTGACAGTTCATGTGGCGAAATATGGATAGTAGAATGTAAGGATGACAATCTCTTATATGAGAACCGTCTAAAAAGTGCCCAGCGGCGGGAAACAGCAACTAAAAGTTCAAAATCTCTCCACGTAGCGCCATCGTAGCGCTAGTATTGCTTTCGTGTATGAACCCGGACTAGAAAGGTACACGGAAGCTAATGTGGCGCCACCAATTCTACACCTTTTGGTGGACACTTTTGTAACAGAGAGATTGTCATCCTTACCTTCTACCATCCATATGGCGAAAGATGGAATAAAGCGTTTGGTTGCAGCAAAATAACATACTATCCTATAAATACAAAAACACGACATTTAAATCATAGAATAAGTATGTATACTTACTCCATGATTATTAATTTATTTAAAAATCTAGGTCTCTTCCTTTTATATGATTTTATTGGATTGAATATGGAGTACTTTTAAAAATAAAACGCACACACTTAGAGCTTTAAACCAAGCGGAGTAGCCATTGACAGGCGCTCCCCTCTGCCGAATGAGTATGACCAGTGGTCATACTCATTGTATGGACTGACGTTTATTTGACGTGGCTATTTTGACGTTTCGCATGCATTTGACGTTCCCCTCCCCCGCAAAAAACGGCAAACTTTTTCCGATAGAAATGAGAGCGCGTCTCGCATCCGGTTGGTTAAATAATCAAAGCGCACATAACAACCTGAAGAAATTGTGTCAATGGCGATAGAATACCGAGGAAAGACCCAAATATCGATTTTAGTACTTTATTTTTGCTTTGAGTAATTAAGAAGTGTCCGTTTTAATTTATTATATGTACCTACAAAATAGCAAAAAATCTGCTATAAATTGTCGTATATATAGCATGCTTGTTGAAGTGTAGGCTAAATTCGGCATGATCCTTTGATTTTCAGTTCTGTTCAGTTCAGTTCTTTTATGAAAATAAATGGCATCTGTTCATTATATTGGTACAATTTTGCCAGTGTCAAAGTAGTGGCGACAAGTGTACGGTTAATTGTGAGTTTGCTCTTGGAGCTTGATGTTGTATGGTGAGGCCTAGCGTTTTGTAGAAAGGTAGCTTCTTTCTACAAACAGCACGTGCCGGCCGAGGCAGGACAACCGGTGACTGGGCCCAAACAGTGGTTACACGCGTTTCGAGTATGATTCTTCATTAGCTGGCACTTGTTCGTTAGATTCCTGCACAATAAGCTACATTTTTACATTTACGCACTGAACAACGAAAATGAACAAAAAACAAAAAATACTCTCGAGACACAAGTTAGTTATTTTGTGAAAATAAGGCATTGGGGCAATTTAGCCAATATCGCCAATATCAAAGTGGTGGCGATAAATGAACCTTTTAAAAAAAGTCAACCATATCAAACATCAGTTTTGAAACTATATTAGGTACTTATATTTACATGTTATCTATTACTTAGGTATTTATAAGTTGTTGGTTTTCTCAATCTTCGTTAGTTGAAAAGTCAGGAAAGTTCTTTTAAGATTATTTTCGCGTTGCATCTCGGGATTTGGTAGCTGCCCTCACTGAACCGTTAAAAAATCCACCCTTGAGTTACGATAAACTACCTAGTTTAGAAATGGCATCATACAGCAAGCTTTCTTCTGGGCAAAAGGAACAAAGACGTCATATGTGATAGTCAATTGTATGTTCAATACTTGGAAGAATAATAAGTAAGGAAGCGTAATCACTAATCACCGCTTAAAACCTGCACCAAAACAGCGGCGCCAAAGGGGCAGGAGCTAATTAATCATCATGGTGCCTAATGTCACGTCAAACGTTTTGAAATTGTCATTTTATGAAAATTATTATCAGTTTTATCTAGGCATGAAATTAAGATTATATTGCCAATAATGCCAATCGATCTTAGGTCAGGTAGGGACCAAGTTTCTTACAGACCAAGCCAGGTTAGTGTGGTTGGGATACTATAAAGTCTACAAATGGAAAGCGCAATCCATACGCTAACCTACTAGTAGGTGCAGTCAACGTGAAAGATATGTTTACACTTTTGCACCTTATCACAAAGGAATAAAAGACTCAAAAGTGTATCTTTGATGTCGACTGTACTATGGAAAAATAAACTATTTTTTTTACGGTTTCGTAGAAACCAGGAACCGTCTGTCTGTCTGTGGCTTTGCTCAGTGACGGTAAGCACTAGAAAAATAAAATTTGGTATGGTGGTTTTAATCACGCCGACAAAGAGGTAAAACGAAACCTGAAAAATATATTCTTTTTAGGGTACCATTTGGATATGTCTTTCAAAAATAATAAGGGTCTTTCAAAACATTTTATTCATTAATCTAGATAATAATTTCGTAAATAATAGCTCCAATGATATAAAAAAGTACGTCCGTCCCTAACTTTAACTTTTAAACAGTGAAAAATTTGGGAAAATTAACGGAAGTACCTATATAAGGAAACTATATTGAATAAAATCGGTTGAACCGTTTTCAACCGCCTTCAAGATTTCGAAGGAGGAGGTTCTCAATTCGTCGGGATCTTTGCTTGTTTTTTTGCTATTTTTTTTTTATGTATGTTCACCGATTATTCGAAGACGGCTGGATCGAATTGGAAAATTCTTTTTTTGGTTTGAAATACTTAACAATTGGTCCCATTGTCACCAGGTCTGGATCTGATAATGGGATCTTGGAAAAATCAAGGGAACTCTTCAATTATTATAAGCTCACCTATAGTGATTTCAATATTTTTTACAGCAACTCTGGCATTTCCACTTGGAAAGCGGATCCTAAGTGAAGTCGGTTCTTTTTTGATTAAAATTATTGAGTTATACTTAATAAATTGTGTGAAAATTCTTTGAATAAACGCTTTTGATACTGAATAGATCAAATCGATTGACAAAAAAAGTTGAAACCGACGTGTTTGTCCACGGCTGTTATTTTTTCCAAAATCAGCAAATGTCAATTAAAATGTTGGGTAGTATCTGGCTATCACGGGATCTGATAAAATCCAAATGCGTTATTATGATGTTTATTATAAAAATAAGGTTGACTGATTTTTTTAGTAAATTAATTTGCTAAATAAAAAATATTTGTTTTCAATATGGGGGAGGGGGGCCCCCATAAGTCTAGGGCCTAGGGGCCCTGGCACTCTTAGTCCGGGCCTGGTTTTGAGACTAGTTTTGCATTATCTGCACCACTTATTCGATAGATCACTGCACAATACGCTATCAATATTACACACTGAACAACTTTAGTGAGCAAAAAACAAAGAACTATCCCCAAGATCAACCCGCCATGTTGGAATTCGAATGCAAACCGCCCTCGAGACCGACAAGTTTGTGTCCGGAACCGGAAGTCCTCCTTTGATTTTTATTGTTTAATAACAAATGTCATGTGCGTTTTGACAGTGCAGTTGCGAAAGATATCAAGTATGAGTCATATATAATTATACTATATAATTTATACTATAATTCAATTGTCACGTCGTCCGTCTTTAAAGTATGCAATATTTTGTTTTTATTACCTTATTGATATTTGTTAACACATCTTGTGCTAAATTCTTTATTTCTAACGCGAAATAAATTATTCGAAATTGCATGTATGAAATGGATAAACAAAACGCAACTAATACACGATAAACGGCTTGCTATAGTCGGTTGCATCTAGTGGCGGTAGACATTATTACTTAGAAAGATCGTTGACTACTGCATGGTTCTGCTCCTGGTGCTGTCGGCTACCAAATAATTATTGATACCAACATTCTAAACGAATGTACTGAATTTGTGTTGAAATTGTTGTTTATATTTGGTATATTATGTACTTAATTTATTACACTGCAAACATCACGTAATATGTTGGACAAATATTTTACAATGTACGATCGAGACCCACAGCGCCCTCTATGATATAGATTTAACAATAATTATATCATGTTCGAGATGGGAGGGCATGCTATGGTATATGGTGAGAAAGTGTAAACATATATGTATTTGTTTTTGAGTGTACTTTACGTGGTGGTAGAATTAATGTAAGCTGGTTTTAATGAGTGCACATCAACGTATATTTTATAAACTTATTTCCTTAGGTACCTAACATATGCAAAGAAAATCAAAAATATTTTCTAGTATCAAAACTATAAATCCTTCTATACTAAGTGATACCAGCCCAAGATTATTTGAAATTCCCGCCAAAAGATTGTGTAAAATTTCAGTGGTCAAACTCTAGCAAATGGGTATTCAGACTGTAACCTTTGCAGTGGCAAATCACCCATTATTGGCTGATGAGTTTTACCTGAATATCTTAAACATGTAATGGATTTTTGTGAAGTATACCTGCAAAGGTTACGGCCGTTAATTATCCAGTATCTTTGCCGTAATGTTGCTAGCATCAGCTGTGGTCCAGCGTGCAACAACATTCGGTGGTAATGGTGTACCAATATTTTAGTGATGTGATGTGATGCATGCAATAATATAGGGTGCTTTGTATTGTAATCATAATTCGAGTTTGAAAGTCTGCCACCTACTCTCATAATACCTGAAGTGTCTATGAACGGGTTTAATTTCAACAGGGTATCCTTATGAGAAAGTGAGCGTTTGTTTACTAAACGTGAGAGTTGCTCACTAAATACATCGCTTTGCACTTGTTTACACAATATATTTAATGACAGATTAAGCTCAGATACTGATAGTGGGCCTGTATTTTTATTTGTTTTGTTTTTACAATTATGAATGAATCTGTTCAAGTATGCTATAATACGCTGCAATTTACCAAAACTTGAATATTTAGAAGTGAAGCTATTTTCAGATTGTTCGTTAGCTGAAACGTGACACTGTGTTTTGATTTCTGGTAAGTTTTGAGGTTGAGTGGGCCATTGTATTTCAGTTTTATGAAGGAATGGGGGTCCTTCCCACCACGAAGGTGAGTCTTTGAGGTTTGATGCATTTTGACCCCTACAACCTATGTCGGCAGGGTTCATATTTGTGGGCACGTAGTGCCAATCTGTGGGATCTGAATTATTAGTGATTTCTGTAACCCTATTGTACACGAATTGTTTTAATTGTTGTTTACATGTTTTTACCCAACACAGAATGATTGCTGAGTCACTCCAATAGAACTGTGACTCAAGCTTTAATCGTAGTGAATTTTTTTACCTTTTTTGCTAGTTAAGTTGCTAGGAGAGCCCCTAACAATTCTAATCGTGGGATTGTTAATTTTTGTTTCAGTGGGGCAACTTTGCTTTTGGCCAGGACTAAGTGAACGTTAACCTTTCCAGTGCTGGTTAGTGAGCGTAGGTATATACAAGAAGAATAGGCTTTGATACACGCGTCACTGAAAGCATGTAATTCTACCTTTACATAATGATCAACTAAAACTTTGCGTGGGATCCGAATTAAGGCTATATCGGGTATCTGCTTAGCAAAATTGGTCCACTGTGCCATGATATCGGCCGGTAAATTTTCATCCCATGAAATATTTTCAGTCCACAAAGTCTGTAACATTAATTTAGCTGTAGCAGAGCTCGAATTTGTAAAAATTGTGCGCATCGAGAAAAAGTTGTGAATTTTTGACCATGGATAGAATGGCCCACGATAAATATTTTTTAGTATTGGAGGTCCGTACAATTTTTGGACCTTCACGTCAAAATCAGGGGTCCTGTGAAATACGTTATTACTCTATGGTTAAGGCTGCTAGGGGTTGTGTGGTATCATTTCCGTGTAAAACAGACATGCGGAATTCATTTGTGATATTAAAAATGTAAAATTTCTTATTAAAAAAAAAGTTGTGTGGCGAGGAAAAACACAATTTTTTATTTTTTTTAGAACGTCATATAACTAATATATATATAGTTTTTTTTCTAATAATAAAAAATATTATAAAGGAGCATATTTGGCTACTGGCAATAAACATGGGTTAATGAGTCCTAACGGATCAAAAATAGTTGCAATTGCTGATAATATTGTGCGTTTGGTTTTGTGTGTGGGTTTTAACCCTTCAGTTACAGAAAACAGCAGTTCGTCAGACTTACATGACCAGAGTAGTCCTAATTGTTTTGGAGTGATCTTCTTTGTTTATTTTGAATAGGTCATCGTTACTGTTATCTGCAACTAAATGGTCTAATAGTGATGGTGTATTCGAAACGGATTAATATGCTTAGTACAGTCGGCCCAGTATATTGTATGTCGTTGAATGATTTTCCCGAGCTAGAAACTGCAGAGCCATCGAAAACGGTGCGCTGTCGTCGCAAAATTGCGTGATGTGGCAAAAAGAATGAAATTTCGTTTGTATGTATGTTTGTGTTCTCAGACATGTGACCTAGTCTCAAGTATTCGTCGATGAAATCAACGTATTTTTGTTTGAATTCAGAATTGCGCTTGAATTTACGCTCTAATGCTTGAAATCGAAGTAATGCTTGTGTTTTAGTATCTCCTAAGCAGTCAGGAGATTCTTTTAGAGGTATTGTGACAACGAACTTACCATCTGGGTGGCGAGTTGTTGTTTTGAGTAAATATGCGTTCGCATTCACTTCATTCACCTTTAGTGTGGATTTGTTGAGTGGATGGAACTGATTCTAGTTCGAAAAACTTGTCTAGTTTTGAATCGAGCTCAATATTGTTTATGAAATTGCAATGGACTGTATAGGATTGCTTTTGTTTAGAATTTGATGTATGTCTAGAACCTGCGACAAGCCATCCAAGTGTTGTTTCAACTAAGATTGGTTTTTTCTTGCCTAATGGTATAGATTTGAATGTAAGTATCTCCCAAAAGAGGTCTGAACCCAGCAGCATCTGCACCTCGGATGGCTCGTAGAAGTTCGGGTCAGCTAGGTGGATGTGAGGGGGAATCGTGAACGAGTCACAGTTTATTTTGGTAAATGGAATCATATCAGTGATTTCTTGCACAACGAGACAATTGACGTCCGTTGTATAATCGTGTAAACGTGATTTAATGGTTATATCACAGTGTTCGGTGATGTTGGACCTTTTCTTTTCTAACCCTGTTACAGATATGTATTCTGAACGTGTGGGCAATTTAAGTTTTGTTTGAAGTTCTTTAGTTATACTTCCATTATCCAAAAGAACCCTAACTTGGGGTGTGTTACCGTCACAGTCGTTGACGTTAATCACAGCAGTGGCTACGGGTACGTGACGATTGTTGCGACTACTGTACGTGGAGCTTAAGGTGACACTGTTAGTAGTTTGTGGTTGCACTTGTGTCTGCTCCTTTTGTGTTGGTGATGCTACACAATCACTCGAATTTTTAGAAATGCTAGGTTTAGAATCTGCTTTAGGTTGATTATTAGTGTGTAGCATGGTATTGTGTCTCTGTGTGCAAAGCCGGCATGAGCTCAGCCTGCAACGTTGCTCATCATGACCTGAACGCAAACAATTTGTGCAAAGATTTAATTGTTTGACTTTAGTAACTCTGGATTCAATTGGCATTGTTTTAAATTTAATGCATTGATAAATTGAGTGGTTATTTTTGCAAATAGGACATTTATATTTGTACTGAGTCTGGTTTTGGTCATGATTTACAAGGAATGTTTTAGGACGATTGTAAGTAATGTCGCTATGTCGACGTGGTTTATTTAGAGTTTGTGCTCCCTCCATGGTTTCTAGTAAATCTGCGCGGTTTCGTAAGAAAGTGGTGAATTCCGTTAATGTAGGTATATTTTTAATATCATTGCGTTCGGTCTCCCAGTCGCGGAGTGTGGCAGCATCTAATTTACTAGTTACCATGTGGATTATGAGAATGTCCCAGTGCTCCGTGGGCAGATTTAGAGTCTTCAAGGCTCTTAGATTTTTGTTATTTGAGTCTATAGTGTTTCGTAAGGCCCTTGATGATTCTTGTAGCACTGGGTTGATGTTAAATAATGCATTTAAATGATTATTTACTAATATTCTATCGTTACTGTAACGTTCACAAAGTAAATCCCACGCGACTTGATAGTTGTCAGATGAGAATTCTAGTGATTTGATTACGAGTGAAGCACCGCCCTTTAATGAACTTCGCAGATAATGAAATTTGTGAATAGTTGGAATAGATGCGTTATCGTGTATGAGAGATTTATACGTATCGTGATATTCTAACCAGTCCTGATCGCGCCCAGAAAACGTGGGTAAATGAATAGTAGGTAATTTAATATTTGGATTTGGCCCACCTGTGTATGCCGTAATGACGTTAGAACCCGTTACCAGATTGTCCTCAGGCGCCGCAGAGGCAGCACCAGCCGCGGCGTGCTTGCTGAGCAGCTTCTGCGCAGCTGCTATGGCGCCGAAGTAACTTGTTTCGAAGGTTTCACGTTCGGTGTGCTCGTCACCTGGAATTTCCGTTATATTTTCTATGTCAGTTTGAGTTGAATCGAAATCGTTGTACATATCTTGAATTTTACTTAATCGAGTATTCAACTCGTGAATTTGCAAATTATTTAGCGTAGCCCATGGCAAAAGAGGCTCTAAATATGATTTAAATATGGTAAGCTTTGATTTGAATGAGCCACGTGCCTTTTTTAAAGACTTTAAATCCATGATGCTAGTAAGATACGAAGCAAAGTAGATTAAAGATTAGCTTAGGAATAGTTAAAATACTTAAAACGGCGATAGAATTCAAAACTGCTGCAATTAAATATGTGATTAGCACACGTTAATGAGAATGTAAATTGACCAAGCTTGTGAAACGATACGTAAATTTTAAAAATGCGTATGGCGTGCGAGAGGCAATGGCGGGTAGAATGAGGCAGGCAAGCAAGCGCGAACAAAGGAAGAAGGTTGCACGTGCGCGCCCTAGGCTCCGACCACAGCACGGCCCGGGTAGGTACGTGTACAAACACGTGTAGATTTCTGAAATATTCCAAGCAAAAGTTAGAATTGGAAATGATAGCCACGTTTGGCCGTGATGGGAGAATTACAGTAATTTAAGCCTTGAATCGTGTTTACGATAAATGCAATGTTTACAAAATAATCTGATGAAAATATTAAGAAATAGATGTGGGATTATAATCCTTGATCATGAAACTTGTGATTTAAACGGAAATTTGTAAAAAAAACCATGAAATATGACGAAGATGCAAATGGATTTATAATTTGACGACTCGAAACTCGAAACGGGAATGTGATTTTATAAAATACGTATGTTGAAGTGGTGGGATTTGAACGAAAGGATTGGCTAAATAAAGCGGTTAAACTATAACTGCGCATTAATTAGTAAAATTGGAACGACTCACGAATACAATCCTGCAAACCCCTTTTCCTGGTATGTCCAACGATGGGCGGATCTGGTTGAATAAACTTCTTGATTCTTGGGCGAGACGATAACTTCAACGACGTATGATTCTTAGACCGGGAAATCTGGCAGTGCGTAGTATGGGGACCTCGCATTAATTCCTCAGTCGATGATTCTTTTGCTGGGATATAGGTCATAACAAATGCCAAATATAATTTTTCAAAAAAAAAAATTTGCAAATTTTGGTATTTTTGTCAAAATGTACAAAAAGCTTAATAATTGGTACTGGAATATTTCTCAGCCTATATTTTTTTCACCACACGAATTCTTTTGATCATTGCCAGATACTGTAAAAAGTTCCAAAAAAAAAACTCAATAAAAACTGTCATCTTGTTGTTATGTTAATCATATTTTAGCATAATATTTACGATTTTCCAAAAAATATATATAAAAAGAAACAAGTTATTGCAGTATTTTTAATAAACTTCATGGAAAATTCCTCAATCTAATTTTGTTTTTGATTCATGTTAAATAGTGATTTAAACAGCCAATACCGAAATTTCCAAAAAAATATCCACGTACAATAACGTCAAATCTTGAAATAAAAACTTTGTCCAGCCTTGTACGCGAGTGGCCAAGCAATAATGCGTCGCCGCGCCTAAGCGATTGAGTCCAGTTTAGCATGCGCGGCAGCGACTCAGCTATCCAAACGTCATAGTGAAAAAAATAGAGTAAGTTACTTCATTTATAGAATTGTCTACTTTGATAGGATTATAACTGTAATAAATGTTATTATAGCATATTATTGAGTAACCATTTTAGTATTTAATTGACGCACGAGAGTATCATTGCGTTACTAAACATCTATAAAATCCCAAAAACTCAAAAAAAACTCAAAACGAGGACGCGGAAAACCTCGCCGGCGATGGCGGGATGAACTGGACTCCTTTTTGAAGGCCTGGCCAAACACAGCACAGGATCGGGATCAGTGGAAAAACTGGGGGGAGGCCTTTGCCCAGCAGCGGGACACGTTAGGCTCCTTATAATAATATAATCATTCATTTCCGCGAATGAGGTTTTGATACAAACTCAATATGCGTTACACGGTGCTTATTATAATGCAAATGTGTATGAATCTTTGAAGTAAAAAAAAAACATTAAGAGAATGCAGTTACCCGATATTGATGTATGTCTAAATCACCTGTGACCATTTTTTTACTTCTATGTGTGTAATATTTAATTGTTTGATTTGTTAAAAAAACTGTATACATACAGGTGGATTTTCTTTTTGGATCAGTGAGGGCAGCTACCAGATCCCGTGCTGCTACGTGAAACTGGTCTTAGAAGACCTTCCCTCGATTTCAAATTGATGAAGGATTTACATTTCCATTCCTATCCTGAATCAAAAACTTGTATGGGACCAAAAAAAAATCCGGCTAGAAAAGCCACAAATCGACCAAACATTTTCCCATACATTTTGTATGAAAATGAAAACTTTCTTTTTTACATGCAATTTTTTTATACCAGTCGATTCCAATCCTATTCATTATCAAAAGTTTCCATGGGGTCAACTTACGGTAATGTACCAAACAACCACGAATTCAACAAACTTTTTCCATACATGTACTGCTTTAAAATCCCCGTTTTTTGATGTTTTGAATGCTTTGACTGTAATGTCCTGAATGTCCTGTTACTGTTTTATTGTCCTTAAACGTAACAGGTCTGATTAGCGTGATTGAAAAATGTCAATAAAATTTAACATTTTCTCCATAGTAAATGTACCTATGGAAAAAGTTTGTTCAATTTGTGGCTGTATGGTAGGTACATTACCGTAAGTTGACCCCATGGAAACTATTGATACTGAATAGGATTGGAATGGATTGGCATAAAAAAATCGCATGTGAAAAAGAAAAGTTCTCATTTTCGTACAAAATGTATGGGAAAATGTTTGGTGGATTTGTGGCTTTTCTAGTTGGAAATTTTTTTTGGTCCCATACAAGCTTTTGATCCTGGATAGGAATGGGATCAAATGGCATCAAAAAAAAGTTCGTCAAACATGACCTTTTTCTCGCACCCTGTATGTTTTTTCCACAATCTGTAAAAGCGATCCTTCATTATTTTGAAATAGAGGGAAGGTCTTTTAAGACCATTTTCACGTAGAAGCACGGGATCTGGTAGCTGCCCTCAATTACCCAAAAAGAAAATCCTACCTGTATATTCAATTATATCTTTTTGACATCCTCCTTTTGTTGATATGAGTATAAACATTATTAGACATTCAATTGTATTATGATTGTCACGTAATTTATGTACTTAACATGTAAATTATTATACTCACTTTCGTAATTAAATTAAATTATTTGTACGTGTATGGATAGAATCGATCACTTACTCCGAAGACCCGATAACTATTTATCCAAGTAGTCTCCGCTGGCAATCTACTGTATTGCTGGTTGTTTGGGCGACCCGACTGTCTTAATAAACAGTCGCAATACATAGAGGCAAGAAGTTTAGACGGACGTTCGTTGGCTTAATCAGTCTCGGCTGCACAGTAATTCGTGTAAAACAAATTAAATGGTCAAAATATTTTTCATATTTTTACATCACTCGTGCTCGATATGCATGGATCAACGTTCGAATCAGCGTACTCTGCATTCGCGGGAGACGCCTTAACGACTTGGCCACCTGGTCATAAAAGCACCTTTCGAATTTTCCCGTGTATATGCAATCTTTGTAAATGCTAAGGCGCATTTTGGCCAATCATCTATGATACAACATTATGAGTCATTACCTCCATTCTGAGCTCTTTAGGAGTTTATTGAATGCGAGAGAGATGGCGCTGCCATTAATATAACTGAAGAACAAATCAAATTATTTTTAATGTTTATTTTAAGTAGTCACACTATTATAATATAATTCTATACATATTCAAAATATGTTAAAACTTATTAAATCTAGTCTAATAACAAAACTATTAAACATGAATCAAATCATCATCATCATCATGTACCTAAACTAAAGTTATATTAACAAAGTATAAAGCATAAATACAACACATAAAACCGGCCAAGAGCATGTGACTTTTGAACCAGAGATCCAAAAAATATGAAAGAAAAATAATAAGTAGATGCATCATTGTAAATACTTTCAACGAAAATTATTTTGAACAGTCGCCATCAAATATATAGGAGCGGCCAGGGTACTCAAAAATATCTGAACATGCACTTTATCGCGTTAACAATAGAGGCGTTGTTCAGATGTTCGTGACCACCTTGGCCGCTCCGATGTATCTGGTGGCGACTGAACATTATTGGTTAAGGCGTAAGGTGTTATTTCATGGCGCTTGCGTCATTTTACTATATGGCATTGAACTCCTTACACTATGCGTTTTTGAGTAATAACTTGTTATTTGTTTATGGAACAGGTGGTCCCAGGTCCCAGCCGGCCAACCTTCCATACAAAATATTTTTTTTCTTAGTTTTTCATAATTATAATACCATACCAATTATACCCTTAAAAGGATTGGTGATCCTTATTACGCCTTGAATAATGGTTCCTAATTGAAAACGGAGTCCCTAAAAAGAGGTAATAAGTTCCGAAACGTCCTTTTACTTTATCGGTTTACTTAAATTTTAGTAAGTGCTATAACAAAATATTAGTACATGACATGTGTGACATAAATTATTTGATATTTTATTATTATAACTGCCAACTCTGACATAAACAAACTGTTGTGTCACGTTTTTGCGGGGTATGTTTATTAATTAACTAAAATACGTTATTTATGTAACATTCCGTTACAGCGTCCACGTCTATATAACTTAATTCTGTTCCTACCAACTTGTCTAATGTTCAGAAAGTAAAGGCTATATTCCTAGTAGGTAGGTCAAAAATGTATATAAATAACCATCTAACTAAAATATCGCTATTGGAGTATCTGTGCATTCGAAATTTCATTAAATAGTATAATTAATAAAATTGTTGTAATAATAATTATTATGCATGTGACACCACTTGAGTTGCAAGAGTCCATTGGCTACGGTAGATGCTCACTATCAGGTGGGCCGTATGGTTCTTTGACACCGACATGATATTTTTTTAAATAAGTAAAACACAATCTCAAAAATTATTCAAAGTGAAATATTTCACAGCTGGCGTACTTTTTATTTTACACTGTGAATAGGCATTCGGCACCACTTAAATATATATATCATCAACAACTAAGATAAGATTACCCACACACAACAGTATTGGTGTATTTTACTTTTTAATAACCGATCAATAATTATATTGTTGCTAGTAGTACTTAATGTATATTTTAGTAACGTACAAACTCATAAATGAAAACTGTTTCTTTGAGTTTACAAAAGAAAAACAAAGTGGATAGGAAATAATACGCTTTTAGCGAGAGTAGTTAGGTAAAAAATTGTTTTAATAGTGAACATGTTTGTACACCCTGCACGTGGCCGCTCGCGAGGCATCTCCGCTCCCGCGTCCCACGCCGGCACATTCCACGAACAAGTGAGATATTAGAAATCTTTATATGTGAATGATTAAACTTTTTAAAAGGCAGGATATCTTTTTGGATTTTTTAATGGTAGAAAGAAAAGTCTTAAAGAAAATATAATGTATTGAAATAATTGACGGAGCAATATTCCACTACGAGTAATAAGCTGATTTTTATACCGAGAAAGTTTGATGATAATATTTTTGGAACTCTTTTGTTATAAGTACAAAATATCCGTTAAATGACACTTTAGTAAACAAAAACGACGGAGCAAATTTCCGATGCGAGTTACACAAAAAAATCATTTTTTATATAAAAATATGCCGCGTTACGGATTTTTTTTTGGAAATTTTTAACATAGATTAAATACATTAAGTCCGTACTTCAGGTGAAAAAAAATTTGACTGAGCAAATTTCCAAACAAAAATATAGACAATATAAGAGTTTAGGTAGAAAAACCTAATAAGGACAAATTTTTTTTTTTGGAAAAAAATTGATACAACATCTACTCATGACACTTTATCATACTCTAAAGGTTTTTTCGACTGAGGAGTTAATGCGAGGTCAACCTCCTTATTGCTCGGTCTATCTATTGTTGCTGTCTGGCTTTGTACAGCTTGCGGTGATTCACTCCGATGTTAGGTGTAATAGCGATCGTGATGCCGGCCGGGCGCGATAATTTCTTTTTTAACACAGTTGCTCAAATCTAGTAGTAGTTTATAGTGCGAGAAGTTGGATTTCTCGCACTAGCGCGTTTTACTTTTCCAGCCAATCACAGCTCAGGATTCATGATCACCGCCCGCATCGCACCGCGAGAGTGTTCGGATAAAGTAACCTCAAAGTGACATATTTTCCATTTTTATAATTTTTTCGCAACTGTATTAAAAAACGTCGTTCGATACACGGACGGAATGTCATTCTTCACTCGTCCCGAGTTTTGCCACTCGCCTACGGCTTGTGGCAAAATGTCTCGGAACTCGTGGAATAATGACATCCTTTCCGACCTAGTATCGAAATGTACTATTTCGTTTGACCTCGTCGAAACGGCGTATTTATACTGCTTTAACGTCGAATCCGGTTCGAACTTGTTGACGAAGGTTCGTAAATAAGGTAGGCGACACCAATTTTGAATATAAAAGGAGATTACTCGTACAGAGCTATTAAATTACAAATATTTAAAAGTGTATAGAAAATAAAACAAGTGCCGCGCGCGCACCGGCCGGTCTTCGTGGAGGAATGGCTGCGCTGGCGATCGGTGGGCCCGGCGCGGGGTGCGGGGTGCGGGCGCCGGAGGCGGGGGCAGCTGGCGCGCGTTCGAGGAGCGCGCTAACACATGAAAAATTAAAACTGACCTTATAATTTTTACACTATTTTGCCCGTGAGAAACGTAATTTAGTAATATTCACTAAGTAAAATATAAGTCATTCAGGCCATTTCTTTTTTTTATCTGTTTAGTATCACTTCAATGTACATCTTCATACGTTTTGTTTTTTTTTAAAGACAGTAATTTGTTGCGCGTATGGAATCGTGGTCGGAGGTGAAAGGTATTTTTTTAACAAAATATGGAATAAATGGCAGTCTAAATACATGGATGTAATGTTATACTTTTAATTTCATGTGACTTTTCCTGTTCCTGGTTCAAATTTGTTTTTATTTTGCTTTCATAGTACAAAATGATGTCCGTCGCGAGCTGCTAATATTAAACGTTCACAAGTCGAGTGGGCCAGACGGTATACCAGCACTACCAGCACTCAGCAGTGGTACTCAAACGGTGTGCTTTTGTGTCATGTCCCGTGCTGACGTGCTTTTTCGCACTCTCGTACCACAATCGGCAAGTACCGTCTTCATGAAAGACTACCCTCGTGCATCCTATGCCTAAAAAGGGGTGATAGTTCAGATCCGTAGAATTACAGGCCTATCACTATAAGGCCTTGTATAGATGTGCGATAGATGTGCGCGCATTGACATATAAACCCTCACGTTGCATTTCTGCGACAAAAATATCGCACGCCAAAAAATCGTGGTGCGTACAAGGCCTTACGTCCCTTTTCTCCAAGGTTATGGAGCGCATAATCAATGCGAAGCTCCTGGGATACCTAGATGAGCACGACATGATCAGTGACCGCCAGTATGGCTTTCGCCACGGTCGCTTGACTGGCGATCTTCTAGTGTATCTCACTAGAGCTATTAAGAGTCAGGGAGAGGCATTAGCAGTCAGCCTTGATATAGATACGGTTTTCGATCGGGCCTGGCATCGGGGTCTTTTGTAGAAGTTGCCAGCTTACGGACTGCCCGAGGGACTATGCAGTTGGGTCACTAGCTTTTTGTCTGACAGAAGCATACGATACGAGCCGTACTCGACGAAAGTTGCTCTGAAAGCATGGACATAAACGCTGGTGGCTGCTATCCCCAGCGCAATTTTTGCTGCTTATCAATGATCGGTGACATTATATGTTATGCTACACGGGCCGTGCCAATATCCCTCGTTCCGTTGTGGTAGAGTGTCACGAAAAACCTGTGTCTGATATCGAGAACACTCTTTCTGGAGTCTGGTAAGGACAATTTGGTCCTATTCATTCTTGGTTCGTTGGTTCGACACAAGTTTGCGCATTTACCGGTTAAAGTAAAGTAAGGTTTACGTAGGAAATGAAAGGCTTGACGCTCTGAACATGAATGTGTTTAATAGTAAAATTGGCGATGTTTATATAACATTTTCATTTCTTTGTTCTTAAGGAAAGGGAGTGAAGTACAGTCAGCAGCAGAAGTAGCTAAGCTGGTAGGGTGTTCAAAATGACCTTCACACGCTCTTATTCTCTTAACAATAAAGTCGTGTCAAGCTCATTTTGAACACCTCAACCGCTTAGCTACTTCTGCTGCTGACTGTACAATATCGCGTCGCGGGTGGTCGTGCGTAATAGGTATAAGCTAAGCTAAGGAAAATGGATTAACATTTAAATGGTGACAATATCGTGTGGTCTGCCTCATCTTATACATATGTTTTCTCGGTACAGTCTGACACATATACTACACGGTAAGAAAACCCCATTTGCTATAGCCCCACAGTTCCAAGGCGCAACTCTCACGATGTCAGAGAGTATTGGGGTCCTCGGTGTCGAAATTTCCAGTGATGTCCAATTCCATAGTTCCACCTTCAAGGGAAGGCCGCATGGGATCAAAATAGCTCGGTGTGCTCAATAGAGTGAGGAGATACTTCACTCTGGGCCAGAGACTGCTTCTTTACAAGTCGGAAGTCAGACTCCATAACTGCTGTCACCTTTGGGCGGGAACACCTATAATATACGAGCTTGCATGGGCCCTTTGACTCGGTACAAAGGCGCGCTGTGCGAATCGTCCACGATTCCAAACTCACGAGCAATATTGAACCTCTAAGTCGAAGGAGAGACTTTGCCTCCTTATGTGTGTTCTATTGCTTGCACAATGGGTTGTGCTCCGAAGAGCTGTTTGACATGATGCCCACGGTTGCTTTTTATCACTGCACCGCTCGCCGTCAGCACGGTGTTCATCCTCACACCCTGGAACCTTATGGACCGCGCACTGTATTTTTTAAGAGGAATTTCCTCCCGCGGATGCTCCGGCTGTTAAATGAACTCCCTGCCGCGGTTTTCCCAGAGGGCTACAGTATGAGGTTCTTCAAAAAATGAGTGTATAGGTTCTTAAAAGGGTAAGCAAGGCGCATGTGAATCCTCTAGAGTTACAGGCGTCCATATCCTACGGTAGCTGCTTACCATCAGGCAGGCCGTATGCTTGTATACCACCGTCGTGGTATAAAATTATAATTTAACATAGTTGTAGTTAAGTATAAATTTAATGTAACTAACACATTTATGGGCTGCACGCCTGAAATAAACAATAATTTAATATATAAAAAAAATCACCCATATTTTCACGATACAAGGTCGTCAAGGTTGATTTTGTGAAACATTTATATTTTTACAAGACGGGCCCGCGACTTCGCTCGCGTTATAAAATAAAGAGTTTATCTTATGTTTACTCAATTACCGTCACCTTATTATGTTATCTATCATTAGGTAACCTTTTCCGATTTCAGGACTTAGATTTTTTTTTTAATATTTTTATTTATTTCGCATTTTCGTATCTTTTTGATTAAAACTTTATAAAACACATTTAGATAAGCATCTTTTATTGATTACAATTTTTTGATTAATTTGCCCGTTTAAGAACTAAAGCGGTCCAAAGTTGCGAGTCTGGCCATAGGATTACTACGAAGCAAAATTAATATTGTACATTAGATTAAGTCGGTTCTGGCGCTCGCCGGCCGCTCCCGCGGCACGCTCGCTACGCTCGCTCGGCTTCGCGCGCTGTTAGGTCACGGTTCACTTAACACACTCCTCCTCACTTCGCTCGTCGTCGCATCTATCTTGGCTCTGTGACACGACAGTCTTCCGTGATTATAATTACCAAATGCCAATTGTGTCCATTTAGGAGCCAATATCTTGGTAATTATCAAGTTAAGAAAAAAGTTGCCGATACAATACATGCTTATTTTAGCGTCTTCTATACAATAGCATCATAAAAAATTGGTGTCATAATGATACCACACCCATCGAATTTTTTTCAGTCCAAAAAAATTGTGTCCGTTTAGGAGCCAATATCTCGGTAATTATCAAGTTTAGAGAAAAGTTGCCCATACAAAATATGCCTATTTTAGCGTTCTCTATACGATAGCATCATAAAAAAATAGGTGTCATTATCACACCACCCCCATCAAAAATTTCCGAATTTCCAAAAAGTCCCAGCCCCCCCTTTGCTACACCCCAACCAAAACGTCCGCCTGCGGTATGGTCCCCATTACGCTGGCAGCGTTAAATCTCTGCACAGCTAATAATATATGCGGGAGAGGTACGCTCCAGATCTATGATCCCCTGTAGTTTCGACCAACCGGGCCGACAGGGGGGCCCCTGATCCTGATGAAACACTTCATGTCGGCCGACCTGGGGCCCAGTGTCTCTATTAGAGACACTGGGCCCCAGGTCGGCCGACATGAACATAGACAGAATATATAATAGATGACAAGAATTATATGTATTAACTTACCATTAGAGACTCTCTAATGGTAAGTTAATACATATAATTCTTGGTATTTCCACTATAATCACTTATAATTATTTCAGGAATCATTTCAGGCGGCCGGGAATGTAGATATTTTATATAATCAAAACAAACAATAATTATGATATGACACAAACATCAATTTATGTTCATTTGACATTTCTCACAGAGTAGGTACCTTACCTATGCTTTACCTTCAAAAGTCACTTGTGTAGACTAAGGTTGACAATAGGTTGACAGCACTTTTACGAGTAATTTCATTTCGAGTAAATAAACACCGAGATATCTAGATACCAACATGACAAACATAATATTTAGGCTACTTGAACTTACGTCAAATAATTTTGGGCTACTTAAACGCACTTCAAGTTTATCGAAACGAACCGAGAGCTGCCGGAAATGACCGATGGTCGTAAAATTAAGGAATTTATGAAAAGGGGTTTGGGTAACTTTGTATGGACTGGTGGCGTCATTTTTTTTTCTAGCGGCCATCGTTTTTTTTACTACTATTTTGTAGCACTACCTTAGACTAGCATATCTGCAAAAAAAGTTTTTCCGTAAGTAATATCGGGGCTAAGATATAGCCCTTGAAACAATGGTATTGAACAAGTGAATATACCTAACTCCGACAGGTTAAAGAGACAGTAGGCAACTACTGGCTTATTTAAATCAATATTGCCACTAACATAGGGGCAACGATAGTACCCTTAAAGTATAATTGTTAATTTAGCCGACTTCAAAAAAGAGGTTTCTCATGTGGAGGAAATGCTTTACGCATCTCCCGGGCCTTGGAGAGGGCCCATTTTGAGGGGATCTCCTCTCGCACTCTCTCTGCTAGTCAGAGGGAGCAGAAGAGCCTACCCACTAAACGCACTCATACATTAGTTCTCTTAGGCGGTTCCCCAGATGCCCCATTACCACCGAGAGGATCTTGTCCGGTACACCGTCCGGCCCGGGGCTTTTGTGCAGGCACCCAGACGGTATACCGCGTGTGCAAATTCCCCGTCCTTCATCGGTGCTATCTCCACCTCCTCCCCAGCTCCTCGAGGCTCAGTCATTCTGGGGGGGGGGGGGGGAAATCTGACTGGGCCCTCGGTCTAGGAGTTCCGGCTCCAAGGAATCCATTATGGGCCCATGCCGCAGCTTGTTCCGCACAAGCTTGTACGGGTGGCCCCAGCCAGGGATCTCTATCTAGAATGGCCAGAAACTCCTCGTTCGCCGTGTCTTTTGGCCTGGCAATTGCTCGCATTAGCTCCTCCTTTGCCCCTTTGAGAGTCTCGAACAGCTCCTCCTCCTCTTCGGGCGTGTGTCACCGCATGCGGCACCGCGTGTAAGCGCGCCGTGCTCGGTTGCATGTGAACTGGAAGCCCGCTACCTCCGCTGTCCACCAGTATGTCCCTTTTTTGGGGAATGGTCTCCCGGCCCTCCTCATTGCGGCATCGCATACCCTTGTCAGATGAACGGAATGAACGGAGCTCCCATGCCGCTTCGTCGACGTTCCTTGCCAGGTTGGGGGAACGGCCCCATCTGGCCTCTGTTAGGGCAGCCTCTTCCGCTAAGTCCCGGTCCAGGCTGCCCAGAGCCCACCTGGAGAAGGCTCTCTGCCCCGCGCCCCTTCCTCTTTCACACGCCGGTCTGGTCTGCGGGGTCTCCTCGTCTTCCAGGACCCGCCACTCCGCGACACGTGTCACGACGGCAGGGGTTGCTAACGTCACATCCACAATGGACCCGCCCTGCCGAAGCACGCAGGTATTCGCAGACCCCGGCTTAGGACCTCGAGCTCTAGTCCCACCGCCCAGTCCCAGAGGACTTCCCCCTCGGGTCTGTTCTGGGGCAACCCCACGCCGCGCACTTGGCGTTTAGATCCCCCAGTAGCAGAACCGGTGCCGGCCCCGCTCCTCCCACCACTCTTGCGATGCTCTTGCGGCCCAGGTATAGCTCGAACTCGAACCGCCTGCCTCCCCCAAATGTACGATTTGTTTTTTTATGTCATCCTAACGCCACGTCACTGAAATTGAACTTTATGCATGCGCAAGTAGGTTTACTTTACTCTGTGGTCTATGACCTATATATAAGTCGTAGGCGTTGAACTTGCGATGCCGATATATGATGAGTTATTGGCGTGGAAAAGGTTAAAGAGCACACATGTAGTAATAACAAAGTACCTAAGTAGTAGTTATGTAACAAGAATTATGGGTTTTTACTATGAAACTTCAAAGTGTGATATCTCGGCCCCGATATTATTTAGCTATATGTACTCCATAATAAAATAAGTTTCTTTTGAATTGCTCTTTCAAAATTTACAACTTTCATGAGTGGCCGCCAACTTTCAAAACGACGCCAACTTTACCCAAACCCCTTTCTTTAGCTAATCTTTAAATAAATACGCAGCGCAAGCGGTAGCTTTTATGTTCTTGTTCTATTCTCATATATAGATAATAGATTTAAACAGTTTCTTTTTATCATACGTGCGCCGTATTCGAGATACGTGTCAAAAACTTTTTTAGAAAGTAAGGCGCCATCTCGCTTCTTCGCTCGTTTTTTATCCCGTTCTGGTTTAACGATTTTATATATATGATTACTCTGCCCAAAGTTGATGGACATTATGTATAAAGCCCGTACAATTTAATTATTTGAATAGTTATTATCGAGGGTTTATTACTCTGCCAAATAGGTGATGGGCATTATTTATAATGCCCGGGCAATTCAATTATTTGAATAGTTATTATCAAGTTGCCTACTCATATTGGCCATTATTCATAATGCCCGGGCATTATGTATAATGACCTATTTATCACTTGGTCCATAACATATACAATAATGCGTAGTTCTTCAAAAAGGCATATCAAAACAGCTTGAAAGACAGACATGTACCTGCCTATTGTGTAATTAAAATGAAAAATAAAATAAAATCCAAATCTGACTGCTTCGCAAAACGTTTGATATGCTTTCTTACCTGAACTGTGTCCTCTAAATGCTAGATGATTTTATAGTTTGGGCCATGCATATATGTCTGTCATATAGTCCTCGACTCTGTAATAACCCTTTGACATTAAAGTTTTTTTCAAGTATTTCTTAAGAGCGGGAAATGATAGATTTAAAACATCGACGGGTAACTTGTTATAAATATGAATACCCTGACCAAAAAATGACTTATATGCTTTGCGGATACGACATCTTCTGATAGCCAGCTTGTTTTTATTTCTAGTGTTATAGCTGTGGATGTCAGAATTTTTCTTGAATGTGTGTATATTCTTTACAACAAAAATAATATTATCATAGATATATTGGGACGCAAGAGTTAAAATTATTAATATTTTTAAATAGTTCTCTAACTGATGTACCTGCCTTTAAGTTATACATAAAGCGAATGGCTCTTTTCTGTAAAACAAAAATAGTCTGTATGTCAGCTGCTTTGCCCCAAACCAGAATTCCATATGCAGAGGCGTATTTACCCTATGGCCAAGAGGGCCATGGCCCGGGGCGGCAGGCTGCGAGGGGCGGCGCGAGCCGCCCCGTGTGCTTGGTTGTGGGCCCCCTTTTCGATGCTGAACTTCAGTTAGGTACCGGCCCATAAGGCCTAAGAAAGAGTAATTTTAAACAAACAATTTCGGAACGCCACGATCTGGTTTTCTAAATAGTAGAAATAAACATGAAGGGCGTTAGTTTGTAATTATGCCGCCTTTCCATGTCTGCCATTACCATGTAACTATCACATAAAGTAAACTGCATTTTTTCCTAAAAGGGGAGACGATATTAACCATGCCTGGTTATTTAACTAAGCTTCCGTTTTCAGTCAGTAAACTTAACCAAGTCAGTTAAAACTGATCGTTGAGAATCCGCGATCCAGGTCTATAGTCTTTCCGGATATTAGCGTTAATCTTGGTTCCTAACTTTCCTAAGTACTGTATCGAAGCCCAGGGACCGATCTAGTATATATTCTCATCCACTTCGCCACGATTTCGGCATCCTATTTAGAAACGCCATTGGCTCACATTGACAGATGTCGGGCGGGGCTCCTGAACGCCGTTTTGTGACGGCGTCACATCCCTTGTCTTTTTTCCTGGAACCTAGTACCTATGTTAGAATTGCATGTTTTTGACTTTTATGGAAGCGACTGCGGTCTTACTTCTCAACACAAAAGGAAAGGGGCCTTTATCAGTGCCTCGTCCGTTATACAGCAAGTGCAAAGACTTGCAGGTAAGATTGGTACTTCCCAAAATGGTGATAGGATGTCTAAAAAGTGTTTTCTTCTCGATAGGATTTCGGCAAAGGCGCCAAGACTCTATATTGTTTTATGCCACATCTGGCCATAAAGTGGCTTCTTCCGCACGCTGCGCGTACGAAAAAGACGCTTTCTGGCCAACTGTAGACAAAATGATGTACACAACACGGGAGGTAATAAAGAAAGCCCTCGATCGCATATTTACGTCCCTCGCTTGCAGCTCGGGCCGCAAACTTTTGCGATCTCGGCCTTTCTTTGTTTCACCACCCTAGTTGTGTAATGTAGCTACTATTGCCTTACGTTACGGGGTTCAATTTTGGACTTCGCTAAGACACAAAAAACCAAACTCCGAGGATGTTCTTCCTTTTAATTGCAGATGAGGGACAACAATTTTTAAGTTTGCACCCTCCAGAAACTCAGTCGTCAAGTTACTGGGAATATAGTTTCGGCATGGGTTAGGAAAGATGTATAGTATAGGCTACAGTGGCGGCGGGTCAATTTTTTTCTTAGGCAAGCCGGTGCCGAATTTGGCTTAAAATTTCTTCATGAGCTGTAGGAAAACTGCTCAGGCGCCTGAAACTTAGGCAAGCCGACGGGAATCGTATTCTATGGACGCGCCGCCACTGATAGGCTACGACTACAAGCCTGTTGGACCGGGCGGCCACCTTTAAGATCCATATTATCTCGACGAGGAGTTGTTTGGAATTTTATTTATCGAAAAGAAAAAAAATTGAATAGGTCACAAATCAATTGATCGGACACAGCCCTCAGCCTGGGATTTTTGAGACTCGAGCACTCGAAAGTGACATTTAAAACTCTGAATAAAACGGTAAAATTATGATTTAAAAACAACAGCGATGGAAATTTTGAATCATTATTAATTCCATGCAAAAAAATTGGCGCCAAGCTTTTGTGTGCGTTTATTTTCGAACTTAATTTTTCGGAATTAGAGCGTTCGGCTGCCAAAAAATGGCCTCCATGGTCCGTTCCGTTTTCGGACACTTTTAATGGTGCCATTTTCGGGGTGTTTTTTTGACCTCATCGAATAGCAGAATGGACGCAAACCAATTTTATAGCTAAAGTGATGCTCTTCCAATATGTTTTGGTCAAACAGCCGGCAGCCTAGTCCGTTCCGTTTTCGGACACTTTTAGTGGTGCAATTTTAGAGGTGCTTTTTCCGTGTGTAGTTGAAATTTACGGCCCTACATTCATAAAATTTGGCGTGTGAGTGGTTTTTGTAACTTGCCATAAATTGGAGCACAAGAATTGTTTTTAAGAACATTTGTCGGGGCACGTAGGGGTGCACTTCATACATGTAACTATTGCAACTGTTGGATAAAATAAAAACAAATGCCAAAAAATCCATTTCCGATATGCAGTTTGGTACGTTTTCAAAAATAAGTTTAAGGTTACTAACGTTTTTTCAACGTTTGACCGTACACTAAGGGTTCAGAAAGTTTCGAGATAATTTAAATATTCCGTTTGGCTAAGTAACATGGGCGGCAAATTTTTCCGGCCCGGGGCGCCAAATTTCTAAATACGCCTCTGTCCATATGACATTACACTATGAAAATAACTATAATAAACTAAGCGAGCTGTCTCAATATTAGTCAATTGTCTAATTTTTCTAACGGCATGAGCGGCTGAACTTAGTCTTAGAGCGAGTTTTTTTATATGAGGACTCCATTGTAGATTTTTGTTCAACGTTGAACCAAGGAACACAGTTTTATCTACTATATCTAAACATTCACGATTTATAAGTATATTAGTGACCCTTGGTGCAACGTTTGGCAAAACAAATCGAATACATTTAGTTTTCTTAGCATTAAGTAACAGATTGTTAGTAGTAAACCAGTTTAGTACGCCAGCTAGTGTATTGTTAATTACAGATAAATCATTGGATTGCCGTTCAACTTTGAAAATTAAAGATGTATCATCGGCAAACAAAATCGGGTCCATATTGGGTCGTAGAAAGTATTGAAACATATTTTTGGTATGCATAACTGCTTGTGTCATACTCATCATTGCTCATACTATCGAAAAGTCATATTTTTTGTGTCATAATTTTTTACTCCGAATATTTGAAATCATACTTAGCAGTTGTCATATAATTTGTACGCAGATCGTTATATATCCTAATAATACATACGCATAATAGTTTTAGGTATATTTATCGATAATTATAGTAGTTATAGCTATAACGATTTATATCATATTGATCTGATATCATAACGGTTTAAGTATACACATTGTTAGTTATACGCCTTTATTTTAAACAGAATGTACGCTTAAAAACATGCACATCTTATTCCTTACTCCTCCATACGTTTTTAGGGCCATAAAAAAAATAACCCTAACCTACCTATCTCTGGGAGCAGTTTCGTTTTAGGGTCATAAAAAAAATAACCCTAATCTACCTATCTCTGGAAGCAGTTTCGTTTTAGGGTCATAAAAAAAAATTACCCTAACCTACCTATCTCTGGGAGCAGTTTCGTTTTAGGGTCATAAAAAAATAACCCTAACCTACCTATCTCTAGGAGCAGTTTCGTTTTAGGGTCATAAAAAAATTTACCCTAACCTACCTATCTCTGGGAGCAGTTTTGTTTTTGGTGTCTTAAAAAAAATAACCCTAACCTACCTATCTCTGGGAGCAGTTTTGTTTTTAGGGTCATAAAAAAAATAACCCTAGCCCGAAATTAAACTTCGGCGAAAAGTTGGTTGCTAAATGAAATTTGACGAAACATAATTCGGCAAAAAGGCAGTACACCTTGCATTTTATCAATAGTACTTTTTTCTCCCCCCGTCGCCCCTTTTATTGGTATCGGCATAGTTGTGACTAATAAAAAGCGTTATACCTTGAAACATTCATAAGTAAATCACATTATGAGCGCCGAATATATGATATTCAATTTGTATGCGATGTTCCTATTATGCGTTATAATACATCGAACTTAACCCTTTTATAGTAATCAATAATTTGACCAAAATTTGTATTCGATATAAATCTATGAGTATAAAAGTTATGGCGTATCTAAATTATGACAGTGAAACTATCGTGCTTAAATAATTCGGACAAAAGACTATTCGGAGTAAAAATTATATGCGAAAAGTGTTATGAGAATCGAAAATATGACAGTAGTTTGTATTCCACCAGATACGACCCCAACAAAATCATATCACAAAAATGTTGTACTACACAAGGTAAATCATTGATATAAACCAAAAACAGGAATGGGCCCAGAATGGAACCCTGTGGCACTCCTAATTTTACTAAAGTCCCTCTAGACTGGGTTTTATTTACAACAACTGTTTGTGTTCTATTGCTAAGGTAAGAAGACATGAGATTCAGGGCATTTTCTGAAAGACCATAGTGTTCTAATTTAAGAATGAGCGTTCTATGATCTACACAATCAAAAGCTTTTGAAAGGTCACAGAATATACCAATTGCATCATAACGTTTGTCTTGCCAAGCATTGAAAATATGTTTAATGAGTTCTGCAGCATTCAAAACATTCTTAATTATTAATATTAAGAATGTTTAATTATATTATATGTAGGTATGTATATTATTGTATTAATAGTAGATTGTACAACAAGTGCATAAAACGCACCATTTTACGCGAGGCGTTTATCCATACGAGCGAGCTTGCGAGCGAGGATGGATATAAAGTACGAGCGTAAAATGGGTTTTATGGACGAGTTATACACTCTACTTTTTATTTCGATTGTGAGGAAATAAAAAGAATAGGAATTTCTTTCATAAGTGTTTATATTTTTTTACTTCTCATGCTCGTAAAGTTTCACTTTATGCTGGGTATAGGCGGACTAAAACTCAATTTTATGCACAAGTGCATAAAAAATTGACTTCTTCTAAGGCTATTTTGACAATGGCAATTTTTTATGCACTTGTGCATAAAATTGAGTTTTAGTCCGCCTATACCCAGCATAAAGTGAAACTTTACGAGCATGAGAAGTAAAAAGACTATTTTCTTATTTATAATTTCAACAGTATAGTTAGGTACATTATCAGGTGGTAAAACTACAAATTTGGCAATAGCCATAATAAAAGTAAATTAAGTAAGGGATATAATAAAACTCAAATTACGCAACATGTCAAAACGAACCTATTTCAATGTCTTTTAGGAAATCTTCAATTTTATAATAGGCTTTTTGTATAAGCAGGCGTAATAATTTTGGTTTGAATATGTGATTTTTTTCCTCGGCTTTTATTTTGACAGGAGCTTTATTATATATTTTTACTAGCTGACCCGGCGCACTTCGTACCGCCAACTTCGACCGAGTACATCGACATCAACTTCACTCCTACGTCAGTACAGTCTGTTACCCCAATTCCTGCCATCACCCACCACTCTTTCACTATTATGTACCCATCTCCCACTCTCGTCCTGTCTTCCACTCTTCTCCCACCGACGGTACTCCCATCGACTCTAACCTTATTACCACCGACTTCTACGCCAGTTTTGTCGTCTTCCATCCACTCCCATAGTCTCCACCCATTTATATTGACTTCGTACCGGCTACTTCCACCGACTCCCATCGACCTCAACTTCACTCCTACGCCAGTCGTACAGTCTCTTACCTCATTCCTACTGACTCGTACCACTCTCCCACCCTCTCCTATTCCCTTCCACCCTCATCCTACCGGCTCCTGCTTCAATCCCATCGACTTAATTTAATCCCGTTCCCATTGACTCCTGCGCCAGTTTCACCCTTTCACACCCCTTTCATTGCCTTCACTAACTCCTATTGACTTCAAACGATATTGTACGTCACTTGTATTGACCGCATGTTAAATTTTGTTTTAATTTCTTTACTCATATTATAAATGCGAAAGTTTGTCTATATGTCTGTTACCTCTTCCCGCTCAAATAACGGTTTAACCAATAAGAATGAAATTTGTTATGACGATAGTTTAAGCCCCCTCATAGGACAGTTTTTATCCCAGAAATCTTCCCTTTTTTATTAAAGGAGTGAAAAGGGTGGTGGAAGTTTGTATCGGGAACCAATAACCGCTGAACTGATTTATATGAGGAATGAAGATGGTTTTAGTTCTGGGTATGTTTGTATATGGACGGAAGAGTGAGTATCTCTCTCTTTATATAATGAGGGCGAGATGTTTCTGGGATATGTATGTTGACGAGGGTCCGCAGGCACTCCTTTTGCATCAGGAACAAGATCTCCGCGTCCGTACTGGACCCCCATAAGATTATTCCATACCGAAGCCAGGAATATGCGTACGCGTAATATGCTGAAAGAGCAGTTTCGTAATTTGTGTTCACCTTCAAGACACCGAGCGCGTATGAGAACCTAGCCAGTTTCGATTTGGTGATTGAAATGTGCATTTTCCAGTTTAGGTGAGTATCAATTGTGATACCTAAGAGAGTGAAATGATGCATGCTTCCTCTAGCTTTCCATTTTTAGACGTAAGGTGAATTACTAAAAAATCAAATTGAATTACTTTTGTTTTATTGTAATTTATTTCCAAATTATGGTCTGTTAACCAATTTTGCACCTTATCAAGAGTCGTTTTCAATTGTGTATTGCAGTCATCGCTATTTGTGCAGTTAATATCATCCGCGAACATTATACATGTAGAATCAAGCGTTTTTGGGAGGTCGTTGATATAAATCAAAAAAACTACGCAACCTAGAACACTTCCCTGAGGAATGGAACCGTTGACATAGAGGATTTCAGAGTCTATGTTTTTTCATTTCCGTAGTCGATTTGTACGAATTGACTGCGATTTTCAAGGTACGACTTGAACCATTGATAAACATTTCCTCGAATTCCCGATCCATATAGTTTTCTCAATAGAATATCGTGACGCACTTTGTCATACATATGCCTTCGTCATATCAAGGAGAAGAACGACAGCATAGTTTTTTTCATTTATTTGGTTTAGAATTTGCTGGACGTATGTGTATACGGCTAAGGCAGTCGAGTGATTTTTCCTAAAACCGAATTGATGTTTGTCTAGTATTTGATGTTTCTCCAAAAAATTATATAGCCTATTTGACATTGCTCTTTCAAATATCTTTCACATCGCTGGTAATAGCGCTATAGGTCTATATTGATCTATTTCAGTATTTATCCCACCTTTTTAGGGTTCCGTAGCCAAAATGGCAAAAACGGAACCCTTATAGTTTCGCCATGTCCGTCCGTCCGTCCGTCCGCGGTCTAGCTCAGTGACCGTTAGCACTAGAAAGCTGAAATTTAGTTTGAATATTTGCATTAACCAAGCCGACAAAACGGTAGAATAAAAACGCGAAAAAAAAATGTTGTTAGGGTACCTCCCGTACACGTGAAGTAGGGGCGAAATTTTTTTTCATTCCAACCAAGTTGTGTTGGGTATCGTTGGATAGGTCTTTTAAAAAAAAATAGGGTCTTCTAAAACAGCTTTTGGATACAACTAAAACTTTCGGAAATAATCGCTCCGAAACTTTTATAACAGGGCGTCCCCCCCCCATCTAACTTTTGAGTCGTGGGTCCTAAATTTTGGAAAAAAATCATAAAAGTGAGGCCTAATGAGTACCTTCAATGAAAACTATATTGAAATAAATCGGTTGAGCCGTTTTTGAGTTATCACTCAAAAACCCATAGTGAAAGGTCGTAAGTAAAAATGACGTAAGCGCCGCCAAATTTCCCGTAAGAAACGACCTTTTGAATTAATGGTCTTAGTTTACGGAACCCTACACTGAGCATGGCCCGACATGCTCTTGGCCGGTTTTTTTTAAACATAGGTCTGATTTTAGATATTTTAAGTTTTTCTGGAAAAATGCCTTCATGAAACGATTGGTTGATTAGTTTAGTAAGGGGCGGTACTAGTTCATCACGGCATATTTTTATCAGTGTTGTGGGTATTTCGTCTACTCCAAAACTATTTTTATTCTTTAGGCCCCGGATTATGACCGATATTTCATGTTCAGTAACGGGTTTTAAGTACATAGACTGTGCAGGTGGATGCTTTACCGGCTGTCCACGAGGTTGCTCCTTCGAGCATAGTCCGCGGCGAGCGCCACTACAACCGCGTTCCTTGTTGCAGCGGCGCTTATGACGATGGCGTACTGCGCGGTGGGCTCGACGCGCGGCGTCGACGAGCTGGTGCCGCACCACGTCGCGGATGAGGACCGGCTGTACCCCGCGTGGGGCGCCGGCGACGGCGACGTGGGCGTCGCGCACGGGTTGCTGCAGGCGCGCCGTCACCTTAACCTGTTGCACCAGCAGCTCGCGCAGCAGGGCTACAACGAGGTACGACCGGACTCGAGCATGTGTCGCCTACTAGTATCGGTCGAGGATGAGGTGGAGGTGGAGTGAACGTGTGTTGTACGCGCAGGTGTACGTGGACCAAATGACTGAGCACGTGACGTCGGTGACGCGGCACTCGTCAGCATCGCGGCGCTCGGTGCTGCTGGTGGCACACACGGCCTTTTCGCCGCCGCCGCCGCCGCACGGCCAGGCCGACGCGCCGCTGCCGCCGCCGCTGAGGTTCGAGGGCCAGCTGGAGGAGATATTATTTGAAATAGAACTGCAGCTCAGGTACCTAAAAATTTTCGTAAATCTAACAGTTGTTTTTTGAAGACATTTTTTGGTTGTTTAAAATACAAATTAGCAACTAACCAATTGCATTAGTGTTAAATTTAAGAACTAATTTCTTATTGAAATGATCTTCAATAATATTTAAATGAAATCGCTACTAACTATCCTGGTCACGGCACTAATTGTAACACGCCCACGATGCAGTAAGTCGCCGTGCATGGTTTAGGATTGGACAACCGTTTTGTACAAGCCATTTAATACATAAAGGACCGGGTCAGCTTACAAAAAGCACCCACGGGTGATCAACGGGCTGGAGCAGTGGGCGGGCGCGGTGCGGCGGCGCCCGGGGCCCGCGGAGGCGCGCTTCGTGGCGCCCCCGCGCCAGGACGGCGCCCACACCGTGCTGGACTGGCGCGCCTTCCCGCCCGGCGCCGTGCTGGCGCTGCGCATAGGTAACACGGCGACACCACTCAACATTTTTTTGTAAATAGTTACGTACAGTCAGCGTCAGAGAAAAGGACCCCCCCCTTGGTAATGACATGGAAGCGTTAAGTATTTTCGTCGTGTCACATAGAAGTTGATTTGGTCTAATGGTTAAACTATGAGGCTACTAATATGAGGACACCGGTTCAAATCCACCGTCGGCATAACTTTGTTTTTCTTTTTTTTTCATTAATTACCTTTTGTTGACTATTATATTATCATTTATTTATTTTTTGTCTAATTAGGTTAGGTTTTATAATATTTTTACAAAAGTAAAATACAAAAATACATCAAAAACATACAAAAACAATAAAAACATTATAAAAAACCTAACCTAGGGTGCCGCCGGCAACGGAGCAAGGCCCAGGCTGCCGGTGGTCAGGGCCGCAGAGAGAGGAACCTTCGGACTATGCGCGCCGTGTCCAGGATTACCGCCTTCTGTATCTGACCCTTGATCCAACCACAACCACGTAGCGAAAGCCTCTCAAGATGTTGGTCGAGACTCTTCGCTATGAGACCGTTCGCAGAAACAACTATCGGCACAATGATCGCCGAATCAACCTCCCACATGGCGGTTACCTCGTGAGCCAAGTCTAGGTACTTGCTGGATTTGTCCTTTCAGCCTTCACGAGGTTAACGTCACATGGAACGGTGATGTCGACGAGCATGGCCCGGCGTTGCGATCGGTCTATTATCACAATATCAGGCTTATTGGCTACAATAGTCCTGTCCGTGATAATAGATCGATCCCAATAGAGCGTGGCACGACCATTTTCGAGAACTGGACTATTTTATTATTATTATCTCCATAATAATCTCTATATATAATGAGGTATACAAGAAAAGATGGGTATATTGCATATAATATAATTATTTTATTTATTTAATTAACAGCGTAACATTATGTATGGTTGCGATTTATTTTTATGCAGTTAACATATTTTAATAGTTTACTTTTTAATAACAACGATATCAAAAGAAACTAGTTTTTGTAAACCATAACTCAGTAGTTTATACACTTTTCCACCTGCGTTAAAATATGGTTACTCACTAAGATTTTGATATCTGGATGACATTTATAACGTTTATAAACAAACACCTAACAGTTTGTTTATTATATAGTTATAAATATTTGTAGAGACTTTATAGACTATCTAATATCTACATGACACAAATCTTTTACTGGGAGTGAATCACTGAGAAAGAAACCAACATGCTAAAACCATTATTAGTCTTAGCAATTTACATCTTTCTCTGCTATCACCAATGATAACCTTATAATATACACAACTTTAGAAAAAATAACTATGTGAGATCATCTTGTGCATTAAGACATAATTACTCGTAAACAAGAGTATCTTTAATATCGATAACTAAGGTTGTTTAATTTGACTAACTACGAAATAACAATATATCAGGAAATTGAAAGCATTGTCGAAATACCTACTTTTTTAATAGCAGAGAGGATAGCCCTCATTATCTATCACTTGTTGAAGTCGACTTTTCATGCTTGCAACTATATTGAAACAAGCATCACTATTTCGCATTAGTTTCCAAGTTTTGTTTACCTCTTCATCCAATTTTTTTTTTGACTTTATTTCACTAGAGTCCCAGTTCAAAACCATTTGACCCCACACGTTTTCTATTGGATTTAGATCCGGACTTTTTGCCGGCCACTTAAACACCGTTATATCGTTTTGTGCATTTAACCAGTCTTGGACGATTTTGGATCGATGCACTGAAGAATTATCCTGAACTAAATAAATATGGCCTTCAGGAAATGCAACACGCACAGATGGCAGCATTACGTCCTTCAAAACTTCAAGGTAACGCTCACTGTTCATTCGGCCGCCTATTTCGACCAGCTCGCCTGGCCCCATCGAAGACATCCATCCCCAGTAACCTAAAAAGAGTAAATATAAAAAAAATGTAGCAGTCATAAATATCAAGTAAATATAAAAAAATCTTTATGGTATATATACCATATACTCAATTTAAATAAAAGCTATTTTTTCTTACCTAATGTTAACCGTCCGCTTGTTCTCAAATCTAATACATTTTTAGGGTTAAACCTCTGTCCAGTTCTTCTCCATAAAATTTTTCGCCCATCCTTATCTGACTTAAACATTACTCTATCGGTGCGGTGGTCGTGAGTAAGCTGAATTTTTTTCGCCGGTTTATAATTATGGATGTCCGCAGCGTGGAGATGTCTTCGAACCGTGCTAAGCGACACTCCAAAAGTTTCAGCAGTTGATCGTGTAGTTTTAAAAGGCGCCACTGAATGAACTTCCACAATATTTCGGTGTCGCTCCGAGTCATCAGTTCAGTGTAAGCAACTGGCCGAGGACCTTGACGATCGCATTCCACGTCACCCGTCGCTTGATACCTTCGTATCCATCTACGAACTGTTTTCCTCTATAATGAAAATGATAATATTTTAAACACAAAAAACCTGTGTGCAATATTGCAACATAATTGCTGCAATAAATATACCTACATGACAACAAAATACATATAACAGAAATCTTACCGTTATGTCCATCTCTCTTGCTATTTTTTTGATACTTTTTCCCTCTTCCCAAAGCACCACAATTTTAGTTTTTTAAAACTTTGTTAATCGCACCATTGTTTCGAATTATCGAACTATGCGGAAACTTAGAAATTCGGGTAATATTATTAAGGGGCTACTTTGAAAAATTATAGGTTTTTTCAAACGCTCTAGTGACTAAACGGGAAAAGGGACTGAATTTATTTTCGAATATATATTATTAGACTATACGCTCATGTTTTTGGCACAAGCCGAAACACGGTTGCTGAAAGTTGACTCGATAGAAAAAAAATCCGAAGTTGGGTCCTTTTTCCCCTTATTTTTCTTAGCTTACGTAAACTATAAGAGATTAAGCAATATAACTAAGTAAAAAATATGGTATTCTGGTTTATCTAAAAAGTCACAGAAGTAAAATTAGACAAAACTTTGTAGATTCGCTTATTTATCGTAGTTTCTTCAAAAAGTCTGATCCTTAAGAGCGCTGCATCTCTTTCTTTCGTGCACGGGAGCCATAAACGTGTCTCTAACAGATGGGCGTGGCTTGTCTGAATCGAGGAATGGCCTTAAGAATATGTTATTAGCGAATCGACAGAAAACCTAATGATTTGAAAAGTCATTATAAGGTTACCCTCAATAACAATTTAGTAAATAAGACGAAGTAAATTATTTTAAATTCAACCTTAACCTGTAGACCATAACACGCATAAAGACAGAAAGTTAGTTTTCCAAATTAAAATTGCGGTAGTTCAACAATTCGCAACAAGAACATTCTTTAATCAAATGAGAAATCTATACGAATTTCAACCTTATTTTGTAATCGATTGAAGTGTGACGTATGGATGGATAAGCATAATCCTTATCTTAATTTCGCCAGTATATGCAAGTGAGCTGACAGCCTAGCGGTATAAGCCATGGTCGTTCGGCCGGCGCATGGTGGGACCGGGTTCAAACCTTGTCAACTGCACTTCAGCGATGTTCTTTTTGTGAGTTTTTCTGGAGCATGTGATTTGCTCGGAAGCCGACCAAATACATAAATTATAAAACTGCAAATAATTTGAGTGGAAACGAGTCGGTGATGCTCGGAAAGATTGGGTGCGGGGCGAGGGGCACGGGGAGAGGGAAGGTACTCGGGGCGAACACGTCACATCACGTGACGCGTTCGCCGTCGGGCAATAATCTTTAAGTCTTAGGGGGGTTCCTTTTCTCTGCAGCTGACTGTACGGTTTTTGTTCTGGACATTTTTGAATATTGGTTGATAAGGAAGGATTAGAACATATAGAACGGTTTGATATGTTTGTATCGCGCAGCGCCGCGGTCCGCGGCACGCGCCGCGCTTGCCACTCTCTCGCGCACGCTCGGCGCGTGGGAGGCGCGCGCGGACGACGCGCTGGGGCTGCAGCGCGCGCTGGCGCCGCTAGCGCCCGCTGAATTCTGCACGCTCCTCTACATTAGCCACGAGGAGGAGCGGGACGCGGGCGCCGAGGGCGCGGGCGTGTACGACGTGCCGGGCCACGGCCCGCTCGTATACGCCGGCCTACAGGGCGCCGCGTCGCTCCTAGAGGAGGCGCGCGCGGCGGACGCCCTAGGGCACGCCCTCTGCGAAAACCTGCGCGCGGGCGATGGGCTCCTCAAATCGACGTGGCGCCGCCTTACGTCGCCGCGCCTCGCGCCCGTCGCCGCGCGCCTGCGCAAGCTGCTCGCGCCGCTCGGGGACCTGCCTAGGTACATTCTTGTATCCTAATAGATCGACAATAGGTGGTAGGCGACCCTGCCTCATCAAAGTTACATATTTTAGTACTTCAAACTTCGAACTTTCGTTTTTAATTTCTTGTCAGTTTTACGCGCCTTATAAGACACTGCCTATTAACAAGTGCCAAAAATAAAAGTGGGTGCATTGCCCAAAACTGATTTCTTAATCCCGTAGGTTTTGCGAGTGCCGAAACACTTTAAAATTTGAAGCATAAACGACTGTATCTTTTCATTGCGTTGGCTTTTAAGTTTTATTTTTTCACAGCTCCAACAATAGAGCTTAATATTTGATATAAATTTCAGCTTAATACCTCCACGCGTTCCTGAGAAAAATGGTCTTGACAGACAGACAGACAGACAGACGGACAACAAAGTGATCCTATAAGAGTTCAGTTTTTTTCTTTCAAGGTACGGAGCCCTAAAAAAATTCTAATATGCCACTTACAGCCGGAATAGTTCCTGAGAACAGATGTTTGTATGTCTCATGCAGGTACCTAGTCTCAACTTACGCGGAGGCGACGCTGCGAGCCGTATACGACGAGGTAACGCGCGCCGCGCTGGCGCGCATGACGCCCGAGTGCCGCGCTGGTGCGTATTACATACCTACTAGACGTGATGACTGTGCGCCGCCACGCCGCGCCGCCACGCCGCGCCGCCACGCCGCGCCACCACGCCGCGCCGACGCCGCGCCGCCGCCGGCCATTCTGACCCACGCCGCCCCGCATCGGCGTGAAATCGGCGTGGCGGCGCACACGTCTAATACCTACTTATTAGTTATCATATTATTCACCTTTCCTTCGATTTGAACTTTGAACCTGTGGAATAAGAGCTGGCCATGGCAGATATGACACGATAAAGAGAGCTTTATGAGGATGCAGTGTGTTGACGACGGGGGACCCACGGAACCAATAATACGGCCTTTGGTCTTTGTGGGCGCAATGTGCAGTGGCGGCGATCAGGGAGACCCGGTGAAACGGCTGTCCGCTGGCCGCCCGTAGGTCAGTAGGGTTCCCGAACCAAGGGGCCACTTAATCTCCACCCTGGGAGGCTGAGCCGCCAACCTGCGAAAAATCCCTGGTGTAGTAGTCGTGCCGGTGTAGGAGACCGGAGTGGACCCGGCTATTGCAACAGGGGGGGACCGGGGGCCCTTCTGTACGCCGCGCCTGCAACTTGCACCTCCCATATCGATCCTCGGTCGGTTTGTTTCGTCCTCTTGTCCCTTTAGTCGTCGACACTGTGAATCCTCCTTTATCCAGTCTCCAGTCTGTGCGCAAGCGCGATTCGGTGCGGGTGCGCGTGACGTTGTTCATTACGTAAAAATGTCGGGTTGTAAAGTTTTAAAATGCACGAGTTGTAATATTGTAGTTAACGAGTTGCTGACTTTTGTACAGCATAAACGTGAAGTGATGGACGATGAAAGTATCATACGGATTTGTGTAACGGCTTTCACACCTGAGGAAATTGTTAATGCGAAGTCGTTACTTTTTGAATCTGTTACGGTGAATGAAAGGAAGATATCGCGCCGAAATTCGGGGGAGATCGCAGAGGGATCTCGCGGACATCATTACGTTGTTCAGAGAAACAGACCCTGAGCTTATTCCGACCTTCGTAGCAAAAGATTTACATAAATTACCACCAGTAACGTTCCATCACATTGATGTTACCAGATTACTCAAAGACCTGCTTGTTATGCAATCGGATTTAAAACAAATTAAGGAGTCATATGTGACGACGTCACAGCTGGAAGAGGTCAAACACTCGCTTTACGATGGAAGGTACGCCTCATTAATCGGTGGTCAAAATGTAAACAAAAAACGCGGTGCATTTATGTTAAACGATACAGACAGTGGGCCGGTCGGGCTGATTCACTGTAGTGATTCCGTATCAGGCGCGGAGGCTAGCTCGCCGCCGCCGGCGCAACAGAAGTCTAGTAGCGAGTGCGATCCGGAGGAACGTATGTCGTCTCGGTCGCACGCGCTGCAACGCAACAACACTGCTATCCCACCTGTACCCGATGACGGAGTTGGAAGCGCAGGCGAAATCGAGAACGAACCGTGTTCGAGGAATAGTAACCGCATAGTCGATATCGAAACAGACCGCGCGGATCGAATCTTAATAACCCCGCCGTCATATGCGAAAACAACAAGTCCTCCATCGTTTAAGTTAAGTAATTTTGCTGATATTGCTAAAAACGGGACCTGGAAAGGAAATAAACCGGACGAAAAATGCAAGGACGATGAAAGATTACGTAGGAGGTTGCGAAATCAATTTATTGGAAATACTGGCAAGGCGAGCCCTAGTGAGAAATTTAAAGCCGCCATAAACAATGTACCATTATTTATTTCTAATGTACATCGAGATACAGCCAGCGTAGATATAGCGGAATACATTAGAAGCAAAACAAATGAAGTTGTGAAACTCGAGAAGGTGGTAATGAAGCGAGATAAAGGGTATGATGCCTACAAGTTTTTTGTAAACAAATCTAAGTTAGATATGTTTTTGAACGATAACCTGTGGCCGGACGGAATAAAATTCCGTAAATATGTTTATTTCAAAAGCAGTAACCCGAATAATCGGGAGACGGCTCGCGATAATAAAGTGAAAAGAAGTCCCAGATCAATTCATGCATAGTAACCTACAACTCCTACAAGACGATAACGTATGTAGATTAATGTCCTTCAATTGCAAGTCCATAAAGAGATCTGTTGACTTTATTAAGGAGTGTTGTGAGACATATGACATTATCGCCTTGCAAGAGACGTGGCTCCTTCCACATGACCTACCGTACCTGGGGAGCATACATAAAGGATTTGGGCATGCTGGCACGTCGGCGGTGGACACCTCAGCAGGGATTCTGCGCGGGCGCCCTTATGGTGGGGTCGCTCTCTTATGGCGAAAGGATATTTGTCAATCAGTGACGATAATTGAGTGTGATAGCCCACGATTAGTGGGTATAAAAGTGATGACGAGCGATCGGCAGCTGTTAATCATGAGTGTATATATGCCTGTAGACATAGGTGAGAATTTACCGGAGTTTACGCAGTGTCTCGGAGAAATTTGTGCCATAGTTGAAACAGCTGACGTAGAATCTGTGATAATTTTGGGTGATTTTAATGCACATCCTGGCGAGAACTTTGGTAAGGAACTTTTAGAATTTTGCTTAGAAAATCATATGACTTGTGCTGATATTGTGAAATTAGGTTTACAGTCGAACACCTACACTTATCTTAGTGAGGCGCACGGATCTAGACGCTGGTTAGATCACTGTTTAGTATCACAGTTGATGTTGAAATCTATTGTTAATATTAAAATAGATAATGATGTATTTTGGTCCGATCATTTTCCGATGGAGCTAGAAATTAACATGAACATTGTGAGATGTAAAGTCAATATGATCAATAGACCGCGAAATTATGTAATATGGGGTGAAAGGAGTTCAGAACAGGTGAGTGAGTAACATGACGCCTGCAGTAACAGGTTGCGTGATATTGGCTTTCCTGAGGAGCTCAGAGGGTGTTGTGACAAAAATTGTGATAATGTGGGACATCATATGATTATAAAGGACCTGTATAGCAAAATTGTAGGTATTTTAGCACAAGCGTCTGTATTGAGCTGTAAGAAGTCTGTAAACCGGAAAGGAGGCTATATTACAGGATGGAACAAACATGTGAGTGAGGTGCATAGGGAGGCGCGACTGAAATTTCTGGAGTGGGTAGCTAGTGGTAAGCCCAGGGCTGGACCTATATACCGTGATATGTGTGATAGTAGGCGCAGATTCAAGTGTAAACTAAAATGGTGTCAAAATCATCAGGACCAGATTAAAATGGATGTATTGGCCTCCCATCGGTCAAGGGCCGATTTTAAGTCATTCTGGAAGCACACTAATTCCCTTAATGTAAGACCTAGCCTGCCAGTTAGTGTAAATGGATGTAATGAGCCAGCGGAAATAGCAAAGTTATTTAAAGATAAATTCAAAGTTGAGTCGCCACTGGGTACCACATTGCAGTCATGTAAAGCTAAGTTCGGTGCTGAGTTCACCGTGCTCACATGTAAGGAAGTGTCCGATGTGATCCATCGCATGACGCGAGGAAAGTCACCTGGACACGATGGGCTCAGCATCGAGCATCTGCAGGCCGCCGGAGTACACTTACCTAGAGTGTTAACTATGCTGTTTTCGTTGTGTATTGGTCATGCCTATCTGCCGGATGAGATGTTAAGGACTATTGTCGTGCCAGTAATTAAAAATAAAACCGGGGATGTGTCAGACGCAGGTAACTATAGGCCCATCTCATTGGCTACCATAATAGCTAAGGTGCTTGACGGCGTGCTTGACATGCGACTTGATAGATATCTAAACTTACATGATGCACAGTTTGGATTTAGAGCAAGATTATCTACCGAAACTGCCATCTTAAGTCTAAAGCACACCGTCAAGTACTACACAGATAGAAGCACGCCTGTATATGCGTGCTTCCTTGATCTATCAAAAGCCTTTGATATGGTGTCATATGGTGTCCTGTGGGATAAACTATCATTAAGTAAGGTCCCGCGTGAAATGATAGAGGTTTTTAAGTATTGGTACGGCAACCAGACCAATACGGTTAGGTGGGGGGTAGCACAGTCGGAGGCATACAGGTTGGAATGCGGGGTGAGGCAGGGGGTTTTAACATCACCGAAGCTTTTCAACTTGTATGTTAACGGGCTGATAGAGGAGCTCAGCAGAATGCCGGTGGGGTGTTATATCGACGGCGTTAGCGTGAACAATATAAGCTGTGCCGATGATATGGTGCTGCTGGCCCCCTCTGTCAGTGCACTCAGGAAAATGTTGAGTGTCTGTGAAGCCTACGCAGCAACTCACGGCCTTATATACAACTCCAAAAAGAGCCAAGTCTTGGTCTTCAGGTCGAACAAAATGAACCCTAAGCATGTGCCCTCTATAGCTTTGAATGGTAATAACCTACAAAGGGTTTCACAGTTTAAATACCTTGGGCACTATGTGACGGAAGACCTCAAGGACGATCTCGATTTGGAGAGGGAACGGAGAGCGTTGGCGGTCAGAAGCAATATGTTGGCTCGTAGGTTTACCCGTTGTTCAAAACAAGTTAAAATCACCCTATTTAAGGCGTTCTGTCAAGTATTTTACACGGGTAGCCTATGGGTCAACTACACGCTGAAAGCCTACAACGCTCTTCGTATCCAGTATAATAATGCCTTCAGAGTCCTGTTGAGGTTGCCTCGGTTCTGTGGTGCGTCAGGGATGTTTGCGGAGGCGCGTACTAACGACTTTTATGCGATCAGGCGAAAACGGGTCGCATCTATTCTGAACCGCATCCGGCGCAGCGACAACGGGATACTGAAGGTCATAGCTGATAGATCAGATAGTTCCATCCTGTATGCTTGGGTTAAAATTATTCATTAGTGTACCTCGCCATATGAACTTTATTATTTTATATCTGTAAATATTGAATTGGACATGAAATCATAATTATTTTACATTGAGTTATAATATAATAGAGGCGCAGACACAAACAAGATTTTCCGAAAATATAGCACAAAAAAATGTGTAGCCGGCCAGTGCGAATTATTTAACATCGTTAAGGTTGTATTACAAATTAGAAGAAAGATATGATAAAATGTCACCTGTCATTCACCTGGCGTTCAAAAATCACATGGCACATAAGAGCAATGGAGTCGCTCTTGGATCAATTACTTTATTATGTATACTTAATTTGTTTATTATGTATACTTAATTGTGACCCCCTAACCTTTTTAATCCTTTTTGGGGTTCTGTAGACAACTAGGGACATAGTTCCAACAGGTTGAGTTTTAAACCGTTTTTGGTGTATTGTGTATTGTGACGGGCCGCACGGAGAAAAAAATATTTTACAATATTACCAGATTGTATAGTAGTTATGATTCTGGTGTAGGAAAAAAGATTTCAGCTATGGTTAACAGATTCTTGTTTTAAAACAACAAGTCGTATTTTTAACAATACTAGAATATTCTAGTTATAATATTCTTGTACACGAAAACTCTGATATCGTTGTGGTAACCTTCTAATAGTTACAGAGTAAAATAAGCATTTTGCTTACAACACTTTTCAAGAATTGCGATGTTTACAATATTTATTGTTTCTGTTCACCATCGTCTAGTAATCACACAAAATAATAAAATTGTATTTACAATATCTTTATGTAAGGTCCATCTTATGTGATTTATTTATAGGTACTAGACTTTCTCGTACCTTTAAGCGGATTTTTAATACCCATTACTTACTCGAAATTTCTTGATTACTAGGAATATTTTTACTCATAACTAGATACGTTTTTTGTTGTGTAACATACTTGTTTTCATGATAAAAATAAAGAATAGTACCAGCAACAATAAAAAATGTTGGCATTACCATATTATTGCACACTAAACAATGCGTTATTTACGTGTAACGAAAAAATAATTTAATACCTTTACATTAGTGTCAACAGATGGCGCTAGGGCGCTGGGCCATACAGTGTTACGGGTTTTAGAGCGCTTATATTGTACATATTTATTAAATACTGTAAAATTCAATGCTAAGATAGGTTCTACGCAAAAATGTAATTTATTTATGCATTTAACATTAATTTCTAGCTGTAGCACTGCCCTTATAGTACACAGACGTGTAGACACACCTCCATACACACCTTCATACACACGTCTGTCACACCCTCAATCTTCTTACATTCACCTTTCATCACATTCATTCAATCAATCACCCGATCACCTCGCGTGCGCCATATTGGCAGTCCGATCTCGTCTTCCCTTTGGGATGCAACGCGCGCGCGACCCTTACGGATTTTCAGTGAGTGATTTCCCTTATTTTAGCTATCCCCGTGTAAACCACAGGACCCCTTGACCATCTCTGGTTATACGTGGCGCCCACCGTTCGGATTGTGTTACGGAATAGCAGATTAGGCGAAAATTTGCGTGCAAGATGCCACCGAAAAAAGACATGGCGGCCGCCGATTCAAATACCGAGAACGGTTCGAAGGAGAAAAGTTTACCTTCGACATCGGCGACATCTTGTAATCTGACGATGCCTCAAGAGTACCTAACGATTTTATTACAACAAATGCAAATATCGCATGTCGAGTTGTGTGAAAAGCTAGTGCTAGCGACTCAAGCCGCCGCAACTCCACGCGACAGACACTTCGCCGGTTGCAAACTCAGCTTTAGCGGAGCTGAAGAGTCGGTCGAAGACGCGTTAGAAGTTTTCATTGATGGCATTCAGACATACAAAGATTGTGCTAAAATATCGGATGAGAACGCGTTACGCGGATTGTCATTTTTATTCACCGGCCTCGCGGCAACATGGTGGAATGGAGTTCGTAAAAACGTTAAAACGTGGACCGAAGCGATCGCCGACCTTCAACATGCATTCGGCAAACGCAAAGCTCCTTTCCTCATATTTCAAGAGATATTCCGCGATGAACAAAATGACGAGAAGACAGAAATTTTCATTTGCAAAATTCGAGCATTGATAGCGCAGTTACCATATTCGCTGGAAGAAAAAATTCAAATCGACATGGTCTATGGTTTGCTGAACCGACGGATCCGGAAACGAGTTCCACGTGAAGACATCAAGTCATTCAACGAACTTTTAAGAAAAACTCGTTCGGTCGAAGATTCACTGGCCGAAGTGAACGAAACGAACGGAACGTCATCCATAAACGCATCAAACGTCAACGCTGTCAATGGCCGATCTGTCACTCGAAATGCAAAAAGCAACGACCGGCGTTGCGAAAATAAAACAAACAACAACGCGATTGTTGATAATAAGCAACAAAACCAGAAAACCTTTACTCGACATAGTGTTACAAGTGAAACCAAGGTGTCAAACGATTCAAATCCCGACGCGAAATCGAAACCAAGCCGTTTTTGTAATTATTGTAAAATCTTCGGACATACTAAAGACAATTGCAAATGGTTACTCGCGAAACGTTCGGACACGGCGGTTGCATCTACTGATAACAATGATAGTGCTAAAAAGTGATAAGTTTTCGTGTTACGGCTGCGGTACCCCCGGCGTGGTACGCGCCAACTGCTCGCGATGCAAGGGAGACTCCGGCGCTACGGGAAGCGGCGCGGGTGCTGCATTCTGCGCGTTCTCGGCGGGCGATCCTCCTGCTACGGCGGACGACCAACCCACAAAGACGGAGGCCACTACATCTGTTGATATGTGCGCGCGCGAGACACACACACACACTAACACACCCACACCGAGTGAAATATATTTTGTTGAAGTACAAGGTGACAGCCCACGACCTATTCTCCCTATTACCGTCTGCGGACGCGAAGGTCGTGCAATCATCGACACGGGCGCGAAGAGGAGCGTTGCAGGTGCAAGTTTGTATAAACTTATGAAGAACTGCGGTGAGTCTTTTACCCCTTCTACTCTAAACATTAAATATGCTCATGGACGCAATGGATTAGAGGATGTCCTATCGATAAAGACCATTGTCACTTTAAAAGGCAAACATATACCTATAACTTTCATAGTTTTACCCGAAGCTACCAACAATGAAACTTTGTTAGGCATGGATTTTATATTTACAGCAGGTTTAGTAACTGATCATAAAAACCATACCTGGTGCTTTGGTGATGAATCACATATTAAGTTTAAACTTGACTATGAAGAAGGACCTGTAGTCATAGCTACATGCAAAACTGTTGAGACACTTCAGACACTTCGAGATAACGAGGGTACTACACTCAATACTGAACAACGGGATAAGCTAACCCAACTCCTCAACCGTCACCCGGACACTTTCAATCTAGGGGGAGAACCAACCAATTATGCTGTCTATCGCATTGAGTTAATTAACAAAAATATTCAACCCATCTCTGTACCACCTTACAGACTACCAGAGCCAAAGAAGGAGGCCCTGCGACTGGAGCTTGAGAAGATGCTGAAAGACGATGTCATCGAAGAGTGCGAGTCTCCATGGTCAGCACCTGTGGTACTAGTACCGAAGCGTGACAACACCATCAGAGTTTGCATCGACTATAGAAAATTGAACGCTGTGACCAAACCTGATCGATACCCACTACCAAGAGTAGATGACATTTTACATGGTACTGGAAAATTTAAGTACATCTCTGCCTTGGACCTTCGTGCTGGATATTGGCAAGTACCAGTCGCAGTGGAAGACCGTGATATAACTTCGTTTGTAACACCACTAGGCACATTTCGCTTTAAGCGTATGCCAATGGGACTCCGGAACTCAGGATCTACGTTCCAGAGACTAGTGGATAGATTTCGTTCCAACCTCCCCGGAGTGACTGTACTAGCATACCTTGATGATATTTTGATCCTCTCAGATAGCTTCGAGAAACACATGCAAGACTTGGACGCCGTATTCCAAAGACTCAAGCTATTCAAACTACGTGTCAACAGAGAGAAAAGCACTTTTGCCTGCGAATCAGTGAAATACCTGGGACACATCCTGTCAGCTGATGGAATCCAACCTGACAATGAGAAGATCAAGGCCGTCAATGAGATGAAAGAACCCCACAATGACAAACACTTGAAGACTTTCATCCAAACTTGCTCTTGGTTCCGTAAATTCATACCGGACTTTGCCAAAATAGAAAACCAAAACTGGATCTGGGGCGAAGATCAAATAAATTCATTTAAAGAATTAAAGAAAAGACTTACATCTGCGCCAATTTTAAGACAGGTTGATTACACTTTACCTTTCATTTTAAGAGTTGACTCGAGCGGATATGCCTTAGGTGCTGTCTTACTCCAAGGTGAAGGTTACGACGAGAGACCCGTTGAGTATGCGAGCAGACTACTCACAAGCGCTGAACGGAATTATACAACAACAGAACGCGAAGCTCTGGCAGCTGTTTGGGCTCTCGACAAATTTCGTGGCTACATAGAAGGCTCTGAGGTCATCCTAGCCACAGATCACCAACCCTTGAGATGGATTTTAACCCTGAAGACACCAACCGGACGTCTTGCACGATGGGCCCTGAAAATACAGGCCTACAACCTTAAAATTGAATATCAACCCGGTAAAAAGAATGTTGTTGCCGACGCCTTGAGTAGACCAGTCTGCGATGATACTACTACGAACTCCTGCAACCTGTGTTCTGTCATAATAGACATGCCACACATGACAGCCACAGACATACGAAACGCACAAGCAGAAGATCCAGAGATCTGGAAAATCACCAAGGACTTTGATAACAACAACATTGAAGCTGCTACACGCTGGACTGAGCGAGGTTATTACATGTCACAGGGAGTATTGTACCACTTCAACCCTGACGTCGAGAGCGACGACCCTCAGCTTGTTATACCACAGTCAATGAGAAAAGAAATCTTAAAAGAACTACATGATGCTCCAACAGCTGGACATACTGGTGTAGAAAGAACATACCAGCGAGTAAGCAAGAGTTATTATTTCCCTGGCATGAAGAGATATATTACCGAATATATTAAAGATTGTAACGAGTGCCAGCGCTACAAGCCATCCAACTTGAAGCCTGCAGGTCTATTACAAACCCCTGCACCAGCTCAAAGATTTGAGGTACTTGCTATGGACTTATTTGGACCTTTACCTACTGGAGAAAATGGAGAAAGATGGATATTCATCATAGAGGACACGGCGACCAAATGGGTCGAGCTCTTTCCATTAACTGTCGCTACCGCAGAAGCTTGTGCCAAAACCTTGGTTGAGGAAGTCTTCCTCAGGTATGGATTCCCCAGGCGAGTCATTTCTGACAATGGTGTACAATTTGTGTCCCAAGTCATGCAGAAGGCCATGCACACCTTAGGAGTAGAGCAGAACCTGATACCTCTTTACCATCCGGAAGCGAATCCAGTAGAGAGGAAAAATAGAGACCTCAAAAGTCAACTTTCTATTATGGTTGAAGGAAACCACACTAACTGGCCAAGCGCCCTACCTGCTATACGCTTTGCCATGAACAGCGCTGTTACCCAAAGCACCGGGAAGTCGCCCGCCTACCTCGCCTTCGGGAGAGAGATGCGATCACCCGTCGAGACCAGACATGACCTGCGAGCAGTTATCCAAGCTGAGAACTTCGTGCCTCAGATAACACCTTACTTGTTGAAATTGAGTGACAACCTTGCTGAAGCTAGAGAGCATAACCTCCAATAACAAGACCGCAGGAAGACCTACGCAGACCAGAAGCGTAGAGAAGAAAATTATGATGTCGGAGACCAAGTCCTTTTGAAAACACACGTCCTAAGTAACCTAACAAAAGGAATAACTAGCAAATTTGCGCCTCGACGTGATGGACCATACACTATCTCAAAGATAGTCAGCCCGACTACTTACCTAATATCAAACAAGGGTGAACCTGTTGGTAAATACCATGTGTCAGATCTGACACCTTTCCATCAGAGAAGCGGTGATGAACCCGCAGAGGCTGTAATAGTACAGAAAAAGAGAGGCAGACCACGGAAGGAACCATCTACTACGCCTACTCCACCTGCGGTTACCGGTGAAAAGAAGAAAAGAGGACGACCAAGAAAGAAACAATCTGTGTGTCGACCCATGGGCGAGGACGTCCCCATGGCCCGAAGGGGGAGCCTGTAGCACTGCCCTTATAGTACACAGACGTGTAGACACACCTAAATACACACCTTCATACACACGTCTGTCACACCCTCAATCTTCTTACATTCACCTTTCATCACATTCATTCAATCAATCACCCGATCACCTCGCGTGCGCCATATTGGCAGTCCGATCTCGTCTTCCCTTTGGGATGCAACGCGCGCGCGACCCTTACGGATTTTCAGTGAGTGATTTCCCTTATTTTAGCTATCCCCGTGTAAACCACAGGACCCCTTGACCATCTCTGGTTATATAGCTTATTTATTTCACGTCATACTTGATTGACATACAACGCGCTTTCGAAGTTTTTAACGTCATTTGTATATATATTAGTTCCAACTGATTCATGTAAGGTAAGAACTATATAATGTTTCTCTCACTAGGGTTGTAGATTTCGAACAGGACCTCATATGAATAGATGGAAGGATGTGAGAATGTGATGATGATGACACTTAAACAAAATTGGAGAGAAGGGGGCCCGCTCGGACAAGCAGCGACGCTTGCAACCCGTGCTCGGTTTCGGTGTATTCCTCACTTTTATTAAATACAAAAATAAAACCCGATAACTCTACAATATTTATTGTAAACAGAGCAAAACATATTTTTAAAACAAATAAAAATCTGGTATTCTCCAATACTGCATATAGTAAACAGAAATTGTTGATTTTTTCAGTCCCCTAAAATAATAGTCGAGACTAATAAAAATCTGGTGTTCTTAATACAACACATAGTAAACAGGATTATGTGGCGTTTCAAGTCCGCAGTAATTATATTGTATCCTACTGAAAAATCTGATAAACTCTACCCTGTCCTATAATGATGGCTACAGAGATGGTTTTTGTGTGTTACACAAAATTTATTTTCTACGATACTAGGTAAGTGGGTTGTAGGAACTAGAAATAATGTTGTAAAGAAGTAGAATTTTCTGTTAATGTGTAAAAAATGTATAGTTGTCACATATAATACAATAAAATCAAGTCAAGTTTACAATATTCTGTTACAAGAAACTAGATTTTTCTCTCCGTGCGGCAAATACGGAACCCAACATTGAGGAGGGCCCGACATGCTCTCGGACGGATTTTCTACCTAAGTTTGTGAGGCGAATGTTAAAAGTTGTAGGCAAACGTCAGGTACCCAGATCGGTTGCCTGATTCGACTCCAGAATGGAATGAAAACTGCACACGGTCGGTTATGTTTACTTGTTTGCGTTCTGTTCTTGTTCTTGCCCATGCGGGGGCGAAGTACATGCTCAAGACAAATTTAGAATCAAAAGAAACACAATAGCTCGGTAAACATAGTATTTCATGCTTTGTTTTTAAATCTTTAATTCAAAAATTGACAGATCACACTTTGAAATAATGAAAAAATAATAAACGAAAATATTTACATAATTGCTTTCTTGGGATTAGATATGAGGATATTACGGTATCATTTGAGGTATATTTTACAAAAACCGGCTAAAGTTCGTGTCGGACCACGCTTAACAGAGAGTTATTTAAAAAAATCACAAGTTATATCACAAGGTCGTATCTGCCTATGTACGTAGTTTTTTGGAGATCACTCAAAAACTCCTTAACCGATAATGTTCAAATAATTTTTTTAGCAATTTCACTAGTGGCGTAAATACACCTTGTGTTAAAATGTTATAAGGATACGTCTCAAAATGTCTGTGGCATACTTACGGAAGGACGGACGGACGGATAGACGGACATGACGAAACTATAAGGGTTCCGTTTTTGCCAATTTAGCCACGGAACCATAAAAAATGATTCAACATTATAAAATATAAAAAACATTGTGTGGTTTTATGAAACCACGATGCAAGTGAAACTTTACTATGTTAGCATATTATAAAGTATTAATAGAGCCATCTATACTGAATTTGTATTCATTAACTCAAGCCTGGCTGTTTGTTGGCTATAGGGTTGAAGACGTTTCCAGGTAATTCTTAATGATATCACTAGAGGGCGTTATAGTTAATATGATGCAAACAGAAAAAAACATTGTGTGGTTTTATGAAACCACGATGCAAGTGAAACTTTACTATGTTAGCATATTATAAAGTACTAGCTGTGCCCGCGGCTTCGCCCACGTGTGTTTAGGCGGTTTGGTATTTATATTGACTATTTTCAGATCAATACTCTAAAACTTACGCATTCTACACGTTAAATAGTACATTTTTGTCACTAATTACGTACATATGTAAGGGGTGTGTATGAGAAGGGCAAATGCCAAGCACCGCATTCTAGTGTCCATGTACGGAACGTCGTAGCGGGTTTTTTTTCAGCAGCAAAATGACAGAGACGGGTATAAACTCAATGGACATGTGCCTTCGCGAACGCTAGGGCCGAAGACCCGAGGGTGAGCGTAGAGTAGCCTGAAAGCACCCGGACAATATTCAACGGTTATGTGTCTTCACGAATCCGAGGGCCTAAGTCCCGAGGAAGCGGCAATGTATGAGAAGGTTAAAGGCTACATAGAGCTCAGGCCCGGAACTTCGCAGCGAGAATTTCTTCAGCAGCAGAATGACAGGACCGGGTATAAACTCAATAGTCAAGTTCCTTTGCGATCGCGAGAGCCGAAGGCCCGAGGGTGAACGGTAATGTATGGGAAGGCCAAATGCCAAGTACCGCAAAGTGCCCAGGCACGGAACGTCGCAGCGTGAATTGCTTCGGTAATAGCATGAAAGGCACCGGACAAAACTCAACGGTCAAGTATCTTCGCGAGGCTTCTAGGGTGAGCGGCATTGTATGCGAAGGCGAAATGCCAAGTATCGCGTAGCGCCTAGGCACAGAATAAGGCAGCCTGAAAGGGATCAGATAAAATGGTCAATGGTCAAGTGTCTTAGCAAGCCCGAGGGCCGAAGGCCCGTGCATGAATGGCAATGTATGCGAAGGCTACATTAAAGCTAGAATTTCTTCAGCAGCAGCATGATAGGGCCTAGCATAAACTCAATAGTCAAGTTTCTTAGCGAACCCGAGGGCAAAAGGCCCAAGGGAGCGGCTATATATGCAAAGACCAAAGACCGAAGACCACACAGAACCCAGGCCCGGAACGTCACAGCGAGAATTTCTTCATCGGCAGAATGACAGGGCCGGGTATAAACTCAATGGTCAAAATGTATGGGAACGCCAATTTTTTTTTGTTTAATGCAGAACGTTTGCTAACGATACAACAATAAATGCCAAGTACCGTATAGGGCCCAGCCACGGAACGTCGCCGCGAGAGCTGGTTCAGCAGCAGCATGATCCCTTTCATACTAAATCCCCGGACAAAACTAAATTCTTAAGTGTCTTAGCAATGTATGCGAAGGCCAAATGCCAGCAAGTACAGTCAGCAGCAGAAGTAGCTAACCTGGTAGGGTGTTCAAAATGACCTACACACGCTCTTATTCTCTTAACAATAAAGTCGTGTCCAGCTCATTTTGAACACCCTACCTGCGTAGCTACTTTTGCTGCTGACTGTACCGCACAGGGCTCAGGCACGGAACATCGTAGCGAGAATTGCTTGAGCAGCATGGACGGAACCGGACAAAACTCAACGGTCAAGTATACTTGATTCCTTTGTTAAGAATAAATTGTTTATCAACCGACTTCCAGTCCAGATTTCGAAAGAGGAGGTTCTCAATTTGTCGGGATCTTTGCTTGTTTTTTTTTTGCTATATGTAGGGTTCCGTAGCCAAATGGCAAGAAACGGAACCCTTATAGATTCGTCATGTATGTCTGTCTGACCGACCGTATGTCAAAGCCATTTTACTCGGAAACTATAAGATGTATCATTATCAAATTTTTACATAAAGTGTATTGTGTGTGCTGCTACTGTGTTGCTTGCTACTGCTATGTTGTGGGATTTCTGAAAATGATCATTTTAGGTCTTTAAAAATAATCTTAAGGTTTAAAAAAAATGATTAAGTGGATATATTCAGAAATAATGACTCCGAAAGTCCAAAAATTATGGAAAAATTCAAGAAGGTACACCTTTAAATATTCTTTCAACGAAAATTATTTTGAACATTGTCGGTTTAGGCGTTTTTGAGTTATCTCCAAAAAACTACGTAATACTTAGGCAGATACGACCTAGCGATATTAATTTATTCGATACGCTACGGCCGGATTTTATAGATAATGGTACGGAACCCTTCATGCGCGAGTCCGACTCGCACTTGGCCGGTTTTTTTTATGTTGTGTATGGTTGTGTTCACCGATTATTCGAAGACGACTGGACTGATTTGGAAAATTATTTTTTTGTTTGAAACACTTCAAAGTTAGAACCATTGTCACCAAGTCCGGATCTGATGATGGGATCCTGGAGAAATCGAGGGAACTCTTCAACTATTATAGACACACCTATAGTGATTTCAGTATTTATTACAGCAACTCGGGCTTATAAAAGCGGATCCTAAGTGAAATCGGTTCTTTTTTTATTTAAAATTATTTTATGTTAACACACTACAATCAAATTATAACCTTATATAAATGTCATATACAAAAGAAAAAGTGGCCTAAGCCTCCGCTGCCCAGGGCTTGAATGAACCAGGTAGATAATTTAATTTATAGAATAAAATATCCCGCAAATTGAAGGTACATATTAAGGATGATGCACGGTGTTCCGGACCGTCTCCGACACGATACTTCCGACACTTCACTTTGTATACAGGTGACCTCCGAGGAGGAGGACGTGACGCTTTTCTATACAAAATGAAGTCTCGGAATTGTCGTGTCGGAGACGGTCCGGAACACCGTGCATCATCCTTTAGTCGATGACAATTATATTTCCGGTTACTTTCAACTTTCACAATGAAATTGACTCGTTCGAAAAGAGAAGTGTCTTATAATGTATGAGCACCCATATAAACTACGACACTTCTCTTTCCAAGCAGACTTAATTGAATTGGAAAAAAATGTTTTTGAATTAGCGGGATAAAAACTACCCTATATGTTACCTTGGGGATGCTTGGGGTATAAACTGTTATAGTACAAAATTTCATGTAATTCTGTTCAGTAGTTTCTGCGTGCATCGCGAACAAACTCACAGACAGACGGACAAGAATTCCAAAAATCATCAAAATGTATTCAGTCAACGTTTCTAAGACCCCATAAATTAGATTTTCTCAAATATCTTCAATGTACATTTATTTTCTCCTTACGCGTTTATTATATGTATAGATTAATAGAGCCATCTATACTGAATTTGTATTCATTAACTCAAGCCTGGCTGTTTGTTGGCTTTAGGGTTGAAGACGTTTCCAGGTAATTCTTAATGACGTCACTAGAGGGCGTTATAGTTAATATGATGCAAACAGAACTAATTGAACAAATTTGAATCTTATTTCAATCCGCACATCTTTCGTTTTAATATAAGTAATATAACAATTTAAACGTGTAGTTGCTAAGCCACTAGCACTTACCTCTTCGATGTGTTTCACTCACAAAACAAAACAAATAAATATGTCCATAATTATTCTACTACTGTGTTTGCATTTCACATTTCGCTTTTGCATTTGACTTATTTCACTTATTTGCATCTATGGCGGGTGCATTATTCACAGCACGCCGCACGTAACTATTGTTTAAAGATCAGAGCTGAAATGACTTGCCAAATGTAATTAATTAAATGTAATCGAAAAATGTTTCTAAAATTTAGAAAAAAATAATTCGTCCCACGGGGTTAGAACCCTCGCCCATTCGATCGTAAGTCTCATGCCATACCACAGTGCCATGGCTGCAGTGACACTAGGATGCGAAATATAGATTTGTATACCGCCGCGGTTGACTGACAACATGACATGAACCTTATTGCTTATGAAATAAGAGCCTCACCTTACTATAAACGAGAATCAGCGTTACATGTAACGCATGTCGCGCCAGGGCCAACCATGGTTGCCATTTTATGACTTATCGCGCTATGCGTCACTTTCACACTTACATTGTTAGAACGTGACAGCTATGGTGATAGGCGATAAAACCCCGACCATAATAGGCTAGCAGAAGACAGACATTAAAATTCGAGGCGATGGAATAAAAGTTTCACTTTAAAAAATTATTCGTCCCACGGCGGGGTTTGAACCCTCGCCCATTCGATCGTAAGTCTCATGCCATACCACAGTGCCATCGCTGCAGTTAGGCTAAGATGCGAAATATAGATTTGTATACCGCGGTTGACTGCCAACATGACATGAACCTTATTGCTTATGAAATAAGAGCCTCACCTTACTATAAACGAGAATCAGCGTTACAATGTAACGCATGTCTTGCCAGAAGACAGACATTAAAATTCGAGGCGATAGAATAAAAGTTTCACTTTAATATAATAATAAAATTTACTAAATAAGTTTTAATAATTTTCTGAGTTTCGTAATTTAAAAAAAACAACAACTACTCCACTAACCTTATGCCTCAATGCTGTCAGTTCGGTTTAAATTTACGAAACCCTTACTTCCTATCGCCGATTGTGCCTATAGTTCGTTGACCTTCATGCTGTAGCATTTAAGCTTAATCCCTAGTCTCACTTACACTGGTAATATTTTAACGAAACGTTTGTTAGTCCTTTGTAAATATAGGTAGGATGGCGCCACTGTGCCTTTATTTATACAGCTCTCCGTATTTATATGAAAAATAAATGTTTCCAGTGAATAATAAGTGATAAAAATGTGCAAGTGCGAACAATTAAAGGACAAATAATCATCAGAATAAATAGACATTTCAAAACTATTCGTAATAAATGGTGAAAACTAAATAAACACGGCTTGGACAAAACCTACCTACATATGTGAAATATCTATACCTTGACAAACTATTTGTGAAAAAGTGCCGGCTGTGAAAGTAAAACAAGTGACAACTTATTCACGAACATTATCACAGTGATTTAAAAAGGTGGAATACAATAATTGGTCGTAAATCGAGATAATATCGACAATTCAATTACATTTTTGATTTTAGCGCCATCTAGCGACTAATGCTGGAACAACCACAGTAGCCAACTAAGGGCCAATTTCACCAAAGTCAGATAAGCTTTATTCCAAGAATAATGATGTAAGTTATTCTGGTATAGCAAATTTTACATTTCACCAACAACTTATCCCAAGAATAAAAAGATAAACGAGAGATAAGATTTATACGCCCGATTTTGAAGGAATAAGGATTATTCCTTGTATAAAAATGGCCGTCTCAAGCTGTCAGCTGTCAATTCAAAATAGAAAAAGTGCCACTTCCGCGCCTGGGGGCTCCTGGTCTGTTGTTTTTGAAATCTTAATTATTTAATTATTATTGTAGTATCAATTCAATAGGTACAAAATGCAACGTTTAAGAAGAATTATTGACGAAACTGACAGTGATGATAGTGAAACCGAAAACTATGTTGTAAAACGTCCAAGGTGGATAAAAGAAAGAAATGATCATTTTCATGACTACGACGACGAGGATTTCAGGATAAGATTTCGGTTATCAAAAGCTGCAGCCTATAATCTATTGATTAAAATTGAAGATCGTTTGGAATTCATATCCGATAGGTGAGTCTCTGTGTAAAAAACAACAATAGTACGGTATGGTAATCAAAATAAACTATCTATGGGTAATACATGATACACTATCTATATTGCTATGTTTAGGTATCTATTAACTTACTATCTTATAAGGTAGGTAAAGGTAAAAAAACTTTTTTTTTTGCTTACAGAAATCAATCAGTTTCTCCGATCAACCAGCTTTTAGCCACATTAAGGTATTATGCAACAAATAATTCACAATTGACCATTGGTGATTTCAGTGGGCTCAGCACACCCACAGCACACAGGATAATACATAGAGTTAGTTCTGCCATAGCATCGTTGAGCAAAGAATATATAAAATTTCCGAATACTCGTCAGGAGATTCGGAAAAATCAAAATGAATTTTACCGTATAGCACGATTTCCAAGAGTGATTGGGGATATGGACTGCACACATGTTCGGATTTCTTCAACGGGAGGTGACCAGGCAGAAATGTTCAGAAATCGCAAAGGTTACTTTTCTATTAATGTGCAGACCATATGCAATGCAAATTTGGAAATAATAGATATCGTCGCAAGATGGCCTGGCTCGGCACATGACAGCACTATTTTTAATAATTGCTGCCGTAAAGCAAAATTTGATAGAGGTGATTATGGCGATGGAATTTTGCTTGTAGATGGTGGATATGCTTCTTCGTCCTATTGTATGCCTCCACTCGAGAATCCCAGAACACCTGTGGAGCACCTCTACAATGAGTCTCAAATAAGGACAAGAAATCCTATCGAAAGGTCTTACGGAGTTTGGAAAAGGAGATTTCCAGTACTAGCTTTAGGGCTACGAGTTAAGTTAGATAAGGCTTTAGTTATAATTATAGCAACTGCTGTGCTGCATAATATGCTGCGACAACGAGGAGAAGCCCTTCCACCTGATGACCCAGAGTTAGAGCTTCCGGCACCTTGGGAGGTGCTCTTACAAAATGGGCAAATAGGATGTGAAAGGGGGCAACCAAGTACTCAGCGAAACAGAGCTAGGGAGTTAATAATAAATAACCATTTCAGAAATCTTATGTAGGTAGTCTATTATTGTAAGAAATGCTCTAATAAAGTATTTGTATTTTTTTTAGTTTAAATAACATACAATACACAAAGGTATATAATTTTTCATTTATTTGGATATCCAACAATGACACAATATACATATTTTACTAAAATCTCAATAACTAATACATGTACAGTCGTGGCCAGATAATTAAGAACACGATTATTTTTTCATACTACTGCATACAAATATGACTTTTGAAATTTGATGAAAAATGTTTGATGCGGTTGACGAATTTTATTATTGATAATATGATGTACAGGTGATTAAACAAGGTTTACTATAGTGCAAATAAAGTTGACGAAAAACGTATACTTTAGGAAATACAGACGATCCAATCATCCCAAATTATTTTTTCATACATCGTTCCTAATTAAACTATGGAGTTATAAAATGTGTTAATTGGGTCATCTGTATTTTCTAAAGTACAAGTTTTAACGTCAACTTTATTAGAACTATAGTAAACCATATTTCAATACGCGTACATCATACTATTCAGTAATAAAATTGGTCAACCGCATAAAAAAAAATCATCAAATTTCTAAAGTCATATTTGTATGCAGTAGTATGGAAAAAATAATCGTGTTCCTAATTATCTGGCCACGACTGTACGTAATTGTGTCACCAACTATGATACCACAGTCTAATCATTAAGTTGCAATTATACAGGTTTCCAATGTAAGTAGAAAAATGATCGAGTAATAGTTTTTCATAAATTTCTAGTTATGGTTATAACTTATAAGATTTTGCTCAACAAAGGAATAGATTAGGCTCCGGTTGCATGAAACCTTATCTCACACGGTGGCAGATCAGACTTATGCTGCAGGTGTAGAGCAAGTTTAGGAGTACCATAATATAGTAGTCTGCCATCCCATAACCTGGAAGAACATTGTTTTTTTGAAGGTAGTTTCAGTTTTTTGTATGAGGTGGCAGCTTGAAAAGTTAGGCAACCGCATAAGATTCCTTTGTAGATGTAATCCCGCACTGGTTTAGGCCAAAGTTTTTTGGCCTCATAAAACCTGGCTTATCTCGAAACCTGCCGGACTGAGGACAGGCAACCAGTGCGGGATTGCATCTACAAAGGAATCTTTTGGGGTTGCCTAACTTTTCAAGCTGCCACCTCATACAAAAAACTAAAACTACCTTAAAATGTTGTATGGGAGCCCCATAAAAATATTTTTTAATTCTGTTTTTAGTATAGTAGGCAACAGAAATACATCATCTGTAAAAATTTCAGCTTTCTAGCTATGACGGATCCTGAGATACAGCCCTCTGATAGACAGACAGACAAAGAAGTCTTAGTAATAGGGTTCCGTTTTTTTCCTTTGGGTACGAAACCCTAAAAACAATGTTCTTCCAGGTTATGGGATGGCAGACAGACTACTATATTCTGTACTCCTAAACTTACTCTACACCTGCATCATAAGTCTGTTCTGCCACCGTGTGAGATAAGGTTTCATGCAACCGGAACTTAATCTAGAAGGGTGACATTTTTATTTTTCATTTCCTTTTTAGATATTTATTCCGCCTCAACTGAGCAAACAATAATTGAGTCCTTATTTTTTCTTGTTTCAATTTTTCGTTTTTAATTTTTAATTCTAATTCTTGTAGTCTTTTCGCTTCATCCCTTTCCTCAGCAGCGAAACTCATCTGCATTTCAGTAGCTTTGATTTTTTTTTTATGTAACTCTTCTAGCGACTGTGAAGAAGCCGAAGCTGGTAAAGCAGGCCTGCGTTTGGAACTCCATTTTTTTATTTTATTTGGTGGGGTTTCAAAACCATCATTTTCTTCACATTTTTTTTTGTCTGATCGCAGAGGAGCAGATTTCGGAGTCTGAAGCATTTTTGGAGTGTAGTCTCCCCAATCCTAAAAAAATGATATTATAATTAATAATTATTAAATAAAAGCCTATTTCTTTCGAGACCAAATAATACAAAGATAAAATTTACATAATAAGGGGACAAAAAGTACTTTGGCCAATTGCACAATAATATAAAATAAATTCGCCGTGTGCGAGTCGGACTTTCACATGAAGGTTTCCGTACAATCACGTTTGTTGTATGGGTCCCCAACTTAAAAAGAAAATATTCTGCATTGAGTATTTCTTCTTATAGCGGCAACAGAAATACCAAGACTTCGCTGTCTGTCTGTCTGTCAGCGGCTGTAACTCAGGATCCGTAATAGCTAGACGCTGAAATTTTCACAGATCATGTATTTTTGTTGCCACTACAACAAATACTAACAACAGAATAAAATAAATATTTCAGTGGGGCTCCCATACAAAAAAACTTGATTTTATGGCTGTATCTCAGGAACCGTGATAGCTAGAAAGCTGTAATTTTCACAAATGGTGTAAGTAATAGGGTCCCGTTTTTACCCTTTGGGTATGGAACCGTAAAAATTAATACTTACAGCAGTTTCTTCTTGTGATTTATTATTATTTGGTTCAGTTATATTGTCAATATTTGAATGAAGTGGCGTGGAGTCAGTAACCACAGGGTTTGGAACAAATGTACCAGATAAATCAGGAACTGAAAACAATTTACAAAGAAAAATAAATATTTTGTTTCAAAATATCAATACATAGGCAGAACTTATGGAAACTGGTACAAGCCTTCAATAGCGATGAGATGACATAGGCATTGTTAGATTGGACCCAAAATACAACAAAACTATCATAATAGTTTTATCATAATATTGTTCCAATTTAAAAGACCTACTCAACGACATACATGTCATCGCTATTGAATCACAACTTGCCCGTTGTCCTCTCAGCTCAGTTCAAAAATAACTGGTAGGTACAAGACATATTCTCAGGAACCAAGCATATTTTCCCAGCAAGTATTTCTCACAACCAGTTTCACCAGAGCCAAAGGGATATAATTCAATTGCACAATTTTACCTAATCAAACATATATACATACTAACACCACTTTAGAAACACCACTTGTAATCTTCAAACAAAGACAAATCTGCTATGCTATAACAAACTGACAGTTCTATAAAAGAGCTTACTTTCTATAGAAGCCAATGTTTTGCTGGAAATCTTTTCTTGATCAATTATATCACTGTCATGTTCATTGACAAGTCCAACAACCACTGTAGAAATCAAAGACGAGATTCGATTGAACAGTGGGTCATCACATTTAGGCTTTGCAGGTCCACCACCTAAACAAACAACCAATTGTTAGAAAAGTCATAATGCAAAGAATATCACTTACTCATACTCCTAGGAAGATAGCCTTAGCTAAGAAGTTAAGCATGTAAAATGAAGATTTACCTGTTTTGATCATGCTTTGCCTTGCAGCAGACGATTCTTTTTTGGTGCCTTTTTTCAAGCTTTCCCATTGAGCTTTTAAATTTTCGGCTGTTCTATGACCAAAACTAGTTTGTGCATTAAATTCGTCCGATATTTTAATCCACTCGGCATTTTTTTGTTTCATTGTTACTCCGTCGGTACGTTTATTCTCCACTATACTGCAATGTTCAGTAACCAGATCAACCAGTAATATCTTTTCTGGCATTTGCCAATTAGGACTGCGTTTTCTTTCTGACATTATCCTTAAAGCACCAAACAGACACCGAGAAATTTTAATTATCTACCTTCCGAGAAATTTAAATTTTCTACTTTTGTAGACAAGATAATGCTGACACTGACATTAGTTAGCTTCTTTAAAAACTGACGTATAACCCCACTAACGTAAAAAGTCTATGTATGCTTGATGTTGCATACAATAGATGTTGTATGCAATTCAGAAGTATTACATTTCGATTCGTTCATTTTGGTTCATTCATTCGTACACAGATAAAATAAAATGTTATTCCAAAGAATAGTTATTCTAAGGTTATTTTATTCATAGTTTAGTATGGTGAAATGCAATGTGAATTGTCTGAGAGTAAATCTAGCGTATAAGTTTAGTACTAGTATAGTTATTCTCGGATAATGATGTCATTGGTGAAATCGCCCCTAAGCAAACTATAGGCAACCCCTATCTGTCAGCTAACTGAAATCAATATCGATTTAGTCCCGATCAATCCCGCTAGACGGCGTGAATAAGCAAAAATGAGTGGCCTAGAGCAACTTTTAAAGGAAATGCGAAAGGAAATGCAGGAAAAATTTGCAAACATAGAAAATTGAATTGGAAAGTCAGAAGAGAAAATTACGGCCAATATTATAAGTAATATGAATAAAGAATTTAGCACGTTACGATGCGAATTAGATTCGTTACGCACTCAAACAGAAGTACAAGAAAAGCGATTAGATGAAATCGAAAAGAAATCAGTGCAGAAAAACCTGGTATTCTTCGGCATAAAAGAAGGTGAAAAATCGTATTTAGAACTGCAAGAAAAAGTCCACAAAATTATAAATGATAAAATTAAAGTAAATATACTCGAAACGGAAATCGAATCAGTTAGAAGAATCGGAATGAAAGGAAACAAAATTCGACCAGTATCCGTTACTATGACTACCCTGGGAACAAAAATTAAAATCTTTAAGAACAGAAACATATTAGGAGGATCCGGTTTATATTTAAAACACGAATATCCGGCAAAAATTTTGAAAATCAGGGAAGAGTTGAAGTCGCAACAAAAGCTTGAAAAGGAGAAAGGAAATGAGGCTTTTATACGCTATGACAAGCTTGTGGTAAGGTCGAACAACAGTAACAAAAGACCCCTATCGACATCTCCGCTGCAATCACAGGGCGAAGGCTCTGAAGCAAGAGAACCATTGAAAATAACAAAAAAATACAAAGTTAATAACCTCATCACAGAGTACATGAAACCTTCTGAAGGCACAACCATTGAAATGACAGACAGCAGCACAATGGCATGATATAAAGTGGCCCCCTCCTCACCAACAACCAGACACAATATAAAAAACACCACTCAACCTCCCAATACGGCTGGTCCCCGCGGGAGCGTAAGACCATTACCCTCCACTCCAACCCCAGATGTAAAGAATAACATCAAAAATAAACACAGTACTGAAGAACTCTATATTGGTACATTGAACGTGAGATCTCTAGTCGGAATAGGCCGCCAGGAAGAACTCGAACACGCTTTACAAAACTTAAACTGGCATATAATTGGACTCTCGGAAGTAAAAATAAAAGGAACTAATATACAAGAACATAGAGACTTCATGCTACTATATACAGGAAAAATAAGCGGAAGAAACGGTGTCGGTATTATGATAAAAAAAGAAATAAAACAATATATCCTTGATTTTAAACCCATATCCGACCGAGTAGCAAGATTGGACCTTAAGATAAATAATAACCAAATAAGTATTATTCAGGCTTACGCACCTACTAATAAAGCCCCTGAGGAACAAATAGAGACGTTTTACAATGATGTACGCCACGCACTAGAGCGTACTCACAGAAATTTGTTTATCATAGGTGATTTTAATGCGAAGGTTGGGATACCCACCCCCGAAGATAGATTAGCTATGGGACCATGGGGTTACGGAACAAGAAATTGCCGAGGTAAAACCCTAATAAACTTTTGTCTCGAGAATGAACACCCATTTCAAGAAAAATGCAAAGGTCGGTGGACCTGGAAGTCGCCAGACGAGAAGGCACTTAATGAAATAGATTTTATTATAACTCACAAACAAAACATTAAAAATATACAAAATATTGAAGTTATAAATACTACACACCCAACGGACCACAGGCTAGTGAGGGCTACTTGCAATTTACTGATTTCAGACAAAAAATCCAGAAGCTCGTTTAGACGGAAACTGGAGGAATTTAGCCCAATAGAGAAAGAGTCTTTAAAGAATATTTTTCATACAGAATGTAATGAATCACTCTCATATAACAACATCCAAGACTGCTACATAAATATAAAAAATAAAATCACAGGATGTACCTTAAAGCTACCAACTGAATACGCCCCTCAAAATAAAAAAGCTACTATAATAAGTATTAATAATAACTGAAAACATACAGAGTCTAATAACGGAAAGAACACAATTAAAAAATAAAAAACCTAAATCAACTTATGAAAAAAGAAAGCTCAAGCAAATATATTCAAAAATACGTAGTAAACTGAAAAGGAATCGACTTCATGAAAGACTGAAAATTGTAGAAGAAGAGCTGACAAAAAGAGGATCCGCTAAACGAGGAAGAAGACGCTTAATTGATCATAAAACCTGGATACCCTCGCTTACCGATAGCACAGGACTACAACAAACAAACCGAAACAGTATTATTAGATTGGCAACTGCGTTCTACAGAGATCTCTACTCTGAAAACCAGGACTCTATTTTGGGAGAGCGAAAATCGACAACGAACAACATAGCCCCATTTTTAGAAAGCGAAATTTTAAGTGCTATTAACTCATTAAAAGCTATGAAGAGCCCCGGGGACGACGGCATAACTAATGACATCCTGAAGGCAATACGAGAGCCCTTGACACCTCTCCTAACAGCTCTATTTAATGAAATAATACTCCAAGAAAAAATACCGGAAGAATGGGAAACGTCTATTACGACACTAATATTCAAAAAAGGAGACCCATTTAAAATAAATAATTACCGGCCTATAAGTTTGTTGCAATCGACTTACAAGCTCTTTACGACTGTAATCCTTAACAGAATAAGAAAAACTCTTGATTTCGAACAACCCGTAGAGCAAGCAGGATTCAGGCGCAACTATTCGACAATCGACCACATTTTTACTCTACAACAAGTAATAGAGAAGTGCGATGAATACAACATGCGACTCTATATAGCTTTTGTGGACTACACAAAAGCTTTTGACACAATATCGCACCAAAAGCTATGGATCGCACTCGAAGAACAGGGCGTCGAAATCAAATACATAAACGTTCTCTCAGAAATATACAGTAGAGGAAAGTCTCTAATTAAATTAGAAAGAAAAGGGGACTACTTCGAAATAAAACGCGGAGTAAGGCAAGGAGACCCAATCTCGCCCAACTTATTCACAGCCCTGCTTGAGTATATATTTCGAAGACTGAATTGGGAACACTACGGCATTAAAGTAAATGGAGAGCGGCTTCATCATCTACGTTTCGCAGACGATATTGTCCTGCTGACGAACAACCACAACGAGCTCGTCTACATGCTTGAAAGCCTGCAACATGAAAGCAAAAAGTGTGGATTAGACATGAACCCTGAAAAGACATGTATAATGACCAACGGCGTCGCTATACCTACAGCAATCTTATCTCGAAATGTAGAATATGTAAAGGAGTACCTATACCTTGGTCAAAACATAACTGTTACTGATCGGGATCCCATACAAGAAGTCGAGAGACGAATTAAAAAAGCCTGGCAGGCTTACTGGTCATATAAATACATTTTTAAGTCCAAATTAGACATCAAGTTAAAGAAAAGGGTCATGGACTCGGTAGTAACACCTACATTATTATATGGATGCCAAACATGGCCACTAACTAAAGAGCTTGTGCACAAAATCAAAGTTTTTCAAAGAGCTACTGAGAGGAGCATGCTAGGTCTCAAGTTAAGAGACAGAGTACGCAGCCGCCGTCGTACAAAGATAATTGACGCTGCGGAAATGGTGTGCGGATTAAAATGGCGATGGGCCGGGCACACAGCTCGGACTAGCGACGAAAGGTGGAGCGAGAAAATTCTACACTGGTGCCCGCTCGACTCCACGCGACACGCGCACCGCCCGCGCCGACGCTGGCGAGATGACATCGTCGCCGAGGCGGGCATCACCTGGACTCGACTAGCCGGCGACAGGAACGAGTGGAACAGGAGGGAGGAGGCCTATGTCCAAAGATGGACAGCCCAGTAGATATATATACATAAATAAATCAAAATATTTAATGTCATAACATAAATTCAATACAAATATTTAAAAAAAAACGATATTTAATGTCATAACATAAATTCAATACAAATAAATAAAAACGATATGAAATGTCATTAACTTACAAAATTTAATACAATAATTTTAATTGTATTCTCTTTTTAAGCAATAATTTATTAAATAATTATAAGTTATTAAATAGTTATTAAATAGAGAAGAAATGAATGTTTGTACCTATTCAAAAATGCATGAAATATCAAATATTGTAAATTGTAAAATTCTATTGGAAATAAAGGCTTTTATTATTATTATTCTCTTTATTTGTCTTTTCTCTTAAGTCAGGTTTTTTACAATATTTTTATAAAAGTAAAATACAAAATACATCTTAAACATACAAAAACAATAAAAACATACAAAAACAATAAAAATTATTATTATTTTCTTTATTTCTCTTTAGTCTTAAATTAGGTTTTTATAATATTTTTACAAAAGTAAAATACAAAAATACATCAAAAACATACAAAAACAATAAAAACATTATAAAAAACCTAATCTAGGGTGCCGCCGGCAACGGAGCAAGGCCCAGGCTGCCGGTGGTTAGGGCCGCAGAGTGAGGAACCTTCGGACCACAGACCTATATCGAGTAGACGTAAAAAGTGTATGCACCTAGCGTTCCGAAAAGACGATTATATATCGCCGTTGCTCGCCGCGATGCTCAGTCCGCTCTCGACCGCTTTCTGCGTATGCCGTTTGGATGTGTTAACAAAATGGCCCCTTGCTCGATAATAAACAGTTCAAACACCACCAAAAAAGTAGGAGCTATGAATTAAGACATTTCCTTTCATCTGTCAGTACTCTTTTCCCTAAAATATCTGTTATTATTTAAAAAACAATTTATTTTGTTGCTCCGTATTATCTTCACCAAAACTGTAGCGGGCGTTTGTAAGTCCAACGCTAGTTTTCCATTGCGGCTTTAATTTGACGAGCCATACTTGTCGTGCATACAAAACCAGCGATGTAAAAATAAGCTATACAAACCGTCGAGTTGCGTTCAAGGTCGATTTATCATTTTTCTGTCCAAACCTAAGAATAGTGCTGTACCACTGCGGTACGCTGCAATTTTAGTTAATCGATTAGAATCGATTTTAACAAGCAGAGGAAACGATAATTATTACGTTTTTATATTATTACGTAGCTATATATAGGGGAAACAGTGTGAATACCCCTCCCCCCTGTTTTGATATATACTTAAATACATAGAAACACCCTTAACTCAGGAGCAAACATCCATGATAAGCATTCAAATGAAATCGATTTGAAACTGTGAAACTTTTTCATTTCCTCTGTCGAAACTAATCATCATTTTTGCTGTAGGTTCTTATCGATTATTGTGTTCAAATCGATGCTTTTGAACCGATTTCGCGCGGCTTATGTTTTCCATCACTAAATTACACTCGTGACGTCATTGTACCTACGCAAAATGTTACACGCTCGGTCTCCATACAAATTGACGAACTCTCTTCTTCTATCTTGATTTATTTCTGTGCTTCGGACTATGCGCGCCGTGTCCAGAATTACCGCCTTCTGTATCTGACCCTTGATCCAACCACAACCCCGTAGCGAAAGTCTCTCAAGATGTTGGTCGAGACTCTTCGCTATGAGACCGTTCGCAGAAATAACTATCGGCACAATGATCGCCGAATCAACCTCCCACATGGCGGTTACCTCGTGAGCCAAGTCTAGGTACTTGCTGGACTTGTCCTTCTCGGCCTTCACGAGGTTCACGTCACATGGGACTGTGATGTCGACGAGCATGGCCCGGCGTTGCGGTCGATCTATTACCACGATATCAGGCTTATTGGCTACAATAGTCCTGTCCGTGATTATAGATCGATCCCAATAGAGCGTGGCACGACCATTTTCGAGAACTGGCGCAGGTGTGTACTTGTAGTACGGCACTTCGTGGTCCACAAGACCGTATAGGAGAGCAAGCTGCTGGTGTATAATCCTGGCTACGAGGTTATGTCTGTGCAAGTACTCGCCGTTAGCAAGATGAGAACAACCGGAGATGATATGCCTGAGTGACTCTCCGGGATGGCGGCATGCCCGACAAATGTCGACCGTACCGTCCTTCAGGATATATCTCCGGTAGTTATTCGTCATGATAACTTCGTCCGCAATTGCACAGGCAAAACCTTCGGTTTCTCCGAAGAGGTCCCCGAATCGTAACCAGTTCACCGACGCGAGCAGGTCTACGTCGGGTCCCGTGAGGGCCTCGTAGAACCGCCCGTGTAGCTCCTTGCTCTTCCATACCGCCTTGCGATCCTCGGTGCTTAGCACCACAGGTTTGCGCCAGTTCTCGTTCGCCAAGGAGAGCGGCGTGAGGCCCTTATCTATTGCCACCACATCACGATGCATCCCACATTCGTTGTTAAGGAAATAATTCCTGAGATTGTACACCTCACGGTTGTGGAGATTTTTGGCATTTAAAAAGCCGCGACCTCCACACTTCCGTGGGATGTACAATCTCATAACGGACGAGCGTGGGTGAAGCATACGGTGTGTGGTGAGCAATAGACGGACCCTCCGATCCAGGGCATCCAGCTCGGTCTGTGTCCACCTTAGTATGCCAAAGGAGTATGTGAGTAGGGGCATTACCCAGGCGTTGAAGGCGCGCACCTTGTTGCCACCTGACAAAAGACTATTGAGTACTTTTGTCAGCCGACCGAAGAAGCGCTCCCTCAACGCCCGTTTAATACCCGCATCCTCAATACCCAACGACTGTGACATACCAAGGTATTTGTAGGTTTCTGATTCAGAGAGAGATCTGAACGTCATCGTCTCAGAAAGCTGTAAATTTGTTGAATTTACTACTTTCCCCCGCTGTACATGCATAACCGCACATTTATCAACACCAAATTCCATCTTGATGGAACTACTAAAGACTTCAGTGGTTTTTAGTAGCTCCAGCAAGTCACGGTTATTTGGTGCAAATAATTTGAGATCATCCATGTACAGAAGGTGAGATATGACTTCACCCTCTCTCCGAAGCCGGCAACCTAGCCCCGAATCCTTCAGCAGGGTGCTGAGCGGATTTAGAGCTAGGCAGAACCACAGGGGACTCAGACTGTCGCCCTGAAATATTCCTCGCTCGATCCTTATAAAGTCCTGCGGGCCAGGGGGGTCATCCCCGCCTTCTGGTTGACGAAGGACTGTGGTCCACTGCCTCATACACGCGCCAAGGAAGGATCTTAAAGCTGCATCAACTTTATACAGCTCTAAGATCCTCTCCAGCCATGAATGAGGCACTGAATCATAGGCCTTCTTATAGTCAATCCAAGCGGCCGACAGGGCCCCCCTGTTCCGCCGGACTCGTTGGCAAATGGTCATGTCTATGAGGAGGTGCTCTTTAGTACCACGGGACCCAACCCTACATCCATTTTGAGCGGAGGCCAAAATGTTGTTTGCGACCATGTGCGCGTTGATTTTTGCTCTCAAAATGGATGTAAGGAGCTTGTAGAGTGTAGGTAAGCACGTGATGGGTCTGTAGTTCTTCGCTTCCGTGGTACTACCGGACTTGTAGAGCAGGAAGGTGACACCAGTTGTTAGGGAAGGCGGGAGTGAGCCAAGTTCAAGGGCTTGTTGGAATTGCGTTGCCAACCGCGAGTGCGAGCATCGAAACCATTTTAGCCAGAAGTTGTGCAATCCATCCGGGCCAGGACTTTTCCAGTTCTGGGCCGTACGGATTGCACAACTTACGTCATCGGGGCTGATGGTGATTGCCCCCATAGGTTCGATAGACTCGCACTCACGTTCGACAACGCTCATCCACTCGCCCTCCGTGTGTTCAACGGGCGCTGACCAGATGCTACGCCAGAAATCAGTCATGGCAGTAGCATCCGGCAATCGCACGTCGGACACACGGGGGTCGGCTTCCTCCCACTTTCGGTATACCTTCCTTTGGTCACTTTGGAAAAGACGATTCTGCCTGAATCGGTCCACACGCTCTCTGTAGCGGCGAATACGGCTTGCCCATGCATAAACTTTCTGCTTCAGAAAGTCGATGCGCTCTGTGATATTGGCCATGTAGTCGCAGGGCTCGATATCCGTCCCCGCGAACGCCTGGTGCACAAAGCGCATTACTCGGGGGCGGTCGTTGCCCCCCCTGAAGCAGATCAGCTTTGCAATGAGAGTCCTAAATGAGTTGATACGACGCTCGATCCGCACTTGCCATGCGGGGACACCCCCGGCGGTCCTAGGTGCACGTTCAGCGTCCGGAAACTTGACTCGAGCAACACGGCACGCCGCGATGGCTCCGCAGTACATGATCGAGTGCGTATCATCTAAGTCTTTACTAGTCCGCAGGAATGGATCTAGCAAATCATTTAGGGCTCCCATTAACGCTAGATTTCGTCTATTCATAGGCAAGCGTGGTAATCGTGGCCTAGGGATATTTGTGGAGCGATACTGCGTAATTGCCTCTTCCAAAGTCCTCCTCAGTTGCTCATTGGCTGTACTACTCACAGTCTGAGTCGCGATCTCCTCCTCGTTGGCGCTGGGATCAACCCGCGGCGCCCCCGATGCCAGGTCGGGTGCGGGCATCGGATCCGGCGACGTGGCGGGTGGATCCCGCGCCGAGGTGGAGGCCGCGCGAGCAGATAGAACCTCCAGGCGAAGCCGATCAAGTGTCGAGTCATCCAGCCGTTTATCCCGCTGGATGACTCGAACCTGATCCGATAGTCGCTGCGCAGTCACGTTGGTAGTCGGTTCAAGGGCCTGAAACAGAGGAAGCAAACGAACACGGTACGCGCATAGATTTGTCCCCCCCTCTGTAGCCCCATAGTAAGCGCGCATGCAGTTCTCGTTCATTTTTTGAGTCCATCGCATGCGACGCACTATACCACCGGCAGCGGGGGCCTTGGGCGGGACAGGGTGTCCCGCGAGCCCCAAGCGTGCCGGCAGCGGTGGCCGTCCCCGTCGCGCAGGTGGTCGTGGTGGCGGCGACGGCAGCCCACACTCATCGCTCGACTCGCTGGTGTCGGCGGCGGTTGCGAATGCTTCGTCCGACGACGATGATGGCGAGGAGTCAGACGGTGTGGGCGAAGGTGGTGGGCGTGCGTTTGTTGTGTCGGCTTGTGTTTGACGTGCTTTGCTTCTAGTAATCATCCTTGCTGATTCCGCGTATCTTTCTTTGTCAGTTGTTATGACAGACCGATATATATGTCAGGGTCATTTTTCGTGATGAATTTGATAAAATTTCACGTTTGTAAGAAAAAATACGTCGAAAATACATAATTACAAAATAAAGAAGCTTATTATTATTTGTATGTCTTTCCCGACCACGGAACAATGGTGTTCCGGACCTTTGGGAGGCGTATGCGGAGCCGAAGCCAACGCGCAGAGGCCCTTTCGACAATTTAATGAAAAGTGAGGGATACACTAAGCGGATGCTGCCCCTGCCCATGTCATGGGACGCACGCAGAGACAGCACCCGCCATGGTGTTAGGACTATTGAGAATTAATGGAGTCTAAAATGTACTAGGCTATTGGGTGAAAAGTATGGACTGATTAATGGGCTATTGGATGAAGAACCGGACGCCTGCCTAATAAAACGGTATCCAATTTTATTTCCGGCAGACGGTGACTCGCCCTCCGCAAGATGGGCCCCCATAAAAAGCGACATCAAAGATGGCTCAAGGGCAACACCGGTGCGGGGGCTGGGGGTAGAGAGGTGTCACTGGACTTTAAACATATAGCCAACTCGCCACTTAGGTTTCCACATCTACCCTCGAGAACACAGCTCTAACGACCCCACTCTGGACAGACACTATTATTATTATTATTATTATTTGTATGTCTTTGCCATATCTCGGGACCATGGAGTCCCGGACCTTTGTAGGCCTACGTGGGGCCGAAGCCAACAGCGCAGTCGCCCTTTAAGACAATTTAATCTAAAAGCAAGGGATACACGTGGCGGATACCATCCCCGAGCGTACAATATGATACATCCGGAGATGGTCCCCGCCAGGTGCAAAGACTATTGTAGTGCAGCACTTTTGTGCTGCGATGGGAACTAAGGTCATAGGCTATTGGTTTGAATGTTGGATGGACTGGATACTGGGTTATGGGAGGAGACTAGCGGACACCTGCCGTGACAATCAGTCTCAAAATTGTAAAAGACAGGTGGTGACTCGCCAACTCATTGAGTGGGCCCCGCAATGGCCGCACGCACGGTGCAACAACGGCGCAACACTTGAGAGTGGCTGTGAGGTTGTCGAGAGGTGAGACTGCGGTAGCCAGATCCCGGTGTTCCGTTCAGCAGGCCGCCGGCGTTATGACATTTTACACTTCCAACCTGGAGCATAGGTCCCGCTCTTGCGACTCCACTCTGGCCGGCCAGTTAAGGCAAGCACAGAGGCGAGGACCAGATGGAAAGGGCCCTCTGGAATAGGGGTCCGCAGTGTCGCCACTCACCGTCAGCTCGCCACAAGCTGCCCCCGCGGGTTTATTATTATTATTATTATTTGTATGTCTTTTCCATATCTCGGGACCATGGGGTCCCGGACCTTTGGTAGGCTTGCGTGGGGCCGAAGCCAACAGCGCAGAAGCCCTTTTAGACAATTTAATCTAAATGCAAAGGGATACACGTGGCGGATACCATCCCCGAGCGCACAATATGATACATCCGGAGATGATCCCCGCCAGGTGCAAAGACTATTGTCGTGCAGCACTTTTGTGCTGCGATGGGAACTAATAAATAAATAAATAAATAAAATAAATAAATAAATATTTGGGGACAATCTTACACAAATCAACCCAACCCCAAACTAAGCAAAGCTTGTACTATGGGTGCTAGGCGACGATATACATACTTAGATAGATAAATACATACTTATATACATAGAAAACATCCATAACTCAGGAACAAATATTTGAGATTAGCACACAAATAAATGCCCTTACCAGGATTCGAACCCGGGACCTCCAGCTTCGTAGGCAGGGTCACTACCAACTGGGCTATGGAGGCCGTTAAATCCATACAACTGGCGTGAATACCAAGGGTTTACAACGGGTGCCCTAATCACACCTCCTGCCCGCTTCTCCCTCGACCCCTTAGTCGTCTAGCCTTCAAAATGTCAAGCTTGCGGGCTAATAACCAGTTGTATGGAGTGAGCACTCTATAAGGCTTATTATTTCTCTATGTTCTGGAAAACTCAGTGGTAGTGGTAGCCGGGGTTTCAACCCAAGAACTCCAGATTGAAAGTCAGCTAGACGTCTTACCGCCAGGCTACCAGCGCTTTTTAGGGTTCCGTAGTCTGTCCGTCGGTCCGTCTGTCCGCGGTCTAACTCAGTGACCATTAGCACTATAAAGCTGAAATTTCGTATGAGTGTGTGCATTAATCACGCCGAAAAAGTGGGATAATAAAAACTGGAAAAATATTTTTTATTAGGGTACCTCCCTTACACATGAAGTGGGGTGTGTTTTTTTTTTCTCGTTCTAACCCTATCGTGTAGGGTATCTTTAGATAGGTTTTTTAAAATCAATATAGGCTTTCATTAACAGTTTTTAGATAAAACTAATAGTTTCTTAAATAATCGCTCTGAAAGTTAAAAAAAGAGCGTTCCCCCATCTAACTTTGGAACCGTGGGTCCAAAAAAATTGAAAAAAGTCATGGAGGTGAGGCCTGATAAGTACTTTTAACGAAAACTATATTGAATAAAATCGGTTGAATTGTAACGCCGTATGGAACTGCTCGGAGGGCGACCTGCAATCGCTGCAGCAACCACCTTCACCCATTTTTGGGAAATGCAGCAGTGGTTTTTCTTACACAGAAAGATCATTATCTTTCAGATGAGCATTGGTTTCTAGAGGAGATCGATCGTACTAGATACCTAAAAAAATCGATCCCTTATAATGCTGCAGCAACTGACAAGGCCTGTCATGGGGGCTTGCAGCACCGCATTATCGTATAGCCCTAACTCTCCTCTGCTTCGAGGAACAAAGGAAACCTGGGAGATTTATCGTACTAGAGACCGATTTTTTTTTAATTTTTCAAAAATTTTTTTTTAATATGCCGCCCATTTTTTTGCATTGCAGCATAGGCATTTCGTGTTCTGCTATTAAAAACGCGTCTAATTATATATATATCATCCGGGAGACTTATCGAACTAGGTTCAGTGTCATGGGCTCTTCTACTAATATCTCGAGTGTGAGATTTCAAGAATACGCAAATTAGTTTTCGTTCGACATCCGCCATTTTTTTTCGAGATATGTCTAATAGACATCATCTCGAACGGCCCGAGAATTGGCCCCCTCTGGTAGCTGCCCTAAATGACCCAAAAAGAAAATCCACCTGTATAGTTAGACTGCTATACTTACTATTGTTATTATTTAATCTGGCACTCTGGCAGCTTTCAACCGGGGGATGCAGGAATGGCAGACCAGAAAAGTTGTTAAAAAAGTTAAAAAATCTAGCGAATGACACTTAACTAAATGAATGAGTTTTGGATTTAGTACGATATTGTGGCATTTGATGTATATAATAATTGGAATATAACGTAGCCCAAAATCTAGTTTAGGGAAAAGGGGCAGGTTGAAGTTAAATGCATCTATACCGGATGCCTGCGGTTTATTTCATTCTGAGACGTTTGTTGTAAAAATGTTTGTTATTAATCAGGCGCTCGAATAAGTTTTCTTAGATAATAACATTCAATGCCAAGACGATATTAGCGATAGTTATTTCTAAATGAGAAATATACATTTCGTTGCTCTCATTATTGTGTCATATCTGACGTGGCCAGCTCTCCGTCTACTCTACTGTGACAGTTTCGATTCAGGATAACCGCGAACCACTTCGTTCATCGAATCGTCTATTTCGTATATGCAAGAGCGATATGGACGGGGCCAACGTTTTATCGATTTTCGAACATCGCGGTAGGCCCTCAGAGTTGATATTTGTGGTCGAAACTGAAAAGTTGTTACAACTCGGCAGTTGTGTGGAACTTACAACATTTAACCAACCGGAATGGCCATTGAAGGCTTTTCTCTCTGCCGAAAACATATGACCGGCAGTCATGCATAACTTCATTTATTGCATGGACTGACGTTTATCTGACGTGACTGTTGGGCGCAGGTCTTTTTAAATAAAAACGCCAACATAAAATTTAAGTAAAGACTATATTTCCACTTTTATTACTAGGTTCAGAACTTAACGTGCCTACAGGTTAACGTAATCTCTCTCAACTGCGTCGGTTATGACATATATTCTAACTCTACCCACATTCGTGGCTTTACCTAATTGTACGGTATCGTACATACTGCCCAGCGCAGCAAAAGTTGCACAAAAAATATAAAAAAGAATAAACTAATACTATTAAATTGTTGCTTCTGTTGACAACCCTAATTTCTAATTGCTTAACATCTAATCAATAGTAGAGCTAAGCAGTTATACAAACTCTATTATTAAGTTTTTTTATGGTTATACTAAAACCAACAATTCTATTTTAATACAAAGCTACATTATAGACTGACAATCGAGTTCTGATTAATCGCCTTTTCTACTACATGTTAATTATTTTCTACTACATGTTAATTATTTTATCTTTTTTATAGGTTTAATCAGTCTCAATTGGAACTACAGATATCTTATGAATACTTGTTCTTATTATAGAACCTTTACTGGTTCTGATGGTAAGCGCTCTAACTTTTCCATCCGGACCAGGGAAAGTTTCAACTACCCTAGTCATGGGCCACTTCAGGGGTGCAACGTGTGATACTCCCCAGCACGACCACGGAGCCTTTTCGAATTTCTTTTGCGGTACAAATTCACGAAATTAAATGTACTATTTTGTACTTTAGGTAAAAAAAATTGTACCCTTACGCTTTGGGCACAGCGACATAGGGGTCGTGGTCGTGCCAGGAAGGTACTACCTGGCACGACCACGCTATAGTTATGCTTAATTTATGGGTCAAAGTAACGCAAATTAAATGTACTCAATTTGTACTTACTCCAAAAGTTCATATTCAGGCACTGAAGGTGGAAAAAGGGCATTTGAAGTCATAAGCATACGAGTACATGGAGGCAATAAGGTGACAAGTCGAGCTAAAAATTAAAGAAATATGAACTTAAAATAGAAGTACATACGATTCAAATTTGTTCAATTTTATATCTTGACTTATCACCTTCTTCCCGCTGTGTACGGCCTAAACAGTGGGGTGGCGTACATGATAAAAAAGTTCATAATACCGACCTTGATGATAATGGGGTATTCTTTGGCAAAGTGAAACCTTTAGGACTAAAAAATCAAATTTGGACGGGGAGCCACCTAAATTTATGGTGCGGTGTGGGTGACAACGGGGAGATACAATTGTAAACTTAGGATATTCATATTCGTATTTATTAGGTTTCTGCATTACGTGTAATGCTTTTTAGGGTTCCGTAGTCAACTATCTGTCCGTCTAGCCTTAGCACTAGAATGCTGAAATTTGGTATGAGCATGCGTTTTAATTACGCCGATAAAGTGATAGAATAAAAACTGAAAAAATATTTTTCATTAGGGCACCCCCCGTACACATTATGTGGGGGATAAATTTTTTTCGCTTCACCCCTGTCGTGTAGGGTATCGTTGGACAGGTCTTTAAAAAAGAATTGAGGTATTTTAAAATACTTTTTGGATAAAACTATTAGTATCGTAAATAATAAATCTGAAAGTTCAAAAAAGGGGCACCCCATCTAACTTTTCAACCGTGCGTCCATATTTTTTTGAAATCATAGTAGTGAGGCCTGATAAGTAAATAAATAAAAATAAAAAATAAAAAAGCCCATTTATTCCAAAACAAAAATAATACAAAATAATAATAAAACTTAGAATTTACTTAGTTATAAAACTAGTTTGGTTTGAACCCCTCTCGGGTAAAGGCCTCCTCCAGCTCTAGCCATCTCTCCCTGTTGTTTGCAACGGTGGGCCAATCGGTGGCAATTTTATGAAGGTCATCAGACCATCTTGAGTTGGGTTTACCGACTCTCCGTTTGCCGCTCGGTCCTGTCCACATCGTGGCGGCTTTCGTCCATCTCTCTGCGTGCATTCTTGCTACATGTCCCGCCCATTTCCATTTTGACTTGAGACTATATTGCAACGCGTCAATAATTTTAGTCTTAGCTCTTATTTCGCTATGTCGAATCCTGTCTTTGAGTTTAATTTTCATGATACTCCGTTCTATAGCTCTTTGACAAGTCGTGATCCTGTGTTTTGCTGTATGAGTGTATTTCCAGGTTTGACTGCCGTATGTCATGGTAGGGAGAAATCATGAGTCTATGACTTTCTTTTTCAAGTTAAGGGGGAGTCGACTGTTTAGAATTTCTTTCATACTCCAAAATTTATTCCAAGTCTTCTTTATTCTTCTGTCGATCTCCTCTATGTTGTTTGACGGGTTGAAAGATAGTTCTTTACCTAAATATATGAAGTTTTGTACATATTCTATTTCGATATTTTCTACATACATCGGTGTTTTGTTGTGGTTCGTCATTATTTTTGTTTTTTGTAGGCTAATTTCAAGGCCTACCTGCTTGCTGACTGTATGCAGAGATGTAAGCATAAATTGTAGGTTATAGTATTTCTTCGGGCGGCTGGGCTTGTTCGGATTATCTATTCACTATTGTATTCAAAATCTCAAGCCGGGAAGGTACCATAAAAAAGATTCAGAGCGCTAATTATTGCTAATGTATTAACAACTTTACGACTAGGACATTAGATGCAAAATAAACAGAGCAAGTTAAAGCATGCTTTGCGTGGGGCCGGCACATGCCAGAAGGGCGCGTGCCATAACATCAGGTAAACGGTGCCGCTAGTTGAACGTATTCTGCATTTACTGACTAGAGTCATAGAGTTAAAAATTCATTAACATTTTTATCAGTAATTAGCGCCGTGAACCTTTTTTTTATGGCACCTTCCCGGCTTGAGATTTTGAATACAATAGTGAATAGATAATCCGAACAAGCCCAGCCGCCCGAAGAAATACTATACTTGCCTTGTCTGAAATTAGCACTATATCGTCTGCGAAACAGAGATGTGTCAGATTTTTTGATGATATATTTATGCCTCTACCCTTCCACTGTAAAGCCCTCATTTTGTACTCTAGAACAGTTATAAATAAGGCCTGATAAGTACTTTCAATAAATTTATTGAATACAATCGGTTGAGCAGTTTTTGATTTTTCACTCAAAAACTATAAAGTGAAATGACGTCATGTTATATATACTACAAGCGCCGCCAAGTATCCTTTACTAAACTACCTTTTGAACGGATGTATTGTAACAGGCCGGCAACTACGGAAGGGACACTGAACATGGCCTGGCCTGCTCTTGGCCGGTTTTTTATTAGGTAAATGTGTAAATCTCGTTCCAATGACTACAAGACTATCTGGCTATGTGAAGAAAACTGTAGTTGCTGGTGTTCATAACCTGCGGTAGCTGCTTACCACCTGGTAGGCCGTAGGCTTGTTTGTCATCGTCCTTCTGTAAAAAAAACATCTACAAGTGTTCTAAGGAGGCACTCCGTAGTTTTTTTGTACTCTACATATTCGAGTCGTCATATTTTTGTGTGTTGTTCACCTTTCTAAATCGGGCCCTAACGACATGAACGAGGACATAAAAGAAGATAATCAACATTAGGTAGGTATAGGTATGTACTTATTTTTGTGAATATTTTATTAAAAATATTATGATTGGTTAATGTGGCGTTTTATTTATTTTTTATACCTTCCTGAAGGACCAACCAATGTACGGGACGGTGGCCAAGGTTAGGCGACGCCCGTAGCGGCGCGATAGCTCAGCGCCGATGTAGAGACTAGTGGACTTGTAGGGAGGCAAGGTTACTGGAATAAAACTTCCTTCGTACTTCTTCAGGTTAAGGCACCTCCACTGGAACTCACTTGACGGAACGAATTTCGGGCCGCAATTGGCCTCTCTTATATGCCAACTTTTGGGCTGTCAACTAGTGACTAAAATATCCCGGGAGGGGATGATCGCGTGTGAGCCAATCAGTGAACGTCTCTATCTTTATTGATATTAACACAGAATTAACAGAATTACAAGCATTTCTCTACTGCTAATATTATTACAATGTTGTCTATTACTTATTTACAAGGCATTTATACTAGATGGTACATAGGTATTATGGGGTGTTTAATTTGTAGGACATTTCAACTACGGGTTATCACGTGTCTCTTTTACACATGAGAACAGAGTGATGGCGTCGTCTCTTTCTCACTAGTGAGTCTCAGCCGGGGTTATTGTCGCACATTCGACAATAGAAAGGTACCCTACCTATGTGTCTAAGTTTCCTAGGTAATAATTAAACAACAAAGTTAAATGATTTAATGGTCACACGTTATAAATTAAGGTTTACAGTCCTTAGATAAAAATGCAATATGCTTACAGTTTCAGTGCCTTAAACTATCCTTGATCGACCTTGATCTCGTAGATACTGCGGTGCTGTACAACATTTATTTTCATTCCTGAATGAAAGGCATCATCATTATGACGAAAAGCTTCTACAAACAACTAGTTATATATTTTTACGCACATACATCGTTTTTGTTGTCGCGGATAGTCGTTGTGTCAGGATAATGCAGATTTAATGCACGACGGGTTTAGGAAACTCTACAAAATGAGTTTTTTTTTGACATATAGACGCGCCAAATGTAGAGTGAATATAAAGTTAAAACGTTTAGTTAAATACAAGGTGTAACATAAATGCTGGTGATCCTTTGATGGGCATAATTGGTATCGTAAGTCTTCTAATTAGAAAAAACTAAGAAAAAAATTTTTTCGCGAATTTTTTTTGTTGTATGGACAGTTAGCTGGCCGAGACCACGTCCCCATCTTATCTTATCTTCTTGTATTCGGTGGCCCATAAGGATACAATTCGACCAAAAGGGATCTTTTGTGTAGTTGCCCCCTAGTACACCTACTCGAGAGCTTTCTCAACGATCTCCATGTGTTGGATGATGGAGCTCAAGGGCAGTGCTTTGAATTCCTCTGGATCTGGATAGCCAGTACCAAAGTCTTTCATTCTCTGTCTGGCTAGAGCGTGACATTCACACATTAAGTGTTCCATTGTTTATTAAGTAAACAAACTTTGTCATTATTTCTAAAACCCGATGGCTGTTCCATAAAAATCTTTTCATTAAGTTCTCCATTTAAGAACGCGGTAGTAACATCAATATGATCAATTTCTAATTCTAATTCTGTTGCTAATGAAAATAAAATTCTCAAAGTGCTGTGCCTTACCACTGGTGAAAAAGTATCAGTGTAGTCTATCCCCTCTTTCTGACTAAAGCCACGAGAGTCTTGCTTTAAATTTAGAATCTTTACCAGACGCATCTAATTTCTTTTTAAATACCCATTTGCATTTAACAATATTTTCATTCTTGGGCTGATCAACTAACGTCCAGACATTATTTTTGATCATAGAGTTGTACTCACTTTGCATCGCCTCGCACCAACTATCCTTTTCTGGCGAGTTAACGGCTTCCTCATATGACGAGGGTTCATCTAATGAACCATCAGCCATCGTAGATAACATGTCAATGCACTGCACTATAACCGACAGGCCCATAAGTCCAATTAGGTGATTTTTTTATAGTTCGAACGACCAATGTTGGGCGCAGGTCTGTTTAAATAAAAACGCCAACATAAAATTTAAGTAAAGACTATATTTCCACTTTTATTACTAGGTTCAGACCTTAACGTGCCTACAGGTTAACGTAATCTCTCTCAACTGCATCGGTTATGACATATATTCTAACTCTACCCACATTCGTGGCTTTACCTAATTGTACGGTATCGTACATTTGAATGCTACGTACGAATAGCCATACATGTGACGTTCCCCTCTCCCGCAAAATTCGACACTTCTTTTGTATAGGAAATGACAGACATGGCCACTCCGGCATGAATGCTCCAAGGTGTGGAATGAATTGACCCGGGTTTGTGGTGTGGCAGGTGACGTGGCGCGCGCGCTGGCGCTGTGTAGCGTGCAGCTGACGGGTGCCGTGCCAAGCGCGAGCCTGCCCCTCACCTCGCCTGCGCTGCCCCCGCCGCGGCCCCCCGCCGCGCCGCACTCCGTCACGCTGTCGGCGGGCCTGCCGCACTTCGCCACCGGCTACATGCGATGCCGGGGCCGCGACACCTTCATCGCTCTGCGGGGCACGCTGCTGCTCACGGGACGGTATCAGGTGAGTCGCTCCCCCCGCCGCGCCGCACTCCGTCACGCTGTCGGCGGGCCTGCCGCACTTCGCCACCGGCTACATGCGCTGCTGGGGCCGCGACACCTTCATCGCTCTGCGGGGCACGCTGCTGCTCATGGGAGGGTATCAGGTGAGTCGACTAGTACACTCGTAGACTTCAATTTGCCACCGCGGGGCGTGGTGTACAGTCAGCGTGGCGCCTCGCCTATAGTATAGTCTACAAGAAATTGGAGCTAAACACGACCCAATAAAAAAACAGCGAATGTGAAGGCGTCGGCCCCACGCGAAGCTTGCCTTTCGGCCTTTACTAAACTTGACGCTTCGCCAGCGAGGACACTTTCCCTCGGTAGAACGATCAAAAACTCTAATCTCCCGCAACTCTGTCCTCGGCCTCGCTTTAGATTGCTTGGGTATGAAGGCTCCGAAACTGTTAGATATGTATACCTACATATATTAGTGTGAGGACGCACCGCTGTATGTAAACCTGTTTTAGATGCAACGAATAAATCAGTGTTAAACTAGCTCGCTTGTTTAATGGTCGTGCACCCTCCCGTAGCATCCCCGTACGCATATGTAACACGTGGCGACGTTCGGACTCGCGTTTAAAAAATAGTTATGGCCACGGGAGCAACGTTTGGAATTCTTTCGACCTTCGATCATATTTCACAAGACTGGACCAGCTACAAATCACGGTTAAGTCAATGGTTTATTGCCAACGACATCAATGAAGACACCGACAAGTCAGCAGTCAAACGGAGGGCGATTTTGTTAAGTGCATTGAGTGAATCGTCATTCAAGTTAGCTAGTGACCTGGCATTGCCCAGTAAGGTGGAAGCACTGGAGTATGCGAAAATAATTAAACTCCTCGACGATCATTTAGCGCCAAAGCGTTTCGGGTTCGTGGAGAAATCTACCTTCTATTCGGCAACACAACGGCCAGGTGAAAGTCACACTCAGTGGACAGCGAGGATCAGAGGATTGGCGGCACATTGTGGGTTTAAGAATTTGGAAGAAGCCTTGCTGGATCGTTTTATCATGGGCATGGCGGCAGGACACGAGAAGGATAAGCTGTTCGCACAAAACCAACAGGAGCTGACCCTGGCCAAGGCCATCGACTTGGCAGAGAGCGTACGGTGCGCGCGCCGCGCATCCACCGCGCAGGCTCCGGGAGCGAACGCTGTGGGCGCCGGCGCAGCGGCGGCGGGCCCGGACTCCGTGTTCAACATCTCCAAAAAGGAAAAATGCAGTGTTTGCGGATTTACCAATCACAAATCTGATCAATGCGGCTATAAAAACTATAAATGCAAGAAGTGCAATAGAAAAGGACACTTACGTAAGATGTGTACGTTCAAGGACAAGGTGAAATACGTGGAAGAAGGTATTGAGGACGAAGGAGACGACGGTAAGCAATTTTATAATATTCGGTGCGAGAATGGCAAGCCTATGACGGAGCGGGTCCAATGTGGTAATCTGTTTTTTGAGTTCGAAATAGACACCGGGGCGGCAGTAAGCGTTATGTCTAAAAAAACTTATAATTCCCATTTTAAAGAGATACCATTGTCGAACACAAACAAAAAGTTATATAATTATGACGGAGACGAGATTTTAACGGAAGGTATTATTAAAATACCTATCTCGTACATTGGTGAAACACATTTGATATCCGTGTATGTGGTTAGGAATGGGGGGCCGCCAATACTTGGCAGGAATTTCATCCACTCGTTTAACCTGGAGCTGGTGCCGGCGGAGCGCGGCCGCGGCGCGAGCGCCGTAGCCGCGCCGCCCGCGCAGGCCGATGGTCATTGCGACCAGGACATTGTGGAAGAATTGTCTTTAAAATTTCCTCAGGTATTTTCTGGAAAGTTAGGAAAATTTAATAAATATACCGTCGAGTTACACCTTAAACCGGATGCTAAACCGGTCTTTTTTAAAGCTAGACAGGTGCCTTATGCATTAAGGGACAAGATAGATAAAGAGTTAGATAGGTTAATTGGGTTAGGTATTTTAGAACCCGTTCAACACTCGGACTATGCTTCACCGATCGTACCAGCCTTAAAGAAAGACGGTAGCATACGGTTATGTTGTGACGTTTACTATTTTAAAATGAAAATAAAAGGAACGTCATCAATTAAAAAAAAACTATTTATTAAAAAAAAACTAAAGGACGAGCTAAGGTCGTGGGTGGTCTATGGCCCGGTCTAGATAAGCGCTCGCGGCTCCGGTACTGCCCTGGCTGGTCGAGGGTCCGCAGCAGGTGGGTGACACGCTCGGCCAGTGGTGAAGAGGAGCAGGGGGCGACGGCGGGCGAACGGCTATGGCTCCAACCCTGCCGTCGAGGTGGTGGTGGTGTGGCCGTTGACTGCGCGCAGTTTTATATATAAACGACGCACCCAATACGTGGGTGCGAAAATCACTTTACGATCGAAGAACGTCGCGAGAAGAAATTATTTAATTTAAACGGATTACATTTTTTATTTGTACCGGCGCGCTAGACGACACGATCTAAGATCGTGTGCGCAGCCGGTACGTGTACATGCAGCAAGACGGTGAGCCGCGGTCTCCTGACCAGTGGCCGGCGCGGCGGAGCGGTGCGCGGGCGCAGGGCCGCTTCGAGAACAATCCTCACATACGAACCGGTCGCGTGTACAGTCGCACCGAATAAAATGCACCATTACACATATCATATAAAATTGTAATATAATTAGTAAAAATTGATAAAATAAAATGTTAATTATGTCAATATTATGTCTTTTTTAAGTATATAAATAAAACATGTACGTACAACGTTACATTACCCGCTCGCTCCGGATAAGGATTTTATTCCTTAGAATAAAATCCGCGCAATATACGCTTACGTATTTGCATTACACTAACGTTCCATCTTCCATACATCTCGCATTCATAAAATGACATTAACATCTGATTTTACAGATGCTAACGCGTCCAGACTTTTGAAGGTAACCAGTTATCATTCAACTGGAAACCAATACAAATACTAAATTGCATTATTAGAAATCAAGAGTGCGAAGCGAGGGTTGTAAAATATAAATATTATTACTAAAAAGTACATTATATTAATACACGATAATTATAATTGCTCTCTGCGGAAAAACGGACCGTGGTTGAAGTCGCGAGGAAAATACGTTCCCGGCGAACACGACCGTTCCGCCAAGCTTTTAAAACCGACTCCATGTCATCTGAGGAGCCAACATAAAGACATGAGTACTTACGATTATCATGAAACATAAGCACAACTTGACCTATACAAAATCTGGTATTTACTTATAATAACTTATAAGTAACGCGCGTAAAAGGCAACTGTGAAAAGTGTTGAACGCTTTATAATAACATTAATAACTAACTACTCCGCCTGTTACAAAAATAAACTACGTAACGTTCTGGTTGGCAAAAACAAATGAGAAAAAAAAAATTAGCGCAAAATAAAATGGACAATCACCAAGATAAAAAAAAACAAATAAGCATTAATTATTGCAACTAATGTGTAAACCTAAAAATGCAGACTAAATATAACAATTTAACAACAAAAATAATAATAAATTCAGCTGACTGTACTAACTACCAGCGCTAGCACAGACAGACTGATGCAAAGATAAAAAGAAGATAATTGCAAAATAAGATTTAGAAATAAGTAAATTATTTAAAAAAAATCCCATTGACTGTACTAACTTACACAGCGCTAGTACAGAATGATGTAAAATTAATCAATAAATTATAACGACACATAATAAATAACAATGTTTTAAAATATAAATGTCACAATTAATAAAAGATCATATTTAAATTGAATTATTATTGTTTGGGAACACCTTAGTTACCAGCAACCAAAAAATAAAAATAAAAAAACGTTTCACAAAAATAAAAAACAACAAACACACAAATCCTGCGAGGCAAATCCAGACCATAGACCACGTTGGGCGCCAATGTGACGTTTACTATTTTAAAATGAAAATAAAAGGAACGTCATCAATTAAAAAAAAACTATTTATTAAAAAAAATCTAAAGGCCGAGCTAAGGTCGTGGGTGGTCTATGGCCCGGTCTAGATAAGCGCTCGCGGCTCCGGTACTGCCCTGGCTGGTCGAGGGTCCGCAGCAGGTGGGTGACACGCTCGGCCAGTGGTGAAGAGGAGCAGGGGGCGACGGCGGGCGAACGGCTATGGCTCCAACCCTGCCGTCGAGGTGGTGGTGGTGTGGCCGTTGACTGCGCGCAGTTTTATATATAAACGACGCACCCAATACGTGGGTGCGAAAATCACTTTACGATCGAAGAACGTCGCGAGAAGAAATTATTTAATTTAAACGGATTACATTTTTTATTTGTACCGGCGCGCTAGACGACACGATCTAAGATCGTGTGCGCAGCCGGTACGTGTACATACAGCAAGACGGTGAGCCGCGGTCTCCTGACCAGTGGCCGGCGCGGCGGAGCGGTGCGCGGGCGCAGGGCCGCTTCGAGAACAATCCTCACATACGAACCGGTCGCGTGTACAGTCGCACCGAATAAAATGCACCATTACACATATCATATCAAATTGTAATATAATTAGTAAAAATTGATAAAATAATATGTTAATTATGTCAATATTATGTATTTTTTAAGTATATAAATAAAACATGTACGTACAACGTTACAATGTGCCGACTACTCCGTCACGATTAATAAACAATTATTAATAGATCAATATCCATTGCCTTCTGTTAACGATTTGTTATCTAAACTGCACGGTGGCGTTCAATTTAGCAAGATAGACTTATCTATGGCGTACAACCAGTTCGTCCTTGGAGAAAAATCACAGGGCCTCACTTGTATACACACCGGGGCTTATTTAAATATACCAGGCTAGTTTTTGGGTTAGCCTGTGCACCGGCGATATTCCAGCGCGCCATGGAGTGCGTGCTTGCGGGAATAGACGGAATCATTTTTTTATTAGACGATATTCTAATTACGGGCACAAACAAAAGCCAACATAAAGAAAGGTTAACCGCGGTGTTGCAGCGTTTGGAAGACGCACAGTTAACTGTTCAAATGGCCAAATGCGAATTTTTCAAGGACGAAGTGTCTTATCTTGGACACGTCATAGATAAAAACGGGGTTAGAAAGTCACCGGATAAGGTCACAGCTATTTTAGAGGCACCTAAACCTTTAAACGTATCGCAACTACAATCATTTTTGGGTCTAGCTAATTATTACCGCAATTTCGTACCGTCCGCATCTTCAATTTTAAGCCCATTGTACAATTTATTAAAAAAAAATGCAAAGTGGGAATGGACTTCTGTTCATAATGACGCGTTTCGGAAAGTAAAGGATATTTTGGCCTCTGATAGTACATTAGTCCATTTCGACCCAAACGCTACTATAATGTACTATGTGTGCAGCCCCTACCTGCCAGTGCTGCGTCTGTCTCGCGCGTGGAGCCCCTGTCGCATTGCCAGAACTCGGATACCGTACACTGCAGTCGCTTCGTTGCCGATGACGTAGCTAAGGTCGTCAGGCAAATGAAGCGAGGTAAGTCACCGGGTTTTGACGGGCTTAGTTTGGAACACGTGTTGTACGCGGGGGACAGAGTTTACGGTTTATTAGCTGAATTATATAATAAGTGCATTAACTTTGGGTATTTACCCAATAATCTAATAAAGACCGTGGTAGTTCCTGTTCCGAAAAATAGAACGGGTGATCTTTCAAGTATTAAAAATTACAGACCAATTTCTCTGGGTACAATTCTAGGAAAGATACTTGAACGGTTAATACACCCGGAACTGCAGCGCAATATGTGTATTGATGATGCACAGTTTGGTTTTCGTCCTGGCCTCTCAACAGATTCAGCGATTTTCAGTCTTAAGAGTACGGTAAATTATTATGTTGATCGGAAGACTTCAGTATACGCCTGTTTCCTGGATCTTAGTCGAGCTTTTGACCTAGTTAACTTGAAGTTACTATGGGAGAAACTCGCTAAATCTAATGTGCCTCCAAGGGTCGTGAATCTGTTGAGATACTGGTACGAGAATCAATCAAACTGTGTAAGATGGGGTGACACAACCTCTAATGATTATAGATTAGAGTGTGGAGTACGCCAAGGAGGCCTGACATCGCCGGACCTTTTCAGTCTTTATGTTAACGATCTGATTGGTGAGCTGAGAAGCACCAGAGTGGGCTGCCATATAGGCACTACGTGTACAAACAATTTTAGTTATGCCGATGACATGGTGCTTCTCAGCCCATCAATCAGGGGCTTAAGAAGACTACTGGCGGTATGTGAAGAATATGCTCGCAGCCATGGTCTGAAGTACAATGTACTAAAAACCAAAATGGTGGTCTTCAGGTCCGGGAGGGGCCCGGCTAATGTCCCGCCAGTTTATTTGGATGGAGCGCAAGTTGAAAGGGTGAAAGAGTTCAGGTACCTCGGACATATGCTTACGGAGACTTTGCTTGATGACAATGACATTGAGCGGAAGCGCAGGGCTTTAGCTGTGCGGTGCAACATGCTTGCGCGCAGATTCGCGCGTTGCAGTGATGAAGTGAAGGTGACATTGTTTAGGGCATATTGTTTATGCTTCTATACATGTCAGCTCTGGAGCAGATTCACGAGACGCGCGATGAGCAAAATTAGAGTGCAGTATAATGACGCATACCGCATTTTAATGAAATTGCCTAGATACTGCAGTGCGTCAACCATGTTTGCCGAGGCCGAGGTTCCCGACTTTTTTGCCATCATACGGTCACGCGTCGCTTCTTTTTGGAATCGCCTACGAACATCTGGCAACGGTATTCTCCGTGAGCTGTCCGGGTATCTGGACAATCCCATTTATAAACACTGGGTTTCCGTGCACCGTGAGAGAAACAGGAAGTAACCTCTTCCTATACGAGTATGTGACTGATGTCTAGTAAGCTTAGGCATTTGAGTAAGTTTTTAATTTGTGCTAAATAATAGCAATTATTGTAATTTTACTTTAATATTGAATATGGGTGTATACCTGTCAATAAAGAACGTTATTTATTTATTTATTATTATTTATAATTTTGACTGTAGATGCATCACCTGTCGGGTTGGGGGCTATTCTTTCACAAATGGGTCCCGACGGGGTCGAAAGGCCAATATCGTATGCTTCCCGAACGCTTACGTCCGCAGAAAAAAAGTACGCGCAAATACAGAAGGAATCGACTGCCATAATTTTCGGAATTAGGCGGTTCCACCAGTACTTGTACGGACGGTCGATTCCGTTTGTTTTGCGAACGGACCATAAGCCACTTCTTTCAATATTCGGTCCACATAAAGGCATTCCCGAAATATCCGCTAACAGACTGCAACGTTACGCGATATTTTTATCAGCCTATAATTACACCATTGAATACATAAGTAGTAAACAAAATAGTGCTGATTATTTATCAAGAGCGTGCCTTCCTGCGCGGACGGCGGCAGGGGCGGAGAAGGCAGCGGAGGCGGGGGAAGCCGACGCTGCGGAATGTGAGGTAAGGGCCGCTTACGTAAATTTCGTGGTGGAGGGTACTTTGCCTGTGACACTGGCTGACCTGCGGCGCGAAACTGAGCGCGATAAGGTACTTAGCACGGTCAAGCACTACGTCATGAATGGGTGGCCAAGGATAATTAATGACGAAAATATAAAACCGTATTATTTTTGTCGATCACAGCTTTCGTACGAAAATGGATGTTTAATGCGAGGGCATAAAGTCGTCATTCCATCGTCAATAAGGCATACCATATGTGATGAGCTACACAGTTCACACTTTGGCGTAGTGAAGATGAAGGCTGAGGCGCGTAAGCGACTCTGGTTCCCCGGCGTGGACGCCGCGCTGGAGCGGCTGGCGGGCTCGTGCACCGTGTGCGCCGCGCTGCGCAGCGCGCCGCCGCACGCGCCGCTAGCCAGCTGGCCGGTGCCCCCGCACCCGTTTCATCGACGTCATGTAGATTTTTTGGGGCCGTTCAATAATCACGTATACCTAATTATTGTTGACGCGTATAGCAAATGGGTTGAATGTTACAATATGTCTTCGTCGTATGGGTCAAAAGCGGTTATTGATCGGTTATGTGATTTTATGTCACGATTTGGTATACCTCATACTTTAGTGAGCGACAATGGCACCTCTTTTACTTCGCAAGACTTCAACTCGTTTTGCGCCGTTAACGGTATTAAACATGTGTTATCTCCTGTTTACCATCCATCGAGTAACGGGCAAGCAGAATCTTTTGTCAAAATAATAAAAAAGGGGCTTAAGGAAATAATTTTGAGTACTTAATCCTAATAGTAAACTCTTGCAAAACAAAATATGGAAATTTTTGTTTGACTACAGGAACTCGAAAAACAGTACCACGGGCAAATCACCCGCGGAGTTAGTATACGGCCGCGAACTACGATCGAGGCTAGATTTGATTAATCCGTTCGCACCGTCTCCTTCGTCCACAGCCCTCATTGATACCGTGGAACAACGTCAGTCCTTACAGGCTAAATATTACAAAGGAGTTCAGAGACCCAATTTCCAAATCAATGATAACGTGTGGCTAACTAAATACACAAATAGTAATAAAAAATTTACTTGGATTGAGGGCATCATAAAAAAACAGATTGGGAAAGTTATGTACGAAATTTATATACCACAGCTGCGAGGTCACAAGACATATTGATCAATTAAGGGCCCATCCATTTCCCATTCAAAGCGACAACGCGCAGTGGGATCCCGACGTCGTGCCAGACTTAGCTCCGTCGTCGTCGGAGGCCTTCACGACGACCGCTGCTGCGACGCCCTTGTTAACGAGGGCACCTGCTGCAACACCTAGTGATCGCGGGCACCCGCCGTCACCACCAGAAGAGGGAGAGAGACTGGATGAGACTGCCAGACTAGAGGACCCAGATTCGGCCCAGGTTGAGGGACCGACAACACCGCCTATAAACTACGCCGCTAAGCGACGGCAAGCGATCAGCCCCCAGTTCTCTACCCCCCCGCAGATACAGGACAATGATCCTGATGTCGAGTGACATAGTGTTTAGATTAAGGTCAATTGTTATATTATAGTTAAGCACCTACCTAGGTATAGTTCTAACTATATGGTGGAGGGATGTTAGATATGTATACCTACATATACATGTGTGAGCACGCACCGCTGTATGTTAAACCTGTTTTGGATGCAACGAATAAATCAGTGTTAAACTAGCTCGCTTGTTTAATGGTCGTGCACCCTCCCGTAGCATCCCCGTACGCATATGTAACAGAAACTTCGGACCTCCACCAGCATCGGCCTTCTGCCTCCTAGTGTGAACCTCACACATGGATTTATCTAGAGCTTTCCGGTTGGGGTATCATTTCCGCAGCGAGGGTTTGTTGTTTATTTGAAAATGTTTATAGTGTTCGTCGATCGAGAGCTATTTGGACAAAAGAGAGACTTGTGTCCAAGTGGCTGTGAGTAGTTAGAACTAGCTGACGTGTCCGGTGGTGGTGTTTGCAGGAGGCCCGCGCGCACATACTGGGCTTCGCGGCGTGTCTGCGGCACGGCCTCATCCCCAACCTGCTGGACGGCGGCACCAACGCACGCTTCAACTGCCGCGACGCCGTGTGGTGGTGGCTGCAGGCTATCAAACAGGTACCAAACCAATCCAACCTGCTCTCCTGCACCTACCGAACCGGGCTTGCTAAGCGACCTACTTATTTCTAATTTTACCAACTGATGTTTATGTTTAGTATTGTCAGGCAAAGAATTCTCGTAATCCAAGCGGAAATGTTATCAAAGTAACAACAGTCATCTCTGTTCCCGCGTAACACTTCTTATGAGTAAAAACAGACCAGCGGAACGGAATCCGTACCACACGTTCTGGTGTGGTTTTGAAACAAGTTTGACCCAGGTGTCGGTTGCAGTATGTGACGGAGGCGCCCTCGGGCGAGGCTCTGCTGGCGGACCCGGTGTCGCGGCTGTTCCCCAACGACGACAGCGAGCCCGCGCCGCCCGGCGCCGTCGACCAACCACTCCGCGACGTCATGCAGGAGGCGCTCGAGGTGCACTTCCAGGTAACTGGCGTTCATTACTACTCCGGTCCGACGTGTCGCGAGCGCGAGCCTCACTGACGCCTCGTACGTGTGTCGCAGGGCCTGGTGTTCCGCGAGCACAACGCCGGCCGGCAGATCGACGCGCACATGACGGACAAGGGCTTCACCGTGCAGGTGGGCGTGGACCTCGACACCGGCTTCCCCTTCGGCGGCAACGACGCCAACTGCGGCACCTGGATGGACAAGATGGGCTCCTCCGAGCGCGCCGGCACGCGCGGCCGGCCCGCCACGCCGCGCGACGGCAGCGCCGTGGAGCTGGTGGCGCTCGCCTACAGCGTCACGGCCTGGCTCGCCGACCTGCACCTGCGCCGCGCCGCGCGCTACCCGCACGCCGGCGTGGCGCGGCGCCACCCCGACGGCGCGCTCACGTCCTGGACCTACGCGCAGTGGGCCGAGCGTATCCGCCGCTCCTTCGAGCGCCACTTCTGGGTGCCCGCCGCGCCCTCCGCGCTCGACCTGCGCCCCGACCTGGTGCACCGCCGCGGCATCTACAAGGACTCGCACGGCGCCTCGCAGCCCTGGGCCGACTACCAGCTGCGGTGCAACGCAGTCGTGGCCATGGCCGTCGCGCCGGACCTGTTCGACCCGAAGCACGCCTGGCTCGCGCTCGACAACACGGAGGAGCTCCTTCTCGGGCCGCTCGGGCTCAAGACCCTGGACCCGGCGGACTGGGCGTACCGCGCCGAGTACGACAACTCTAACGACTCGGACGACCCGAACGTCGCGCACGGGTTCAACTACCACCAGGGGCCCGAGTGGGCGTGGCCGCTGGGCTTCTACCTGCGCGCGCGCCTCTCGTTCGCGCACGATGCGGGCTGCTGGGCCAAGACGCTGGCCGCCGTGTACGCCGCGCTGGCCGCGCCCGCCGACGAGCTGCGCCGCTCGCCGTGGCGCGGCCTGCCCGAGCTCACCGGCCCGGGCGGCGCGCCGTGCCGCGACTCGTGCCGCACGCAGGCCTGTTCCAGCGGCTGCCTGTTCGAGCTGCTGCACGACTTGCGCGCGGCGCGGCGCGCGGCGCGGCGCTTGCGCCCGCTGCCCGCCGACTGACGCCGCCCGCGCCGCCTCCGCCTCCGCCACGCCGCGCACAGGCTGCGCGACGCCACCTACCCGTTAAGCAAGCAGAACTTGTAGTAATATTGCTCATCGTTTCATCTGCGAGCTTGAAACTTACATATGCAAGCTTATAACGTTTGAGCAAAATCTGAGTGATGTTGATGCAAAGCCCTAAAAGCCGCGCTGTAGATAAACCCTGTAATGTTTCTCAGGTCGGTCTGTTAAAACTTTCTTTAACTTTTAATGAGAATGTCGCTTAAACGTTAAAATTGCAAGTTCCTAGAAAGTTATTACGAAGACTTTTAATAATATTTTTTTTATATATTGCAACAATAGCACATTAAGTAACTTGCATGGAAATTGCACAATATTTGTAACGGTAATGTTGCATTTGTAATACACTAATAAGTTTGTAGCTGTATATTGTATTAACAATTAATTAGTAACTTATTAGTATATTACAAATATAAAATTGAGGGTAAGTCACAATTGTAATACACCAAAAATCTGCAAGTCTAATATTGTATTAATGTTTATTTTTGTATTAAGCAGAACGTCTGCTAACGATACCACAATGTTTAGAAATAAAGGAAAAGTAGAAAAATCCACCGCCTCAGGCGAGATTCGAACTCGCGACTCTGGGAAACATGCCCATCGCTCTGACCAACTGAGCTACTGAGACCACACCTGAGGCTGCGAATTCATCCACCATATCCTTTATTTATATATGCGCCTTAGGGTGACGCCTAGCGACATCTGCCGAAGAAATATTACACTTCTTAACCGACTATCGGAGTCCCAAGTTGTATTGAGAATTCACCGATAACGATGCGCTAACCCATACAATTTATTTTTGTATTAAGCAGAACGTCTGCTGTTCGGCAGATGTCGCTAGGCGTCACCCTAAGGCGCATATATAAATAAAGGATATGGTGGATGAATTCGCAGCCTCAGGTGTGGTCTCAGTAGCTCAGTTGGTCAGAGCGATGGGCATGTTTCCCAGAGTCGCGAGTTCGAATCTCGCCTGAGGCGGTGGATTTTTCTACTTTTCCTTTATTTCTAAACATTGTATTAATGTTATTTTGTAAATTTTGGTACATGGCAAATATAACATTGCCTTAATAACTCTCTAAACTACCTCGAGTAATATTAATACAACATTGAATGTGGTACTTGGGGGTACGCTACAATGTAATATACTAAAAATTTGCACATGTAATGTTCCACTTACACCTTCTGGTATATTACAAATGTATTTCATGTAAACAATTCACTGGTAAATTCTTGGTTTGGTACAAATATAACTTTGCTACGACTTGCCGAATGCATTTTACGTACAAGTTACTAGTGAATTGTTCACAACATTGCATAAGGGTGTAGGAAGGGTTTAGGAATGGTTTAGTGAACTTGATTTTTGTAGTTGCCAGGATGTCTGAACCGTAAAACCAGGAACGTCTTTGGTCATCGCGTTTCAGACGATAATTTTTAAAGTGGTTAATAGCGGTCATAATGACTCCTCGTGAGGGTCAAGCTGCCGCTCTGTTGGTAGTTTGCGGACTGGTAGCCATTTATCAACCCAGGTACCGCTTGGCGGCGAGCACAAAGAGTAAGATGACAACTGATGATGAGCCATTTATCACTTTAAAAAATGGTCATAGCGCCCCAATTAAAAGTTTGGTAAATTCATGAAGCTTACTAGACTCTTTTCAAACATAAAAAACGTTAGCCGGGCGTATAAAGATGGTATGGCCGTCAGCTAATGTCCTTAAGATCGTATGTTTACTCGACCAGCTGACGGTCTTTTCACTGAGATACAGCCACACATGCTACCATCTGACAAAGTTTCATCCCGGACGTGGTGACAATTTTTTTAGTGATTAAATGGCCACCGTTCCTCAACCCACCAACGAAGCTGACCTTCACAAGGCTTCATTATACATCACCCTCAACCACTTTATAAATAATCGGCCGAGACGCGATGACCAACGAAATTAATTCCTGGCGTACGTCTAGTCACGAATAAAATTATGCATGCAAGTTGCTTCCAAAACTCCATGTTTTGCTGATTTGACATGCGGAAAGTTGTCGTACAGAAATATCTAGTGAAAGTATTAAAAAAAAGATTAGTACAATATTTGTTAGAATTTGGTTATTTTGAGCTTAGTACAATCGCCATCAGATACATCAGAGCGGCCAAGGTGATCACAAATATCTCAACAATGCCTCTATTGTCAAGGCGATAAAGTGCATGTTCAAATATTTTTGAGTACCTAGGCCGCTCTGATATATTTGATGGCGACTGTACGTATATGCTCAGAATCAGTACTACTAATTCCAATAGCAGACAAAATATGTTTATATATCTGTAGTGACTGAATTAAAATTGTGTGAAAAATTTTGTACTTTATTTTTTGCTTCTCAAATCCTACCTGTTTCCGATTATTGAGACAAATAAATTAAAATAATTAAATTAAAAACAAATAAATGAGCTATTGTGATAAAACTCCCTTGTACTATTTCGTAACTTACTATAATTGCTATACCTAGATATGAAGACATGTCATATCAGCAATATTCCAGTGCAATTTTGTCCTCAACTTGCAGCAGTTTATAGAAACAAAAAAAGAGTAAACCTTTGAAAATACCATACTCATAAATCACAAACACTGTTAATAAATAAAACTTAAAACATGAATATACAGAAAACATACTTTATTTAAAAAAAAACAAGACATTTTTTAAAAAAAGGTACCGTTTGACGGAAGGCACTTACTAATTGTACTGATTCAAATTGTATTCAAGCAATGGAAGCGTAAGTGCCGACCGCCAAATGGTAACCTTTAATCTAGTCTATCATAATCTTACAGCATCGCTCATTTTAGCGATAGATATTTAGATTTTATACAAAATGTTCACCGAGGTAGGCACACTAAAAGTAACCGCATTTATTTCGTGCTTTAAAATGTTAGTAAAATAAAAATAAAAAAATTTCGAAAATAAGTTGAAACTTTTAACTTACATCAAAAATAAATACGCTTACATTTTACCTTTGTACACAAATTATAATATGAAATGTTTACACGATTTTAGGAAAAGCTAGCTAATTTTCCGCTATAAATTCTAAATAAAAGATATAAGCATTGAACTGGTTACCCTAATTTACGGTGTTTTGGAAGCTTTAATAATTTAAAATAATTTCAGCATATTTTATACTTCTAGTGAATATCCGTGTAGAATTTTTTTACGTTACGGAGACCCAGAAGCTATCAAAACAAAATAGCACTTATTAGCAATAAATGGAAAGCCAAATACAGGTTCACACTTATAGCTACACATTATTACATTCAAGATTAACTTAAATAAAGTCTCGATGCTCAGCACAGCAACACACAACATAGTAAGAGTTAATACAATCAAAATTGAGTATAAACCAGGAATGGCAAATTTTGAAATTAACTCGACTTAGAAAAACAAGTAGATTTTGGCAATCGAGAGCTAAGTCTTAGCTATGTGATAGACCCAAGGGCTCCAAACCATGGCAGGCGACAGGAGAAAAGACAAAAGTTCCACACAATCGGGAACGGAAAGCAGATGCCATGCCGTTTGGAAACTTCAGGTCTATCTTAAAAAAATACGGTTCTACATTATAAATCAACCTTTCTGCGGAAATTATCAACATAATTGTTCTTATACCTATCTACAACCCCATGTTTCTTAACTTGAGTCCTGACTTGTTGAAACTAATTCATCCAGGAAAATGATTGTTTTACAGCACCTGCAAAAAATATATAATGTTAGGAAATAGTATATTCATTTGTTTTATATCAATTTGGACTAAGCGTATATTAAAAAGATGGTCACTCTTAGGGCCAGTTGCACTAACCCGTTTTGATGAACTCATCAGCGTCACCTGGCAGGGTATTATAAAAATTTCAAAAATGAAAATGCTCACACGCATGTATGGTAAACTAAACTGCTTAGAACATTAAGAATGTAGTAAAAAGTTTCGAAGACAATGAGGCTTACACGGATGTATGGCCAACTAAGCTGCTAAGAACATTGAGAACTTAGTAAAACTGAATTTCACATACCGAGGAAGGAATACGGGACCCGTGAGATCGCTCCGTGTCTCGATGTCGACCTCCAACGGTCTTCAGGGGCGCTGCACGGACAAAGCCACGGTTCCTGCCGGCGTGCAGTGTGCCAGCCATACCCTCGTGACGTGCGGCCGGTACGCTGAACGCCAGGGTCGCCGCAACTCTGCTCGCAGTAACGTCGCCTTCGTCACTCAGCTACCATCGGTCTTGAATCCACGTGGTCCAGAAAGACATCAAACACCTCCTATGAACAATATCTAAAATAAGTTTCGATAACAATTCAATTAATATCAATATTCAATAATCATTTATTTCGAACACAAAGACCATAATGTGTCAGTAACATACTAATTCTTAAAATCTAGGGTTAGAACAAATATAATATTAAAACAAATTTTGACATACTGGGGCATGTAACTGCACCCAGTGCTTCAGCCACGGTGAGTCCCACCGGTCAGCCAAGGTGAACAGGATGGCATTAGAGCTGGCGCGCCACCGCCTCAACAGCGAGCTACACCGCTTCCTGATGATCGCGTGGAAGCCATCGATCCTTCCCTCCGTAAACATACCGGAGGCGGTACAGTGTCGCGGCAGCCCAAATACCACCCTGTACGCATTGTTGTACTGCACCCGCAGAGCGCTGTATGCCCGCTGAGTATAGCTGATCCATAGGCTGCACGTGTAAAAGGACTGGCAGTATGCTTTAAAAAGCGTAGCCTTCACCTTTTCGTACATCGTGCAAACCTACGAGCAAGCATATTGCAGCGCACAGCCAGCGCTCTGCGTTCCCTTTCAATATCCATTTTATCGCACATGTCATCAGTGACCCAGTGGCCCAAATACATAAAATGCTTCACTTGTGCTAAAGGAGTACCACAAAGAGTCACAGGGGGCACATTGTAGGTCTTATTACCCGCTTTAAATAGCATAAACTCACTTTTGCTAGCATTGTATTTGAGCCCATGGGCCTCCGCATATGACTCACATATGCGCAATAAACTGATTAACCCACCCACTGAGGGGCTCAGCAGCACCATGTCATCCGCGTAGCTTATGTTGTTAACGCGCACTCCGTCTATGGAACATCCAACACTGGCACTGCTGAGCTCCTCGAGCAGCTGATTCATAAATCATATAAAGGTTGAAGAGACGGGGCGAACTTAACCCCCCTTGCCTCACCCCGCACTCCAGCCTATATGACCCCGAATACGCTCCAGCCCACCTTACACTATTGAACAATGAGGCTCACACAGATGTATGGCCAACTAAGCTGCTAAGAACATTGAGAACTTAGTAAAACTGAATTTAACATACCGAGGAAGGAATACGGGACCCGCGAGACCGCTCCGTGTCTCGATGTCGACCTCCAACGGTCTTCATGTCTTCAGGGGCGCTGCACGGACAAAGCCACGGTTCCTGCCGGCGTGCAGTGTGCCAGCCATACCCTCGTAACGTGCGGCCGGTACGCTGAACGCCAGGGTCACCGCAACTCTGCTCGCAGTAACGTCGCCTTCGTCACTCAGCTACCATCGGTCTTGAATCCCCGCAGTCCAGAAAAACCGTAATCAAACACCTCCTATGAACAATATCTAAAATAAGTTTCGATAACAATGAGGCTCACACGGATGTATGGCCAACTAAGCTGCTAAGAACATTGGGAACTTAGTAAAACTGAATTTCACATACCGAGGAAGGAATACGGGACCCGCGAGACCGCTCCGTGTCTCGATGTCGACCTCCAACGGTCTTCATGTCTTCAGGGGCGCTGCACGGACAAAGCCACGGTTCCTGCCGGCGTGCAGTGTGCCAGCCATACCCTCGTAACGTGCGGCCGGTACGCTGAACGCCAGGGTCGCCACAACTCTGCTCGCAGTAACGTCGCCTTCGTCACTCAGCTACCATCGGTCTTGAATCCACGCAGTCCAGAAAGACCGTAATCTAACACCTCCTATGAACAATATCTAAAATAAGTTTCGATAACAATGAGGCTCACACGGATGTATGGCCAACTAAGCTGCTAAGAACATTGAGAACTTAGTAAAACTGAATTTCACATACCGAGGAAGGAATACGGGACCCGCGAGACCGCTCCGTGTCTCGATGTCGACCTCCAACGGTCTTCATGTCTTCAGGGGCGCTGCACGGACAAAGCCACGGTTCCTGCCGGCGTGCAGTGTGCCAGCCATACCCTCGTAACGTGCGGCCGGTACGCTGAACGCCAGGGTCGCCACAACTCTGCTCGCAGTAACGTCGCCTTCGTCACTCAGCTACCATCGGTCTTGAATCCACGCAGTCCAGAAAGACCGTAATCTAACACCTCCTATGAACAATATCTAAAATAAGTTTCGATAACAATGAGGCTCACACGGATGTATGACCAACTAAGCTGCTAAGAACATTGGGAACTTAGTAAAACTGAATTTCACATACCGAGGAAGGAATACGGGACCCGCGAGACCGCTCCGTGTCTCGATGTCGACCTCCAACGGTCTTCAGTTCTTCAGGGGCGCTGCACGGACAAAGCCACGGTTCCTGCCGGCGTGCAGTGTGCCAGCCATACCCTCGTGACGTGCGGCCGGTACGCTGAACGCCAGGGTCGCCGCAACTCTGCTCGCAGTAACGTCGCCTTCGTCAGTCAGCTACCATCGGTCTTGAATCCACGTGGTCCAGAAAGACCGTAATCAAACACCTCCTATGAACAATATCTAAAATAAGTTTCGATAACAATGAGCCATGAAGCTCACACGGATGTATGGCCAACTAAGCTGCTAAGAACATTGGGAACTTAGTAAAACTGAATTTCACATACCAAGGAAGGAATACGGGACCCGCGAGACCGCTCCGTGTCTCGATGTCGACCTCCAAGGGTCTTCAGATCTTCAGGGGCGCTATAAGGTGCTGTCATAGATCCGCATCAACGTCTTCGCTCACAGATGGCGCTGCCGATATTGAAATTTTTACTTGATAATTTTCCGTTTTCCCGTTTTTCCTGTTAGTTCCGACTCACTGCTCGTATTATTCTGTTTGGATTTTTCTTTGGCGAGTGCTTCCTCCAGTGTGGCAAAATATCCCACGACTTTCACTTTATACACCAACCAATCATCTGCTGGATGCATACACAGTTTAATAGCTTTTCTCTCTATTAATTTGCTTTTAGGCCACATACAACATATATCCTTTCCTTTTTTACGGAGCCATTGTCGTAGGGCAGCCGTCACGAAATGTTATCATGAGTAAAAGTAACGACCACATAGAGCTGAAAGAAAAGAGTTTACAAAATCGGCATCATTAACGTACTTACACAACTAGTAGTGCATAATATCAATCCATTGTTTTCGATAACAATGGGGCTCACACGGATGTATGGCCAACTAAGCTGCTAAGAACATTGAGAACTTAGTAAAACTGAATTTCACATACCGAGGAAGGAATACGGGACCCGCGAGACCGCTCCGTGTCTCGATGTCGACCTCCAACGGTCTTCATGTCTTCAGGGGCGCTGCACGGACAAAGCCACGGTTCCTGCCGGCGTGCAGTGTGCCAGCCATACCCTCGTAACGTGCGGCCGGTACGCTGAACGCCAGGGTCACCGCAACTCTGCTCGCAGTAACGTCGCCTTCGTCACTCAGCTACCATCGGTCTTGAATCCCCGCAGTCCAGAAAAACCGTAATCAAACACCTCCTATGAACAATATCTAAAATAAGTTTCGATAACAATGAGGCTCACACGGATGTATGGCCAACTAAGCTGCTAAGAACATTGGGAACTTAGTAAAACTGAATTTCACATACCGAGGAAGGAATACGGGACCCGCGAGACCGCTCCGTGTCTCGATGTCGACCTCCAACGGTCTTCATGTCTTCAGGGGCGCTGCACGGACAAAGCCACGGTTCCTGCCGGCGTGCAGTGTGCCAGCCATACCCTCGTAACGTGCGGCCGGTACGCTGAACGCCAGGGTCGCCACAACTCTGCTCGCAGTAACGTCGCCTTCGTCACTCAGCTACCATCGGTCTTGAATCCACGCAGTCCAGAAAGACCGTAATCAAACACCTCCTATGAACAATATCTAAAATAAGTTTCGATAACAATGAGGCTCACACGGATGTATGACCAACTAAGCTGCTAAGAACATTGGGAACTTAGTAAAACTGAATTTCACATACCGAGGAAGGAATACGGGACCCGCGAGACCGCTCCGTGTCTCGATGTCGACCTCCAACGGTCTTCAGTTCTTCAGGGGCGCTGCACGGACAAAGCCACGGTTCCTGCCGGCGTGCAGTGTGCCAGCCATACCCTCGTGACGTGCGGCCGGTACGCTGAACGCCAGGGCCGCCGCAACTCTGCTCGCAGTAACGTCGCCTTCGTCAGTCAGCTACCATCGGTCTTGAATCCACGTGGTCCAGAAAGACCGTAATCAAACACCTCCTATGAACAATATCTAAAATAAGTTTCGATAACAATGAGCCATGAAGCTCACACGGATGTATGGCCAACTAAGCTGCTAAGAACATTGGGAACTTAGTAAAACTGAATTTCACATACCAAGGAAGGAATACGGGACCCGCGAGACCGCTCCGTGTCTCGATGTCGACCTCCAAGGGTCTTCAGATCTTCAGGGGCGCTATAAGGTGCTGTCATAGATCCGCATCAACGTCTACGCTCACAGATGGCGCTGCCGATATTGAAAAGTCACGATATTTTTACTTGATAATTTTCCGTTTTCCCGTTTCTCCTGCTAGTTCCAACTCACTGCTCGTATTATTCTGTTTGGATTTTTCTGTGGCGAGTGCTTCCTCCAGTGTGGCAAAATATCCCACGACTTTTACTTTATACACCAACCAATCATCTTCTGGATGCATACACAGTTTAATAGCTTTTCTCTCTATTAATTTGCTTTTAGGCCACATACAACATATATCCTTTCCTTTTTTACGGAGCCATTGTCGTAGGGCAGCCGTCACGAAATGTTATCATGAGTAAAAGTAACGACCACATAGAGCTGAAAGAAAAGAGTTTACAAAATCGGCATCATTAACGTACTTACACAACTAGTAGTGCATAATATCAATCCATTGTTTTCGATAACAATGAGGCTCACACGGATGTATGGCCAACTAAGCTGCTAAGAACATTGAGAACTTAGTAAAACTGAATTTCACATACCGAGGAAGGAATACGGGACCCGCGAGACCGCTCCGTGTCCCGATGTCGACCTCCAACGGTCTTCATGTCTTCAGGGGCGCTGCACGGACAAAGCCACGGTTCCTGCCGGCGTGCAGTGTGCCAGCCATACCCTCGTGACGTGCGGCCGGTACGCTGAACGCCAGGGTCATCGCAACTCTGCTCGCAGTAACGTCGCCTTCGTCACTCAGCTACCATCGGTCTTGAATCCCCGCAGTCCAGAAAAACCGTAATCAAACACCTCCTATGAACAATATCTAAAATAAGTTTCGATAACAATGAGGCTCACACGGATGTATGGCCAACTAAGCTGCTAAGAAAATTGAGAACTTAGTAAAACTGAATTTCACATACCGAGGAAGGAATACGGGACCCGCGGGACCGCGCCATGTCTCGATGTCGACCTCCAATGAAGATATAAGGCCTTCAGGGGCGCTATAAGGTGTTAAGGCCTTATCCCTTACAATATTACATACATTTAGAGTACAAACTATAATTACGTAGATTACATAATAATCAAACATCAAATCGTACGATATAGTTATCATATAGAACACATTTTTTGATTACTTGGTCAACAGCTATAGTTTCATTTGAACTTGATAAATTTCTCTCTTCTTTCTTCCTAAAATGTAAATATTGAACCCATTTATAAGCCTTTACTAATTTCCCATTCAGAAGCGGTTCAATGTATGTAGATACAAATGTTGAAACGATATTACTTTTATTGACACTAGTGATATTTTTTTTCTGATGGGACTGCAGCTCATAAACTCTGTTTACGACCTGTTGTAAGGGCTTATTACAGGTCTTTAAACTTTTTTTTATTTCAAACATATTATTTTCATATTTGGATGCTGCAAAATTGTCCAATGCTCCAAAATTGAGGACATCGTCAGACAAATGTATCAAGTTGTGAACATTATGGGAAACATATTCTTCTCCATAAAGCACAGAATAATTTCTTACAAAATATCTTAACAGCTCCTTAGCATATCTGTTATATTTTATACAATGAGTTGTATGGCATAAAATCCTGATTGCACAATTTAAACTTAAAAAGTGCATATACTGTGAGGGTTTCAGCTTGTTCTCTAGCAAAATAGGACCAGTGTAAAGTAAAAATTGTCTAAATTCAGTGGCTTTCCACCTATCAATGTCATTAACAGATCTTGGTAATCTTGAAAAATCCTGATAACTGATGTGTATTTTTAAATCCTGGATCATTCGGTTAAGATTAGCCAGAGACTATAGAGATAATAGACGACCACAGCCTAAGAACTTTTTGAAGCTCATGTGAATTGCGCCATCTATGTCAAAGACCCCTAAAGGTGCCGAAAATGTAAGAGAAATGTCACCTGCACTGCTACTCCATCTAGTAGCTACTAGTGTATTACTAGTACGCTATTTGTCACTAGGTGGAGTAGCTGTGCAGGTGACATTTCTCTTACATTTTCGGCACCTTTAGGGGTCTTTGACATAGATGGCGCAATTCACATGAGCTTCAAAAAGTTCTTAGGCTATGGTCGTCTATTATCTCTATAGTCTCTGGATTAGCTATGTCATCAGATTTCATGCGAATGGACATATTTCCCCGTACCCAAAATTGGAGCAAACGTTTCATGACACCCAAGCAACACTAAATGCATGTAATCAAAAGGAACATTCTTAACCAGATCAATATCTAACTGTACCAATGGGGTTATTCTGTTATGATAGTCTTCACCATAGTGCCCGGCTCGAAAATCACTATCCGTTCTTAAAGTCGAATTTATATCAGTATATGAAACTCTATTATTTACATATGTTCCTTCCGTAATACATTTGGTGCATCCAAAATAAGAATTATGTCCTTTGATACATAAAATGAACGATTTTGCAGGAGCATCACAAATTATTTTTTCCAGACAAATTTTTATTCTTTGATTTTTGTAAAGAATACCATCAACTTTTAAATCTAAATAATCCTTGATGAAAGGGTCCAATATTTCATTACATTCAGTAGGTTTCTTATAACCATGCCATATACCTATTATGAATAGCGGTCCACCTAAGCTAGTGCACCCCAGAACCGGCCAAAATTGGCTACCTGAACTTTTTGCTATAGGTAAACCGTCAATATTGATATCAAAATAAACAGTTACCAGATCATGAGGAACCACTACGTTACCCATTGTGTACAATAAGCCGGCTAATAAACCAAAATGATAATAATAACCTGAACCAGTATGAACAATTTCATTTGGCCTATCGATTTTTAAGAGGGTTCTGCAGTCGGAAGGCAAGTTATTTAATTCATGTATGGTATTCACATTTTTTAAAAATTTTAAAAGGCTGTTTAAGACATTGTGTGTAACATGATTTACAACAGCCCAGTGTTTTAAGTTCTGTGTTAAGTCAGGTGATGATATTACTGGTGCAGACTGCTCATTTGATCTTAAAGTCTCGACTGTTTCTACAAATGGCGATACTGGCGGAACTTGCACGGATGGCTCATTGTTCTCAATGGAAAACAAATTTACACCTGGTGTAGGGGTTCTTTCTGTTTGAGTTTCTGCTAACAAAGTTGTGGTCACAAATGGCAAAGTTGCAGCTGATGTAGAAGGACTATCATTTGGAAATTTACTACTACACAATTTGTTTTTGTTCAAAGTGTAAGGTTGATACTTCCTAATTTCCTTGCGTGTAACTGATCTGAAATATTTTGATGTCAGTTTTTGTCGCTCCTTTCGTTTCTTTACTCTTATTTCTACCTGAAAGTGACGAAAAAGCGATAAGGTTCCTTATCATTTAGTACAAAATTACATATTTGTGGCCTTTTCAGCGTGGTGGCCTTATCAGTATCACCTTACTGTCGGTAGTGTCGGTATTGAGTTATTGATATCCCCATAATCTACATCCATTTAGCTATCGAACCATGTAAAAAACATGCCTGTAAGTTTAAAGCCCGTCACAGACGGAGCTATAATATATATTAATGTACCGTAAGATACCGAGATATATATTATCGTATAGCACGGCACCCCACACGGGAAAGATATCAAAGAGAGAAAGATATATCGGTTGTACGTCACGCCAGAGAAGGACGGCAATACACCCAAAATATATCGTAATATATCGAGCTATAATATATATTATAGCTCCGTGTGGGGACTCTGTCAAGTAGTACGTAAAATATATCGTAAGATACCAACCTATAATATATATTATAGCTCCGTCTGTGACGGGCTTTATAGATATTTAAAAAAAAATTTGAAACTCAAAAGTCAGAAAAGGTGATTCTGAGAAAATTTAATTCAAACTTATACACCCAAGAAAAGTATGTTGTTGTTGAAAGTTACATAGATAACATGCTATTTGAGGAGTAGATTGTATGTGCTTTCAGGTTTTAAGGACAGTTTTATAATTGTATAACTGTTTTCCTTGCCAAAGTGCATAAAAAAAAGATTCATGGATTTTTTACTTAATTTCCTATTTATAGTATATTTCTATTGGATTTTACCGAAGGACAAAATATTATGCGTAATTGGACACTAAATAAGAACTGCTCCGATTTTATTCAACGTTATTCACTATATTAAAAAAATAATTTAACGAAAATAACTTAGTGGTTTACAAATCTTATCAAACAGTCAAAATCAACAAATATATATTTACATTTATACATAGGGCTAAATGAGATCAAATTAACTTAACTAATCTTTAAAAAAGTAGTTTTTTCAGTCTCAAATTTCAAGGTAAGTTAGAACCTATGTAAATTGCCTAGGTACACTGCAAGGTTTATAAAAAGTAATGCATATTTCAATATGACATTGGAATTTGGAACACTTTATTTGATTTAAAAAGGAAGTAAGAATACTGTTAATAAAAAAAAATGTTTTTTTTATTGAGTTAAAGGTGCTCGCGTAAGAATGTAGGTCCAAAATCATTTAATTAGGACCTCCATTCTTACGCGAGCACCACAAAATCCACCCTGTATAAATGTAACTTAAATAAAACATTTTATCTACACCCACATCATAAATCCTCTATTCTGCGTTCAAAAATCGCATGTAATTATCACCATTACTGCAACCGGTATTGTAAACATCAGTGTATTATCTGTGACCGTGGGAAAAAAGGTATGAAAACTCATTACGAAATCGTTGTAACGGTAACGTAATGAGAATCCGACCCCTCCCCGGCGGGCACGCGCGCGCCCTCCCGACCGCCCGCACAATCGAGTTGGTCATGGCGGCCATGACGGTAGTTTCTGAACGCGTATTTCGGATTTATAATATGTGTGTAGATAAAGCAGTGTATGCAACTGTACGTAATTATGCCTTAAAACAAGCATAATTACGTACAGTTGCATACACAGGCATTAAAACAGGCATAATTACGTACAGTTGCATACACAGGCATTAAGGACCCTTATTACGTAACAGTTACATAAACTACTATTAGGTACCTTCATTGCTACGCAACCGCGGGCTTTTAAAGAATAGCTTATGGTACCATCTTCAATTTATGTATGTAAAACACGGTACGTACCTACAGTCAGCGTCAAATATATTGTAACAGCCAAAGTGATCAAATAGTTCGTCACACCATACAGAGTGGATTCTCTTCTTGGGTCAGTGAGGGCAGCTACCAGATCCCGTGCTACTACGTGAAAATGGTCTTAGAAGACCTTCCCTCTATTTCAAATTAATGAAGGATTGCATTTACAGATTTTGGAAAAAACATACAGGGTGCGAGAAAAAGGTCATTTTTGGCGAACTTGGATGCCATTTGATCCCATTCCTATCCAGGATCAAAAGCTTGTATGAGACCAAAAACAAATCTCCGGCTAGAAAAGCCACAAATCGAAGAAACACTTTTCCCATACATTTTGTACGAAAATGAAAACTTTTATTTTTCACATGCAATTTTTTTATGCCAATCGATTCCATTCCTGTTCAGTATCAATAGTTTCCATGGTCAACTTACGGTAGTGTACCAAACAGCCACAAATTGAAGAAACTTTTTGCATACATACTATGCAGAAAATGTGAAATTTTATTGACATTTTTCAATCATGCTAATCGGTCCTGTCCTTTAAGGACAATAAAACTGTATCAGGACATCACAGTCAAAGCATTTAAATATCAAAAAACGGGGATTTTAAAGCAGTAGGGATAAATTTTCTTCAATTTGTGGCTGTTGGGTACATTACCGTATGTTTAGCCAATGGAAACTATTGATAGTAAATAGGATTGGAATCGACTTGCATAAAAAAATTGCACGTGGAAAATAAAAGTTTTTATTTTCACACAAAATGTATGGGAAAATGTTTCCTTGATTTGTGGGTTTTCAGACAGAACATTTTTTTTAGTCTCATACAAGCTTTTGATCCTGGATAGGATATCAAATGGCATCAAAAAAAAGTTGGGAAAAAATTACCTTTTTCTCGCACCTGTATGTTTTTTCCAAAATCTGTAAATGCCATCCTTCATTAATTTGAAATAGAGGGAAGGTCTTCTAAGACCATTTTCACGTAGCAGCACGGGATCTGGTAGCTGCCCTCACTGATGCAAAAAGAATATCCATCCTGTATACTTTTTTATTGACCTGCGGTTTATGTAGTTGTAGCTGTAGTACAATTTATTATATTTCTGCTTGTTTAGGAATACAAATATGTAATTTTGTACTAAATGCTAAGGAACCTTATCGCTTTTTCTTCACTTTCAGGTTTACGATAAGAGTAAAGAAACGAAAGGAGCTACAAAAACTGACATCAAAATATTTCAGATCTGTTACACGCAAGGAAATTAGGAAGTATCAAAAATAAAAGTGGCAAAAATAAAAAGAAACGCTCAGGTACAGTCGCCATCAAATACACTCGAGAGTAAAAATTTTGGGTCAGTAACATAAATTTTAATATCTTTAAAATTAATTCTTTAAAATTAATATCTTTTGAGATATTCAAGAAAATACTAGTGATCCGAAACTTTTGCTCTCGAGTGTATATCGTAGCGGCCAGGGTACTCAAAAATATCTACACATGCACTTTATCACCTTGATAATAGAGTCGTTGTATAGATATTTGTGACCACCTTGGCCGCTCCGATATATCTCATGGTGACTGTAGGTACTAATATAATCAATCGATAATGCATGACACTACGTTTCAAGATAGAGTTCTGTTTATCAGTTGCCAATGACATTGATAAAGCGAGTAGTGAGAACAATCAGAATACTTTTCTACTTACTACACACTGCATGTTACGAGTACATTTTACTATTTTAACTAATTCTAAGTAGGTACTTTCTAAGTATGGTTTGACTAAATAAGCACTACTTACCTATAGTTTACAAAGCCGGTATCACAGGTCGCTCCATGCCCATGCCATTGATATGCCTGTGAAATGTTGTTTATAAAACAAACTACAAGGAAGCCCAGCATTTTCGCTGGCGTGGAGTTCTGGGCTCATATAGTACTCACCATAGGGTGTCTCCTCAGTTTTTGAGGAAAAAAAATTAAAATGTTAAAGTTCCCATACAAATGTCCTTAACTCGTCTCTATGGCTAGTGTTGTAAATTTAAGCTTCGAGGCGTAAACTATAAGACTTGAGTCGCGACTTCCGAGTCTAGAAGCCTCGAACCAGCCTCGACCATATAAGCCTCACCTAAGTTCGCGTTGCTGCTTACGAGCTCAGAAACCCCGAGTCGTCTTATTACAGTTATATAGTACAGTCATTTTATTTTCACTTGTATGGGAAAAATGTCAAATTTGGAAATAATTCATAATAGCAGAAGTATTTAGTTGTATGGCTTGAAAGTCATGTTAATCATTGCGTAGACAGAAAATCCTACAAAAGTTTGACCTTGAAAAAATCCTCATTTAATTAATTTCTAAAAAATCGCTTAAATAAATAGAGCTTATTCGGGCGGCGCACGTGCGCGGCGAGCTAGTGTTGTGACGTGCTGTTGTAGTGATTGTTTTATCGGCGTATTTAACGAGATGTCAGTAAATGAAGTAATATCTGCTAAGTATTTCAGAAAGACCTTCCTTATGGAAAAGTAAACATAACGACATAAGAGTAGAACGCTGATAAATAGATTAAATAAAAAAATAACTAAATGTGGAAATTAAGGACCTATATATTTATTATCCGAATATGCAGGCCTTAAAGAGTAAGTACCTACTTACTTAGTACGTGGTGCGGCCCGCCATTCGGCATGACAATATTTATTACTCTTAAGTACCTATACTGTATAGCGTAGGTATTCTTTCGCCAACCGGTCCGTCGATCACACTTGGTTTTTCAAAAGAAGGAATAATATTTTATGATAAGAGAAAATAGCACGTATTAAAATAATCACGCCGGAGTTTCGATAGCGACATGGTCAACGGATCGTCACTACACCGTAGATTACCGAGCGATGTGACCGCTGGTTTCGTGAACAGCCCACCGACACCGCGCCGCTGCCCGTCTCGCCGCTGCAGCGGCGGCTGGTCGCGTGTTTCGTGTGTGCAGCCTGACGATTGAGTTGAGTCTTCAAAGCTTGAGCCTTCAAGGTTTGCAAGTCTTTAAGGTTTAAAAGTCTTCAAGACTAGTCTTTTAACAACACTGTCTATGGCACATTCTGTTGTCAATTCGACTGAATACGTTCCTACACAGGTTATGGCAAGATGATGTTTCTAAGTTAATTTCATATTGAAATACAGTAGGTACCTACTTCTACAAGTTAGGCGATTATCACACTGGCGACGGTTCCGCATGCGGCGCCGGTGCGCCAGCGAGATAGCGCTATACACGCGCGGATCCGTCGCCAGTGTGATAATCACCTTAAAATGAGGGGCTCGTATATTTAAGCAACTATGACCTGTTGGCTGTTAGCCAGTCGACGAAGCCCCGCTGCCGCGGGGATTCTACTTTCGCTCTGGAGGACGACATGTAAATAAGCGTTTCTACGCCAGGCGCACCCGCCTCGCGAGGAAATCGCCGCGTGCGGCAGCTCGGCTAGTGTTGACGTGCCTCGCCCGAGACAAACGCACGCGCGGCCGCATTGCCTCGGGCGAGGCACACCACACTAGCCGAGCTGCCGCGCGCGGCGATTTCCTCGCGAGGCGGTGCACCAGGTGTAGCAACAGCAACGCCTAATAACGAACCTATCAAGGTAAAAAAATAGCTATCGTACCCTTTTTGGTTTTTAATTCCCCCGTACGTACGGACGTAGTCTGTTTTTTCGTGATAAACTCTATCAAGACTCCCTTTTGCTACTACCATACACTTTTAACCTAACCAAAACAGAGCCGAGTTAAAGAAATTTGTATGGGAACTTTAACATTTTTTTCTCAAAAGCTATGGGGGTTCCGCACCAAAAGCCTCAGTGAGGAGACTCTATATAAAATGTGCTGAACTCCGCGCCAGCTAAACTGCAGTTGCGCCAATCTACATTACTGAGTTTACAGCAGATTCAAATTCATGCAAAAATCATGAAATATTTTAAACGGATTTTTCACGGCAAAACAAAACACTAGCGTAATTTAGCCAGTGCTTGAAATATTATTTTATCGACACCTATCGAGTCTTACTAGAGTATATGACAGGTATTGCCTCAGTACATTTTTTCTTTTTTTATTCGATGGTACACCTATCAGTGTGAATGTCAAAATTTAAAAACTAACAAACGTGCGAAAATTTCGAAAAACAGGAGACTTACTAGAGCTCAAAATCAATATTTTTGACCAGTCTAAGGTGACCTACTGGGGGTTAGAAGGTTGTGCATTAATTACCGGACATCCTGTATAAGTAATAAAATAACTTTTCATTTTAGCTTTGCCATAGTCGAGCAACAAAGAGGTAGGTCTGCATGTACAACTTAGAACGAAGTAACTATACCACCTCATTTAAAATGATAGAAACGACTGCAAATTTCATCTCACATGACATATGACATTCACACTTTAACTGTCATTTCATTACGTATAAAACGTAAATTGCATCTAGGTATTATTTATTTCGCAACGCATTGAATCCGACGTGTTGGATATACGTATAATAACTTAATATTGCAAGGTATCAATTACTACAAAAATGAGTAATGTACAAGATCGGATCAAAACGTGGATTGAAAATCACCCTGAGTTAGTCTATAATGAAGTGACCTCCACTATATACTGCTCTATGTGCGATATGCATCTAAAACTGAAGAAATGCAATATTGAGAATCATGTGAAAAGCAACCGCCACAATTACCGTTCGGGGCAACCAAATAGGAAACATCAATTTTATTTCGATTTAATTATTTTTCTTATTTCATGCAACATACCATGGGCAACAGTCAATAACAATAATTTTCGTCATTTTTTTAACAAGTATTTATGTTGCGACTGCTCTATGACTTCTTTACCGGACGAATCGACCCTGCGAAAAATTTATTTAAACCTCGTGTACAAAAAAAACTATACAGGGTATAAGAGAGGTAAACAAAACCAATTATTTGTGGATATCTATAGACGAAACACCAGATTTCATGGGAAAATGTGTGACAAACGTGGTGATTCGGTCTTTGCAAAAAAATTGTTCTAAGCAATTTTATCTTTTGGGGTCGAAGGTTTTAGAGAAGGTAAATGGGGAAACAATAGCAAACCTAATAATAAACCAATTAAAATTTTTGTTTCAAAATTCTTTCAATGATAACGTAAACAATTTGCTTTTACTTTGCACAGATAGTGCCGCATATATGCTTAAAGCCGGTCGTATTTTAAAAGCAACGTTTCCTCGTATGAAACACATTACGTGTTTAGCTCATGGTCTGCACCGGGTTGCCGAAGAAGTGCGAGATAATTTCAAAGGTGTGGATGGGTTGATATCGAATGTCAAAAAGATATTCCTAAAATCTCCAGAGCGTGTACGCCTTTTTAAGGCAAAATATCCGTCCATTCCCCTACCTCCCGAGCCAATTATCACCAGATGGGGAACTTGGATATCTGCTGCGGTATATTACGCTCAATACTATGAGCAAATACGTGATGTCGTCTCCATACTTGCTAATGACTCGGCAGCTATAAGAGCTGCAAAAAAATGTTTTCAAACACGCAAACTACGACCGGAGTTAAATTTCATTCGCGACAACTACGAAGTAATAGCCTCTTCAATAGAACAATTGCAATGTTCGACTTTATCCATTGCGGAATCCTTCCTCATTCTGGATACTGTTCGTTGCTACGTAAACTGGAGTAAACTGTTACCAGTGATACGTAAATTTGAAGCCGTGCTCGAACGAAATCCTGATTACGAAATTTTAAGAGACATATCTGAAAATATTACCCGAACTGATAATGAATTCTATAAATTTGCTCCCTTGACGTCAACTGAAGTTGAACGTACATTTAGTGTACATAAATGGATTTATAGTGATAAACGCAACTGTTTACTCCCAGAGAATGTTGAAAAGATAATGATCATCTACTCCTATCACTATTACCCAAATAAAATGTCTTGTGCTGCTGTGTCTACTGACGTAGATTTTGAAGAAATTGCGTCTGTTTCTAATATATAGTAACTTTATACAAATGTTTTTATTAGTTTTATTACATATTAATTTTATTTGGTGACTTTTATTTCTTCTAGTTCTGAATTATCGATATCGATAAAATAATATTTCAAGCACTGGCTAAATTACGCTAGTGTTTTGTTTTGCCGTGAAAAATCCGAGCTCTGTAATAATATTTACTTACGGCCTCATCTGGTTCATCGTGAATTCCATTATTAGGTTCATCCATGTTCACACTCGAAGATCACACAACACGCAGAGAATAGAATATAATCTTATAATCACGCTTTTAACGCAAACTTCTCTTACGAATCCATTGTACGAATCCTTCGCATTCAACAAGATGGCCGATTGCGTGGCTTGTCTTGTGTCGCTTGTGTTTTTATGGGTTGCCAGCGTTAGAACTTTTCCCTTACGTTACAAAATATAATTAAACAAATGAAACGTAGATATGTATTATTAAACAAATAGAATGCTTTATTTTTTCTTCTTGAATATTTATTTATGAATTAACAAAAAACACACATTTATAATTTTTTTTTCAATGTTTTGAAAATCCAGACCCCGCGAAGGGTACGGACGGCTGGATTCGTTTAAGGCTATAATGGCTTATTTATTTCTTATAAAAATTGGTGCAAAGATTTAGATGAGGTATGAGGTGGAAAATGAATGATGAATTGATGAATGAATGATTTAAGTACCGTTAAACTTTTTAAGACTATGGACTATGGTGGTGGTGAGTTTACAGAATGATTCCAGTGTCGTTTCTTTTTTGATGAGGTCCTGGTGGTTGTACGGGTCAATTTGGAGGCTGTGGCAGATGATTTCATGGTCCAGTGGTGGATTGGTGAATTTCGGGCAAGTTCTAATTAGATGGTCTTTGGATTGTGAGGTGCTTCCATCGCAAGGACAAAGGTCGTCGGGAGTATAATTACATAAATTAATAAATTACTTAAAAATCTGTACATATTTACAGGTCTTGAGTATTCCATTTAACTTATTTTTATTTGCGGTGGGCCCAGCTTATTATTAATTTATTTATTCATGTAAAACAATTACAGTACGTCTAGCATGACTTACGTTGTCGCAGCGAGAATGTGTGCACATTAGTATAACGAGCCTGCAAATTGTGTTTTACATCAGAATAAAAAAAAACTCCTATTTCTATGAGAAACCCGTTCGGTTGGCAACCCAGCGAATATAATCAAATTTGTTGTTGTCTATTCGCCGCTACTGGGCGGAAGCGCTAGATACTTCCGTGTTCTAGAACATTCACTATCGAAATTTATTCTCGAAGCACGCTATCTGGCGATGAGAAGAATGAACCAAAGACAAAAATCTTTGAACAGTATTAAAGCGGCCTCTTTTGCCAGGCGGCAGAACCAGGCAGAACCACGCAGAACTAGTTAAGTGTATAGATGTCATAGCCACTACCTTTGATTATTAAACCAACCGGATGTAAGACGCGCTCTCATTTCTATCGGAAAAAGTCTCCCGTTTTTTGCGGGGGAGGGGAACGTCAAATGTATGCGAAACGTCAAAATAGCCACGTCAAATAAACTTCAGTCCATACAATGTGTATGACCACTCACTGGTCATACTCATTCGGCAGAGGGGAACGCCTGTCAATGGCTACTCCGCTTGGTTTAAAGCTCTAAGGCCACTACAGCCAGAATAAAAGCGGTGTACAAGCATTATACATTCTCTCAATTTGGAATCCATAGCCTGAGCTGTGGCAATACTGAAAACGCACTGCGCAGCCTCGTGTAGAACGCAGCGCTTGAATAGACCAATCACAGCGAGGCTAGTCAGTTGTTTTAAAAATGTCGGATCGCAAAAGTTGTTGTGCGCTAAAATAACTCAATTAAATAGATACAGGCGGTTAACGAAGTGAATTTTGTGTTTGTGTGACGTGTAGCATAGTTTTAAAGGTGTACATTGTCAGAACCAGCCCGGAACCATACAAATGTACATTTTGTGCATACATCTATAGTGTGTCACAGCCGCCGACGCCGCCAGCAGTTAAAAGGTATGTGGATTCTGATTTGGTGGTTTGTTTAGTGCTGTACACGGTAAATACTATCCAGGCTATGGTTTACAGTTAATAATCATCATATCGAAGGCAAAAATAACAAACATAATTTGGTCCTTCGAACCGGATTGTTGACCTTTGACCTACTTATTTTGTGTTTCAAAATGGCGAAGAATAAAACAAATGATATTCGGTTTACTTTAGAATGCGACTGGTTGCAATCATCTTTTGATATGATTAAATCATCCGATATTGGTTCTGGTATTTTAACAGCGAGACTACGAAAGTTAGAATCTCATTTCGAAAGATTGACCGCGTCATATGAGAGCTTACTTGAAACCCTCGAAGTTGATACCGATGATGAAAAAATCAAAGAATATAAATCGCGTTATAATAATGCCGAATTGCATTATAATCATTTAGACGCCTTGATAATGGAAAAACCGAGCTCGGAGGTCGCAGCTGCCGCGGCCGCGACTCCAGCACAACGACCACGGCTTCCACAGATTCATCTCCAGCAGTTTGACGGTGATATATTTGCTTGGTCCGGCTTTATGAGTCTTTATACGTCTTTGGTCAAATCAAGGCCTGACATCTCAAAAACTGAGAAGTTACATTATTTAGTCTCAAATCTGTGCAATGAGCCTAAATCACTGATTCAACATTTGCCTATGACGGACGCGTCCTTGGATATAGCGCTAGAGATCTTAAAGTCGCGATACGACAATAAACGCTTGCTTGCCGATAGCCATATTTCGCGTATATTGAATTTAGTGCCTATTAAAAAACAAAGCGCATTACGAACACAAATTCTGAATCCTTTACTCGAGTCGACACGGTCCCTTAAATCTTTGGATTTCCCAACAGAACACTGGAGTTTCATTTTGCTGCATATAAGTCTTACAAAGCTTCCACTTGACATTAAATCTCGTTTTGAACAAAACTTTGGAGGTGTAAACAAAATACCTACCTTTGAAAATTTGGTTGAATTTTTGCAGAATGAGTGTCAGCTTATTGACACCGCGAATACGTCGGAGCTGATCTCGCATAGAACAGGAAAAAGTGTAAATGCCGCGAATGTAATTGAACAACGTGTAGACAATGATAACTCGTTCCCTAGTTTACGGTGCGCTTTTTGTTCTGTGTCAGGTCACAGAATCACAGATTGTTACAAGTTTAAAAATAGCACGCCCGCTGATCGTAAAAATTGGGTGCGGAGTAATAATCGTTGTTTTCGGTGTTTTGGAAACCATTCGGCAGCAATGTGTAGCCAATACATTCCTTGTGCACGGTGTGGTAATATTGGGCATAATTATTTGATTTGTGTAACGGAAATGAATTCACGCGATTCGGTCGAAGTCGCCAATCGGCGCACACGAAACGAGCGAACGACTAATACGGCTGTTTTAAGTACTAGCACCACGAACGTCGCGAACGATTGTACGCGCGCGTGTCCGTGTGCTTCCGCGCGCTGCTCTGATGCGCCAGCGACATCTGTTGACAATACGGAATAGCAATCAATTACGAGTAATGTTTCTTCGTGTTCGACTCCCTCTTTGGTAGAAAATGTTATTTTACCAACCGTTATATGTAGTGTTTTAGCGAACAGTGGTGAATTTATTAAGACTCGTGCTTTGTTAGATTTAGGATCTCAAACTTCAGTAGTTCGAAGAGAGTTTGTAGAAAATTTAGGGTTAAAGAAACATTACTCTGTCACGGCGCTGTCGGGTGTCGATAATAAAGGTAGTAATAGTAAGTATATAGTTACTCTTACCTTTCGGTCGGAACGGAAAAACAATGTTATTTTATCGGTTAATGCGGTGGTTTTAAAGTCACCAACGGCTTATATTGCGGCTCGGCTCGGTATATCAAATAAATATTTTTCGGATTTCGGGTTTGAACACATGTCTAAGGTGGACATCATTTTCGGATGTGACATACTCGGAGAAATAATTGACGGAAATAAGATCACTATACGGCGGGGCGGTCCATATGCTATTGATACAATATTTGATTTGGCGGTTTTCGGTCCATTACGTGGTTTTAATCGGGAAATACCACGCACTGTGGAATATTTTTCGGGTGTTTCTTTAGTCGACGCGGTCGAGCGTTTTTGGAAAACGGAAGAGCCGCCCAAGGTTTCTTTAAAGGATCCTATGGATGTGAGTTGTGAACAGCTGTTTGCAGCGACGGTCACTCGTGGGACCGAAGGTAAATATATCGTTCATTTACCTTTAGTACCTAACCACCCGGAGTTGGGTGATTCTAAACCAACTGCCATTCGTCGGTTTATAGCTGTTGAAAAACGTATGAAAGCGCAACCCATATTTAAGGAAAAGTACACACAATTTATGAATGAATACATAGAACTTGGACATATGCGGCTTTCAGACTTTGATGTGGATTCGGGTCTTGAATATTTTGTTCTACCACATCATGGAATTTTCAAAAAAAATGGAGATACCGAAAAGATTCGTGTCGTGTTTGATGGAAGTGCAAAAAGTACAAGTGGAATTAGTTTAAACGACTGTTTATATTCAGGAGAAAAATTGCAAAATGACATAACTACGATTATTTTTAATTTCCGCTTGCCATTGGTGGTTTTTACTACAGATGTTAAAATGATGTTTCGAATGACATGGATCCATCCTGAAGATCGACGATACCAGTTAATTCTTTGGAGACGGAATGAAACAGAGCCAGTTCAATTTTATGAACTGACTACTAATACTTACGGATTAAAATCAAGCCCCTTCGTGGCAATAAGATGTCTTCATCAGCTGGCTAAGGACGAGAAGGAGCGGTTTCCAAATGCTGCCAAGCTTTTATTAGCAAACACTTACGTTGATGACGTGAATGGAGGGGCAGATTCCATTGAGGAAGCTGAAATGCTTATGAAAGAGTTAATTGAGATTATGAAAAGTGCAGGGTACGAATTGAGAAAGTGGGCGTCTAACGAACCTCGCCTATTAGCCGAATTTCCTGCGGACCACTGTGAGGTTACTCGTTGTTTCGATGATGACGACAGTACTGGATTTATCAAGGTTTTGGGTATCCAATGGAATCCATCAACAGACACGTTTACCTATAGAGTTAACTTACCGGACGAACAAATGACACCTACTAGGCGTAGTATTTTATCGTCGTTGGCAAAGCTATTTGATCCACTCGGATGGATTAGTCCTGTATTGTTCAGAGTGAAATTATTATTACAAGAACTAATGAGTGACGGAGCTAAACAAGTGGATTGGGACTCGCCGGCGCCTAGTCATATAGTTGAGAAATGGAACAATATTCTCTTAGATTTACCTAATTTAAAAAAACTGGATATCCCTCGGTGCTTGAAGACCACGAGCAAGGTGTCGTATTCTTTACACGGATTTTGTGATGGGTCGTCTGTCGGGTATGCTGCCGCGGTATACTTGCGATCAGAAAGTTCTGACGGTGAAGTTACTGTTCGCCTGGTAATTGCAAAAACAAGAGTATCCCCACTTAAAACAAAACTGACGATCCCACAGGCGGAACTGAACGCTGCAACATTACTGGCTAAGTTACTGGCTCACGTATACAAAGCCATGTGTGACCTTTCACTTACGGTTACGGAAATTATCGGTTGGTGTGATGCTACGATCACTTTAGCATGGCTATGTATTTCGCCGCATAAATTAGATGTCTTTCAAGGTAATAGAGTTTCCCAGATAAATGACCTGAATTTGCCCATTTCGTGGTGTTATATCAAAAGTGAGTTGAATTGTGCAGATGTTGCATCTCGTGGTTGTACAGCCGCGCAGTTACTTGAACATTCCTTGTGGTGGAGTCCAGAATGGTTACACCAGTCTCGAGAATATTGGCCTAACCAAACCAAGCCCGACCCTCCTAAGGACTTGCCAGGGTTACGTTCAAAATACATATCAAATGCTCTGGTTTTGGATGAATTTGATTTAATCAGTCGATATAGTTCATTCGAGAAATTAGTCAACGTAACTGCATTTTTGTTTAGGTTTATAAATAATAGTCGTGGCGGTAAAACTTTTAATAAAAATGTATCTGTATCGGAGCGTCGTTTAGCTTTGTTTCGTTTAATACTGATGATCCAAAGGAAACATTTCTGCAACCATATTGCAGATCTGTCAGCTGGGAAGCCCATAAGAGACTCATTAAGAAAACTTAATTTATTCATTGATGACCTGGGTTTGATTCGAGTTGGCGGGCGTCTTTGTCATTCAGAGTTACCATATTCGGCACGGCATCCCATTTTACTTCCCGGAAAAGACAAATTCACATCTATGTTGGCGGAACATTATCATAAACTATACTGTCATGTTGGCGCTCAGACTTTAGCTTCAATTCTATCTCGAAATTATTGGATATTGTCAATGCGGTTTGTTACCAAAAATGTGACCTTTAAATGCATATCATGCTTTAAAGCTGCGCCTCGCCAGCAACAGCCATTCATGGCAGACTTACCTGCAGATCGAGTTCGATGTTCTCGGGTATTCGAAGGCGTGGGTACCGATTTCGCGGGACCTATCCTCATGAAAAGTAGCACTTTGAGAAATGCCCGTATTCAAAAATGTTACTTGTGTATTTTTGTTTGCTTGGCAACAAAGGCGGTACATTTGGAAGTAGTTTCTCAACTTTCAGTAGAAGCATTCGTTGCTGCTTTTACTAGATTTGTTTCTCGAAGAGGACTCCCTTCGTTGATTAGGTCTGACTGTGGTACCAACTACGTCGGAACCAATAAATATTTGAAGGAATTATTTATATACTTAAAAGGTCATCACCCTGAGCTAGAACGTGAATTAATCAAAAACAATATCAATTGGCGGTTCAATCCTCCCAGTAGTCCAAACATGGGTGGATTGTTTGAAGCTGCAGTTAAGTCGGCTAAGACGCATATGCATCGTGTGCTCGGTGAACAACGGCTTACCTTGGAACAACTACAGACTTTTTTTATAAAATGTGAGGCAGTCATGAACTCGCGAGCTTTGTGTCCTTTAAGCTCGGATCCCACAGATTTGGAAGTTTTAACACCTGGTCATTTCATCATTGGTCAACCACTTGTAGCTTTACCGGAATATCCATTTGAATTAACAAATATAAGACGTTTGTCGCATTTTCAACAAATTCAAAAATTGACACAGCATTTCTGGTCTCGCTTTCGTAATGAGTATCTTCATACCTTGCAACACCGTCCTAAATGGACTTTACGTACCAGTTCGCCGGAAATTGGTGATTTAGTTCTAATAAAAGAAGACAACTGCCCTTCCTTACAATGGAAACGTGGTCGCATTATTAGACTTTTACCAGGAAAAGACGGAATCACTCGTGTGGCTGAATTAAGGGTTCAAAACGGAACCTTACTTCGGCCTGTTTCAAAACTATGTGTATTGCCTTTGATGGATAATTGCTAACCAAGACGTAGCTTGGTTCGGGGGGGAGAATATGTACAAGCATTATACATTCTCTCAATTTGGAATCCATAGCCTGAGCTGTGGCAACACTGAAAACGCACTGCGCAGCCTCGTGTAGAACGCAGCGCTTGAATAGACCAATCACAGCGAGGCTAGTCAGTTGTTTTAAAAATGTCGGATCGCAAAAGTTGTTGTGCGCTAAAATAACTCAATTAAATAGATACAGGCGGTTAACGAAGTGAATTTTGTGTTTGTGTGACGTGTAGCATAGTTTTAAAGGTGTACATTGTCAGAACCAGCCCGGAACCATACAAATGTACATTTTGTGCATACATCTATAGTGTGTCACAGCCGCCGACGCCGCCAGCAGTTAAAAGGTATGTGGATTCTGATTTGGTGGTTTGTTTAGTGCTGTACACGGTAAATACTATCCAGGCTATGGTTTACAGTTAATAATCATCATATCGAAGGCAAAAATAACAAACAAGCGGTATTACACATTGCAACCTGCAGGGCCCAATCTGCTGTGTACCCTGCCTCTTCCTACCCTCCTTCAGCTCCCTACGGGCCCTACCTTCAATTACACCTTCCAACCTGACAGATTGGGCCCTGCAGGTTGCAATGTGTAATACCGCTTTAATATTTATAATGCACTACTCCTCGGTTAGTAGTGAAGCCCGCAGGCGGTAAGAAAAGTGATAAATTACCAGTGGGCCTACCGCGAAGTTCGAAAATCGACAAAACGATGGTCCCGTCTCTATCGCTCTTGCATATACGAAAGAGTGTGACGCAAATAGACGATTCGATGAACGAAGTGCTTCGCGGTTATAGGCCTGTTCTGCGGGCTCCAGTACTATGAGATGGAAAACGAACGAAACCAAACATATTTGTTCAGGTAGGCGCGCTTTATACTAAAAATACGTTCCTAGTTAGTTAGAAAAAAAAGTGCCTTATTGCTTTCAGTTAAGGTTCAAATTTTAAAAGCAAATAGCATAATTAGACTGTCACAGAGTGGAAGAACGACGACGCTTCGCTTCACTACAATTCCCATGGCTTACCGAATACCTTTGCCGCGGGTCATTTGTCCATTTACGTCCGACCCATAGATTTATTATATATTAGTGATGAAGTTAAAGGTCAAGTTATATTAGTGGATATCAGATGAAACGAGATGGTTTTTTATAAATGAGAATAGCATAGTCTTAAGTCTAGTGATAACCAACCAAGTGACAACTATCACCGGCGATTTTTACACGACTGCCCAAAAAAAGATGTATTGTTTTTAATACGTGGCGGTTTTTGATGCATCGATTGATTTCGTGGCACCTACTTAAGACGGCAACGTATTGATGTCTATCATAATTCATAACATAACCTTTACCAATACAAAACCTTACAATGTTTTAGTGCAACAAAGTGTTTTACTACTACTAGAACAAACGTGTGTTTATTGCTATTATTGCGACAACTAGACAGCACAGAATCGTGAATACCTTTCCTTTACTTATAGTTAGCAAAGGAAATAGAACGCAGCATGTTTGTCTGTACATGCTGCGAGTCGCTGCGTCAAAAGAGAAGAGACGAGATGAAGAAAAATGGAGCACAACACAAGGAACACACCATGTTATCGACTTTGGGGCTTCGACGCATATGTCCGGGACCGTCCTTACTTCATGATGATGTTAAGACTAAGAAGCGTGTGATTGCAAAATGGACATCAACTTAACAGTGAAACTTATTGGTAAGATAGTAATTTCTCCCATCCTTATTATGAGACCTATTTTTTATTTTTTATGCTATTGTATAGAGGACGCTAAAATAAGCATGTTTTGTATGGATAACTTTTCTCTTAACTTGATAATTAATTAATTACCGAGATATTAGCTCCTAAATGCACACAATTTATTTTAGGAAAAAAAATTGATGTTTTTTTTGTTTGGCACAGAGCCTAAGATAGGTGCGACGACGAGCGAAGCGAGGAGGAGTGTGTTAGGTTAACCGTGAGTGACCTAACAGCCAGGACCAACTTAATCTAATGCACAATATAAATTTTCGGAAAAATCTGAAATCGCGACCCCTTTGCTATGTATACCTTGACCATAAGTCATGGATTGAATCAGTGTGGTGTCGTTTTTCAGCCTGATAACGGCGTGCCCGCTAGGTGCCTTACTGGGAGGATGTGTAGCACACCGTTTCTGCAGTCAAGTGCGGGGTATGCTGTATCAAGTGGGCAGAGATCAACATTTGCTGATGTTTACTGATGACAAGTCAAGACAGACCTTCGGCTACTTTCTGAAGGATGTGTCTGATGTAAGTTTCACTTTTAATACCTTTTAAGCTTTATTAGAAACTAGAGAGACAACCTGGATTGCGATTTAGAGTTTTATGTACTACACATGGTACAGTCGCCATTAAATATATCGGAGCGGCCAGGGTACTCAAAAATATCTAAACAAGCACCTTATCGCCTTGACTATAGAGGCGTTGTTCAGATATTTGTGACCACAGTGGCCGCTCCGATATATCTGATGGCGACTGTACTACATAGCAATAAAAAATTGCCCATATACATACCTCAATGAAGGGATTATTCACCTGCTTGCCTTTGGACTCAGTGAGATTTTTGATAAAGCTATAGTCATGTTTCGGAAATCTCAGTTACTTGATCGCTATTGTGGCGTCATCTGCGTGTTTTGGCGTCATCTGCGTGTTTTGGCGTCGCATAGTTTGGAGAGACATTACTTGGATGCTAAAGGAAAATTGCATTTTGTAGGTGACAAAACGTGCAAGAGATATCCAGTATCCAGGTGGTTCACTCATGTATGGAGAAAAAAAATTCACAGATCTCGTGCTCTACACGACTTGAAAGGGCATTGAAAATGAACCTAGCTATTATAGATTATTAATGAAAAAAAAATCATATTTGTAATATATATTTTCTCAAACATGCGCGGAAATGTTACTACCGTTACGTTCGTAAAAATAAACTCGGAAGTATCACGTTGCGGGTGCCTTAGTGACACTTGATGTGAAAAGGGATCTCATACTACTTTGCACGGGCAGGCCGGGCGCTACCGCGGTCGCTGTCGGGTGGGCGCCGGCCGCAGGCAGCATGGGACCCTAATTATACCGAAAGGTCCGGAGTGTGATAGACTTTTAGGCTTTAAGTATTGGGTTTTAGGTCTTTATTTCCAAGCATTTTTTGAGAAAAGCACTATAGGTACATTCCTCGGCGTGAAAACGGAACCCCGGCCTCGTATCCCTATCCGGCCTCGCTACGCTCGGCCGTATACAGTATGTTTTTTTAAGTGGGCCAGTATGGGGAAATCCTAAAGTATAGGAGTTACAGGGTAACTGTCTTAGAAAACATTAGGTATTTTTTTTGGTATAGTCAAATTTTTGGTCAAGTGTGAGTTGTCCCTAAAAATTAATAGTTTTGATCATTTTTTTTTGACGTAGATCTAGTCAGTTTTATGAGAGGATCATTATATTGTATGGAAAGAAAAAAATTTGAACATTAGAAGTAAGACAAATAAAAATAAAAAATTATTACAACATGTGTAAATTGCCTAGGTACACTTGCAAGGTTCATAAAAAGTATTTCAAATTCCAATATGACATTTGTTTTTGGAAGCTATTTCACCATTTGAAAGCCATTCAAATTCTGCGTCTTTTGAGCTATCATACGTCCTCATGGCCCTAAACCACTATAACGGGGCCCTACCGGAGCGATCGAAAAAACATTTTCAATGTTATTTTTTTGTAGGAGTGCGATAGACTTTTAGGCTTTAAGTATTGGGTTTTAGGTCTTATTTCCAAGCTTTTTTTGAGAAAATCACTATAGGTACATGCCTCGGCGTGAAAACGGAACCCCGGCCTCATATCCCTATCCGTATACAGGGTGTTTTTTTAAGTGGGCCAGTATGGGGAAATCCTAAAGTATAGGAGTTACAGGGTACTATCTTAGAAAACATTAGGTATTTTTTTTTGGTATAGTCAAATTTTTGGTCAAGTGTGAGTTGTCCCTAAAAATTAATAGTTTTGATGATTTTTTTTTGACGCCGATCTAGTCAGTTTCATGGGAGGATCATTTTATTGTATGGAAAGAAAAAAACGGAACATTAGATGTAAGTCAAATTTAAAAAAAAAGTTTTTTACTATTACACTGTGGTTGACTGGTAGAGAATGCCTATAGGCATTAAGTCCGTCATTTGTACTTAATTCACATTGTACTTTGTGCAATAAAGTTTAAATAAATAAATAAATACAACATGTGTAAATTGCCTAGGTACACTTGCAAGGTTCATAAAAAGTATTTCAAATTCCAATATGACATTTGTTTTTGGAAGCCATTTCACCATTTGAAAGCCATTCAAATTCCGCTTCTTTTGAGCTATCATACGTCCTTATGGCCCTAAACCACTATATACCACGGGGCAAACACACTTTCAGCGAAAACGGGGCCCTACCGGAGCGATCGAAAAAACATTTTCAATGTTATTTTTTTTCCAAAAAATTTTATACTATCCTAAAGCCCTTAATTTTCCGCGTCTATTAAGCCCTAATAGATCTTCGTATAAAACATAGATTAATTGTTATTTTTAAAAGAAATAATCAACTGTTCCAAAATTCGTTTATACTACCCTAAAGCCCTTAATTTTCCGCGTCTATTAAGTCCTAATAGATCTTCGTATCTCAAAACTGTTCCACAGGGCATCCGAGTAATACCGCACGGCGACGCTCCACGCGCCGCTAAGGGGGAGCATACCGCCCCCCCTATCATTCCCACGAAAAAAGTATATGACATAAAATATTACCCGTCTCAATATCTCTAGGCGTCTCTCTCAGTTTTTCGATTTTCAACCTTTTTCACGAGATATCGATGATATTCCGAGGGAAGGTGTTAAAAAATCCAGGTTTTTTTTTAGAGTTTTTCAATTTCCGAAAAAAGTTTTCGACTTTTACAAAAATTGTTTTCACCATCTGAAAGCCATTCAAATTCTGCGTCTTTTGAGCTATCATATGTCCTCATGGCCCTAAACCACTATATACCACGGGGCAAACACACTTTCAGCGAAAATGGGGCCCTACCGAAGCGAGCGAAAAAACATTTTCAATGTTAAAAGTATTAGTTATCCTTCGGGCACAGTAGTAAAAAGTTTTTCAAACTGAATTAATTTTCTGCCTCCGGATCCATTTCAAAGATTTCATATAAATATTGTAACATTTTGTATGGTCTGCGGAGTATAAAAATATACTTATATAAAATTTTATAATATATTGAAAATAGATATTTTTTATACGAGTTGCAGGCGTCTATAGGCTACGGTAGCTGCTTACCATCAAGTGGGCCGCATGCTTTTTTGCCATAAACAAGCATGCGGCCCACCTGATGGTAAGCAGCTCCCGTAGCCTATGGACGCCTGCAACTCCAGAGGTGTCACATATCTAATCTATGTATTGTCACTTTATTCAAACATTAGCTTAAAATATATACCCTTTTTGGGTCGAAATAGCATAGTAAAGGTTCAGAGACGATAAATTGAAAAAAAAGTAACCACAAAGAAATACTTATTTTCACGACGTCCATACATTTTACGAAAACTACAACTTAAATCCGGAGGCAGTAAAATTAAAGTTAAAATTAAATTGAAAATACGTGCAATCATTAATTACCAAATGGCACCTTTTTCTAACTGTGCTTTGTAATAAATAAATAAAAAAGTTAAAATGACCCACCCTAATACCCAGTTAGCTTGACAAACCCAGTTAGTCTTAAAGAATTATTTGTTCTAAAGATTTTTTTTCCTTTTGTAGAAAATAGTGGTATAACAATAGTTATTTGTTATACAAGGGTGCAAAGTTGTATTTTAACCGCGAGTGTGGACTTGAAGCACGAGCTAGCGAATGGATTCTAGGGTTGAACTACGAGCTAGCGAATGGATTCTAGGGTTGAACCACGAGCGAAGCGAGTGGTTCGAAAATAGAATCCTGAGCGAAGCGAGAACTTTTTGACTTTTTTTACTTCTCCGCCAACCGTCCGATAAGGAACTTCGTACCAAAAACCTTAACTAATAACACGTTCGAATTTCAAATATTCTTTGCTCCCTTGTGAATAAAATGCAGTTTTGCTATCTGTTTTTAAAGAATAAAATAAGCCTTTCCGAGCTAGGGAGGTGAAAATTAAATAGTGTATGGAGGTGACAAGAGCACATTTTTTTAAATTTATTTTTGAATTAAGTAATAAAATTTTAATGATTATTTTGAAAAATTATAACAATAATTCAATCTCTAATAATATTTTGAACTGTGGTATTATTTTATCGAAGCTTGACGTAATAGTTATTTGTTATACAAGGGTGCAAAGTTGTATTTTAACCGCGAGTGTGGACTTGAAGCACGAGCTAGCGAATGGATTCTAGGGTTGAACTACGAGCTAGCGAATGGATTCTAGGGTTGAACCACGAGCGAAGCGAGTGGTTCGAAAATAGAATCCTGAGCGAAGCGAGTAGTTCAAAAATAGAATCCTGAGCGTAGTGAGTGTTGCAACACACGAGACGTAAAAATAACTTTGCAGCCGTGTGTAACACAAATCTTTTCAACTCACTAAAGCGAGGAAAATACTACATTTTTGTCCTTTTTGAGTTTTTCATTTTTTTTGTATTTTTTGGCGTTTTTTTACTTTTTTGACTTTTTTTGACTTTTTTGAGTTTTTTGACTTTTTTTGACTTTTTTGACTTTGTTGACTTTTTTGACTTTTTTGACTTTTTTGACTTTTTTGTCTTTTTTGACTTTTTTGACTTTTTCGACTTTTTTGACTTTTTTGACTTTTTTGACTTTTTTTGACTTTTTTGACTTTTTTGACTTTTTTGAATTTTTTGACTTTTTTGACTTCTATGAATTTTTTGACTTTTTCGACTTTTTTGACTTTCGACTTTTTTTACTTTTTGACTTTTTTAACTTTTTGACTTTTTTTACTTCTCCGCCAACCGTCCGATAAGGAACTTCGTTCCAAAAACCTTAACTAATAACACGTTCGAATTTCAAATATTCTTTGCTCCCTTGTGAATAAAATGCAGTTTTGCTATCTGTTTTTAAAGAATAAAATAAGCCTTTCCGAGCTAGGGAGGTGAAAATACTTTTATCTACACCCATATCATAAACCCTCCATGATGCGTTCAAAAACCGCACGTTATGACCACCATAAATATAGATTGTTTCGTTAGAAGTTAGAACAAATGTCTTATCTGTAACGATGTTATTATTATCAAATAATAATAAAAAAAATCGATTTCATTATGAAAATCCGGCCTGCAAGCGCCCCCCCCGACCGCCGGCACAATCCGTGCAATGGCAGCCATTCAATCATCATTTAGGGTTTATAATATGTGTGTAGATAAAGCAGTGTATGCAACTGTACGTAACTAGGCCTTAAAACACTCGTGTTTTAAGGACCCCTATTACGTAAGACTTACATAAACTACTATTATTAATCGGTTTCTTCAATGATTTCAGAGGAGGAGACCTGGCCTATAACCGCGAACCACTTCGTTCATCGAATCGTCTATTTGCATCACTCTCTTTCGTATATGCAAGAACGATAGAGACGGGGCCAACGTTTCGTCGATTTTCGAACTTCGCGGTAGGCCCTCAGCTCACCAGTGCAGTCACCTCTGTCTGGCCTATGACGCAAGCTGAAGATGCCATTGAGGACAGCGGCGAGGATGTGGTGCTGCCCAGCGACGATCCCTCTCGCCGCAGCCTACTGCATCTGCAGACTACGGGCCGATGTTGACGGAAGCGTCTGCTGCTCCGTCTAAGGCTCAATTCACACCGGAAGGGCAGTTGCCGGCAGCAGCGCGGGCGGCGCGGAGGGCACTTTCAGTGTAAAATAATTTTAAACTTTATCTGCATACAAACAGCAACACACTTAATTGACCATCGATAGACCTTATGCCGTTTCAATAGGGATTACAATAGTCAGTTAACACTGTTGGCGATGGTACAGTCGACGTCAAACATATGTTTACACTTTTGAACCCTATTACAAAGGAGTAAGGTGCAAAAGTGTAAACATATATTTGACATCGACTGTACTTAAAAGACCAGTATCGCTTAAAAACGCGGTCAGCCGCGCGACTTTGTCAAGTTTTTTAAGCGATATTGGTCTTTTAAGTATGTAGGTAAAGTTTAAAATAATTTCACATTGAAAGTGCTCGCCGCGCCGCTGCCATTCCGGTGTGAGTTGAGCCTAATTCTCGCTTTTGGACTAAGAGCTAGCCACGTCAGATATGACACAGTAATATATGAGTGCAATAACCTCTCTAGTTAGATTGCTTTACCATCCTTATTACTAGATCCGGGAGCTTTTAATGGGTGGAGTTCAGAGTGACAGGCCTACAAAGTTTTGCCGTTGGAAACAAATATTACCAAAATAGGTAAATAATGCGGAAGTGGTGTAAATTATAGAGCATCATCATTTGGCACTACTTTCCCCCAACAAAAACCTCTGGTTATGATATAATCGAATTAATTACCCATAATATTGCATCAAACCCTGAACTCTAAAATTTGATTATTCAAGCGGTTTGCATTCTTTGACCTCCACCACTTTGCATCTATCAGATGTCCGGATCTAGAAATATGCGTAGTATAGCCAACTAAACAAACGGGTTTCGTTGCTCTCATTATTGTGTCATATCTGACGTGGCCAGCTCTCCGTCTATTTTTGCGGAGTTTCCGAGGTAGTTGGTCGTCACTGCTGCAACTATTACATTAGTTAGTTAAACAGTTTAATATTAGCTACTTTACTTTTCCGCGATGACTAAAGGATGATTAATATTGTGCCATGGTAGGTGAGTTAAGCTCAATAGTTAAAAGTAACTTGTAATGTTCTCAAAAAGGTAGGAGTTGATTATAAAGGCTGGCCAAAAAACAACTAAATTCCCCATTGAGCGGCGGCGGTGAGTAATGGCCATACAAAAGTCCAAAAATCAAATCGATCTGAGAGGTTCCAAAACCATCTAGGGAGGATTGGTAGCGTCCCAAAACCTTACAGCTAACGAGAATTTAGTTCTTTTTTGGTCACGCTGTATATCAGTGGTGACGAGTCAAAAAAATTATTTGGCAGTGTGTTCTGTGAATGCGCCGCCACTGCTGTATAGTGTATATTCATACCTATTTGCCTGTGCCCGCAAGCATTAAAGACGTCATCCGAAGGGTCCTTGTCGGCGCCAAACTGCCGGCAGTCCTAGAGCCAAGCGATTTGACCAGGGACGATGGCAAGAGGCTCGGCGGAATGACACTGGGCCTTGGAGTGGAGTATGGGTCGGCCGCTGGTTTAGGACGCTACTTGCGTTGATACCTTGGCACCGTCCCATATTCCAGGCACCAAATTTAATGCTAGTGCTGCGGCATCCTCGGCCGAAGACCTCAAGCGCCGCAATTATGTCGCTCTAGGAAATAGCTACATACTTGTATTTTCTCAAACATGCGCGGAAATGTTGTCGTTACGTTCGTGAAAATAGAGTCGAAAGTATCACGTTTCGGGCGCCGTAGTGACACTTGATATGCAAAGGATTTTCACACTGCTTTGCAGGCCTAGGCCTGCAAAGCAGCCGGCACCCGCCACGCGCTCGACCCCGCGGGCGGGCCGGGCGCGGCCGGGCACTGTCGCGCGGGCGCCGGCCGCGACACGGTCCCCATCATTATACCGAGAGATACCGAGTGCAATAGACTTTTAGGCTTTAAGTATTAGGTTTTAGGTCTTATTTCCACGCATTTTTTGAGAAAAGCACTATACATGCCTCGGCGTGAAAACGGATTCCCGGCCTCGTATCCCTATCAGTATATCAAAGTATATACCTACTTGGCCGGAAATCCCTGTTTTTCCAGTCTCTGCTGTAATGTACTATTGATTGCGGCGTTGGGGGCGGTGGGGGTGGGGACGGCGCGCGCGCCGACTATACAGCATGTAACAAAAATACTGGTGATCCGTTTAAGGCCATAATTGGTATCGTATAACGACTAAGAAAAAGTAGGAGAAAAAATTTTTAGACGCGAAAAAAAAAATTTTTTTTCTAGGGGACAGGGTGGTCCCAGCTGGCCGACCCTCCATACAAAACCAAAATTTTTTTTCGCGCGAAAAAAAGTTTTTTCTTTATTTTTCGTAATTAGAATACGATACCAATTATGCCCTTAAAAGGATCTCCAGCATTTTTGTTACACCTTGTACAAAGATCTGTCGGCGCGCTTAATCTAGAGGCTTCTGGGACCAGAGGGCTGGCTACTATTTCGCACAGCGAATAGATATCGCTATTCAGCGTGGAAATTCGGCCAGCCTTCTGGGCAATTTGCCCGTTGACAGCGATTTAGGCCAAGTTTTTTTTAGTTGAAATTTAAAGTAGGTTAGAAAATTTGTTTATTGAGTATTAATTGTATTTCACTGTGATACGTAACTAATTTTCACCCAATAAATTAGACATTCAATATTACGATTTATATTTTGCTATTATAAATCTGTTGGATCTGTCCATGGATCATATTACCGTCATCATTATTTTATAGTATATACTTACTTTTATATGGCGCGTTAGACAAATTATATCTACATGGATTAGCCAACCGGTTTTTCAATTTAAAAGCTATTAAGTCTTACTTAGTAAAAGTGTTAATTACGGCTTTAAAAGCAACCTAACCAATGTGAAACATTAAATAAATAAAATAAAATAAAAAGCCTTTTTATTCCTTAAAAAAGAAGATGAGTACGAAATTATTCATGTATAATTCAAATTATAAAAAACATAAATTCATAGTCGATTACAATGTCGTGCGCTTTAAAATAATTCTCATACCTATGGTTCAATATAAATAATTCATTGACATTATAAATTCATTACGTGATTGATTGATTTCATTTGATATAAATAGCTTCTTTAAATAAAATATTTGAAATATGTAATTAGTTAGTATGTTATTTAAGGACCCCTCTTAGGGTAAAGGCCTCCTCCAGCTGTCTCCACCTGTCTCTATCATTGGCTACCCGTCTCCAGCTGCCTCCAGTTGTTCGTGTGATCTCGTCAACCCATCGTTCTGCTGGTTTTCCTGCCCTTCGCTTGCCTTGTGGACCTTCCCAGAAGGTGGCTGTACTTGTCCATCTAGTCCTGTCCATTCGAGCTACGTGGCCGGCCCATTTCCACTTGAGCTTTTGTGCGTGAAAATGTGTAACATTACTCCTTGATAATGCGAGCCATGTGTGTATGGCAGTAGAAATAAAAATAAGACTCGTTAAATAATTAAAGTGTGTTCCTTCCCAGCCGGGCCACATCTCCGGATTAAGCTCTATTTCTAATGGTGCTATGTACCCATGATATCCATTTGTACCACGTCGGAAATTGCATGTACCTCTGTAGTTTAGCAGATATAAATCATACTAAAACATTAAAGGTGGCCGGGCTGGAAAGTAAAATCTCCTGCCGGGCCACGCCTGTACCAGCTGATATCCGCGATTTTAAGATGTGATTTGAATAACAGAGGTATGTACAGTCGCCATCAAATATATCGGAGCGGCCAGGGTACTCAAAAATATCTGAACATGCACTTTATCGCCTTGACAATAGAGGCGTTGTTCAGATATTTGTGACCACCTTGGTCGCTCCGTTATATCTGATGGCGACTGTACCTCCAAATAAATATTTTTTATTTGAAAAAAGGTCATATATTAATATTTTTTTGTATGCGCGGAATAGTAAGCGCCTGCCAAAAATAAATAGCAAATTTGGCCCCACACGTATTTGCGATCACAAATTGTTTAAGTATTATTTTTTGGCAGGCGCTTACTATTCCGCTAATACTTACTGCTTGCAAGGACATATGTTTTATTTGAAATGATGTTTTTATATGAAATATGCTTGTTTTAGCAAGCATTCATGAATTTCTTGTTAGCAATAAAACTGGTAAACTATTTCATGTCAGTGTAGGTATTCATATTATTCAAGGCCATTGTAAAGTGCGCAGAATTAAATTGTTGTTAGACAGTGTAATCTCTTATACGTATGTAAACTTTCATTAAGTAAAAGGCACGGTAAAAAATAAGTCTTTATTGCTTTTGTTGATTGTGATACGTAGTTTTGTTACTCTGAAAGGCTCAGAGTCATAGGTATTATAGTCTCTAAGATTATTCTTGGTCTGTAAGGGATTAGCGTTTTATCGCTCGTTGGCAAACTGCAAATTGGGGGCGCCATAAAAAAAGGGTGCAGAACGCTCATTATTGTTAAGGAATTATTAACTCTATGACTCCAGCCAGTAGATGCAAAATTAACAGTATAACTACCGGCAACTTTACCTGCCACGGCACGCGCCACTCTGGCACGTGCTGGCCACCCGCGCAGGATGCTTTACATTTAATTATTAATTTTGAGTCTAAAGTCTAGAGTTAAAGAGTTGATAATACCTTAACAATCATCAGCGCTCTGAACCTTTTTTTATGGCACCTCCAGTTTGCAGTTTCCCAACGAGCGATAAGACGCTAATCCCTTACAGACCAAGAAGAATAATTGATTCTATACATGTATATTAGAATCATTCATTTTGGTTTAACCGTTTATTGTAAATTCTATCTCTTCAGTACTATATATTGTTTGGTCAATTGTGTCACGTTATAAGTTTAGTCAACGTACGGCAAAAATATTGGTTGGAAATATTGTTTAATCTTTGCCGTACATTGTGTGCACTTTATATGTATTGACCTAGTATATGGACCTTATGTCAAAGGCCCTTTGCCAAAAATGTCAACCTGGTAACTAGACGTACGACGGTCACGGACTTTTATTGTTCAGCCATTTAGGGTTCACTTTACATTGGACATTTCATAGAGTAAGTACTGAACTAAAGCAAATAGCTTGAACCGTAAAAGGCTCAACAATTAAAGTCCGTGTCTGTATTTTAGTAACGTGCTGTCCCATTTATTTATTTAAATGTAGTTATAGATTAATTTAAAAACGGTATAATTTGGCATTAATCTAATGACTTAATATACATATTTATATCCTTGTTGCTTGTATTTATTTCCATGGTCTCGGTAATCTACTAATCACCACGCTGTCACGACTGACCTGCGCATCCTCTGCCTGCCTTACCTGCGGCTATTTTAACATTATAGGCCTGTAGACCGAGCAATAAGGAGGTTGACCTCGCATTAACTACTGCCTAATATAGACCTGTCATGTTAATTAATAATAATACGAAGATTTAACGGGATGACAGAGAACGCACTATTATCGACTTTCCTGGTCATAGTCTCACATTGTGATTATTGCTTACTTCCAATCGGCCCTAAGTACAATATGTATGTCGGAGACAGACCGGATATTACGGACACTCAATTGTAGCGCAGCGCGCGGACAACTGTGATTGGTCGACCGGGTAGCTGACGTCACATCGAACCAGCTAGCCCCACTTCGTGCGCTAGGATGGAGTCGGGCAGGTCAGGACGTGTTGCACTTGCGGACTGACTGCGCTAGAGTGAACATCTCTTGGTTCTACCACGGAACTGTCCTCGCTACATTGTGTTACTTAGTATTTCAACAATTGTGTATCCAGTAATAAAGAAACATTTGATTACCATCATTGTCTCAATACTCGATTTACCCAGTAACGCCCAATGTCTGAAGACTAGGATCCGTCATGTATAACGTTTGTTACCCACCGCTTTTTTTAAGGGCAACAAAGTAACCGAATTAATTATGTAGGCTAGTCGATAGCTGATACGCCATCTTGAAACGTGTTTTAAAATTAGTCTCGTTGCGTGTATTATGTCCTTCATGGGCGAACGCGTGTTTCAACTCTGGTAATATGACAGTAAAAATATACCGGTTGTTTTAACAGGATTCATTCATTACTTACAGGATATCTAATTTGTGATTTTGCAGCAATTTCATAAAAACGATACTTTGAGTGGTCAATTGCAGTAATGTTAATATGGATCATTATGGGTAACTTAAAGATTAGACTTTTATGTAATATTAAGAACTTGATATTTCAAAATCAATGTGCCGGTGACATTGAGATTATAATTTTCATTAACATTACAAAATCTATATACCGGTTATATCAAAAGGAATCATTGCAAGAAATATAAATTTGTGACATAGCAGCAATCTCATAAAAATAATATTTCAAGCGGTCACTTGCAGTAATGTTGATTTTGAACATTTGGGAAACTTAAAGTTAAATCATTGAGGTTACATTGAGAACTTGATGTTTCAAAATCAATGTTTCCTGTAACATTGTGTAGGTAACATAAGTAATACTTCATTGCAGTAATGTAATACATATACATTTTGATAACTTATGATTAGATATCCTTGCAATGTTATAATATTAATTTCCGTTTGTAATGTGACAATAATGTAGCATTAGTAATTTTCAGAAAGGTTCAAACTACCAATAAGATGAAAGTTAGTGTAATATTTCTACGACTTTACGTTCAAAACTTGCGAATGAGAGCTATACAAACTTACTCAAAACTTATTGTAAGTTTCATGCTCAGTGGGTACGCCGAGCCCTACGAGCCGGCGTGAAAGCGTGAAAGCTCATGTTACTTGCTTCAAGCAAAGCAAAGCTTTTTCTGTCAGGTCTCGACAGCCACTTGTGTTTGGGGCACGGATTACATAACCTGGTAGTTGTTGATGGGATTAAAAAAGTACCCATTTTGCAAGAGTTAGTAACAAAGGTTAAAAAGATAGTAAAAGCTATTCGATACCGTATGCCGGATTTAGAAAAAGAAGCTGAGAAAGAACAGTTAGAGTTTTTACAACAAATAGACAACGTTTCTGAGGTATTGGAGATGGAGATTGATGAGGATGAACAGGAACAGATTGGTGACGACGATAACAATTCGCAGAACTTACCAATATTCAACCACGAATTTGGCGATTTAAATCACTTGCCAACCATTAAAACTGCAACTCCTACCCGCTGGCATAGTGTGCTAAGCATGTTGGAAAGTCTGGCGCATTGTTGCAATAGGAACCCAGTTAATTCTATACTTACAAGAATTGGCCAAGAAGATCTGAAATTAGTGCAGTCAGAGTGGCATTTGCTTGAAGACCTCATACGTTTTCTGCGGAAATTTCGAGAAGCAGTTGAAAGGGGTTTGGGTAACTTTGTATGGACTGGTGGCGTCATTTTTTTTTCTAGCGGCCATCGTTTTTTTTACTACTATTTTGTAGCACTACCTTAGACTAGCATATCTGCAAAAAAAGTTTTTCCGTAAGTAATATCGGGGCTAAGATATAGCCCTTGAAACAATGGTATTGAACAAGTGAATATACCTAACTCCGACAGGTTAAAGAGACAGTAGGCAACTACTGGCTTATTTAAATCAATATTGCCACTAACATAGGGGCAACGATAGTACCCTTAAAGTATAATTGTTAATTTAGCCGACTTCAAAAAAGAGGTTTCTCATGTGGAGGAAATGCTTTACGCATCTCCCGGGCCTTGGAGAGGGCCCATTTTGAGGGGATCTCCTCTCGCACTCTCTCTGCTAGTCAGAGGGAGCAGAAGAGCCTACCCACTAAACGCACTCATACATTAGTTCTCTTAGGCGGTTCCCCAGATGCCCCATTACCACCGAGAGGATCTTGTCCGGTACACCGTCCGGCCCGGGGCTTTTGTGCAGGCACCCAGACGGTATACCGCGTGTGCAAATTCCCCGTCCTTCATCGGTGCTATCTCCACCTCCTCCCCAGCTCCTCGAGGCTCAGTCATTCTGGGGGGGGGGGGGGAAATCTGACTGGGCCCTCGGTCTAGGAGTTCCGGCTCCAAGGAATCCATTATGGGCCCATGCCGCAGCTTGTTCCGCACAAGCTTGTACGGGTGGCCCCAGCCAGGGATCTCTATCTAGAATGGCCAGAAACTCCTCGTTCGCCGTGTCTTTTGGCCTGGCAATTGCTCGCATTAGCTCCTCCTTTGCCCCTTTGAGAGTCTCGAACAGCTCCTCCTCCTCTTCGGGCGTGTGTCACCGCATGCGGCACCGCGTGTAAGCGCGCCGTGCTCGGTTGCATGTGAACTGGAAGCCCGCTACCTCCGCTGTCCACCAGTATGTCCCTTTTTTGGGGAATGGTCTCCCGGCCCTCCTCATTGCGGCATCGCATACCCTTGTCAGATGAACGGAATGAACGGAGCTCCCATGCCGCTTCGTCGACGTTCCTTGCCAGGTTGGGGGAACGGCCCCATCTGGCCTCTGTTAGGGCAGCCTCTTCCGCTAAGTCCCGGTCCAGGCTGCCCAGAGCCCACCTGGAGAAGGCTCTCTGCCCCGCGCCCCTTCCTCTTTCACACGCCGGTCTGGTCTGCGGGGTCTCCTCGTCTTCCAGGACCCGCCACTCCGCGACACGTGTCACGACGGCAGGGGTTGCTAACGTCACATCCACAATGGACCCGCCCTGCCGAAGCACGCAGGTATTCGCAGACCCCGGCTTAGGACCTCGAGCTCTAGTCCCACCGCCCAGTCCCAGAGGACTTCCCCCTCGGGTCTGTTCTGGGGCAACCCCACGCCGCGCACTTGGCGTTTAGATCCCCCAGTAGCAGAACCGGTGCCGGCCCCGCTCCTCCCACCACTCTTGCGATGCTCTTGCGGCCCAGGTATAGCTCGAACTCGAACCGCCTGCCTCCCCCAAATGTACGATTTGTTTTTTTATGTCATCCTAACGCCACGTCACTGAAATTGAACTTTATGCATGCGCAAGTAGGTTTACTTTACTCTGTGGTCTATGACCTATATATAAGTCGTAGGCGTTGAACTTGCGATGCCGATATATGATGAGTTATTGGCGTGGAAAAGGTTAAAGAGCACACATGTAGTAATAACAAAGTACCTAAGTAGTAGTTATGTAACAAGAATTATGGGTTTTTACTATGAAACTTCAAAGTGTGATATCTCGGCCCCGATATTATTTAGCTATATGTACTCCATAATAAAATAAGTTTCTTTTGAATTGCTCTTTCAAAATTTACAACTTTCATGAGTGGCCGCCAACTTTCAAAACGACGCCAACTTTACCCAAACCCCTTTTGTGTGCGCAAAAAACAGTTACTATGAATTTGGCTCTTTTGTTTCGTACTGAATTAAAAGAGATTTTAAATACAACTTCGGACGAAGAAAGGGTAACAATTATCATGCTCAAAAATCGAATGCTAGAAAAATTTGATCTCAGGTTTCCTGTGACTGAGATTATTGTAGTAGCATCTCTGCTGGATCCCAGATTTTCAGGTTTAACAGAAATCGATTTATATTTAGAGAAAGACAAAAACACAACTCGTGCAGCTTTTCTAATGCAGGCCATTAAGGAGCATGTTCAACCTTGTGATTTGTTATGTCCCGAAAGAGAGAAAACTTCCGATGAATTATTGGACTCACGAGTCTCACGACCAAGCACTTCATCTGCATTATCTGCAACTCAATCTTTGCTAGTAAAATTATCGAAAAAACATAGCGCTTCCGTCAATACTGAAGATTCAGGAGAATTCGATTACAGCCAAGAATGCTGGAAATACCTGGCAACAGCAGATCCCAAGGAGTTGGAAGTATTGAACGGGGACCTACTTACGTAATGGCGTGAAAAAAAGAACGCATTTCCAGGTCTTTCAGCACTTGCCAAGAGTATTCTGACTGTTCCGGCTACAAGTACACCAAGCGAGCGAGTGTTTTCCATAGCTGGATTAGTTTTAAACGCCAAGCGATCACGCTTAAGCCCGACTCGTGTTAATAAAATCATTTTCGTACACGACAACTATAATTTTTGTAAAAATTTATAAGTTTGCGAGTTTAATTGAAGTTTTACTAAAATAAAGGCTATAACTTGACTACAAATTGTTTTTTTTTGCGGCATCGCCATGCGCGCCGGCGCGGCGCCTCCGCGCCGACACATATCGGCCGGCGCGCCGCCGCTGCCATTTCTTTCATCGGCGCCCACGTCTACTTGCTTGTCACAACAACATTTTGTTAGGGCGCTAAGGATGATTTTCGGTTGCCGGGATTTTGAACTCAAACAACGTGTGCTCTGGATGCATTTTTATTTAAAACTAAACAAATAAATCGATATGGACTGTAATATATCTATCTATAGCTAGGCACGCACTCGCGCGTGTAGGTTAAGTACCGAAATACCTAAACAAATTAGACATTCCGCCCGCCAAGAACATAGTTCTTGATTTACACGGTAAAATCATTACAATAGCAAGATAAACTATTATGTTAAACATAACACGAAACTTAAAACTAATACAGAATGTAAGTTATGCAAACATTACTTAGTTATTACACACAATTTGCTAACTGGACGCTTAAATAGTCCTGATTTACATTTCACAGTAACAACTCTGGTTATATTATCAGGTCCAGTATGTTTTTGTACGATCCTACCTAAAATCTATTTAGCAGGAGGAATATTGTCCTCCTTCAGAATAACAATATCATTAATCTCAGGTTCAGTAGTACAATTAGAATTCCATTTATATCTTTGGTTAAGGCTCACTAAATATTCTTTATACCACCGTTTCCAAAAATCAGATACAATTTTTTGCGTTAAGCGCCATCGATCTAAACCAATGACATTACAATCAGGGTTATACTCATCAGGTATATTTATCAATGGTTCACCTACCAAAAAGTGACCCGGTGTCAAGGGTAGAGGGTCATTTGGGTCATCGCTCAGTAACGATAAAACGCGACTGTTCAAACAAGCTTCCACCTGCGCCAGGACCGTGGCCAGTTCTTCATATGTAAGTGTGCTGTTCCCTATTACCTTTCTCAAGTGTCCCTTTGTGCTGCGCACTCCGGCTTCCCAAAGACCGCCGAAATTGGGAGCGTATGGAGGGATGAAGTGCCATGTCGTATGCTCCAAAGTAAGCATGGCTGCTACCTCCTCAGGTGATGATGACTTAGCAGTGTTAAACATGTCTCTCATCTCTCTGTCAGCACCAATGAAGTTGGTACCATTGTCGCTAAACAAGTCTTGGCAGTGACCTCTCCTCGCTGTAAAACGCCTGAACGCTGCAATGAAACCCTTCGCTGTCAAATCCGTAACTGCTTCGAGGTGTATCGCTCGAGTCACCATACACACGAACAGGCATATGTAGCCTTTGAAAGACTTCGCTCCTCTACCGGGTGAGAATCTTATATTAATAGGACCACAGTAGTCGACCCCTGTAGATTTAAAAGGCTTACTAGGTTTCAGTCTCGCTTCAGGTAAAAGTCCCATTAGAGGAACAGACTTCCTTTTCGAATATCTCAAGCACGTGACACATTCTCTGTAAACCTTCTTAGTACGGTCCTTTGCTTGCAATATCCAATATTTGGATCTTAAGAAGTTTAACATTAATTGGGGACCGCCATGCATGGTACGATAATGGGCATCAATGATTGAGATTTTACTAGTTAATACCCTTATATTACCCATTATCGATTACGGTGATGTGTGCTATCCTGACTTGAGCGAGGAGCTGCTTGACAAGTTGGACCGACTACTAAACAACTGCATACGTTTCATCTTCTGTCTTCGGAAATATGACCATGTGTCTTCTTTTCGTGCGCAGCTCGGCTGGTTCCCCATACGTCAACGGCGTAGTGTCCGCATGCTTTGTACGTTATACACGTTACTTAATAATCCACTGGCCCCTGAAGATCTCAAATCCCTCTTTAATTTTCTTGGTACTTCCTGTGCCCATCAATTGCGCTCCTCGGATAATCTAACCCTGTCTATCCCCCTTCATCGTACAGGTTTCATTTCTAATTCGTTTGCTGTTCAGGTGGTTCGTCTCTGGAACAGTCTTCCCACTGAAATTAGGAAAGCTCCATCCAACTACGTTTTTAAAAAGTCTGTGCGAGCTTTTTTTGCTGGTAGCTCAAAGTAAAATTTTCTTATCTTCTCCAATAGTGCTTTTCTCGGCGAGTTAAAGTTATATGTATATAAGTATTTTTGTGTATGAATATTATTATATGTGTATTAGTGTCATATATATGTATTTTATGTATGCTAACCTATGCTAACTTATATATTTTATGTGTATGGATAAGTTTTAGAATTACATCTCGTTATTACTTTCATTAGTCGCACCGCCTACAGTCTTTTCTGTTTTGCCCTAAGGTTGACTGGTAGAGAATGCCTTATGGCATTAAGTCCGCCTTTTTGTACGTTAAGTTTTCTTATGTGCAATAAAGATTAAATAAATAAATAAATAAATGATTAGAAGCGTAGTAAAATGATTTCTACCAGGCATAATCACTGGATGTCTCGTATCGTAACTTGCGTCCGATTGTGCTATTCTTCCACTAACTCTTAATGTCCCCTTTTTATCTAAAAAAGGACAAAGAGTGCGAAGACTACTCTTTTTAGGCACAACTCCTCGATTCTTTAACTGTTTTATCTCTTGAGAAAACTCTTGCTCTTGAACTAAGTTAATACATGAAAGCAATGTATTATTAATCTCATCTGACGTTATAAATTTTGGTAATTTAACTCGCTCATTTTTTGGCAATTTTAGATTTAATACTCTTCTGCAATATGAAACAACCTTTAACAGTCTCGATAATGAAGAAAACCTTGACCAGATCGAGGTTTTTTCCTCAGCATGGGATAAAACAGCTAAAGATGCGACTCTTTCCTCCTCATGTGTGTCTTCTACTAATATCTGGTTTCTCTCTAAGTCAGGTTGGGCTAGCCACTGCGGACCACTCCACCATAATGAATGGTTTAGTAAGTCTCTTGGTTCTAAACCCCGAGACGCACAGTCCGCAGCGTTCAACTCAGTAGGTACATGACCCCACTGCTCAAATTCCAGGATATTCAATATCGTGGATACTCGATTACTCACAAATGTAGTCCAACGAGCTGATCCTCCTCTTAACCAAGCTAACACAATTGTACTGTCTGTGTAACCGTATAGGTTCTCTTTAGGTACGTTCATTACCTGTGCCACTTCAAATATAAGTTTAGCTGCTAGGGCCGCAGCACATAACTCTAGTCGTGGAATTGATATTTCTCTCTCTGTAGGGGCTACCTTCGTTTTGGCTGTTATCAAGTGTACATGAACATTGTCAAAGTCGTCAATCACTCGCACGTAGACTGCTGCTGCAAAGGCTGACCTTGAAGCATCTGAAAATACATGCAGTTCAATCTTTGAGCTCGGTAATGAGTTAAACCATCTCGGTATTTTCAGCTGCTTTAGGTCTACCAATGCATCTCTGAATGACAGCCACTCTCTCTTTAACTCTTCCGTCAACGGAACGTCCCATTCCAGACCTGATTTCCATAACTTCTGAATAAATATCTTGGCAACAACTACAACAGGAGCAATCCACCCTAGGGGATCGTATAACCTCGCTACATCAGATAACACCTTTCTCTTCGTGATTGGTTCTTGAACTTCGGGTAGATTTAAGGTATATTCAAAACTATCACTATCTCTATTCCAACTGACACCTAGAACCTTAATAGTCTTATTCAGTTTTAGATACACTGTCTGATCGTCTACCTCTTTACTTCCTACAATCTTTTCCATTACAGATTTTGAATTAGAGTTCCACTTTTGAAGTTCGAAACCACCAGATCTCATTAACCCATTCATCTCTTCGGCTATTTTTAGTGTCTCATCTTCAGTTTCTGCTCCCGTGATTAAGTCATCCATATAAAAGTCTTGTTTTGTTACTTTCGCCGCTAATGGATACTTATCTTCTTCTAGCTCTGCCAGTCTTTGTAACGACTTAACGGCCAAATAAGGCGCGCAAGCTGTCCCAAATGTTAATCTCAATAGCTTGTAGTGCCTTATGGGCTCTGTACCGTCTGACGTAAATCGCCAAACTATTCTCTGGAAATCAGTGTCTTCCTCAGCTACACGAACCATCCTATACATCTTAATGATATCTGCAACAAGGCAGATTTTATGTCTCCTAGCTCTCATTAAAATGTGTCTCAAGTCTTGTTGTAATTTTGGTCCAACAAGGAGTTCGTCATTTAAAGAGACATTGTTGTCTCCCTTACTCGAAGCGTCAAAAACAACCCTGACCTTGGTCGTCTCCTTGTCGTCCCTGATCACAGGGTGGTGGGCAAGGTACACGGCATTTTGATTCTCTAACTCACTCTCACTTACTTCTCTCATATGATCAAGACTCAAGTATTCTTCCATGACCTTGTTATACTCTTCCCTAAGTTTTGGCTCTCTCAGTAATCTTCTCTCTAAAATCTCTAATCTCTTGATGGCTATTCCTTTAGAATTTCCATATTGACACTTAGGGTCTTCAGTTGTGAATGGTAATCTCACTACAAGCCTACCATCGTCATCTCTCACAGTCGTTGAGTTAAAAAACTCCTCACATTGTTGCTCACTCTTAGTCATCTCTTTTTGTATCATATTAGGCTCGTTCTCCATCTCCCAAAATTGTCTCAATAAGTCATCTTCCTGTACATACACATGCATGCTTGTAAATCTATTACTTACATTAGTCTCAGTACCTCTCGCTGCTCGTCCAGACACCATCCATCCAAGGATAGTATTTTGGGCTATCATATGCCCACGGCTCCCCTCTGTACGTTTGATTAACCCGTCGAGTAATATTTCGGCATAAACCTCGGCACCTAAAAGAATATCAATTTTACCTGGTGTAGTGTACATAGGATCCGCCAAAGGTAAGTCTTCAATCTCCTTCCACTCAGGCACGCTAAGCTTGGAAGCTGGAAGCAGAGCGGTTAAAGAACGTAACACGTAAGCATACACATCGACTAAACTCGCAGGGTCATGGCGTGAAATTACTCGAAATGAAACCATATATTTGACCTTGACACTACAATTCTCTAGCATTGACACCGATTTGTTTACAGGTATACGTTTAAGTCCAAGTAATTGAACAGTTGCCTCAGTAATAAATGAAATCATGCTACCCTGATCAATAAAAGCTCTAATAGTTTGTTTACAACCAGTGGAATTAAATACCTTAACTCTAGCCGTGGTGAGTAAAACTCTGTTAGGTTGAAGCCCACCTCTCGAAAATGCAGCTGTAATATTTGTGTCACCTCGTGATGTGCTCGGTTTCTCGGGTAGGGGTACATTAGGTGACGCTGATGACGCAGCAACCTCGCTCGTAGTTTTCTCCTCCTGGTTGGTCTCGCGCTCAAAGTGAAGAAGGGTGTGGTGCCTCCTTCCACATTTACGACAACTCGACGACTGACGACACTTCATTGCCGTGTGTGTAGGCATCAGGCAGTTAAAACATAATTTATTGTTTTGGACAAATTCTTGACGTTCCTTGGGCGTCATAGAACCAAACTGCTTGCACTGATAAATCCGATGGGTCTCGTGACACTTCGCACACTCGACGTCATTCGTCTTGTCTTTGTTCTCGACACCTACATGAAATGCTTTAAATTTACCAGCTGACTTGGCTGGTTGTGCTGGTGCTGGGTGGGACGTATTAGTGTCAATCATCTCTAAAGACCTGAATCTGTACTCCAAAAACTCGCGTAATTGCTCCCAAGTAGGTAGATCATCGCCTAGCATATTCAAATGCTGCTCCCACTGCTTAACTGATTCAGCGTCCAATTTCGTAATTACTAAATAAACAATAATTGTATCCCAAGAACTCGTACTAATACCCATATTCTGCAACGACTTCAAACAGGTTGACGTGGCATCCAATAAATGTCTCACTGCGGTAGCGGACTCCGTGTATATTTTCTTGATCGAAAATAAGCTTCTCATAACAGCATTACAGTTGTATCTCTTGTTATCGTAACGCCGAACTAATTGTTTCCAAGCGTCATCATAATTTGCATCGGTAGTCGAAAAGTTACTAAGCAAACTCAACGATTCTCCAGATAAATTGCTCTTTAAATAATGCATTTTTTGAACCACCGATATATTTTTATTTGTATGGATTAACGACGAAAACATATCATAAAACGTTTGCCATTCTTCATATTTGCCACTAAAAGTCGGCAAAACAATACGTGGTAACTTGACGTCACAGGTTCCATTTTCGTTAGCAACCGCCACGTCGCGAATAGGCGGGGTTGATTGTGCAATTGGTTGCAAAAATGGTTTCAAAGCTTCACGTAAAACCGTCTTGTATTGAACATAAAACTCCTCAAACTCCTCATACTTCATTTGTGTAAAATATGTCTCATTTCTCTCCTTTGACGCCTTGGAAATAATCGCCTTATGTCCAGCTTGAAATTCCTTATATTGCTGCTCCAGTACTTCGAGCCTTGTTTCTAAATAAGGTTGCTTAATTCTCTCTTTAGGCGATTTTCTGTAATTCTTTTCCGAAGCCTTGATATTCTTGATTAACTCCTCTTGATAAGTAATAAACTCTTCTAAAGTAGGCATGATGACTCACTGTAAACTCTCGAATGTTCGTAGATAATTTAACACTCAGTTAAATGTCTCAAAAACTCAGTTTATATTGCTCAGTTTGTTATAATGACTCACTCACAGTATTACGCGTAATTAACTTAAGCGAAAAAGTCTCATAAAACACTTAAAGACACCAATAACTTTAAAAGTTCAAACTCAATGTTGTTACTAGATTTATTTTATTACGTACCATTTTTATTTTATATTTTTTTGAATCATCAATGTGACATTTCACGCACTTCATCTGCTGTATAAATTTGCGCCTTTGCCTCTAGATAAATGACGTCGTGGAAAAAAAGTAATGACGTTTGAACGTTGACGGCTCCGTCAAAACAAAACTCAAGTGTCGACTTATGGATAGTAGAATGTATGTCGACTAATGGATGCAACAAGATAAAGGTTATTATTTTAAAATATTGATTGTAGAGCAGTTAACAAATGCAACATCTGTTTGTTTTTAATGTGAAACACATTTGGTTTTGTGCTTTATTGATAAAAGTACCTATAGTGGTTGCAGAAACTTGTCTTACACTTGTTTAATACCTGTAACACTTAACACCGGCTCGACAATGCCACGTATTGGAAATAACTTCACTTCCACTCCAAATACCACAACAGCCCGCGGCCATCGTCCATAGACAGTGACAGTTCATTTTACTCGGCCTTTGCCGCCAATACTGTGACACACGAGATGGCGTGTGTATGCTATTTGAGCTACTCGCATTACCGCATACACTACATCCCTCCCTTAAAGTTAAATTAGCTAAATAACAACAATAGGTTTATTACCAAATCAATATGTTTCTTTAACCAGTCTTGTTGTAGGATGACCATTAGTATTGGGAATATATTTTAAATTATCAATTAACAATAACAATTTACTTATGACGGCACATTGAATCCTAGCTTTATATCTGCTAATTCCAAGTAGTACACTTGGTTTTCTTTTTCTTGTTCTTTCTTAATCTTTCCCCCGAATCTGAAAGCCTTTCCAATGTCCTACTATTTTCAGGTAAACATAATAAATAAAGGTGAACCAAAATCAGCACTAGCCCTGTTATATCATTCTAACAATGACATCTCCTAATTGCCTGCCAAACTCGGTACAATAAATAGTCATGTATGCTTCTCTGTTTTCCTTCATGCTTGCAAACATTATCTGATTCAGCTTCAGTTAGATTGCACTCTGCAATTTTCTCGCCTCCATATTATTTCCCTTTCCTTTCTTGAAAATTGTCTAGCTCATTCACATCAGAGTAAATTCCATATGCTTCCAAGTATTCCATGTTGACGGCAACGATTCATACAGCTCGGCTGACGATAGGCGGTCATAAGAGGAATATTAGTGTCAGAGCACTCCAGAGAGGCAGACGTCCTACACAACCTCGCGCTATGTCCTTCTCTAACTTCGTTGCAGCTTACTTCAGCCGCTCATAGCTTGCTCTTGACTGACCGTCGCCATATATGTACAGGGCGCCCAGAACAACAACTTCCATTCAGCGATTTCCCTCTGAAAACAACGCGTGTATTATTTCCTTCTCTGCAAATGGCATGGCCGATTCATCGACATCTCCGTGTTATATCTATGTCAATAGATGTTTGGTGGCTTAATATTCACAGGCCCTTATTTCCATTGGTTCTCAGCCAAAAACAAATGAACTACTACGTATCAGTTATAATATGTGAAACTCAAAACCAGATTAGTCTTTGGATAAAAGTATTCATTTGCATCCTGCAGGCTTAATCATTTGAACACCAAACATTTACGTTCATTTGAACGCCCGACATTTACGTTCATTTGAACGCTAAACAATGTCCAAATTAATGGACGTGTTCATTTGAACACCAGACATTTACGTTCATTTGAACGCTAGACATTGTCCAATTTAATGGACGTGTTCATTTGAACACTAGACATTTTCGTTCATTTGAACGCCAGACATTTACGCTCATTTGAACGCCAGACATTGACCAATTTAATGGACGTGTTCATTTGAACACCAGACATTTTCGTTCATTTGAACGCCAGACATTGTCCAATTTAATGGACGTGTTCATTTGAACACCAGACATTTTCGTTCATTTGAACGCCAGACATTGTCCAATTTAATGGACGTGTTCATTTGAACACCAGACATTTTCGTTCATTTGAACGCCAGACATTGTCCAATTTAATGGACGTGTTCATTTGAACACCAGACATTTTCGTTCATTTGAACGCCAGACATTGTCCAATTTAATGGACGTGTTCATTTGAACACCAGACATTTTCGTTCATTTGAACGCCATACATTATCCAATTTAATGGACGTGTTCATTTGAACACCAGATATTTTCGTTCATTTGAACGCCAGACATTGTCCAATTTAATGGACGTGTTCATTTGAACACCAGACATTTTCGTTCATTTGAACGCCAGACATTGTCCAATTTAATGGACGTGTTCATTTGAACACCAGACATTTTCGTTCATTTGAACGCCAGACATTGTCCAATTTAATGGACGTGTTCATTTGAACACCAGACATTTTCGTTCATTTGAACGCCATACATTATCCAATTTAATGGACGTGTTCATTTGAACACCAGATATTTTCGTTCATTTGAACGCCAGACATTGTCCAATTTAATGGACGTGTTCATTTGAACACCAGATATTTTCGTTCATTGGAACGCCAGACATTGTCACTCGAATTTAATGGACGTGCTCGTTTGAACACCAGATTTTTTCCAATTTAATAAAAGTATCACTAATTTTAATTTGTGTAGGGGTTACTCGCTGCAGATAAAAACAGCGTAGTTAATTCAAATGGGTATATTGCAATTTACCAAATTTACAGTTTAACTCCTAACTAATGAAATTGCTCCAGCATCTGCAAGCGTTTAGAAAAACACTTTTTCCTACAGCAACGGAAAAACTGTTTGTTGTGAGAACAAGAAACTGATTTTCTTAACTATCTTACAGTCGCACGCAACCACGTAATAAGCAATATAAAACTAGACATAACTCACAATCACAAACCCATAAATAACTGTTTTATTTCTTTTGGAGACCGGATAGATAGATATAGGGTTTCTTCCTTGCCTTTTACGTATAGTTCACTGTGGTTTCGTTTTAATTTTTTATAATTTATGTACAACCAAAGATTAAAAACGTTTTAGCTTCAAAAACAAATAAGTTCGCAGTGCTTTAGCAAAAACCAAAAATACATGTATTTATTTAAGCGTATTGGGCAGCCTCGGATAATGTCATACTTAATATACGACAAATGAACATCATAAACTCAAATAGCGCTAGTGAAGTGACGCTGAACGTCGCTCCACTACAATTCCCATCCACTTCCATCGCTTACCGAATACCTTTGCCACTGGCCGATGTCCATTTCTGTCAGATCCATAGATCTTAAATAAGTATATTACTAGTTTTCCGCCTCGAACCGAAACCACGCGATTCACCCGCAAACAAGCTAATCAATACAACAAGACCCATGCGATGATTCCTCCACGCCTTCCAGCTCCACAACCCCTTGATCGATCCCGCCCATATACAAACTCTCAAATCATATGTATCTCTTCCACATCCTCAACAAATTTCATAAGGATCAAGAAATAGCCACTCAAGCTGTTGTCGAACAAACCCAAAGTCAAAAAGCCATCGAAGCGCCGAGACGTCCCAGCAGCCAGAAGCCATTTACAAGAACTCGCCTCGCTCATGCTCCGCTCGTTCGACCAAGGAAGTTAGAGGTCAAGTTATATTACTCAATTTGAGATGAATCATGTTTTTTTTTTGTGAATTGTGTACCTCTAAGTTTTGGTTTCGTGCGATGACGACGGGAAACTAGAATAGTTATTTTTCCATTTCACCTGAATTTCGTAACGACCTAGCTCCAGTGTTAAATATCTTGAATGCAGCCAACCAAGCGCTTATCCGCCCCTTTGCAGTTGACATCGAGCAGTAATTCTAATTATCATCTCAGTAGGTAGTAGGTACATATACTTAACTATGCTGTCTATGCTTTTACGTTGACACGAAGTAACGGTTTTATCTCGGAGTTGGCGCCATCTCTTGAGAAATTAGTGTACTATAATTTAAATTGCCAGATTGTTTCCAACTAAATGAAAGATATAATATCGCCCAGTTTTAGTTTTTTGACTGAGTCTTGATGAAATTGAGCCAACCAGACTGTTCGGTATATCATGAATGTTACAATGTAATAAAATATAAGATCTCAATTGTGATAAAATGTAGGTGATATAAATGATGCAAGCACCTAGGTAGCAGATAATAGAAAAATGTCGTTGATAATTCAACATATATGTAGTTTAGTTTATAGTAAATTAGGTATAAGATAAAGTCTTGCTACGCCCTAGTAGGGTCCATGTCTGTACTGGTGTAACTCTAAGAACACCTTTTGTAATCCCATGGTTGCAAGGAATAAATGATTAGGTAATTGCTTTAGCAATTTTAATGAAAAGATAATGTAAGCAATCATTTTTTGCAATGACTGTTGCACACAGGCGACGCTATTAATTTAATTAATTAATCTTTTTATACCCATATCATATCATATCAAACGCGCTTACTTATTCTTATTGAGCTAACGGTAAGGCTCCAATTTAAGTAGCTTTTATAGTGTGAATTTTTACAAATACAAGACTGCTTGTTTTAAGTAAATAAAAATAACATACCTGTAGTAGCACCACAGAAAATATATTACCATAACATAACCAATACCCATACATAGTGTACAGGTAATAATTACTGATATCCAGCGCCATCACTTGCAGCGGCATCTTGCTGAGTGGGGATCCAGATTGGTATCTTTGCACCTGCTGACTGGTAATTTCATTTGTACAAATTATGTTGTTGAATTTAATATATAAATGTATTTTCATTTTTTCTACTACTTGAGCATAAACATGATCTATTCTGTGCATTAAATAATGTATTTACACGAGTGTGAAGTTAGCAGCCTAAAGTTAGCTGCCTATGATAACCCGACCAAACACGGAAGTCAAATTTTATAAAACTTTAACATCAAGTAAAAAAGCGATAACAAGGTCAGATATAAGGAATAAATATAAGTAAATGATTATTACAACGTATTCAGAACGTGCATTAGCTAATAAAGTTAACTAACGGCAATCAGTAAGTAGGGCAGCTAACTTCACAAAGTCGCAGCCCTACAAATTTCTACTTTGAATAAAGTTTATTATTGATTACCACCTAAAACTGTTTTCTTTCAATTTTATAGATTTTGCTAACGAATCTCTCCAGATTTCACGAAAATAAATTGAAAATTTTATTTATTTTTCTACAAAAGCTTTCCAGATTACACTTTGAATGTGGCATCATTAAAATTGTCTTAAAACCTCTTTTAAACAATATAAGTTTCATCAAGACTGAAAAGGGATGGGTACCCCAAAATAACTAAAAATACATAGGTGGCAAAAAAAATCGTAAATTTTAATATTTTTTCTAATCAAGCTGTCCAGATTTCACGTTGTATGTAGATTCATAAGAATCGCCTTAAAACCAATTATAAACAATATACGTTTCATCGAGACTGAAAGAGGATGGCTCCCCAAACTAACTAAAAATACATAATTGCCTAAAATAAATCGTAAAGTATAATATTTTTTCTACTGAAGCTGTCCAGATTACAGTTAATATGTGACATCATTAGAATCACCTGAAAACCTCCTTTAAATGATATTAGTTTCAACAAGATTGAAAGGGGATGACTACCCCAAAATAACTCAAAATACATAGCTGCCTAACATAAATTGATGATTTCATTATTTTTACTACTGAAGCTGTCCAGATTACAGTTTATATGTGACGTCATTAGAATTGCCTGAAAACCTCCGTTACATGATATTAGTTTCAACAAGATTCAAAGGGGATGACTACCCCAAAATAACTAAAAATAAATAACTGCCTAAAATAAATTGTAAATTTTATTATTTTTTCTACTGAAGCTGTCCAGATTACAGTTTACATGTGACATCATAGGAATCGCCTGAAAACCTCCCTTAAATGATATTAGTTTCAACAAGATTGAAAGGGGATGACTACCCCAAAATAACTGAAAATACATGGCTGCCTAAATAAATTGTAATTTTTTTTATTTTTACTACTGAAGCTGTCCAAATTACAGTTTACATGTGACATCATTGGAATCGCCTGAAGACCTCCCTTAAATGATATTAGTTTCAAAAAGATTGAAAGGGGATGACTACCCCAAAATAACTGATAATACATAGCTGCCTAAAATAAATTGTAAATTTTTATATTTTTACTACTGAAGGTGTCCAGATTACAGTTGATATGTGACATCATAGGAATCGCCTGAAAACCTCCCTAAAATAATATTAGTTTCAACAAGATTGAAAGGGGATGACTACCCCAAAATAACTGAAAATACATAGCTGCCTAAATAAATTGTATTTTTTTTTTTTACTACTGAAGCTGTCCAAATTACAGTTTACATGTGACATCATTGGAATCGCCTGAAGACCTCCCTTAAATGATATTAGTTTCAACAATATTGAAAGGGGATGACTACCCCAAAATAACTGATAATACATAGCTGCCTAAAATAAATTGTAAATTATATTTTTTTCTACTGAAGCTGTTCAGATTACAGTTTACATGTGATATCATTGGAATCGCCTGAAAACCTCCCTTAAATGATATTAGTTTCAAAAAGATTGAAAGGGGATGACTACCCCAAAATAACTGATAATACATAGCTGCCTAAAATAAATTGTAAATTTTATTATTTTTACTACTGAAGCTGTCCAGATTACAGTTTACATGTGACATCATTGGAATCGCCTAAAAACCTCCCTTAAATGATATTAGTTTCAACAAGATTGAAAGGGGATGACTACCCCAAAATAACTGATAATACATAGCTGCCTAAAATAAATTGTAATTTTTTTTATTTTTACTACTGAAGCTGTCCAAATTACAGTTTACATGTGACATCATTGGAATCGCCTGAAGACCTCCCTTAAATGATATTAGTTTCCACAAGATTGAAAGGGGATGACTACCCCAAAATAACTGATAATACATAGCTGCCTAAAATAAATTGTAAATTATATTTTTTTCTACTGAAGCTGTTCAGATTACAGTTTACATGTGACATCATTGGAATCGCCTGAAAACCTCCCTTAAATGATATTAGTTTCAAAAAGATTGAAAGGGGATGACTACCCCAAAATAACTGATAATACATAGCTGCCTAAAATAAATTGTAAATTTTTATATTTTTACTACTGAAGCTGTCCAGATTACAGTTTACATGTGACATCATTGGAATCGCCTAAAAACCTCCCTTAAATGATATTAGTTTCAACAAGATTGAAAGGGGATGACTACCCCAAAATAACTGATAATACATAGCTGCCTAAAATAAATTGTAAATTATATTTTTTTCTACTGAAGCTGTCCAGATTACAGTTTACATGTGACATCATAGGAATCGCCTGAAAACCTCCCTTAAATGATATTAGTTTCAACAAGATTGAAAGGGGATGACTACCCCAAAATAACTGATAATATATAGCTGCTTAAAATAAATTGTAAATTTTATTATTTTTACTACTGAAGCTGTCCAGATTACAGTTTACATGTGACATCATTGGAATTGCCTGAAAACCTCCCTTAAATGATATTAGTTTCAACAAGATTGAAAGGGGATGACTACCCCAAAATAACTGATAATACATAGCTGCCTAAAATGAATTGTAAATTATATTTTTATCTACTGAAGCTGTCCAGATTACAGTTTACATGTGGCATCATAGGAATCGCCTGAAAACCTCCCTTAAATGATATTAGTTTCAACAAGATTGAAAGGGGATGACTACCCCAAAATAACTGATAATACATAGCTGCCTAAAAAAAAATGGTAAATTATATTTTTTTCTACTGAAGCTGTTCAGATTACAGTTTACATGTGACATCATTGGAATCGCCTGAAAACCTCCCTTAAATGATATTAGTTTCAAAAAGATTGAAAGGGGATGACTACCCCAAAATAACTGATAATACATAGCTGCCTAAAATAAATTGTAAATTTTATTATTTTTACTACTGAAGCTGTCCAGATTACAGTTTACATGTGACATCATTGGAATCGCCTGAAGACCTCCCTTAAATGATATTAGTTTCAACAAGATTGAAAGGGGATGACTACCCCAAAATAACTGAAAATACATAGCTGCTTAAAATAAATTGTAAATTTTATTATTTTTACTACTGAAGCTGTCCAGATTACAGTTTACATGTGACATCATAGGAATCGCCAGAAAACCTCCCTTAAATGATATTAGTTTCAACAAGATTGAAAGGGGATGACTATCCCAAAATAACTAAAATACATAGCTGCCTAAAATAAATTGTAAATTATATTTTTTTCTACTGAAGCTGTCCAGATTACAGTTTACATGTGACATCATTGGAATCGCCTGAAAACCTCCCTTAAATGATATTAGTTTCAAAAAGATTGAAAGGGGATGACTACCCCAAAATAACTGATAATACATAGCTGCCTAAAATAAATTGTAAATTTTTATATTTTTACTACTGAAGGTGTCCAGATTACAGTTGATATGTGACATCATAGGAATCGCCTGAAAACCTCCCTAAAATAATATTAGTTTCAACAAGATTGAAAGGGGATGACTACCCCAAAATAACTGAAAATACATAGCTGCCTAAATAAATTGTATTTTTTTTTTACTACTGAAGCTGTCCAAATTACAGTTTACATGTGACATCATTGGAATCGCCTGAAGACCTCCCTTAAATGATATTAGTTTCAACAAGATTGAAAGGGGATGACTACCCCAAAATAACTGATAATACATAGCTGCCTAAAATAAATTGTAAATTATATTTTTTTCTACTGAAGCTGTTCAGATTACAGTTTACATGTGACATCATTGGAATCGCCTGAAAACCTCCCTTAAATGATATTAGTTTCAACAAGATTGAAAGGGGATGACTACCCCAAAATAACTGATAATACATAGCTGCCTAAATAAATTGTAAATTTTATTATTTTTACTACTGAAGCTGTCCAGATTACAGTTTACATGTGACATCATTGGAATCGCCTAAAAACCTCCCTTAAATGATATTAGTTTCAACAAGATTGAAAGGGGATGACTACCCCAAAATAACTGATAATACATAGCTGCTTAAAATAAATTGTAAATTTTATTATTTTTACTACTGAAGCTGTCCAGATTACAGTTTATATGTGACATCATTGGAATCGCCTGAAAACCTCCCTAAAATAATATTAGTTTCAACAAGATTGAAAGGGGATGACTACCCCAAAATAACTGAAAATACATAGCTGCCTAAATAAATTGTAATTTTTTTTATTTTTACTACTGAAGCTGTCCAAATTACAGTTTACATGTGACATCATTGGAATCGCCTGAAGACCTCCCTTAAATGATATTAGTTTCAACAAGATTGAAAGGGGATGACTACCCCAAAATAACTGAAAATACATAGCTGCTTGAAATAAATTGTAAATTTTATTATTTTTACTACTGAAGCTGTCCAGATTACAGTTTACATGTGACATCATAGGAATCGCCTGAAAACCTCCCTTAAATGATATTAGTTTCAACAAGATTGAAAGGGGATGACTACCCCAAAATAACTGATAATACATAGCTGCCCAAAATAAATTGTTAATTTTATTATTTTTACTACTGAAGCTGTCCAGATTACAGTTTACAAGTGACATCATTGGAATCGCCTGAAAACCTCCCTTAAATGATATTAGTTTCAAAAAGATTGAAAGGGGATGACTACCCCAAAATAACTGATAATACATAGCTGCCTAAAATAAATTGTAAATTTTTATATTTTTACTACTGAAGGTGTCCAGATTACAGTTGATATGTGACATCATAGGAATCGCCTGAAAACCTCCATAAAATAATATTAGTTTCAACAAGATTGAAAGGGGATGACTACCCCAAAATAACTGAAAATACATAGCTGCCTAAAATAAATTGTAAATTATATTTTTTTCTACTGAAGCTGTTCAGATTACAGTTTACATGTGACATCATTGGAATCGCCTGAAAACCTCCCTTAAAAGATATTAGTTTCAACAAGATTGAAAGGGGATGACTACCCCAAAATAACTGATAATACATAGCTGCCTAAAATAAATTGTAAATTTTATTATTTTTACTACTGAAGCTGTCCAGATTACAGTTTACATGTGACATCATTGGAATCGCCTAAAAACCTCCCTTAAATGATATTAGTTTCAACAAGATTGAAAGGGGATGACTACCCCAAAATAACTGATAATACATAGCTGCCTAAAATAAATTGTAAATTATATTTTTTTCTACTGAAGCTGTTCAGATTACAGTTTACATGTGACATCATTGGAATCGCCTGAAAACCTCCCTTAAATGATATTAGTTTCAACAAGATTGAAAGGGGATGACTACCCCAAAATAACTGATAATACATAGCTGCCTAAAATAAATTGTAAATTATATTTTTTTCTACTGAAGCTGTCCAGATTACAGTTTACATGTGACATCATAGGAATCGCCTGAAAACCTCCCTTAAATGATATTAGTTTCAACAAGATTGAAAGGGGATGACTACCCCAAAAAAACTGATAATACATAGCTGCCCAAAATAAATTGTAAATTTTATTATTTTTACTACTGAAGCTGTCCAGATTACAGTTTACAAGTGACATCATTGGAATCGCCTGAAAACCTCCCTTAAATGATATTAGTTTCAAAAAGATTGAAAGGGGATGACTACCCCAAAATAACTGATAATACATAGCTGCCTAAAACAAATTGTAAATTTTATTATTTTTACTACTGAAGCTGTCCAGATTACAGTTTATATGTGACATCCTAGGAATCGCCTGAAAACCTCCCTAAAATAATATTAGTTTCAACAAGATTGAAAGGGGATGACTACCCCAAAATAACTGAAAATACATGGCTGCCTAAATAAATTGTAATTTTTTTTATTTTTACTACTGAAGCTGTCCAAATTACAGTTTACATGTGACATCATTGGAATCGCCTGAAGACCTCCCTTAAATGATATTAGTTTCAACAAGATTGAAAGGGGATGACTACCCCAAAATAACTGAAAATACATAGCTGCTTAAAATAAATTGTAAATTTTATTATTTTTACTACTGAAGCTGTCCAGATTACAGTTTACATGTGACATCATTGGAATCGCCTGAAAACCTCCCTTAAATGATATTAGTTTCAACAAGATTGAAAGGGGATGACTACCCCAAAATAACTAAAATACATAGCTGCCTAAAATAAATTGTAAATTATATTTTTTACTACTGAAGCTGTCCAAATTACAGTTTACATGTGACATCATTGGAATCGCCTGAAGACCTCCCTTAAATGATATTAGTTTCAACAAGATTGAAAGGGGATGACTACCCCAAAATAACTAAAATACATAGCTGCCTAAAATAAATTGTAAATTATATTTTTTACTACTGAAGCTGTCCAGATTACAGTTTACATGTGACATCATAGGAATCGCCTGAAGACCTCCCTTAAATGATATTAGTTTCAACAAGATTGAAAGGGGATGACTATCCCAAAATAACTAAAATACATAGCTGCCTAAAATAAATTGTAAATTATATTTTTTACTACTGAAGCTGTCCAGATTACAGTTTACATGTGACATCATAGGAATCGCCTGAAGACCTCCCTTAAATGATATTAGTTTCAACAAGATTGAAAGGGGATGACTACCCCAAAATAACTAAAATACATAGCTGCCTAAAATAAATTGTAAATTATATTTTTTACTACTGAAGCTGTCCAGATTACAGTTTACATGTGACATCATAGGAATCGCCTGAAAACCTCCCTTAAATGATATTAGTTTCAACAAAATTGAAAGGGGATGACTACCCCAAAATAACTGATAATACATAGCTGCCCAAAATAAATTGTAAATTTTATTATTTTTACTACTGAAGCTGTCCAGATTACAGTTTACAAGTGACATCTTTGGAATCGCCTGAAAACCTCCCTTAAATGATATTAGTTTCAAAAAGATTGAAAGGGGATGACTACCCCAAAATAACTGATAATACATAGCTGCCTAAAATAAATTGTAAATTTTTATATTTTTACTACTGAAGGTGTCCAGATTACAGTTGATATGTGACATCATAGGAATCGCCTGAAAACCTCCCTAAAATAATATTAGTTTCAACAAGATTGAAAGGGGATGACTACCCCAAAATAACTGAAAATACATAGCTGCCTAAAATAAATTGTAAATTATATTTTTTTCTACTGAAGCTGTCCAGATTACAGTTTACATGTGACATCATAGGAATCGCCTGAAAACCTCCCTTAAATGATATTAGTTTCAACAAGATTGAAAGGGGATGACTACCCCAAAATAACTGATAATACATAGCTGCCTAAAATAAATTGTAAATTATATTTTTTTCTACTGAAGCTGTCCAGATTACAGTTTACATGTGACATCATAGGAATCGCCTGAAAACCTCCCTTAAATGATATTAGTTTCAACAAGATTGAAAGGGGATGACTACCCCAAAATAACTGATAATACATAGCTGCCTAAAATAAATTGTAAATTATATTTTTTCTACTGAAGCTGTTCAGATTACAGTTTACATGTGACATCATTGGAATCGCCTGAAAACCTCCCTTAAATGATATTAGTTTCAACAAGATTGAAAGGGGATGACTACCCCAAAATAACTGATAATACATAGCTGCCTAAAATAAATTGTAAATTTTATTATTTTTACTACTGAAGCTGTCCAGATTACAGTTTACATGTGACATCATTGGAATCGCCTAAAAACCTCCCTTAAATGGTATTAGTTTCAACAAGATTGAAAGGGGATGACTACCCCAAAATAACTGATAATACATAGCTGCCTAAAATAAATTGTAAATTATATTTTTTTCTACTGAAGCTGTCCAGATTACAGTTTACATGTGACATCATAGGAATCGCCTGAAAACCTCCCTTAAATGATATTAGTTTCAACAAGATTGAAAGGGGATGACTACCCCAAAATAACTGATAATACATAGCTGCTTAAAATAAATTGTAAATTTTATTATTTTTACTACTGAAGCTGTCCAGATTACAGTTTATATGTGATTTCATTGGAATCGCCTGAAAACCTCCCTAAAATAATATTAGTTTCAACAAGATTGAAAGGGGATGACTACCCCAAAATAACTGATAATACATAGCTGCCTAAAATAAATTGTAAATTATATTTTTTCTACTGAAGCTGTTCAGATTACAGTTTACATGTGACATCATTGGAATCGCCTGAAAACCTCCCTTAAATGATATTAGTTTCAACAAGATTGAAAGGGGATGACTACCCCAAAATAACTGATAATACATAGCTGCCTAAAATAAATTGTAAATTTTATTATTTTTACTACTGAAGCTGTCCAGATTACAGTTTACATGTGACATCATTGGAATCGCCTAAAAACCTCCCTTAAATGGTATTAGTTTCAACAAGATTGAAAGGGGATGACTACCCCAAAATAACTGATAATACATAGCTGCCTAAAATAAATTGTAAATTATATTTTTTTCTACTGAAGCTGTCCAGATTACAGTTTACATGTGACATCATAGGAATCGCCTGAAAACCTCCCTTAAATGATATTAGTTTCAACAAGATTGAAAGGGGATGACTACCCCAAAATAACTGATAATACATAGCTGCTTAAAATAAATTGTAAATTTTATTATTTTTACTACTGAAGCTGTCCAGATTACAGTTTATATGTGATTTCATTGGAATCGCCTGAAAACCTCCCTAAAATAATATTAGTTTCAACAAGATTGAAAGGGGATGACTACCCCAAAATAACTGATAATACATAGCTGCCTAAAATAAATTGTAAATTATATTTTTTCTACTGAAGCTGTTCAGATTACAGTTTACATGTGACATCATTGGAATCGCCTGAAAACCTCCCTTAAATGATATTAGTTTCGAAAAGATTGAAAGGGGATGACTACCCCAAAATAACTGATAATACATAGCTGCCTAAAATAAATTGTAAATTTTATTATTTTTACTACTGAAGCTGTCCAGATTACAGTTTACATGTGACATCATTGGAATTGCCTGAAAACCTCCCTTAAATGATATTAGTTTCAAAAAGATTGAAAGGGGATGACTACCCCAAAATATCTGATAATACATAGCTGCCTAAAATAAATTGTAAATTATATTTTTATCTACTGAAGCTGTTCAGATTACAGTTTACATGTGACATCATTGGAATCGCCTGAAAACCTCCCTTAAATGATATTAGTTTCAAAAAGATTGAAAGGGGATGACTACCCCAAAATATCTGATAATACATAGCTGCCTAAAATAAATTGTAAATTTTATTATTTTTACTACTGAAGCTGTCCAGATTACAGTTTACATGTGACATCATTGGAATCGCCTAAAAACCTCCCTTAAATGATATTAGTTTCAACAAGATTGAAAGGGGATGACTACCCCAAAATAACTCAAAATACATAGCAGCCTAACATAAATTGATGATTTCATTATTTTTACTACTGAAGCTGTCCAGATTACAGTTTATATGTTTATATGTGACGTGGGGTAGTCATCCCCTTTCAATCTTTTTGAAACTAATATCATTTAAGGGAGGTCTTCAGGCGATTCCAATGATGTCACATGTAAACTGTAATCTGAACAGCTTCAGTAGAAAAAAATATAATTTACAATTTATTTTAGGCAGCTATGTATTATCAGTTATTTTAAGGTAGTCATCCCCTTTCAATTTTGTTAAAACTAATACTATTGAAGGGAGGTTGTCAGGCAATTCCAATGATGTCACTTGTAAACTGTAATCTGGACAGCTTTAGTAGTAAAAATAATAAAATTTACAATTTATTTTAGGCAGCTATGTATTTTCAGTTATTTTGGGGTAGTCATCCCCTTTCAATCTTGTTGAAACTAATATCATTTAAGGGAGGTCTTCAGGCGATTCCAATGATGTCACATATAAACTGTAATCTGGACAGCTTCAGTAGTAAAAATAATAAAATTTACAATTTATTTTAAGCAGCTATGTATTTTCAGTTATTTTGGGGTAGTCATCCCCTTTCAATCTTGTTGAAACTAATATCATTTAAGGGAGGTCTTCAGGCAATTTCAATGATGTCACATGTAAACTGTAATCTGGACAGCTTCAGTAGTGAAAATAATAAAATTTACAATTTATTTTAGGCAGCTATGTATTATCAGTTATTTTAAGGTAGTCATCCCCTTTCAATTTTGTTATAACTAATACTATTGAAGGGAGGTTGTCAGGCAATTCCAATGATGTCACTTGTAAACTGTAATCTGGACAGCTTTAGTAGTAAAAATAATAAAATTTACAATTTATTTTAGGCAGCTATGTATTTTCAGTTATTTTGGGGTAGTCATCCCCAGGGACCGGCCCGGTATCCCCTTCGAGGGTTTTTAGCGGGGTTTTTCGTAAGGCTTTGCTAACCAAAGCCGTTGCTCCTTAAAACCCGTTCATTTGGGTTTTTAAGCGCTTTAAATAAGGCTAAGCACTATTACTTTACCACTACCCGATACGTTTTCGAAGCGCTATAAAAAGCCTTTGCGAAAGGGTATTTGAAGGGGTTTTTGTAAGGCTGCTGAATTTACACTATCATTCAAATAGTAATACGGGTACTCAGTTTACTAAAGGCTAACCGGTATATTTTTAAGCGCTTAAAATTATAGCGCTATTGAAGGGGTTTTTCAACGGCTAAGCGACTTTTCTCCTTATCCTTAAGTAAATATGAGCAATATTTCGAAATCATGTATTTTATACGATAAGATGTTTAGTTACGTATTATGAGTAGGTACCTATAATGAGGTTCGTCGCCGGCCTCTAAAGGGCAGATTTTGAATTTAGTTTAGTTGCTGACTCGCTTGAAGAAATACCTACGTAATTATTTCGTCGGCGGGCGTCGGTTGGCGTGAATATTACGTACACTCGTTATTGTTATTGCTGGTAACGGACGATAGTCAACTAAATGAATAATTTATTTTTTAACCGACTTCAAAAAAAAGGAGGTTCTCAGTTTGACCGGTATGTTTGTATTTATGTTAGTTCGCGATTATCTCGCGCTTGGCTGAACCGATTTTGATGCGGTTTTTACAAAGCAGTATTTGTTACAATCTGGAGAAGGTTTAAGAATAGAAAAAGGGGTCGTTCATTTATTACGTAAGCCAATTTTTTATCCTCCTCTTATAAGTAGAAGTAAGGCCCGGTCCCCCCCCCCCCCACCTCCTTAATTGTTATACGTAATAAATGAATGGCACCGAAAAGGATACCCGTGACGTCGTCCGCACGGATCCTTTATTAAGCGATTATATTAGTTCAACTCGACCGATTTTAACCGCATTAATAACTATAAGCAACAAATGAAGTCGGTTAGAAAAAGGGGTCGTCCATTTATTAAGTACGTAAATTTTTTACACTTTTTAATTGACTTCAAAAAAAAGGAGGTTCTCAGTTTGACCCGTATGTTTGTATGTATGTATGTATGTATGTTTGTTCGCGATTATCTCTCGTTTGGCTGAACTGATCTTGATGAGGTTTTCAGAAAAGTAATTGTTACACTCTGGAGAAGGTTTTAGAATAGAAAAAGGGGTCATCTATTTATTAAGTAAGCCAATTTTTGCCACTTTAGAGAAAAAGTCGTCCTCTTGTAAGTACAAGTAGTGCATGGTCAACCCCCCCTCCCCCTAAATTGTCATGTCTACGTAATAAATGAATGGGATCCAAAAGGACACCCGTGACGTCGTCAACATGGTTCCGTTATTAAGCGATATAGCAGTTCAACTCAAACGATTTTTAACCGCATTAATAACTATAAATAAAATAACACGGTTACACTCACGTCACTTTAGTCACTTCGCGCGACATGTAAATAAATGTGTGTCGTCGGCGACGCGAGGCGCAGCAGTGCGCCACGGGCCGGTTCAAGTAACACTCCTAGTGCTTGAAGATGGAGACCTAGGCTCTCCGAAACATGTCGCGCGAAGTGACTAAATTGACCTGAGTGTAACCGTGTTATTTTATAGTATGAGTATGTGTCACGAAAGTTTAAATTTAATAAACTATAAATAAAGTTCATATTAGTTTGAACAATCTTCTCTGTCTTCTCCTTTTTATTCTTTTTCTTTCCCTTCTTCATTAGCCTTCTTCATAGTTGTCTTCTGCATCTTCTTCTTCATCATCTTCGTCTAATTCTTATTATTTTTGATCAACATCTTGATCTTCATCAACATTTTCATCCTTTTAATTGTCTTCTTCGTTATCTTCCTCTTCTTAATTTCTCCATTATTATCTTCCTCTTCTTCAACTTAATAATCGTCTTTTCTGTCATCGTCTTCTTTGATATCTTCTCCATCGTTACCTTCTTCATCTTCATTGTCATCATCATCATATTATTGTCATCATATTCTTCATCACCTTCGTCTTATTATTCTTATTTGTCTTCTTCCTCATCATTATTATCTTCCTCTTGTTCAACTTCATTGTGGTCTTTTTCATCATCGTCTTCTACTTCTTCATCTTCGCATTTTTCTTATTCTCCTTCATTGTCAATATTAGCATTATCTTCTACATTATCACCATGTTCGTCTTCTTTTTCATCATCATCATCATCATATCTTTCTTTATTATCTTTGTCGTCTTCTCCTTATTCGTCGTCGTTTTAATGATTGTATTCTTCTTCTTCACCATCATAATATAATCATTTTTATTATCTTATTGTTATTCGTCTTCTTTATCTTATTGTTCTTCGTCTTCTTCTTAATCATCTTATTCTTCTTCGTCGTCTTCTTCAGATATAGCATAGAATCTTTCCCTTATGAGTATGTTGCCCTGTTATCAATGCGGGTCATGACATACAGTTTCTGAACTATTTTAATACGGTTTATGTACAGATAAACTAACGTATGCAGCTGTACGTAATTAGGACCCTTATTACGGAACAGTTATATAACTACTACATTATCCGCGATTATCTCGCGTTTGGCTGAATCAATTTTGATGCAGGTTCCATAAATGTATTAGTTACATTCTGGAGAAGATTTAAGTATATGGCCAGGTGGGTGACAATGGAACGCTGTTTTTTTAGTGGCCATAACTCCGAAACCAATGATTTTAGGGGTTTGCTATTAAGAGGTAAAATAGTATTTTAAACAATCGTGACATAATAAAGAGCTTTACAATCGAGTACCGTGTTTAGGCCACGAAGCTTGCTGAGTGGCCTAAGTAAGGTACGAGATTGAAAAGCTCAATTGTGTCACTATTGTATACAATACTTTTTCTACAAGTACTCAAATTAGGCAAGTCGGTTAGAATAGAGTTCAATAAATGCGTAACAATCTGCTGCCTCTATATGTAACTTCCATCTGACCATCTCCCGGTGATTGTGACGAGCGCCGCCCGGGCGGGCGAACTAAATTACTAATATACCTGAGAGAACTAAAATATTGTATGATAGTAATTATTTAAGATGTCGGAATTTTACTAGGGATTTCTACCTACAATTCCGACACCTTAAATAAAACGTACTATATGAAAATCCATTTTAGTTCTGTCGACAAAACTTAAATAGGAGTCGAGCGCCGCCCGGCCACGCGGCGAATATGCGACCATCGAAATGTATGCGCTAGTAGTTCTCGGTACAAAGTCTCAATTCAAGCATTATAGTCGGCGAGTAGAAAAAGTAATTTAATAATTTAGTTTAGTATTTACTTAATTTTAGAAGTCGGTGCCAAACCACTTCTCTGTCACTTTGGACTGGGTCAATAGTGCAAAAACTTAACTAATGACTCTAATGCGTAAACTATATTTTTTTATGCAAAGAATGGTGGCCACTTAAAATAAAAGTGTTCCACTGTCGTCCACCTGACCCTAAACCAAAACCTCCAGCCAGATTGTAACAAATACACTCATACATACCTACTTACAAACATACTACATAAAATGTACTATTATATCCTTCTTAATAGTAACCTCAAAAATCATTGGTTTCACAGTTATGGCCACTAAAAAACAGCGTTTTATTGTCACCCACCTGGCCATACGGTCAAATTTAAACTTTCTACTTAAGGACTTAAACTTTCTCCAGAATGTAACTAATACCTTTATGGAACCCGCATCAAAATTGATTAAGCCAAACGCGAGATAATCGCGGATAATGTAGTAGTTATATAACTGTTCCGTAATAAGCGTCCTAATTACGTACAGCTGCATACGTTAGTTTATCTGTACACATACTATAAACCGTATTAAAATTGTTCAGAAACTGTATGTCATGACCTGCATTGATAACAGGGCAACCACTAATATACTCATAAGCGAAAGATTCTATGCTATATCAGAAGAAGACGACGAAGAAAATTAAGATGATTAAGATGGTGAAGACGAAGAAGACGAAGAACAATAAGATGATGATGATGGTGACGAAGAAGAATACAATGATGAAGATGACGATGAATAAGAACGAGAAGACGACAAATATAATAAAGAAAGATATGATGATGATGATGATGATGAAGAGGGCGAACATGGTGATAATGTAGAAGATGATGCTAATATTCATAATGAAGAATAATAAGAAAAATACGAAGATAAAGAAGAAGTAGAAGAAGACGGAGATGAAAAAGACCACGATGAAGTTGAACAAGAGGAAGATAATAATGATGAATATGAAGGAAAAGAAGAAGAAAAAGTCGAAGGTGATGAAGAAGAAGACAATGATGAAGAAGGCTAATAAGAAAATTATGATGAAGAAGGGAAAGAAAAAGTATAATAAGGTGAAGATGGTGAAGATTGTATAAACTTGTATGAATTTTATTTATAGATATTAATGCGGTTAATAATCGGTCGACTTAAAATAATATATCAATTAATAACGGAACCATGTGGACGACGTCACGGGTGTCCTTTTGGATGCCATTTATTTATTACGTAGGTATGACAATTTAGGGGGGGGGGAGAGATTGACCATGCACTACTTGTACTTACAAGAGGAGGACTTTTTCTCTTAGGTAGGAGCGGAAGTGGGTCAAAAGTGGCAAAAATTGGATTACGTAATCAATGGACGACCCCTTTTTCCATTCTAAAACCTTCTCCAGAGAGTAGTAAATACTTTTCTGAAAACCGCATCAAAATCAGTTCAGCCAAACGAGAAATAATCGCGAACAAACATACATAAAAAAAACATACGGGTCAAACTGAGAACCTCCTTTTCTTGGAGTCGGTTAAAAAGTGGCAAAAATTTACTTACGTAATAAATGGACGACCCCTTTTTCTAACCGACTTCATTTGTTGCTCAAGCCCTGATTATTACATGATAACACTGTCATACAAGGTGTATCAAATATACTGGTGATCCTTTCAAGGGCATAATAGGCAAGATGCAGTGTTTTCATTTATGCTTCCAATTGAAAGAATCGCACGTAGAATAGACCACAAGTGTGTTAAAAAATGAAAATATTACCATTTATAGTCAAAAAATGCTGTTGCAAACTGACAATTTAAATATTCGCGCCTAAACGGATCTACAGTTCCTGTGACGTCACTCATGCGTGTGTCACTCGCCATATTTGTTTGTCCTTGGTTCGTCCGTGTCAAACCTGCCAACAGTGTCAAAAGTGACAAATTCTGTTTTTTTTTTTGGCCCGGATGCTAGCCTATTAAGCTAAATCCCATAGAACAAAACTAGTGACAGTTGCCAACCCAGTTGCCAAACATGTGTGACGTCACCAGACGCTGATTGGTGGATTAAAACACGTTCCGTTTCACGTGACTTCAAATCGTAATTATTGTTTGAAATTAGTCTAAACTAAAGTAAAAACATTACAATACCTATTATTTTATGTTTTTCCACTATTTTGATCACAAAATAATGGTAAATATTATAGCTGCATCTTCCCTATTGGTATCTTATTCCAATTACGAAAAAGTAAGAAAAAAAAATTTGGTTTTGTATGGAGGGCTGGCCGGCTCGGGGCTCGGACGACGTGTCCCATACAAAAAAAAATTTTTTCGCGCCAAAAATTTTTTTCTCCTACTTTTTCTTACTCGCAATATGATACCAAATATGC